>JACAXG010000001.1:11555912-12755912 GCA_018881555.1 Amblyornis subalaris | reverse complement strand
TTTTTGACAGAGTTCATTTCAAAAATTGTGCTGTAGTAAGGAAATAGTCAAAGAAACTACAGTTAATAAAGGTCAGAATGTTTTATTGCAAAAAAGAAAAGCTGACACCCAAAAAGCTGTGTGAACTCCATATGCAAAGGTGGAGTTTATAGTTTACCTGAGAGACAAAGGAGAAGTAAAATTCTGGAGCAATTTGGAATGAGAAAAAAAGAAAACTTATATATTAAAGATGTACAGCATAATTAATGGTGGATCGGATCTGCTGAACTCTTACTTAGCAGTATCATATTTTTTCTAATTTTAACTGAGGGTGATGTTTTTGCATTTCATTAAGGAACAACAAATGCACCAACTTTGTTAAAAAGCCCTTGTTCAAAACAATGATTCCACCATACAACAAATGTTTTTCAAACTGCTTACTTGATCTCACTGAAATACACTGGAATAAGCTTTGAAAGAGATTTAAAATATGACAGTGTAAGAAAATGCTTGTGTCCTTTTAAATGAGAGAAGGAGAGCAGTTACAGCTCAGTTGTTTCCATGATTTGAAATGGACTCTATAAGAGGTGGCTGGAATACTTTGTGTTCACGTATTTAACTGCGAAATGAATGAATGGAAGTTGAATACTTTTTTCTCAGATTCAGCATTTCATAAACTGGTTTCTCTGTTGCCCAGTCTTACTAATGACATCCACAATAAAACTAGAGTTGTGTGTTGAGTTTCAAGGGTTTTAACACAAGAAGCAGGTTTTATTTTTCCATCACCTTTTTCAATTTCTCTCTGTGGGCATTTTATGTTAAAAATCCCCTCATCATTGTATCTCTGATCACCTAAAAATGTTTTAATGTTTAAAAAAAATCATGATCAGCCAGTACCTCCTCTCCTTTATTAGCTTTATCCAACTACTGGTCATTTTTTTGCACATTGTTTAGCTGTAGCGAAAATTTTTGCCTAACTAACAAATTTGGGAGACTTAAGGGGTGTGGACAAGATATGTCCCCTCAGAGAAGAGGTGAAAACTTGCTTGTTTTTATTTTATGTGAAATCTAAAAGATGTTCTGAAAACACTTTAAGATGATTGGCGAATCAAACTATCTTGAAAACGTTTTGTGAAAAGCAGTAAATGAGAACAATACCTGTAGCTATCTACCTTTATTTAAATGAACTTAAGTTAAAAATTTTATAACCTAGATTTTACAATTAAACAGTTTCAACTATTAAGCCACCTTTGGCCCAAAATTTAGTGTCAAACAAAGACGAAATTGAAGCTGTGAAAATACGTGCAGGCATCTGGACCTTTAAAATTATCCAGGGACACGTTGGTAATTTGTCTTGTGTGGAATTGCAAATACAGGTGATAGGTCATAGAAGATAAATAGGATTAATAATTTAGTCTGGGAATCAGTAAGGCTTTCTTTTTGTAAATGTGATGACTTAAACTGAGGGTTTGTTTTGGGAGTTTTTTTATTATTCTTAATTAATTCCTTTAACGGTTGGGAAATATGTTAGATTTCATTAGGCTGTGTGATAGCAAAGCACCTCTGTAAATATTTACTGTTTTAGAGCTCATTTTTGCTTGGCTAAATTTTAATTCACTGTGGACTTCTGTCTTGAAAATTCCAACTGACTGAGACCTGTAGGGTGCCTCTTTGTAATATAGTTCTTCAGCAAATAATTATTTCTATTTTTATGCCGGTTGAATAAACTGAAAAAGGAAAATTTCACTTGCAGGATTTTAGGGATTTTTCATATTTAGTCAAGTTGGTTGGACAGTAACTCATTGGAGTTCTGCCATTTGTTACTTTTTACTTTGACCACTGTTTAAAATATGAAACAATACTTTTTACTGATAATCATGAACTTACTTCATAAGTGGAACTGTATAGAATGAGTTCTTTAACACTGATTTTGTTTTTAGTAGTTCCTTCTGAATGCCAGCATTAAGCCTGTTGCAACAGGCTCCCCAGGGAAGTGGTCACAGCACCAAGACAGCCAGAGTTCAAGAAGCTTTCAATGCTCTCAGATGGCTGGTGTGATTCCTGGGGCTGTCCTGTGCAGGGCCAGGAGTTGAACTAAATGATCCTTGTGAATTCCTTCCAACTCAGGATATTTTATGTTATACTTAAAACAATTTTTGTCTGGTTTCTTCAGTTGATTTTTTGATAGACTATTTAAAATATGTGTAGTGAACAATCTTGATAGTACACAAAGCCCTGCTCATTTTAGGTACCACTCTGAAAAACATTTCTGTACTCAAGTGCTATGAGCAGTGAACCCCATTTATTTAAATAATTTTGAAGTTTTCTATCCAGCACATTGTGGTGATTGTACAGCTGGGAGGAGGAGAAATTTTCTGAAGTACAGTCTCCACCACCAGAAAAAAGTCATTTGAATTGCTTTATTACACATGCAGTGTTCCTTGGCCTAGGGTACTTCTTATCCTAAATAAATGTGTTATTCCCAGGGTCATTTAGTGTGATTTATTTTAATATAGGTGTCTTTCAGACCCTTAAAATGCTTTTAAGTGTTGCCACTGCCTGAACCCTAACTTAAAAGAAAGAAACTTTAATAGGTGTTTACAGCTTCAAAGGTAGCTCAGTAGTTGCAGTTACTTAGATGACATTTATCTTGTTTGTGTGGATAACACTGAGACTTCTTCCTTACTGATGAATTGGCTGGGACTGTCCTGTGTTGATACATTTCAAGGCTAGCCCCCTCCAGAGGCAGCTTGCTGCAGCTGTACTGGGCAGTAAGACATAACAGAGAATATTTTGTGCGTGGGTTGTTTTTGTGGTGTTCTCATTCTTTGTGCATGAAAAGCTGCAGGCTTCCTGAGAAGTGTCACAGGATGCAATGTTGTCCTGGTGTTTTCAAATTGTACAGGGTGCAGAGGCATTTTAGGACCTGAGAGTTTCTTGTCTGATGTAGATGACTGTTCCCTCATGACTGCCAACATTGGAGCAAATCAGTTTCACTGGGTGTTGTGCTGCCCTGGCTGGATTAATAACATGGTCCAAAGTACCTGGACTGAAGCGAGATAAAAATCTCTGCTTCACTTCAGCCAGTGCTGTAATTGAAGTGCCGAAAAATGGTCTGAATCTTTCAAATGGAAATTTTCTGTTATGTGAACACCACAAGGCAGTTTGTTTCCATAACTTACTGATCTTCTTGGTATGAAGTCTTTTGAGTTGTACTGTTCTTACCTAATCATAAGGAAGAATGCAGGATGAGTATCTGAATTGATAAAGTGACCTTCAAGAGTCTTGTAGCATCTCAGTGATACATATTGGTATAAGAACTCTTAATTAAAAAAAATAAATGTATGGACTGAGTTTTAAAAAAAGCTTCCCTAGGCAACTGGGTTTCCTTGAGCTGGAGCTGCCCTCGCTATGCCAACTATATTCTTCCTTTGAATATAGTGTAGTTTGCTGAGGGATTCTTAGTGATGCCAGGAATTCTGTGTTATGTGTAGTCTGTGTTATACTTAATGCATTTTATCTGATCAAGCTTTAATACAAAAAGATGTTGGAGCAGGCCCAGAATGCTTTGGAGTAGGGGAATCCTCTCCTTGCTGAGTTGTGGCAGTGAGCCTTCTCTCTTAGTTTTTCTAGCTGACCCTTTGAAGCAGTAACACAAAGATACAGTAATAGCTGTAAACCAGCAAAGTAGCATTATGTGATTAGGACAGGAGGGACAGTGTGTGAATTTTAATCTGTCCAGGCTGAGAAAGTAACTGAATTTCAGTCTTTCTTGGGCAGATATTTTAATTGCTAGACTAAAAGTAAGTGTGCATTCATTTCTCTGCTCAACTGTGTTTTCAGTCCCAGTGTGATGGTTGCATTTTGTCTGAATTCAGCAATTTCAGTATACTGAAGTGTGTTCTGAGTATACCCACTGGAACTTTCCCCTTTACAGTGCTTACATAGAAGGACAGCCACTTCACACGTGAGTATAGGTGTGCAGGAGATCAAATGCTTCAATAGTTGAACTATTCCTTGCTGAATTTTAGTTCTTTAAAGGAAAGCTGAGTATAGTTGACTCAAAATGAAGCAATCATACGATTGTTTTGGGTTTAGTTCTAGAGATGCTTCCTTGGGCTTACAGATTTTTGCATATATGTGCATGTGTACGTGTCGAGTAGCTTTCCTTTAGGCAGACGATTCTTAACTGTTAAGAGAGTCTTTCTTGCTTACGTATTTGTTTTCTTTCAGTTAATAATGGGACTTGGCACTCAGGGAGCAGAGAAGAAGAGTGCAGCATCTATTGCTTGCTTCCTGGCAGCCAACGGAGCTGACCTCAGCATTCGTAACAAGAAGGGTCAGTCCCCTCTTGATCTCTGCCCTGATCCTAGTCTCTGCAAAGCATTGGCTAAGTGTCACAAAGAAAAAGTCAGGTTTGTACATTCGTGAAATACAGTTTCTGAATCTCTGCTTTCCACGGATTAACTGATTTATTTAAAATGTTGTGCCTTTAATTAGCAATAGCATTAAAGCATATAAGCTTTTTTTTTAAACTTTTAATTAATTCTTTATTTTTACGGTAAATTGAATGCTATTTACAAACACATTAGTTGAAGCTTACCCAAGTCTTAGAGGACTTTCATGCATGTTAATATGGCAAAGGGGAGAATGGGAAGGTGACAATCTTCACGTGGAGGTTGGTAGAACTTCACAAGGGGGTTGGGTGGAAATCACTGGAAGAATAATTAAGCATAACAACAGGTTGACCTCGTGCATTGTGAAATCTCTGTCCATACAAGTTTTAATGACTGAAATGGGCAAAGTCCGGTATAGCCTGGTATGAATTCAATGTTGATGGTGCTTTGAGAAGGTGACCTACTGAGTACCTGTCAATCTGAACGATTGTATGATTCTGTAAAAAGAGGATGAGGGGTAAATCTGATGTCTTTAGGAATTACGATTTCAGTGGAATATCATGTTTTCAGGTCCATGCAGTATGACCTGGTTCAGCTTGTCCTAGTTGTGTTCCACCCGTTAACCTTAAATGATTCTCATCCTTAATTCCTGTGTGAAAATCGAAAGTGTACTTCCAAAATGTGACAAAGAGAGGTTGTTTTTGTTGATGTTGCTGTGGTAAGGAGTAAGGCGCTTATTTGCTTTGCGAGTCTGTGTGTGTCCATCTGTCTCGGTCTCACCCTTGGCCGTTCCCTCTCGCCACCTTTTCGGGCGGGCGGGGCTGCGGGACGTGGGGCACGCGCGCCCTCTGCCGGGGGAGCGCAGCGCAGCACGGAGGTCCGGCCCGGGGGCTCGGGGACTGTCGGGCTTTGGGAGCGGGCGAGGCTGAGGTGCTGCATATGCGGATCGGAATCACAGAGCTTGTCTCTGTTAGTGAAGTAACTCTTACGACAAGAGGGAAGGGCTTTTTATGTTCGCAGCATGCTATCCTGAGTTGTGTGTCGTGTTTCTGTATGGCGCCTTACCCAGGTGTGTGACCTTGCACTCCGGTGTCAACTGCGCATCTGGGGAAAGGCAGTTCAGATTGCTTTATGGTGATACATTGATGCCCGAGTGCATATGAGTGTATAAACAGCCAGTTGATGTGACTCTGTGTTCAAATTTTTTTTTTAATTCTTAAAAGTTTCACTGCAAGGTTTCTTTGTAGTGGTCAAGTTGGTTCCCGAAGTCCATCTATGATCAACAATGATTCTGAAACCTTGGAAGAATGTATGGTGTGTTCAGACATGAAGAGAGATACTCTGTTTGGCCCATGTGGCCACATTGCCACGTGTTCTCTGTGCTCCCCACGGGTGAAAAAATGCCTCATCTGTAAAGAACAAGTTCAGTCTAGGACAAAGGTAAAAACCTCTGAAGTTTATTGGTTCTCTTTCTTTTTTTAATGAAAAAATAAAAAGAAAAAAGAGGCCAAGGAAATATATAGTCTAATTTTTGTGGTATTATGCTTTACACATCTCACTGGATGGAATTACTTTTGCATCATAATGATATATTGCTCTTTTCTGTTTGCCTGTCATACCTACCTTTCTCTGACTTGCAATGTCTTTATTGTTCAGGTCCTCAGAGTTCCTAATACAGTCATCTGAGGATACTCTGTTGAAATAGACTATTTTCTCCATGCTGTGGTATCTTTTTCTTCATGTTAAGATAAATTGTTGCTTTTTCTGAAGTATAATTTCCCTCAGTAATATTTAGTTCTTCTGAGTTCTCTTATTCCTTAGGGCTCCTTGAAAGATGATTTCTCTGTAAACTGAGTTAATATGTGCTTGTTTTTGAAGTTAATAATTACTTTCAGCTTTCACCTTCTCTTTTTTTGGAAACCTGAGTTTCATTATGCTGTGCTTTTCCTTCAGAGTATCAACCAGTTGTGCCCTATTTTGGAGACGTAGGTTTCTCAAATGGTTATTCCCAAGTAGTTTTGACTATATGGGTACATCTCGCTTGCTTTTCTGTTTGAGTATTCTTTTATTCCCTGTAATCACCGAGTCTTGTCCCGTTTTTTTATAGCTGTTAAAAAATAAAAAATCTCATGTTCTGCACTCAGGTTTGTTTGGTTTTGGTTTGGCTTGGGAGGGTTTTTGTTTGTTTGGGGTTTTTTTGGGTTTGGGGGGGTTTTATGTTTGTTTGTTTGTTTGTTTGTTTGTTTTAGAAAACCCAACTGTATATATTTTTTTTACTTTTTCCAGACATACTTGATTAGTGTGCTTCTGTGGTATGTTGGGTTTTTTTCTCCACCTCAGAGTAAATATAAGAATTGTAAATATAAATTCGTACTGTTTTTACTATTCACTCTCTTATTCTTCTTATACCATTCACTGTTCTGCACAGCATATTTTCAAAAGCCAAATGTTAATGTAGTGGGACCTCCTTTTCTCTAGGCTTTCATTGTAGTCAGTGAAAGGGTTCTGCCACTGGGTGATTTGAAACAGCAAAGTGAGGCTTCTGTGCCACTAATCCATCTAAAGAAGCTAATGGATGGAAATCAGCTTTCCCAGGTGAAAGCTAACCTTTGCGGATAACCTTCCTTTGATTTCTTTCGCTGAATTAGTTTGAGAGATTGGAATATCTGGTCAATATTTCTCTTATACTTTTCTATCTAAAAACTTAYGGTAATGTCTGCAAGGGTAAGCAATTAATGAATCAAGACAACAGTTTTATGCACTGGAAGAGGTGGTCCAGGCCAGTACGAATGGAGTTGTATGTGATGTCTGTGATCATACTGTATATGCCCCATCCCTGGAAATGGCTGGGTTGGATGGGGCCCTGAGTAACCTGGTCTAGTGGAAGGTGTTCCTGCCCATGATTGGGGTGTTGCAACTAGATGATCGTTAAGGTCCTTTCCAACCCAAACCATTCTGTGATTCCATGATATACACAGGTCTCACATTAAAGGGCTTGAGAAACTCTAACCTAGACTATTAAAACATTTCTATAAAAGTACCTTTTAAGTTAATTTCCTGTGATCATAGAAGAGTTTGCATTGGAAAGGGCCTTTAAAATTAGTCATGTAACTAACTTCTAACACCCTGCAATGAGCAGGGACATCTTTTAACTAGATCAGGTTGCTCAGAACCCTGTCCAGCCTGACTTTGAATGTTTCCAGGGGTGGGGCATCTACCACATCTCTGGGTAAGCTGTTCCAGTGTCCCACCACCCTCCTCATAAAAAATTTCTTTCTTATATCTAGTCCAAATCGGCCTTCTTTTCATTTAAAACCGTTAACCCTTGTACTACTACACCAGACCCCGAGTTATTTAAAAAAACCCACTAGATGGAGCTTCTTGAAGTCTGTGTGCCTTCCAAATTAATGTAGAGAGCAGGAAATAAACTTTTCTCATATATGTGTATGTTGTTCTTTACAGATTGAAGAATGTGTGGTATGTTCAGACAAAAAGGCAGCAGTGCTCTTCCAGCCTTGTGGTCATATGTGTGCCTGTGAGAGTAAGTAACTTGACAAAAGCTCTTTTTGAAGTGATCGTGAAACAGAACATTTTTAATTGGTCATTAGTAATCTGATTTCAGGTCCAATTTACATGGTAGTCTGGTGTGATCATCAGAATTTTGGCATTATTTGTCATGCTGGTAATAATTGGAGGACAAAGTGGAGATTTTAAAAAATTTAGAAAGCATGTTCTCTTCCATCTGAATTATTTAACTGTGAGTAGGCTTGCTCAGATTACAGAAGCCTACTGTATATTGTTAAAACTTTGGAAGTAATTAGAATTAATTTTGTTGTTTTGTTGCAGTTTTTTCAGGGCATTCAGATGCCTAAATGGTGCTTTAAAAGAATATTGTAAATAAATATTCAGTATGTTTCGTTACTAATCTACAGATTTGCACAAGGGCTGTATTTTTCCCTGAAAGTCACATCATATGTCTTTGCAAAGAGCACCAGTTATGTTTCACTTTGATTTATCCCGTGGAGTGAAAAAAATACATAGGACATCTCCAGAAACTTTTTGGTTTTGAGAATATGTGGATGAGAATGCAGCTATCGCCTTGTCTACAGACATTTTCAGGGCTTTGTTGAAGGGTCATTTACCTAGAGAAGAGCAGCCCTTATTGATGAGGATTTACATAAGAGGGGAAGAGAATCGTTCCCATGAGTAACTGCTTACTTGGTCTTGCTAAAGAAGTTTGGTTTCTTCCTCTGTTCTGGCTGAGGCAGCTGGCAACGAATCACTGACTACGGTTATCCTGATCTGGCCTCTTTCACTGTCTGTAGTTGAAAGATGATGAGGGAAGTTTTTTTTATTCGTTTCCCAGGAAAGAAGATAACAAAAAGATTGATTACTGTGGTGAAGGATTTCAGCAGTGCAATACACATTACCAAGTCTAAGCTGTAAAAAGGACAGCAAAGGGTTTAACAGATGCAGATGATTTCTTTCCAGTTTTTTTTCTGGGCATCTTGCTCATGCAGGATAAGAGATAGTCTTCAAATTTGTGTAGTTTATAGAACTCACTCTCTTGATTGACAGTAACTTTTCAGCATTTATGAGACAATTGTTTGCCTTTTGTAGAAAAATCGTAGCCCCCTTTCTAGGATTATATCAAAATATGTAGGTTTACTCTTAAGGGTAAAGAGCCACACGTCTTTGCCCCTGGACCATTAGGACAGTTAGTGAGATCCTTTGTTCTTACTAGCAGGTAGTCAAGACATTCCTGGAAGTTCTGGTCTCAAATGTGTGTGATTTTACCTTTTAACTTGTAATTCTTTTGGATTAGACATCCATTTGGAGAAAGACAAACCTGTTTGCTTGAAATACATTAAAAGGAGATAAAGAGAATAGATTTACTTCGAATCCCAAACAGGACATTGTTTAGGTGTGATTTGCAGAAAATTATGTGAAGATGAATGAAAGTAGTTCTTTTTATTATAAACATCTGTTAAGTTATTGTTGTGTAGTTACTGTGAATAAACAAATTCATGGATAGAAAAGAAATAAAAGGAAGTAGCAGGATGCAGAGTTGATTTATTTCTCTGTCCCCTCAGACTGTGCAAGCTTGATGAAGAAATGTGTACAGTGTCGGGCAGTGGTTGAGCGAAGAGTGCCTTTCATAATGTGCTGCGGAGGGAAAGGTACAGAAGATACCAGTGATGATATTTGTGAGTGACTCCAGAGCCCATACTCTTTCACGTTCCTCCACCAACTTATTCTCATTCTCTTAAATGATCTAAATCTTTCCTTTCTGAAGCAAAGTTTAATGAAAACAGTGTTAATCCAGGTATCCGTCTGCTGTTTGCACTACTTTCTACATTGGTAGCAGCAGATGTGATAACACCACCAGTCATTACACTGGAGAATTGCTTCCAGCATTCAGAGTAGAATCCAAAACATGTGTGACTTGGCCACTTACTAATGCCYTATGAAGTAAAAGCTGAAGATCATTAAAATCAGGTTTTCAGTACTCACACTGGAAATCTAGGACTAGACAATTTTTCTTCTCATATAGTAATATTGCTTCTCAAATCAGTCAAATACAGCTATATTCATCTGAGCTTGTTCAAATTTTGAGCAAACTACTTCCGAGACACTTGTGCAATTTTGACCACTAAATAGAATCATATCTGTAGTGAGGATCTTTCAGTGTAGAAAGGATCTGTGGAATCATCTTTATCATCTTTCAGTGTGAAAGGATTTGGCTTTTTTTTTTTTTTAAGCATGTACAAAAATATTTAGGAACTATTTGTTGTGTTTATTTGCTTCAAGAACTTCCCTGGCAAATAAGAATTCTGAGAACATTAAGGGACTACAAGCATCATTATTGTGGAAATACTTGTCAAAGAAGTGTTGCCACAAAACTCAAATTCTTTATGAGTTGAGCTGCAGTGATGATGTAGTGAATTTGATTAGATTATCAAAGATGTTTGACTAACATTATTTTAGATAATTGAAAAATTGTAGCTATGATACTGGAAATAATTATTCCTGGTTCATTAGATTGCTGCATATTCACAGGTCTTTATTTTCTTTACAGCAAGTGGAAACATTCCAGTTTTGCAGAAAGACAAAGACAACACTAATGTCAATGCAGATGTACAAAAGCTGCAGCAACAGTTACAAGACATCAAGGAACAGGTAAAAGTGCTGCATAAAAATTGTATGGACCACTAAACTAATTGAAAAAGCCAACGCATCCTCTGTTATTTAAAGCAAAATGACATGGTGAAAGTGCATCAGCTCCTAAACTTCAGCTGAGCTTGTATGTCCTTTAGTTAGCTTGTATGTCCTCTATGTACAGGGTTAAAAGAAAAAATCAAGTGGCCATGTTTGGTAATCGATCTACTGGAGCATCTGTGTTGGTGTGAAGGGTGCTCTTACTGTTTAGCTGATCTGAGTGTGTAGGTACAGCAGAAGCTGTTTTCACAGAACAGTGGTGAAAGTAGGTCTTGTTCACTATTCTGTATCTACCTGAACCTTTCCTTGTCTGTTCATTAACTGCTCTTGGAACAATGGCTGGCAGTTACCTATTGTATGAAGGGTATAGTTCACATACACTTCAAAAAACTGTAGGATTGCAAAGTTGAAACTTTGAAAGTACTATACATGTAATTCAAATATTTGGAATTTAAATGTTAAGGTTTGTCTTCTGTAATTATGTATAGTGTTTGCAGATTTTTCAGCAGTTAGGGATCTGGAGTATCTGACTATTGCGTGAGCTTACTCTCTTAGAACCCTAATAATGTGGTTTTTTGTTTCCCTGTGTGTAACACAGTTGGAAGAAACTTTCAAAGGATGCAGGAAACAGAGGTGTTCTAGCTTGCCTTTTCCTCTGTTAGGCTTACAGCAGTCAGTAATACTTCAGTGATGGCAGCATCACATCTAGTCCTGGTACTTGTTGATTTCAGCTGTTCATGTGCACGGAAGTAAGGGCTAAGGGGTTTAGATTGCCAGCTTTAGGGCCCGTATCTCTAAATTCTTTAAATTTGGGATCTGATATGCTCAATTGAATGACTGCGAAGAGCTACTCCTGTCATATGGTGACTGGGCCAGCACCCCAGTAATAAAAATTCAAACAGTTTCCTGTGTAGCTTTTATCTGTAAAAGAACACGCAAGTTGAAGATTGTCATTTGAAAATGCATGTCTGTCTTGACAGTAAGATCTGGAGTTTCTGAGTATCTCTGACATCTTAYGTCTACTGTTTAGCTTCTGCTTTACTTCTTAGCATTGAATGGAAAGAATAAGATTACTGCTTTGGCATTTGAAACGATATATGCAAAAGATGTAGATGAATGCTTAAATGCAAGTAATTATATTCTTCAGATACATTTTTTCTGTATACTTTAGGAGTTCATAAAAGATTAGAGTTCTGTTTGAATAAGCTGATATTCTTCTATACAGGCACATAAAAAGAAAACTATGTTACAGTTTTTCTTCTTGATTAGGTGTGATCTCAGGGTTTTTTTTCAGTTTTCCTTAGGTGCTCTTTTATTCGTTATGGTTTTGTCTTACCTTTGCTAGCCAGAAGCCAGAATTGTTCAGTGCCTCTGACTAGAAAGAGGTGGCTCTGGTCATTCTTGGGTGCATTTTGGCTTGAGACTCTCTTATGTTTTCTTTAATGTCTTTTCTGCTTAGTCTCGTGGCAGGGCAAGTTGTATATCATACTTGTGAGTAGCAAGTTGGATTTGATTAAAATTTATCATCTCATCTTTTAAATTTGTGCTTGAAGTTATGCACAGCATTCCACTATAATTGTGTATTCTTTTGATTTGTGCTGTAACAGTTCACTCTTCATGTTAAATTGATATTTTTCTACTTAAAATTAATTTGTTCTCTTTCAGCAGGTATAATCCTTTGTTTCAACTCATACCTTCAATGATAATCTAACATGTTAGTGCAGCAAGCTTTTAAAACCATTTCTGGTGCCAAGCAGAAGTGATGCTGATGTCAACAGAATCTCCCACATCTGATGACCACACCATTCTTCAGGGATTCCCTGAATGTGAACCCTTTTGACTGTAATTGCAATACCTTCACTCCATTTCATACATAATCACCATCATCTAATATCTTTTGTATGTTCCTTCACCATACTTGCATCACTTTCTTTCTCCTTAAAAATAAATTTATTTTGTCACTGTGCACCTGTATATTGTTGGGAAAACTATTTTTAGTAGTGAGGAATTGATACTTCAAGCAGTTAAAAAACACCTTGTTAGTGATAAAAAAATGATTTGAATTGCAAACCCAGTTATACTTAAGGGGCAATGAGCACTTTTTCAGAGTACTTACCTGAAGAAGTAATTCTCATATGGAACAGTCATAGTACCTTTTTTAGTATTTATTTTCCTTCAAAAGGTAGGAGTCATATGTTTCAGAGAGAGAGAAAAGAGTGGAGTTTCATGCARAGGATGTTCTAACAAACGAATAGTACAATAGGAACAGATCCTGCTTATTTCCTGCTCCTTATTGTTTACTGCCCAAATTGGGCATAAGGCTTGCAGTGAACTTTCTTTCACTGTAAAAGTACATATAAGCTGGTGGTTAAGTAAGGAATTCTCCTTGAAAGTTGGATAAAACTCAGTTATCTAGGCTTGTATCCCACTGGGAAACTGCTGAACTAATCGAAAAAGCCTGTCAGAATAGAATTGTGTAGCAGACAGGAAGCTTGTTGTTCTTGCCAGCTGAGTTCTCCTACTGTGTGAAGTAACTTAAGTGTTAAGATAGTATCATGTTAAGAAATTAAACAGCTGATGTATGATATATACTCTGCTTTTGTATTAAGCAGGAGAAATGGGGCAATCTGCTAATACTACATGCAATTGCGGAAAATATCTATATTGCAAATGTTGAGATTTCTGTGCTTCACTGAATGAAATGGTTAAAAGTATTAGCGTTTCAACAGATTTTATTTTTTTATTATTTCTGAGTCCCTTAATGGATGTTTTCATTTTTAAATGATGATGTGGCATTTGAAGAGAAACAGACCCTTGTAACTTCAGTAATTCTGACATCATATTTAGACACAAAGGCAAATAATTAGCTAAAACACAGAGTAAAGGCTACATGTTGGGGTTTTTTTCCCAAAGATAAGATTAGTGTTTGCTTTGTCGGTCCTTTGTCAAAGGTCATCATGCCAATGCTGTCAGGCTATAGTCACTTGTCACACAGCTGTATATTCATTGCATTGGAAATAGCTGTTTCACTGATATCTGAAGTCTTTGAGTTACTGAAAGAAGAATACTCTAATGGTCCTGTTGATCTGTGTAACTTAGTGTGAATGGAAAAATGAGCAGGACTGACTGAAGACAGACTTTTGCAACCTTTTAGTTTGAGAGTGTTTTGTTACAGTGCTGTGGAAATGCTGGCAAAGCTGGAACACACCCCCTTCAGGTTTTTTTTTCAAAATATAAATTAAGGTTTTATCTGGAAATTTTATGTTCCTGCTAGCCTATTATACTGGTATCCTGGAGATTAAAACAGGCATTTGGCCAGATTCCATGCCAATTTAAACGCTGTATAAGCAGAATTGTAGTGATTTTTTTTTGGTCTTCAACCAAGCTAGCTACCCTAGGAAGGAATACCTATTGACTTTATAGAAAGTGTGCTTTAGGGTTATACCGAATAGGGTTTAGGCTTCCTGATGGGGATTCTCTCTCATAAGATGAACAAATTGAAGTAAACCCCCAATGATAAGTACAAAAACAAGTTACAGGTGCAAGATGGTGATAAAATGAATTTGTATTTTAAATATGAGCCTCATCAGTATTTCATATTATATATGAGATCAGCATTTATAATTATTAGATATATGTAGTATGCCTCAGGTCTGAGGACATCTTAGATTTGATTTGATTGACTATAGACTGGTCTTAACAATTATCATCTGTTGTAACATCTCTTCATTTACTAACATTTGATAAACTGTTATAAATTAAATCCTAATATGGCTGCAATATGTTCATGGTGAAGGAACATGCCCTACGAAAATTTCAATTTCTGCATATGTCAGAAGGTGAACGACATTGTTCCTTAGTGGCTTGGTACAAAATGAATTTTGCTGTTGAAGAACTGTAAGAGATATTTTGGGGGCATTGGCTATCACTTAAACATTTAGCGATTAAAACTGATTTTAAAAGTTTGCTGTGCTGCTGCTATGTGTGAAGGTCACAGGCTTACTGAAGTGTTCTTTGTTTGAAACTTGAGGTGTTCTTTTGGTTGAAAGTCTAGATAACTTCCACAAACAAAGTATTGAATTTTTATATATCATATTGATTATGCAGCATTTTTATTGCTTCTGCATGTGTTCAGTGCTTGGTGTTTAGAGGTAAGTATATGAATGGCTAGGTAGCCTGAGAAGATATTCGTAAATCATTACCCAAACATTGCATACGTCAAGCTGTTCATGTTTTGTTCCCTGGAAAATTTAAATGACATAAAGGAGAATGTTTCTGAAGAATATTTTCATGTTGCAAAGTTTGGTAATGATATTGAAAATGTGATGTCAGCCTACTACTGGATTGTCTTACACAACGGAATCATATTTGGAAAAAATCTACATAGTCGTTTATGTCATGATGGGGTAGGAAAAGCCAATATATTTTAAATCAATGTGAAGTAAAAATGGGATTAAAAAAAACCAATTTAGGTTAGTGTCTGTGTAATACTATGGCAATTATCTGCTATGCTTAAGATGACATATTTGTTGTTAAATTTCAGCAATTTATCTGTTGCATATTCAGTACTGTATAACTACTACCACTGACTGTGTAACCTGTCAAAATCTTTTCCAGACTATGTGTCCTGTCTGTTTAGACCGTCTGAAGAATATGATCTTTCTGTGTGGCCACGGAACATGTCAGCTTTGTGGAGACCGAATGAGCGAATGCCCCATATGCCGCAAGGCAATTGAACGGAGGATCCTTTTGTATTAAACAGGGGAACCAGTGTCTTTTACTAGGTTGTGAAAGAGTAAGGACATTTTGATGGTTTAAGTCTCTGTAAGTTTGAAAGGCAGTAAAGGGTTCTAATGAAAACATTTCTAATACTGTAGCACAGGTTCATTACATGGTACTTGTTTAAAGACTGTGAACACACCAAATAAAAGAAACAGTATTTGAACAGTTAGCTTGTAGCTTTACTCTTAAAAAACATCTAAGCCTAATGCTAATTTAAAGCAGTCTTTTTTTCATTTTCTTTCTGTCTTCTTCCCCTTAAAAGTTTAAAGGGACAATCTTCTTTTGGTTTTATTCATGTTTATCATGTATGTATCAGATGTCAAGTGATGTAAGGGAATTTTTTTTTTTTATATTGTCGTTTATTACCAAACACAAATATTTAGGATTTTTTTTTGCTTTGTGCTTTTCTGGAGAATGTTGGCATTTCATGTGACAGTTCTAATTACAGTAATTTCTATCTTGAAATACACAGTCATGAAAAATCAATACAAAATATATATATACAGTAGTAATAAATATACTATTCCCATAAGATCAGACCTCAGAATGCAATGCTGAGGTAATTCTAACTTTATTGTGCCCTTTGTTCCTGAGGATGGGTTGGGTAGGAAACAGTAAAGAAAAATCTGGTTTAGAAACATTATGTTTCCAAAACTGCACTTTAGTCTAACAGGTTCAATAACTTAAATAGTGAACTTCATTATTCTGCTAGTCACTTTACTTTGTATGGAATTGCTTTTAACTTGACTGGAAAGGAAGACATTTGAGCAGTGGGTCAGTTATCCCTTTCAGATGAGGGAATTTGATCGATGGTACAGGAACATGCACATGCAGAGCCATTTAAAAATTATGGGTCTGTGAATAAGGAAAAAATAGAGTTTTTGCAAGATTTCCTTTCTTTTTAAGTTATTTTTATTGTCTCCAGGCAAACAGTGTCAACAGCAAAAGAGGATATTTAATATTCATTGTTCATCTAAGATGGGTGTTAACACCAGAACTTATCTGTAAGCATTGCTGACTCATACTTCAAATGAAGATATTGCTGATAGAACAGTGAAATTTGTGAGCTGTGCCTAGTTGAGCTGAATTTGGCTGAAGGAGTTTGCTGTCACTTATGTGATAAAGAGCTGTTCCTGACCCCCAAAATGCTACTGTCAGGAACTGCTAACTGTTAACATTTTAAAAACAAATATGTCCTTTCATCATTTTTGACAGTAGAAAGTATGCTGTTTTAAGGATCTCATGTAGCTAAAAGAAATGTGCTTACTCCTAAGTGATTCGACAGTTTTCTGAGTGCATAGGTCGTGTAGCCCTTTGCCGTTGTGCAGACTTCATTTGGACTTCATTCTTGCAGAACAATAAAGAAATCCATGCTGGAGTCACTTAGGTGCCTTACTTGCAGCTAAGATGAATTTATCGTTTAAGCCTCATTGCATATATCAAAAATACGGACAAAAGGATAGTTCAGGGAAAGATCCAAGTAAGGATAAAGGCATAAAATTGTAGTTTTTTCAGATAAATCAGTCTGTCTTCTGAAGCTTATGTTGATATGCCTGAATTGTGCAAACGTTGGCAAACATCTCAGAAGACTTACTAAGAAACTGTGAAGATAGACAAACCTTTAAGCAATAAAATTTAAACACTGAGTAGAGTTTTCCAGGAAACAACTACAGTGATATATTGGAAAAGTATATGTACAGTGACTTTTAACATTGTCTAGTGATGTAATACACAGCTTTACAATAGCCCTCTTTAATCCTGATCCAGCATTCCAAATGTTCCTCATTATTTTCAGTGTTTTTTTCATTGAACACAATTACAATCTGGAGTCACTGTAGTAGTCGCTTTTATTTTGTATACTAGTGGTCATCTGTTCTCAGATAGTCTGCATCTGTATTATTAGCCAAAGGAAATAGCCTTCTCTTTTTTTGCTTCTTGGTTCCTATTCTAAAATACCAACATTTCAAGGAGTTTTGGAAAGTTTTTGATAGAAGGCCTTTTTTCAGTTCAGCATTTTGCTATTTCCACTTGAACTCTTGAGTGCATCTGACTGTTCGTTGCAATTTCATTTGGCCAATATGCACATCACTAAGATTATTTCTTTTTGGGTTTTTTGTTGGTTTGTTGGTTTTGGTTTTTTTTTTGGTTTTGGTAGTGTGTTTTACAGCTGAACTTTCTATTGGCTTCGGTTTACTGTCAGGCTTCCCCTGGAAATACTTTTATAATAGGGTGTGCCATTTGATGATGCATTCTGAGTTTTGTCTTGTCATGTATCAGATCTGTACCTTCGTTTCCTTTGTCTCCAGCAGACATATTTTGGATATTATGTCCTCTTAATTCTTCAAGGGAACCGCTGCAAACTGTTGTCAGCACAAATGCAGGATGGATTTCTTGATAATGCAACTCAAAACTGAAACCTCAATCTCACAGTTTGCATTTTCCTAATTATTTTTTGCTGGAAGTCAGAATTACTTGAAGGTATTCCATCTTAGCATCAGTTGAATAATTCACCTGAGTAAGAACAGGTCTAAAGCATCCTGGGTAGGAAACTGGAGTTAAGTATTCCTTGTCTGCAGGAGGCACATATTTGTAGCATAGATAGGTAAGTGCTCTCTTAGGCTTGTACTTTTCAACAAAGATGTAAGTTACTTTTTAACACCCTCAGTATTTGAATGCCAGCACAGTCCTGTGGAAACAGYGGCAATGACTGAAGGTATTGCTATAGGAGCAGCTTTAGTCTTCTATACTGTAATCACAGTGGATGTATGTGACTGCATAGAAGTTTGTGATTGGACTCATTCAGCGATGTTGAAATTGAAGTATGTCAGCTTGATGCTATTTTGGTGCCAAGAGAAGCAACTGACTTGGAAAAACTAGGAAAGCTAACCAAGATGCTTGAATTATAGATGTCGGTCTCTTATTGACAGGTGGAAGAGCCGCATCTTGTCTGGAGACGGCTATGCAGTTTGCCTTTCAAAAAACTTAATGGAGAAAACTATTTGCAAATCCAGTATCATTTATGGAAATAGATATTTATATTCACACACTCTCTTCGGTTTCAGATGTAGAAGGTGAACTAGTGTTGCAGAGGAGCCCAGTAAGCTCATTCACTTTATTATCATCCGTGCAATTTGCACAGAGAGCAAGTGTTTAGTTGGATAGCACATATTTGAGGGATGATAAACAGAAGTTCACTTGGAAGCCAAAGGGGATCATACCAAGTAGGAGGGTTGAGGAAATGTCACTCTGCATTTGTCTTCAGCAAAGGATTAAAGTGTAAATTTCACCTAAGCAAAGTGAAAATGAGAAAAATCAGTAAGGCATTTATCTCTAATTTACTGCAAAATCATAGAATGTAAGAGTTGCAAAGTTTGTTATGTTTATCCCCCAGCATTTAATAGCAATTTTGAAATGAAGTGGAATGAAATATCTCCGTGTGTTTCTTGAAACAAGGAATAAGACACCTAAAAATGTGTATTGTTCAGGTGTGAGGTATGCTCAGACATTTAAGTAAAATACTTTGCTTTCTCTTTCATTCATTAATGGACATAAACAGTCGTATCAGTACACAGTGATTTAAAGTAGAAAGACAACCTAAGAGGTTAACAGAATATGCTTAATAGTTGTAGGTTGTTAAGTTTTGTATTATTACGTTTGACTCTTCTTTCCCCAAAAAAGCCTGTCTTATCACTTATTATGGCCCAAGCTCATATGGCACTTCTCAAAATTTGGGCTGTTATTACCTACTTTCCATTTGTTGGATTACTGCGTTATTTGTATGTTGGGGTTTGGAGAAATCCCTWTTTCCTGAAGTGGATACTGAAAACTACACTGGCGAGATAGTAAACAAGTTACTTTGTAAAAGTGAAAGTTTGGTTAGAAGGTGGTGTTCTTAATTTGGACCTGGTGAGGATATAGCAGATTTGCACAAGTACTTGTGCCTTGTTAGCATAGTCTTACAATTGGTATTTTAGCTTCTTTTAAAGACGTGAAATGGTCTTTTAAAAATAATTGAGTACTTATTGTGTAGATATTTTCTAGAGATGAGGGTTTATGTGTGTCTAATTATCTTTAGCAGTATTAATTGCAGTTAGTGTAAACACTAAATTGTTTGAAGAACCTGCTTTGAGCTAGTGATCTGAGCTTCCTCTACAAAATTAAATGTCAGAAATTTAATTTTACTCTTCCAGTAGCAGCTGGTGAACCGAAGAGCCTATCCTGTTCTTTTGCTGCATGGGTCAAGTTTTCACTTAAAAAAACCAAACCCCAACAACACTACAGTCTAACCTTTAGCAGTGCTACCTCCTTTTTGTCAAAGTGCTGAATTCTTCTCTAGCTGTTGTTTGTCTTTGGGAAGGGATGGGGAATGCATCAGTTTTGTTTTGCTTCATCAGTTTTGGTGTCTGAATACATTGCAAAGGTTTTTTACTTTATAAAATATCTGTGTAAATTACGTACAATAGCAGTTTGTGATTTGCCACAAAGTACATTGTATACCTGTCTTGCGTAAGTTGCTGGAATTCATACTGTTGTCTTTTTGCGCGTTTCGTAACTTGTTTGACAAAGCTCCACTGTTGTCTGCAGAAGCTTTAGTATGTGCCATTTTTATAGCTAAGCCTGTGGTAAATACGCAAGTTCTGACTCAGGGCTTTTTAACAACTTAAACACATCCACAATATTCTTCAGCACATCTTGGAGAATACCAGAGATTTAATGACTGTACAGTGCCTTGATAGAACTATTGAGTGGGCAGCAGCCATAGAGTCTTCACAGAATGCAAGTATCTTTTGAATCCAGTTACTGAGTTGATGTTAATAGAATTGAACTGCCCCTGCCATGGATTTATATACTTGTATATACTTTCTGTAAAGGAAAATTGGCAAATTTAAGTATTGTTAAGCTTTCTGAAAGCTTTTTAATTGTTGCACTGGTCATGAGGGTCTGAAGGGTATAATCAAATTTACAGAAGCAGCTTTTGTGTCAAAGGGAGCTGAGAAAATTTTCTGTATGTGACATTTTTAGTGTGAGGGAGAGGTCATTGTATAAACAAACATGTAAAAGTACCTGCTTTACTCTGATCCCACAAGTCTTTTGTAAGTGAGAGAGAAATAACCAACAACAAATCAGTATGTTTGCATGCCATTTCATAGTTAGAAAACTGTCTCGTTTTGAGCTTCTAGGAAATACTTAATTTGTCCCAACCCTATTGTATTTATGAATGCAAACTATTCATGTTAGAAAACAAGTTTTACTGAATCACACAAACATTTTTGCTTTTGTTAAAACCAACTTTGTATTTTCAGTAAACTGTAGATTTTGACATGACTGTTTATTGGAGAAATTTAAGATTGCCTGTGTGAATGTAGTGTATTTCTGTATGCAGATAGCATTATATAATTGCTTACTTTAAAACTGCTTAGCAAGGTCTAAGCTTTTCAGAGGAAATGCTGATGTACTGTATGGTTAATAAAACTTGTCATATAAGATGTATACTAACTTTTTCAAAAGCTCTGACTTAAAAGTATAATTGGACTGAATTAATAATGATTTTTTGCACACAACATTGGAAAAGGAGTGGTGGCTCATTTGTCTTCCTCCTTCTTAGTTGTAATTATGTTAGATGTCACCGTGGAATTAGAAAATTGTATGCCTGAAAAAATATTTGCGAACTCAGTTACTTGTTGGCATACAGTGTTCAAAAGTGCACAAGACTTTATTGAGAACGTTCGCAGTCCAAACTTTTTAAAAAATCTGGTTCCTGTATGATGTATCCCTGAAGAATGAGTTTGTAGCAGCATCAGAACTGCTACGTGCCTTTGAACCTCCAAGGTACTCACACATTGTTAAAGCAGCACAGTATAAGTACAAAGGGTGCATTATGTTGTAACAACAAAAAGGTTGATTTAAAATTTTTATCTCTGGCATATGTGCAAATTTTTCTGTAAATATGCAGTTCATAGTACTGTTCTACTGACCAGAGTTGCTGTTAAGTGTGTGTTAGACTCCGTGTTTACTTGTAATTGAATGGCCTTTACAGATCTGGCTATGTGAATGTGATCATTCAGACATTTCCTGCCAGATACAGTAACTTCCATATTCTGAGACAACAGATGCTGCATCATAGTTTGTACTTTTAGGATTCAATTTAATGGATGCATTTGTAAAAAAAAAAAAGTCTATGTAATCGAAGGCAACAAAACCACCCAGACTTATATGGCTTAATGTTTTTATTTGTCCTAGTGTACAGGTGAAAAAAGGAACTGACTGAATAAAAAGTTTGTTGCTCTCTTTCTCGATTTCTTTTCATTTTTCAAGTTTCTTCAGCCTTGGTTTATATGACAGGTCTGTATGAAAACATAGTATTTTCAAATACTTTTGGAAAAGCATTTTATTTTAAAATAATTGATGCAAATTGTTGAAATACCTTTGAAGTGGCCCCTTGTTCTTTGCTTTGGCTTTTACAGGCTGTTCACATATTTCTCCTTACAACATGATGGGAACAGTGTTGGCATTGGTTCAAGACTTGTCTCTGTGGTCTCTAGGGCTTCAGCCCATGCTGTTGATTGCAGTGGGAGCTGCTGTTTTTGTTGGGGTTTGATATTGATGGGTTTAGATTTTGAGAAGGCTGCCTCATACTGTACAATATGAATAATTGTTATAATAACTTTTTAATATAAATAATGTGTAATACAGTTAATTTCAGGACAATGCAGTTCACTACTCTAATCCATTTCAGCTATATCCCATATACGGTCATCTGTTTTTGATGGGGACGGTGAAAGTGCATGAAAGTGCAAATCCATTTCCTTTGGATTTGACATTAATTAAATTAAGAGGGTGGTTCTTCATGGGTGTACTCTCTTTCATCTAGGGAGGAAAGATTAGCAGTAATATTGGAATGTAAAGCATTAGCCTTCCTTTTCACCCTTGGTTTTCCACTGTATGTAAAGGTAATTTAAGTTGTCAGAAACAAAATCATTGGAATTCTTCTTGTTGAGCTTTGTGCAGCCCTGCTCATAGTAACACAGTGACCTGCATTGGAAAGCTTTTACTTTCAAGAACGAATCTTATCAACTCTTCTTGATACTTAAGAAAAGGTTTTGGCTGAAAAATACTTTAGGGATTTAAATAGTTTGTTTCCTTTTCAGCAGAGTAGTATGTCCTTGCTTTCCAGGAGATAGTAAGATGGGGTTGTTTTTTTTTAAAAAGCAGTCTTTAGGGAGTAATGCTATGATGGATTAAAATTGTTTAAATTACATTAAAAATCTAAAACTGTGCCAACTTTCAATGTATAAATTCTAGTCTTAACAATGCAAGGTTTTAAGTTATAGGAAAGTCGCTGCAGGATCTATTATGGTTAGGCTTTGTTGATGCTTGACTGCCCTAAAGAAGCTAATAAACCTTAATTTCTGAAAGATTGCCTAAAATCGTGAAAATATGCTTGTGAGACTATAGTGACCCCTTGCAGCTGTGTAACACTGTTTCACTGAATTTTCCGTAAAAATAAGTTCCATGGGAGGTAAGGAGGTGAACTTAATTCTGGGCTAATTTCCCCACTGACACTTGTGTATCCTAAAATGCGTGAGTATTTCTCCCGCAAGGGGTCAGTAGCACCCTCCGTTTGGCACAAGTTTTTATTACACTGTAAGCACAAAGCAAACAAGGGATAAGGATAATGATGATTGCATTAATATGTGGGTGGACCAGACCTCACTTGTCTCCTTCTTCAAGCAGGCTAAGTATAATTAGCTTATTTGCTGACTTCAGTAAGCACCATATTCTATCCTCTGACTCTCATGTGACATGAACATTGCTACTATTGATTAGGGCAAAGTTCCAGTGGAGTGTTTGCCTTTAGCTCTAGTTGAAAGTATTCATTTAGTCAAGCTTTTTTTCAAAAGCATGCAGTTGGAGGAGATAAACTATATGAGAGAGCTTGTCCAGTGGGCAGGGGAAAAGAATTCTTGTATGAGTGTCCCACATACTCTTAATGATAGCCACAGTCTTCCTAGATGGTTAGAGCTGATTAATATTTTCCACCCTATAGTAACACAGCTTATAGTTAAATATGCTTTGAAGCCTATCAGTCTGTTCAGCAGAAGGAATGTCCAGCTTCTCAAGGCTTCCCTGAGAATGCAAGATACTTTAAGGCAGAAGTTTGAAGTAACTCATTATCTTTCTACCAAGAGGCTGAACAAACCAGACAGCTGTTCCTTCAACAAAAATTTCCAACCCTTGTACCAAAGTCGTGTTTCACAAATAGGAATCTAAGACCATCAGTGTCGCTCAGGCACAGGTCCTTTTATGTGCTGAGTTAACGAGGGATCTTCCTTCACGTTTGCAACTCTTGTTATTCTATCACTTCTATTGTGGTTTTTGTGTTCCATGTTCTCAGTACTTCAATTGCCACTGCTCAAAGCCTACATTTCAATTCTTTCTCTGCCTGTGTTTTTGGTAGCAGAACTGTGTCCCTTCCTTCTTGGTATGTCCCTTCTGAATGTCCTTCTGTCCTCCTTTACACTTAGGTTGGCATAAGCACAGTGGGGCCCTGTCCTTTTGTCTGACTCCACTCTTAATTTCGTGTACTTACAGTAAGAAGTCCTGAATTTGGTCTTGGCATAATTTCACATTAATTTATTGGCATCCCTTATTTCTCTGTTGGCATAAGAAAGAGGTTTTGGTTGCCACATGAGGAAAGGGTAGGGGCACTTTTGGTCTAGTTACCACTGACCTCAACCATATGAGGAAATTCAGAAACAAGTAAATGTTTCAAGGTTGCTTGGTTTTGGTGGTGTCTTTTATCCTACAGGCCACCTGGAATTTTCATTGTTGCTGTGTCTTGGATTCAGTTTTTGGTGACAACTTAAGATGTTTTTCAGAGAAACTCTCACACAACTGGAAGACAGTAACTTCCATCTAGGGTATCTTGCCCACTTACTTTGCCTGGAGGAAGTTCAGTAGGATTGCTTGCAAAGAGAARGAGTCTGGTTTTGGACTTCTCGCTGCTTCCATAAAGAAGTAGGAAAAAAATTCCACCTCTTTGAATAAAGTAAAGCTGAAACCACATTCCAAGTAATACTTTTCAGCTAAGATTTCATAATCTCTACTGTGTAAACACCTTACAGTTGTAAGGTATGATATTCTATATGAAAGCTTTATGAAATAGCAATTATACAGAATGAATTTCTTAATGGCCATTTTACGTAGTTTGTTGGCTTTGAAACACAGTGCTATTATTTTTCCTCTCTTCTTTCTTTTTTTTTGATGAGACCTGTAAAATAAAGATTACTTCAGGTTTATCTCAACAAGGCTGCTTTTTCTAACAGAAAGGCCTTAGTTAAGCTGTTTGTGGTACAACCACACAATTCAAAGCACTGTGCTCAAGGTTTTCGACTGTATTTTTCTGATCTATAGCACATGACACTTTAAAACACATAATTCATATTGATCTTGGGGTTTGATTCTGATTCTATGTAAGGCTGAGGAAGCCTTCATATCGTTGTTATCCTCTGAAACTCCATTCTCCCACCGCTTCATGTGGAGGACAGACTTTGGAAGCACCACACCTTTTTGTTGAGATAGAAAAGTGTGTTAGTAAGGGCATGGGGAAACTTAGAAATAAAATACATTCATAGGGCTACTTCTCCAGTTCGTGAAGTGAGAAAGTCAGATGGCAAATTTGACTTAGAGTGCTCTGCTAAAGCTGAGAAGTTTTAAATTGTTCTGTTCCCTCTCTGGAGCATGAATACATTGAGTCCTGCTGTAACCCTGCCATCTCCTGAGTCTTGCGTGTCCCACCACTCTGGATAGGTTCCTCCACACCAAATCTCCCTGGAGAAGTATGCCTTACAGTTTAGCTGAAACTATTGCACACATGGAGAAGGAAGGTGTGGGAGTTACAAGCCAGTCCCTGATGCAAAAGTTGTGGATCTGCTGTTCTATTTAACACAGCTCTCTTCCCATGGCACACACAGAGGATCTAAAGAAGTAAGCGATCTTGACTTGGATTTGCTGTGAACTGTGGCTGTCTGCACCCAGGCAGCAGCATAAAAAAGCTGCTGCAAATCAACTGCTCAGCAATGAGCTGTGTGAGGTGCTTGCCCTGCAGCAAGCAGAAGTTGGGAGCCACTTACGCTTTTAAAGTGTTGCAGCCAAGTAGGGTTGAATGGGCCAAGCCCTCTGGGCATCTACTTATCCTGAGCTGACATTGCTTTATTGGTAAGTGGCATGGAAATGAATTAGATTTGAAAAGCATATCCTCATTAACAAGATTGGGATAGCAGACATTTAATTTTAGGCTTTATCTGCTATGCTGAATCAAACGGTGACACCAAGATTTGGCAAGCTGTTGTTGAGCACTCCAGGAAAAGTTAGTCATTGGCTTTGGTAGGAGTTTCTGAACTTTGAGGACGTAGTCAAATAGTCCTCAGGAAAGGAAAAAAAGCATCTAGACAGGAGTATTTCAGAAGAGAGTTATCCTTTTTTTTTTTTTTTCATTCTCGCCCTCTACTGGGGCTGAGCTGTGCCTTCTTTTTCATTTCTCTTGCCAATTTTCATTTAGCCAAAAATGCTGCCGTAATTCCCACTTGCCGTCTGGATTCGCCAAAATCAAACATATATCCCATATGTCTGTCCCATCTGTTCCTGACCGCCCCACTACCTATACTTCCACAGGGTGGGAAGGTGCACTTGTGGGGTTATAGGAGAGCTAGCATTATCCTCTGTAACTTTCCAGGGCAAGGAAAGGAATGTAATGTTGTTTTGGTCTGGTGTTTTTCTTTCTGACCATTTTCAATTATCAAATGTAGGGATGCCTTTTTTTCATGTGGCATGTAATTTTGAGAGGAAGTCAATGAGGGGAATCATTGCTGTGCCTGGAATTTAACCATTGAGCTACCCAGCTCTGCTCATAGGACTATTAACAGATGGCCTGGAGCTGGCAGGTTTTTTTAGGGAAGATAAGTAAGGGCTTAGCACATCCTAGGCTAAGCTCTTCGCTGTCATGGCCAAATGCTGACTTGGGCAATGCTGTGTGACCTGCAGTGTCTGAAGGGTGGGTATAGTTTAAGGCGTCTTCATGGCACAGCGCTGTGTCCATAGGAGCTAGCAGTGAGAGCAGAAGTGCAGTGCATCCATGACAACATAGTATTTTTCATGAGTTGGTACATCTGGCTTTTCTGGAGGAGTAGCTAGCCTGAGATGAGGTCAGTAGGTACCACAGGGAAGCTGGACATTGAGCACAGCCTGGTGCTTGGTACGCTTGCTCCAAAACTCTAGACCGTTTCCTAAGGAG
Organism: Amblyornis subalaris; assembly: GCA_018881555.1. NCBI lineage: Eukaryota > Metazoa > Chordata > Aves > Passeriformes > Ptilonorhynchidae > Amblyornis > Amblyornis subalaris. The sequence continues at coordinate 12,729,242 of JACAXG010000001.1, read as the reverse complement.
CAGTGTGTATCCTTGGATTGGCTGTCAGTGAATGAGAAACAAGAGAATCTATAAGGCACTAGCTTTCCATGTTTGAGTGAAAAGTGTCCTTCCTTCCCTGTGCTTTATTAATTTGCTTCCTCCTGATATGGAAAGAACAAAGGGAAGCTAGCAAGCCTTACTTATTTTGCTGCGAACTGTGTATATACAGCATTGAAGATCTCCTTAGACAGCTTTGAGTCTGGATAGGCAAAAAAAAAAAAGGAGAGGGGGGAGGACTTTAATGWTGTGTTATGTTATTGATGGAATTTCTAACCCAGAGGAGAACTGCCTGCCTCAAAGCTGTGGGCAGTGTTACCCACAGTAACTGCTTGCTTGGGCATAGCTCATTTTTGTTTTATTGTTCAGGAAAGATAAAGTGGTGGCTCTGTTAAGTGTGGTGACTGGCTGGGAAGAGCAACCTGGTTCTTGTGAGCACAGCTGCCAAAACTGGAGCAAGCAAAGGGAGAACAGTTCTTTTGTCAGGGACAGAAATGTGGTCTGACACAGCTTTCTTATCAAAGGGAAGGATTTTTCACTTCAGGAGGAAGTTTGGCTGGGAAGGCATTGGATAACTTTTTTTTTTCAGCTCTGTGGGAAGTCCTGTATAAATGTGTTTTCCATGAATGTAATAGTTCTGCTTTTAACTCTCTGGAGAGAACATTAGTGGCTGTATATGTGGGAAATAACACAAGGGTGACTAAAATATTTTTAATCTGAGTAAGTGAGCAAACACACTTTGTGTGCTCACAGCCAGGAGCCATTTGCTCTTGGCTTGTGCCATGGAGCAGGCAAGTAGTAGTTCTCTTTTTTTTATAATTTTTTATTCTAAGTATTTCTGAAATTTCCCTTGATGCTTTCCAAGCCATCATCTTGTAGTTAAATTAAAAGCTAGCCTTTTCTTCTGGTAAATACCTTGTGTAACAGGAGTGATTTGTTTGTGGTTCAGCTTAAACTTGGATAATTTGTTTAAACATTAAGAACCTATGTGTGTTACAGAGAAGTTTAATACAGTTCAAGAAACAAGTTGTCTTCTAATTGAGGCCATAAGATTGTGATTTGTTAGATTTGGTTTCCTTGGTTTTCCTGTGAGTCTTTACACAAGTCACCTAGTTCTGTGTTTTTTCTCTTTCTTCAGTGTAAAATGAGAAATTACTGCTAGAAATTACTAGCAGGGAAATCTACAACAGCATGAATGAGTTCCTGAGTAGCTAAGATGCCTCCCCTCCTAGCCAGTGGTGTATCAGCTCAGTTTAGTGTTTTCCTGACGAAAAACTAGAACCTGGTGCTAGTGCTACTTCACAGTCTTACCACAGAGCAAATAGGCATAAAATGAACTATCGTCCACCACCCAAGCACTGGGAGTTATTAATTAACTAGTAATTATATCCAAATATGTATTTTATTATACTTAACAGGTTACCCCTGATCATTATTTCCTTATTAAAACTTTTAATGAGAAAGAGCTGTGTTGAACACAGGTACTGAGTTATAACTTCAAGTGAGCTGACAAAATGCTGGCTTTTGGGTGGCAATGCTTTTCTGAGGTTCTGTCTCTTCGTGGTCTTGTTAGTGCACTGCAGTGTTTTAGTAAGTGCTCTCTGGAACTCGACCTCCCACWGCCAGTGGGTGTCACTGCAAGCATTGCAGTGAGGGAAGAATGATTCGGGGGAGAAAGAATAAAAGTTCAAGTATATGTTTTATTTTTTTTTAAGTTAGAAATAATTGCAGAAGAACTTAAATCCTAACTTAGTAACTTTGCAATTTGCACAGATGTTTTATTGGAGATGCTTAGAAAGGGTTGGAAATATTTATTTCAATTTTTTTTAAAGTATCTTACATGGCCAAGGCCARTCTTTTGACAGAAATCGTGTCACACCATCTTCCATAGCCATGCTGGCCACAGATGCTGACTTGCTTCCTAGGGCTGAATGTTATGCACCTCATAGATGTTGTTGGGTTAAAAAAATCCCAACCAACAACAAAACAACCAAAACCGAACACCAAAGAACCCCCAAAAACCCTTCCTTTAATTCTTTAAAACCACTTACATGGAATTCTTGGTGTTTGCAGATCTAAGTGCTAAAGGTCACTCTGACTCAAAGCACGCATCTTCCCCGGAGAGCTCGCCATCCCTAAAGCCAGACTAGCTCTGACGCAAACGCTCTCCCAAGCTGGTGCCGGGAGAAGATGTGGTTCTACCCTCCCGGCCAGCCCTCTGCCTCCCACCGTGGCACAACCCATGCAGCCGTGCAGGCTCTGAGCTGTTTACAGGACAGACATTGCCTAGCGGGGCCTGCACTTTGGGAAAGGCCTCCCTCGCACAGGTCGTTGCTAAGGCCGGCGTTGTCTCTGCCTGTGTTATCGTGAGGATGACAGTTTAAACAGGCCTTATCGCTGTGTATTCAATCAAGGTTTATGAGGGCTGATAAAGATGTCACCTAGTTGCTTTGTGTGTTCATTAAAACCCTATTCCCCAGTAGGACTTTGCTGTATTACCCTTTTTTTTCCCCCTTTCTTCACTTATTTTTAGGTATCTTCTGAAGAAAGAGGTATGTGTTGGAAGGGAAGGCATAATGCTTACTTGAGTACTTCTAATATTTCTGCAGGGAAGAATTCGAAAAGCCCAAAACCTGTGAAAATTAGTAGCTTGGTTGACACAACCCTATCTGTATTTAATACCTTACGTCATCATAATTGCTTATTTAATAGTTCAGTAAAATTTCCCAAGTTTAGCTTATGCAGGGCGGTAAAGCGACTTGTGTGCACTTCCCTGCTGTGTTGTGTTGCTGCTGAAGGTGGCTCAGGACGGGCTTGGTGCTACTCAGTTACGATACAGGATGTTGTAGGCTGAGCTCCCACTGCAACTTTTCCTGATAGATGGAGACTGCATATTTCCAACACAGGGATGTAAGTCTTGTTGACTTATTGTTTGGGTTGTACGCTGTAAGCTGAAGTAATTATTGCAATAAATAGGTAGTCATAGAAAATGCATCCATAATTTTCAGGTTATCTGTCTGTGAACAGTAATTAGACAGTAGGCAAAAATTAAGTCTGTCTTGTCCTGTAAACTTCTTCATTTCAAAGTGGGTTTTTTTCCTCAACCCATATCCTTTACCAAGCTATAGTTTAAAATAAATACGTCTTAATTGTATCTGATGCCACATCCAATTCAGCCAGTCTTCAGAAAAATCTTATTTCTACAGCGAGCAGAAGTTGCTCAGTTGCATTTTTGTTGGTTAAGTAAAATTTATTTCAAAACAGATATACAAAACCATGATGAAATACGATTAGTTGCAGCTGCTTGCTGTATTATAAAAGAGAGAAATGTTAAGGGACTCTATTGGCTAAAAAGATTTGAAAATATGTAACAGACTTGTGCCTAGTTCAGGCACAAATCAATTGAGATTAAGCATGTATATTTAGAATCTTTTGAAAAATGGGAAGAAACTGAATAGTCAATTGATTCCTTAGATCCCCAGGTCGTAGTAAATTCCTGTTATTTACACTTTAGCGTATTGTCTCTCTGCATCCTATAAACAATGTGAATGCTAATGGCTGTCGGCATTTCAGAAATGATTCTTTCACTTTGTTTATGACTTTGCTGCCGCTGGCAAGCATTGGACTATCAAAGGCTTTAATGCTGTGCATGTGCATTTCATAATAGAATGTTATTCTATGAGGATAATAACACTTACTAGAGATCAGTAATAAAATGAAAAACAGAGCCTCTCCACCATCACTTGTTAACACTTCTAGTGATTGTTTGCCTATTAACACTAATTTGTTCTATGCTTCCATTTTAGCCCTGTGCTGGCTGGCATAAGCATGAGGCCCTTGTGTATGTACAGTACGTATGAATAGCTGTGCTGGCCTACTGATCTCTGCAATAAAAGTTACTGTAGCATGATCTGGTTCTGCTTTTTCTGAAATGTTTTATATCAAAACCAGTTGTTGACCTCTGCCTTATCAATTCACTCTATCTGTTTGCCTTTAAACAGTAGTCACAGTACTCTCTAGAATATTTGCCTGGTGYGATGGTGTCCATTTATCCTTGACCATGGAATACTCTCTTGTCATCTAGTAGTACAGTATTTTTTGAAGCTTGCCTTAAAACTAGAATTTGTTGTCAAACCTTTGTTTCACTTAAAACTGTTGACTGTGGGCACTCTAAAATCATAATTGGTTTGCCTTTTGGTATTCCTGGAGCTAAGACAGAAAGTGCCATGATTCCAGCCAGTCACTGGGTTAAGGGAACCACTTTCACTTAGTGAGCAATTTTGGCAGGGTGAGGAAGGGGAATCTGAAGTATGGCAACAAAAGATACCTTTGGAAGGTATAAAGTGGTTCAAATATTAACAATACCAAGAGATGCCTGGTCTGTTTCTAGCCAGCTGAATGCAAAAGCATTCTCAGTGCAGAGTAATTGACTTTTCCCTTCTACTCTTGTTTGGATCAGGCAATATATTCAGTTGTATCCACACAGTGCTCATCTCAGCCATGCCTGGTGGTAGTTCCACCTATACTATCCAACCTTAAACGCTGATCTGAACAAAAACTACACTTCACTACAGTTCTTGGCGTCAGCAGTTGTCTTCACAGATCTTAGGCTGCTGTCACCAGCCTTTGGAGGAGCGTCAAGAAGTATTGGAGAGTCACAGTCACTTCTCCGCTTCCATATTGGGAGGGGAAACTTGGCAAATCAGGAAGAGGAGAGGGCCCTGTTACAGGAGGAGCTGTGAGTAATCATGTGTGCCAACACCACCACCTTCGCAGAGCACACTGCTGCCTCGTGAMGGAAGGCGGCGTGTGCAGCGCCGATAAAGGCATGGCGATGGTGCCAGTGGTGCCGTGGCTTTGCTGCAGTGTGTTGTGCTGTAGCCATGGCACCTGGTGATAGATGAATGTCTGCGGGCTGGGGCTGTGCTGAGGTATGATTAGATATTTATTGCTAACAGCCCCGCTAGTTCGGTCTAAAAGATGCCTGAGGCCTCTGCAGATCTGTTGAGAAGACTTACCCTCAAGTTGAGGCATCTGCATGTAGGTCAGTGTTTACAGACACCTGAATGCTCACCAGTGGTCAGCCTGGTTAGTCCAGCTCCTATGGAGAGGTCAGTAGCTCCACGAACTGGGAAGTTGCCAGCCCCTGTCCATAAGGATGTGGTAATTGATTTTCTCAGCTGAGTAAAAAGGGGAAGAAATCTCTCCATCTGTCATTCCAGGGCAACTGCTTACAGTGTTATGTGATTTGTTCGATCCTGCCCACCAGAATTATTCAGGGATATACGGTGAATGTAAATTTAGGAAATAGGCTTGTTTCTTCTTGAGGTAACTTTCGTATATCTTCAAAGCAGACCTCAAAGACTGATGATTTAAAACCATTACTCTGTAGAGTAGAATGGCTAAATCCAATCAGAGTTTATCCCACAGGTATTTGTGTACCTCCCTCAAATTCATGGAAATGTCAATAGCACTGATTTATTAACTAGAAACTTCATTTTTTCTAATTAGTGAAATTACAGTGCAGGCTAGCCACAAAGTTTTGTTGTTGTAACCCTTGCCCACCTTCCCTGTGATGTTGTTTCTACTTGTGCTAATCTAAATGTAAATTGTAAGCCCTGTGGGACAGGATCTGTCCCTTGCATTCTCTCCYTTCATTTCGTGTGTTTATAATTTATTTTAATTTAATTTTATTTTATTTTACATTTGCGCATGATCCTCAGGGCAGAACACCTATTGCTTGCCTTATGTTCTCTTTGATGATTCYCAAATTCATGTCCTTAATCGAGACCACTCGTGGCCTCTTTTTTTGACCATGAATCAGAGTATTTGCAATAAGCCAGCAGCACAGAGTGTATTTTAAGATCTTAACGGCACGTCCCACTGGAGCCTCCTCATTTCCCCCATGACCAGGAAAAATTAATTGCCTGTGTGAGATGCTTGATCAACAAACTAGAGTTGTTTGGGAAAAGAAAAAGAAATGGATGTGTGGAAGGAGTTACAAAAAGCCAAAGAACACCCTGTGGTTTCTTCTCCCTCTCTCACAAATGGAGGTCCTGCTCCTGCACAGCTGTGATAGTGGAGCCCAGGCTGGGAGACGGCTTTGGGATTTGTAGCCCCCAGCCACAGAGGGGGTTCAGAGGTCAAAATCAATACCTGTATGTTAGTCCGTATAAATAAATCATACGCCTGTAAAATACATGCTGTAGTTTGCTGCTGGGTCCTGGGGGAACAGAAAAATAATTTAGCACAGCTGGATGCTTGTTCATCTTCCAAACTGTTTTTATGGTTTAAAAGAATAGCTTCCTAAATCGCCGTCTTATGGAAGAGTGGGGTGTGAGGCCGCACCGGGGTGCAAATGCACAGGCRTCACTTTAATTAAAAAATCTGCTTCCTCACTTACCTTCCAAAACATCCCTGTTCCCTCTAACTAAGGAATTTTTACCTAATCTGAGTGAGCAGCTGTTGTCTGCCAAATGGCCAGCCTGTGCTCCTGGCAGAGCTGAGCAGCGTTTCCCCTCTCCTGTGCTGCAAACGGCTCTATGTGAAACCTCTTCCCTCAACTTGAACTCCAGCGAGGAGTCCCTGCGGCACGTGGAGACTGAATTAGTCCTTGCTGCAATAAAGGCTCATTTACAGGGCTCCCAAGGACTCTGTAAGCGCCCAACACAACTGAAGTTGAGGACACATTGGAGATGTTGGGATGCCAAGAACTGATGTTTGATGTTAACCTCTCTGCTTAATGGACCGAGTAATTTCTTCACTACCCTCGTCAGTGAAAAAAAACTGCCTTTTTTCAGCCTGGTGGAAGCTATACGAATTATTTGAGGGGCTTTGAAGACTGCAGGTGTGGAATCAGTGCTAATTACAGGGGTGCTTCATTGCTTTGGCGCCTGCAATCCATGTAAGGCAACAACCTGGCACAGGTTTCCACATCCTTAGAAACTGTGGTGAATGGGCTGTAAATATCTTTGCATTCAGCTCAAGTCTCTGAGGAAAAGTGGGAAGCCAGTTCTGGTGTTTGATCTGCGTGGCTGGCAGCATCCAGCAGTTCCTCTCAGCCGAGTGATGGAGGAATGCCGGCTGGCCCAACAAAATGTGTGAGCAGCAGCGGTGCCAAAGTTTTGGTTCCTCCTCAATTTCTGCTCTATAAAATGCTCTGGTAGGTTCTGTCAATGGGGAGTTGGAAGGAAACGGTGTGGCCCAGGGTGCATGGAGAACGTGGGCCCTTGTCAGATATATGCCCCCTTTTAAAAATGCAAATTGATAGATAAACACTGAAACAATAGTGCTGTGCTAATCCTTTTACAAAGGGTAAATTGCTAATCTAAGTCCCCAGCCAGGATGGCTGCTTCACCTTAACAATAGCTGCATTTATACCTTATGTTTTACTTGTAAACTGACATGTAGTGTATTGGAAAGGGTTTCAGCTCACCTGCTTGGTGGGGGAGGGCGGCTAATCCTTTCATGCCCTTCACACTGGGTGAGCAATGCTGCCATTTGATCATGCTGAAGCAAAAAGGCCAGCCAAATTTTCAGCCAGTTTAGACTTGGTTGTTCTTGTGCTTTAACAATGCTGCCAGTGTCTCCAGTAAGGGAAGAGAGAAAGGTCTATTCATGTCTTCACGTAGTGACTACCCGAGGGCCTGATCTTCAAAGGCACTGGGCACCCCCAAGAAAGGATGCTGAGCTCCCTGATGTTCAGTGACTACGGTTTTCCTCACTTTGCAAGCATGTTGAGTCCTTGTTAGTGGATATTGGCTGCAGAGAATGCATGTTCCCATCTTCAATGGTCTGCTCCTGGCTGATGAGGCCACCATGGAAAACGAGCAGGAAGGGAGAAGAGTCTGAGTGCCCTGATCCACCACATTGCTATGATAGGGGACTGGGAGCTCGAAACACAGGCTGTGTGATAGGTTACCAGGGAGGTGAATTGGTGCCAATGAGTTGATTGATAGGTTGTGTGTGTCTTTGCCTTGCCTGGCATTCATGCAGATTTTATTAGTTTAACAGAATTGCTTGTGGTGATATTGGGTAAGTCCTGACTTAGAGTTTTGTCCTCATCTACTGCAGCTTCTCATTCTTTCCTACCTGTTTGGGTTTTTTTTCCTTTTCTTCTAAATTAGTCTTCAGCATTAGATCTGATCCAAAGAGATGGAAATACGAGTGTTTTTCTTGCTGTATTTGGTCAGTAATATGTCTACAAACCCAGGAGCCTTTTTGGGAATGAAGGAAACATGGACAATTTATAGCTGTAGAGTCACAAATTTAGGGCAACTTGATTCAGAAGGAGAATTGAATGAAATATTTCAGTAGACAAGAGACCTATGGGGTGCTCTCTTCCGTGTAACAAGCTATATACAAAGATAGAAGAGGAAAATCAGGACGTTTTCTATTTTTTTATCCCTGGAGGAAATACACCTGTAATCTCCCAATGTCATGTGAGATTGACATCTACTTGTGTTTTTCCCAAGAGAAATTGTATCAAGCATCTGGCAAAGCAATTCATGTACTTGTGTTTAAGGGATTATTTGGAGAGGGAGGCAGAAGCAGTCATGGACCAAATGTGCCAGAAAGACTGTCTGAAAGTCTTGGAGGATCTTGGTTAGACACTGCTGGTCTGAGGTCTTCTCCTTACTTCCAGGAGAGGAGTGTTAATGCAGCATGAGCTCAAAGTAGGATCTAGCCAAGTAAGAGATGCTGTAGTTTTTGTATCTGTTAGCAGATGAAATTAAAACTGTGGGAAATGGGTTATTAGAACTTAAAACCTACTAGCTCATAAAGACCTACAAGTTTAATTATTTTTAACACAGATTTTTACCACAGCTAGCTCAAATTAAGAGTGTCTGTTCCTTTTGCTTTGATCAATGAAGGCAGAGCTAGCACATGTAACACCAATAGAAGAGTTATAGGAAGAAGCCTTTTCATCTCTTCATTTCTTCTCTCATTATTTCTGTCTCATAAAGCTTAGAAAAACGTACACATTAAATTACTGGGCATGATTTTTATTTGAACTCTGATTCAAAATATTGAATTTGGGAGTTCAATGTGTGGTTAGTAGACAACAAAYCTAAGTACCTTTAATTAAGAGGGCAGTCTTATGGAATTTTAATGCCTACCCCTTTGTAAATCCAGCCTCAAATACTGAAAAATGTATTCGGTACAGATTTTGAGGGAAAGAATTATTGAATACATGCAGGCAAGTGACCAAGAGAACAAAAACCCAAAAAAACAAAAGAGCAAAAATTATTTGTGACAGACTAGCAGGGTTATTTCCTTTTTTAATGGACTGTATTTTTAGCTAGAAAACATGCGGTTTTTTAATATTTCAGAACTTTATTTGTAAAATTTTCGTTTCTATTATAAAATTTGGATTCTGCTAAAATTATTACCTAACTTCGTGAGAAACTACAACAGCAGTGACTTACCTGGGAAAAAGAAATAATAAATTTGAGAGAGTTTTCTTGGCAGAGTTTCATAAAATTAAATCTGGCAACTAAGTTGTATTAGTATTTTCACCAAGTGTCAATGTAGGATTACGCTGATGACCTGGAGTTGGGAAGCATTTTCCATGAAGAGTGGAATTTGGATCTCCATGAGGAGAACAAAATAATCACAGTAGCAGAAGGGATGTGAAATGTAGTACTGCGGAGGATAAGATCTCATAGTATTTAGGGAGAAATAATAAACCTTTTGGCAATGAACTGAAGCTGGTTCAGAGGAGGTGAAAACCGAGGTGCTGTAGTGAATCACAGGAAGTGTAAGTTGGATGCAGTGTCAGTGCAACCCTTTCCAGGGAAGAGGGGAGCATTTTAGCCATACTACTGAGCCAGGTGCTGAGGAGAGACACCTCATGTGAAATGCTGCATATGGCTCTGGGCAGCTGCCTTCATGGGAAGAATTGGAAAAAAGAAATACTTTCAGCATGGACTAAGTGCAGCACAGGGCTAGCAGAACAACCATGAGGCTGGAAAACCTTGAGAAGAGGCCAAACCAGCTTCACTCACAAGCTACAGAAGGGGAAAGGTGCAAAGAAGAGGAAGGAACTGAAGGACAGTGAGTATAAGGAGTATACATGAACATAAAATAGTAGCGAGAGCCAGGAACTGTAGATTTAAGAGTATAGGCTGCAGATTTAAGAGGAAATTCCCACCATTTGAGCTGGGAGATTCTGGATGAGCCTTCCAAGATAAGCAGCTTAGAAAACCCGATGAACATTTAAACTGTTTATTATGTGCATTATTAGATTGGCAAAGACAGATGATCAAGCCAGCAGCAGGCAGGGCAATATTCATTATAATACTGGCCTAGTTTGAGGGATCCTTTGGAAAGAAGGGCAGGAGCAGTCCTGAGCCAAACAAGCTATGCCAGAAAGATGGACAAGATGCACAGGCTTTAGGTCAGGTAACACGTGTCTGAGGTCTTGTCTTCTCTGCCAAGAAAGTGTTATTGGGCAGCTCAAAAGAAATGTATTCAATTTTGCTGGATGGTAAGTGCTTAATCTGGTGCTGTAGAAGAGGCTCAGGTGGGAAGTGATGAAGGAAGACAACAGATTTTGTTTCTGTATTATTTCTATATTATTTTATATATACACACATATATAATTTTCATGACAAGCCTGGATACGTCTGGACAAGGAAGGTATTCCTGCTTCAATATGCTGCCTTGAATTTCTTGTAGCCATCCTTGCTTGTGGTAGGCAGGGGCAGGAATGAGCTCTTTGAGTTAATGAGAGCAGCAGCCCCTGTGCAGTCTGTTGGGAGGTGTAAATCTCTGTGTGGAGTAAGGTGACCAAGCAGTGTTTGAGCCCATGCTTCCAGCTCTGAGACTTGCAATCTGCCCAGCTAAGTCCCCTTCTGGACTGGGAGCACAACTGTGTTGAAATCTGCTGTGAGACCCTCAAGACTCTTGCTAAAAAAGCAGCTGGACAAAGGTCAAACATAGGGAGAAAAAAAAATCCCAACGAAAAGAAACTAAAACCTGTGGGAACAATCATGGAAGGAGAGGAAGGAAGAATGTTTCCTGGAAAATAAAGAACCTCATTGAACTTTAAACCTAGCCCAGACACCCCAGAGTCAGCCCTGTTATGCTAGAAAAGCTTAATCCAGCAAAAATAGAGAAGGAAAAGAAAAGAAGTTAAAATGGGGTGAATGATAACAAGTTGCCCTTGTGTCATCATCCTTCATATCCTGACCATACCGTACACCACAGAGGGATGTTTTGTGCATCCCTGTGCTCAAGCTGCTTTGTTTCTAGATAGAAGAGAGAGGGGAAATGGGTACAGGGAGCTGAAGTGTTTTGTTCTGGATCAAGAAGAGGAGGAATGTCACTCCGGACATGCAGCTGAAATTGGCCTACAAAATGCTGCACAGGAGAACCCCCACTCTGCAATCCTAAGCACACACTGCGCAAAAGTTAAAAGCAATCACAGGAGAATTTTAATGCCATATTAAATGTTGATTCATGTGTGGCTGGAGCCACAGTGACCTGGAGGGCTGGTGTTTGATCCAGCTCCGAAGTGATAAATCGATCTGTAACTTACGCCAGTTTCCGTGTGTGGCAAAAGTCATCTGATATGTATAAGTGGCGAAGGGTGTGACTTGGAGCATGTCCTTTTGGAGTGGGTGTGCTCCTGGCAGCCCGAGTTACTAATTGCCTTTGGGAATAGCCCTCTGCACAGGAATGTTACCAACACCTCCCCTGCTGAAGCAGACTGCAGTAGCATCACTGGTCGCTTACTGCCTGGAGTCAGGTGCATCATGTTCAGTTTCTTCTGCTTGAGAAAGGAGCAGCTGAAGGGTTTTAGCAAAGAATTGCTTCCAGTCTGGTCCACACCAATGGTAAAAAGCTTTTCCCCTGATCACAAATGGCATCAAAAAAGACCATCCTATTGCCTTTTTTACTGTTGTCGTTTGGTTTTGATCATTCAAAAAAATAAGGACTATTTTTTGGGAAATAAATGAAATTTTAAATATATATCAGATGTTTAGTCCAGATGCTTATTAAGTCAATGAATCATTCACAATTGAGAAGTATTTGCTCTCTCTCCACATGTTACTGACATAAGGAGTGCTTTTGTTATGGAGCATATGGAGGAACAAGTCACTCTCTGAGCAAGGGAGTGAACTGAATCAGATTTTCATCAGCTTTCACTGGAGCGGATTCTCTGAGCTCTGGCTGTCCCATGAGTGGACCATGCTGGTTTCTCTGGGTCTTGTTCTCTTTCCTTCCCTCCTCCTATTTCTTCCCTTTATGCAGTTGTATATTTTTCTCAAGCTTTGTTGAACTTGTTGAGTTCAGTTTGTCAAATTTGGTTTGGCCAAGGTTCAGTTCCATAGGATGCTGAGATAAATGCAAACCAGTTTAAATCTTGCAGCCGATTTTGGATCATTTACATAAATAAAGGGGATTGTCTTGAAGTGTGTGAACACTGACGAAAATTGGGACATCTGTGTCACCTCCTCACCAGCAACAGTTCTTGTGAGTATCCAATAATCATTGTCTACCTTATTTTCCCGTAACTTTGAATCAAGGACAACATCTACAGAAACCGCGAGCTGTATTATAAAGTATCTTCAGGTAGACAGTTGTATTTCGTGAGTATATTATTATTACTATTATTGTCCTAGCCAGGGCTGCAGAGAAGAAGAACAGTTTTGGAAAGATGTAGATAGCTGTCTTTGCCACAAATTAATATTGGATATTGAGAAGGTAAAAAGTCTTAAAATAAGCCACGTGTGGAGTTTAATGGGTTATCCACATAGGCTTGAAATGCTGTCATTCCCGTGAGAAGCAAAGAGACTTACCTGCTGCATCCTAGATGAAATATCATTATACTTTTTATTTCTAATGTACCTGTTGATTGGTATTGTATATTGTATATTTATATATRTAATGTATACATATATATTGTGTATTTATATATGGTTGTATATTGATGGGCTTTGGGAGTCATTAGGCCCACTGCTGTATTGTGCCACCTACTTAACTGAAATTAGCTGTAAAGTTTTGGCAAAAATATGTGTTTGGATTATCATGAATCCAACAGCCTTTAGGACTCTTGCAGGGAAGAGAGTAACAAGTGTCACATTTATCTAGCTTGGTTATTTAGTTCTGTGTATAATTCCTTGATGCTATTTGGGCAGTAGGTCATGTAAGTGTTTCCCCAGAGCTATCTGTCCAATAGGAAATAATGAAAGTGTTAGACTTGTGCCAGCTGAAAATTCCCTTGCTGAAACTCTGTGAATTTTGCTATATTTCTGCAATAGGTGCTTTCCTCTGAGCTCATGCATAAAGAAACCTCCCAGACTGGAGCTGAACCAGAAAGGAGAAGCTAGACAATGTGGCAAAGTTGACGTTTTGAAACTATTTCCACTTATTTAAACAAATCTATTACCTGTTTGAATACCTGGAAGTACTCCAGGACTTCAACAGTTTATAATTTTCTCTTGTCTAATTCCCCTGGTTTATTTTCCCAGGCCTAGTAGCTGCTGTCTTGAAATGTTCTCACTAAGAAGGCAGAGAGGTCCCTGTTTTCACACTGTCTTCATCCCAGCAATTGCAGGATTTGGTATTACAGTGCTGCTGCATTAAGCCTCCATCCTAAAAGTTTAGTAACGTTCAAGATTCAGACCTGCAACAGGATAGTAACAAAGACTCCGGGCTGGTGGTGAACAGGGGTAAGGATCCTTGACTTGAGCAAAGGCTTTAAAATCTGACTACTAATAGTGGGTGGCTATCAGCACCAGGGACTGCGGGAGCTGGGTTGCCTTCCTGGGACATGGGAATAAGGAGCTGTTTGAGGGGTCTCACATTGGGCTTTTAGAATGAATGAAACCCAAGGCTTTCTTAAGCAGTGACATGGCACACTATGGCTTTGGTCACAGGGGAAATTGCTGAGGCCTGTGGTGTTCAGAATGACTTAAAAGCATCTTGAGATTTACACACAAGTGCTCTGTGGCATAAGCCGCAATATTCATCTAACGTGTTAAAAAAAAAWAACAAACCACTGTGAGGGCTGACAGTTCCCATTCCTGCAGGCTATAAACCAATTTCTTGTTATAATTTTAATTCTTCTCCTCTCTCAATAAAAAAGTGATCCTGTTGGCCAAGTGCGATGTCAGAAAGTAGTCCTTGTAAAGCATTGGCCAGTTTTCCATGGGACTTTATTAAATAATGGAGTACCATGGCAAAATATGACAGAAGTCCAGCATTACTGACCGCAAATAAATAAAACACCAGTCTTTGACCATGGGGAAAAACTCAAGTTATTTTGCACACAAATCTCTGGCCCTTGAAGAGGCTGGGGGAAGGGAAATTTAGTTCCTTTCATAGTGTTAACCAGACCTGCATCCTAGTCATCACTGAGCTTGCCATTTTCTCTGTTTGGAGAATTTTTCCTGAAAGTTGAAAGTGGGAAGCCAGCTGCAGGGGTCTAATCTGCAATGGAAACACTTTTCCTTCCAGTCTATAATATTTAGGGTTTGTTCTGTTTTTCCTTTTGCTCATTTGCTGCCCATACTTTTCATGCCTTTAGAGCAAAGCTTAGCATCAGAATCCTGCATCCTGTCTTTTCCATTCTGTCTGGATTAATAAAATTACTTTTGACATGCTTTCTTCCTCAAGTCACTTTACTAGTGTTGTCTGTCATATCTTCTACCAGGTGGGAATGGCTTTGTCACTTTTTGTTTTCTTGGGTTTTTAGGTTTTTTTTGTTTGAGAAGAAGGAATCAAGTGTGTGGGGGCAGATGTTTCCAAAGAAGCCAGTGGTTTGGAGTAGCTCTTTGCTAAGAGACATAGGCAGGCATTTTGCAACAGATTATTTAGCTGCTTACATGATGAGGGGGAAAGGTGCTTCAGTGGAGTCTGGTAAAATTAAAAACCTGAATCACCACCTGCTTTTGAGTGAAGATTGTAGGAGAACGGCTGGATTATACTGTTGGAAGTCCTAATTCCCACTCTGCCTTCACCTCCATCTCAGACTGATTTCTAGTGGTTTTTGTACCTACATATGTTCTATAATCTGTGTTTGTGAGTTTGCACCTTGCAGTGGCACAGGAAGACTCTTTTATGCCTCAGAGGCACTTTCCTATTGTATCTTAGCTTGTCATTCCTCATCTCAGCGTGTTCCTTCATGGAGTTTCTGTGAATGAGGAGACACTTTCCTGCAGAGGAACATCTTCCTCTGCAGCTTGAGCCATGCCTGTGAGAAGGACACCCATTACTCATCACTCAGTTTGAACACAGCTCCATCCAGGTGATATTGGCAGACCAATATAGTTATTTTCTTTCTATTTCTGTTGCTCATAGCTGGATTCCACAATGTGATGATATAATTCCAATCTCATGCATGCTTCTGATGTGCTTGCCTGCCCCACTTTGCTAGTCCCTGCTTTCACAGTCCTTGAAGAATGGCAGTCACCATTTGTCACTGTAAATGTAGCCTCCATGGATCCATGTTGCTTGATGTCCATCTGTATTCTTGCTCTTTATTTAGGTTAAAATGTCCATAGCACATAACAGAGTTGAGCATTTTTGGCAAATACAGTCTTTATCACATGCCCTTATCCACATCAGAGTCTGAGGGAAGCTGCTTGGTGCATGAGATGTGTGGAAGGAGTTAACTGCTTGTGAAATAGCTGGAGACCTCATAGCATAACCAGAAAACAGTTTCTGGCAACATCAGAGTTTGCTTTTCCTGCTTAAAACTCAATTCCCTTTGCTTTCTAAGCCACTCGGCTCTGGGTCTTGATGTTCTCTTCCTGACCAGTCACTGTAGAACTCATAAAGGTTTGTAGAGGCCACACTGGAGAAGAAATCCTGTTCTATTTGAAAACCACTTTTATTTGTGTTTTCTTTTGAATAGCATGTAGAAAATTAGTCAGTCGTATGCGAGGACAAAAGCTAACATCCCTTGTAAGCAAGCAGTTGAATGCTCTATATACCTGGGCAAGCCGGCTGTAGAAGCTGCAATTAGCCACCTTTGACTGCACAGTCACTTCAAGTTTTCAACTTTGATGGTCACTCGTTGGTGCTTGCAGAGCATTCCTATGGCATATGGTAACCTTTAGCCCAGCACAGACCTTCAGGAGTAAGTGCAAAACCTCTGCCATTCCTGTATGGGGCATATGGTTAATATTACAGAATGGCTTAGCTATTGTTTGTTTGTTTGTTTGTTTGTTTGTTTGTTTGTTTTTGCTTTGAGTACATCTGAGCCCATCAGCTCCCAATCATTATCAGCTTTAGGGCTGCTTGAAAGACTATGTCGATTCTAAAATACACAGCATCTCATTTACAAGACAGTCACTCACAGAGAGGCACGAAGTAAACCTGAGGTGACTCGGGTGACACAGCTGACAACTGATGAGGCCAGGAACAGGACGCAGAAGTCCTCAGCTGTGTCTCCTCTCTCACCCACTATGTTCCCAGGGTGGATTGTTATTTTAAATATGTTTGTGAAACATCTGCATGTATAAAAGAACAAATCATAAACCAGTTGTAGTTTTCTGCTTTTCTTTTCTGTCAGAAACATTGTTTTAGGATGAAGGAAGACAGACAGAAAGATCTGTTAAGCAACATCCCACAAGAAATATAAATCTCCTGAGAAAATAATGCAGCTTCTTCATTCTATCTGATTTCTGAAAGGCTTTCTTCCCTCACAGGACAGTATACGCTTGGTGTCCCAACATATTCCCGAGGAGAAGTGCTGTGCTGGGCAGGCGGCGGAGCCCAGCTGGGATCCTGGCAGAGCATGAGAGTGGGGTTGAAAGATGGTGGGTGTCCTAGCTGGCTTGCTAGCATTTGGACACTGTCACTTCTTTTCCTGCAGCTGAAAGGAGAAAAGAGCAGCTGTAAGGGAAGTTAAGGTTCTCTCTCATGTCCTCAGCCTTGAAGGGAAGTGTTGCCATACCTGTGTCCCCACATTTAAATTGTTGACAGGCAACATATACGGCAGTCAACGGTGTCTGCTCTACTCATCTCCCTGAGGTGCTGCCTCATGCAGGGGCAGAGGCAGAGCTGTGACTCAGTCAAAGCAGTTGAGACCTTGCTGCATTGGAGCAGCCCTCCTTTGGTCAGCAGCTGGAGTCAACAGGGATATTCTGAGATGGGAGAGCTCACGTTCTGCTGCTGCTGCCCCAATTGCAAGGACCCAGCAACCTCTGGGGACAGGGGAGGTGGCAGCAACAGATGATTGTGCTCTGAAATGCAACCTATCTGTTCAAGTACTTGGACAGAACCTTCTGTCCGCAGGCCTCTCGGATTCCTGGGAGCACTAGTGACCTATCCCCATGGAGTTGCCCCAGACCTGACACAAGTGGGAGCTCTGGGCACCTCAGACAGTCAAGACACATACTTTCAAAACTATGCACCCAAATGGCAAGTGACCCAAATTAAAAAACCTCTTCTGAAAATCTCAGTTTTAACACCATTTCCTACAGTTACAGCGAACCRGTGGGAGAGTCACCCTGCTCAGTGGTGCCCAAAACCAAGCATGAACAGAGAAAATGTCAATCCTTCCACTCTGTGATATTTTAGCACTGCAAAATCGACTGTTTTTGAAAATGCAGGTCCAAAAAGGTTTCCTGCATCATTCGGGGGTGACAGCTCTGCAAATACAGATTAAGAACTGTTGGGAGAGGAACTACAAAAATTGGGTTATGTTCTTTCCCTCTCCTCCCCTCCAGCATGTGTTTAGGTTAGGATAAAAGCTGAGTCCAGATTAGTTTTTCTGGGACATTTTGCTGTGAAGACATAGATATGAGAGAGRGGTAAATGGTGGAAAAGTACATAATCTGAGAGATTGTGGAAGGGACTGAGGTGTGGGGAGGTGAAGGAAGACAAACTGCCACGGACTGATGAATTTTTTGGTAATTTCTAAGTCATGGAGAAGACAAAGGTTTGCCTGATTGGGACTGTGCACTAATTTAAAACATTAAGATGAATGGTTAAAAATGAATGCCTAAAATTAAACCCCTTCAAATCCATAGTTAAGCATTTAAGTAGAGAGGCTTCTGGAGTCTGTGGAAGGAGACCACTTTCCTGCAGTGCATTTGCTGGAATTTTGCTGGACTTTTGCAGAAGCCCTTAGCATCCGGCAGCTCCTGCTGAAGTCTCAGTTAAAATATATTTCCATTTCCTTAAAGTGCTGAATTATGGACTTAAGAACCCGACTCTAGGCACCATTTTTCTCTGTGTGAATGATCTGGTTACAAGTATAATATAATAAATTGTAATAAAATAGATTTATGGCTTTTTTTCCTTTTTTGCTAGTGAATAGATGGAAAAAGTCAGATTTTTTTTTTATGTTTCTCAGTCAGTAGGGATTGTAATGGGAATTGTGCTAGGAGCTCTTTCCTCCCAAGCTATTCTCTGAACAAGGCTGTTTTCCCTCAGCTGGCTGAGCTGGTGGGCCCACTCAAGCATGGGCGCTTCTGGCTCTGAGCACGCAGCGAGGCTGCACAGGAGCCTGATGCTCTGTGCCAGTAGGAAGTGGTAACAAGCTATCCCAGCCCTCTGAGATGAAGGACAAGTTTGAAATCTCCCTCCTCACGTCCTCTTCTTTTCGGTTTTCAATCTTTCCCATCCAAAATGTGCCCGGAGCATCTCAGCTTTGCCCGCAATGAATACCATTTGAGAAAAATCAGACAAAATGAAGAAAAAATCCCATGGCCATGGCAGATCTGTGAAATCTTGAGGCAACTTTTCTGACAGTAAAACTTCTGCAACTTTAGCAAGCAGCTCTGGTCCCTCTGACTGGAGAGCCATGTTTTGCTACTTCTAATTAACAGAAAGTAGAGGGGCGAGTCACCCAATAGGTACCAAAGTGTTTCTTCTCCTGTTGCATGCCCCCGCTCCTCGCTTTCTCCTGGCTGCCACTTCGTCCCACCTTTTGTCACCATCTGTACGTGGTTAGCTGGAGAATGTTTATTATATAATTTAGTTAACTTTCGAGCTGCAAGCCTGCCCGTTTGATGTGCCCTCCTGTTAATGCAAAGCACACCATTACTAGTTAATGATCATGAACTGTCATCACAGTCACTTTGAAAAGGTGACAGTGATGAATGGAGCCGGTGGCTCCCAGGGAGGTTGATCACTGAATGGACAGTAAAGTTTATTTAAGCCCCGGCCTGATAATGGCTCTGCATATTTCAGATGGGTTGTTTCCACTCAGTTCTGGGATAGCAGACATTCCCGAAATGATGCGTCCTGCTGCCGCCCCCTGCCCCCCTCGTTCTGCTCTCCTATGGTAAGAAAAAATCTCCTCCTGCTTTTGCATCTGCTGTCTGGTCCCCACTGCAGTTCTCTGGCCAAAAGAGAGGAAACCCCTAGGCAAAATTTCCTCCAACCTTTGAAGAAAGGAAAAGCCCCTCTTGGAGCTGTTTCCTGAGTGGATGCCCACAGCTGCTCCACAGGCTGGGGAAGGGGCTCACACTCCAATTTAACTTACTGGGGCTTTTCTAGCAGGATCACGGCCGCTTGCCTGGTGTGAGGTCGTGGGGATGGGACTAAAAATAAAATCTACATCTCGCTGGGCGTTCCTGATGGGGGCTGGCAGCCAGCACTGGCAGGCCTCGGAGCTGGGAGTCAACCCGGTGCTTTCGGGTTGGGAGGCTCAAGGTCCCAAGATAAACAAATCTTCTGGTGAGAGTGACCAGCATTAGGTCAGGCTAAGGGTCGCCCGAAGGTCACGCTGCCCTGCAGCTTGGATATTTTGGTTGTGTATTTACCTTCCCAAAATGCATGGTGCACTGGAAAGCTCACCACTCCGGGTCGTGGAGCTGGGATCAATCTGCCAGTCGGTCCTGGGAGGGGACATCCCTGGGATGTTCCTGGGGAAAGACCCCCGGGAGAGCAGGGTCTTGGTGGTGTGACTGGAGAGAGGGCCTCTGAAGGATCACACGGTTTGGGGTAGGCAAGGTCCCTATGAACAGGCAGAAGGTGTACGGGGTGATTTATGTCAGCCTAGCCTCTTGGCTTTCTTTTTAATGTGTGCTGTGTGGGAAACACTGGTGGTAAAAAACAGACACTGCTTTCTCAAGTTATGTAAAACCTGGATCTTCATCACCTGTCAGAAGCCCAGGCTGCCAGATTGCACTGCCAGAGACTCACACATGCAGCAACCAGGTCTGGCTTAAGGAGCTGGAGACTGTTGTAAACCTGAAGAAACAGAGAAAAGTCCAAGACACTCTTCATTTTTCTCTTTCTGACTTTTGAATCTTCGGAAGATCTGTCTGTCAAGGTTTGCTGTGCAGTCAGGAACGCTATAAATGTCTTTTTTCTTTTTCCTAAGGCATGAAAGTAGAGATGTTTGTTTAAAAGACTTTGATAAAGGTTTCAGGGAATTTCACAATTCAGGACCTTTTCCTCATTAGAAGGATGAGAAGGAGCCTGTCATCTAATAGTAGCTTCTGGATGACCTGCTGGTACATAGGACTTGTATGGCATGAACAAAACCAGGAGGTGTCTCAGTTGCACGAGAAAATCATATCAATTTACATAAGTAATGGTTTGTCTACAGTTTAAACAGTATCAAGCTTTACTGTCAAAGCAAAATAAGGACACTGCCACAAGGGAGCCACATTAACCAGCCTGTCTGTAAACTGAAATGGCTTTTCCTGGTGGACAAGTCTACAAACCACTTGTTGGTATCTCAAATGGCAAGTTATCATGCACATTTAGGGGGTAACAATGGGCTTTTAGGAAAAATAAATCAGGGGGTGGAATTAATAATCGCTTACATTGTCAAAATAAATGTTTTAAGTGAGCCGCAGAAAGGGAGGCAAATTATTCCCACGAAGTTCTGAGGTTCGGGGGCGATGCCAGGGAGCTGCTGATGGCAGGGGGCTGTCAAGCTCAGGCAGCTTGGATGTTTGCAGCAGTCATGTCCTTCGGAGAAAGAGCTCTCCGTCCGTGCAGGGCGCGGGGAAGGCGGGAGGCCGAGCACCAGCAGGAGCGCCGAGCTTCACCGCCTGGAGACGCCTTCCCCCGACCTTCCCAGCACAGGGGCAGGGATGAAGGAAAGCCACTCGCATCTCCCTGCTGCCTCTCCCGCCTCGCGCACGGCGGGGAAGTGACTGTCCTTATAAATTTGGGTTGAGACATTTTACCCGAGCGTCTGCAAACATTTAGACACAGAACTGCTGCTGTTAACTGCCAGCCCATTGTCTGCCTGTGACACTTTTCTCTGAAAGTCACTTACCAGGGGGCGAATGTTGATTGAGCAAATGAACAAAAAGCACCGAAGCCGCTGGCCGTGAATTGTGCTGCTGTTAGTTTAAACAACTGCAAAAGAAATGCCATTATCCGGGTGAGTTGAGGGAGCCGAGTGGAATATTCACAGAAAAATTTGCCGGCAGTGACTAGCACAGAGAGATGGATGGAGTGTTTGGCCTTGATTGAGATGTCACCCTGGGTCTAGCTTATTGTACCCACACTCCCCTCCTTCCAGACAGATTGAATCCGAGGCTTCTCCCTCCCTCCAGCAGCATTGAACCTGTGCTCCCTCTTACTGGCACAGCCCAGCCAAACCACGCACAGCCAGTGAATCTGCTCCAGCCTGTAAATTCCCAGCCTTCCATGTTCTGTCTGTTTATTCTCCCCTCTGTTCCATGGGTTGGTTATACCTTCTGTGCTTGGTGTGCAGGCAAGCACAGCTGGCTGGTCAGAGCAGCTCACTGGGCTTTTGCAAAGCTAGGCCAGAAGCTCCAGCTCAAATGTGGTTGGAGAGAGGCCATCCTCTCATTGGTGTGGTAACAGCGAAAAAATTGCCTTCAAAGGGTCAAAGGGTCTCTCCTCYATGCAAACTTGGGAATGCCACAGCTTGGCCTCTGACATGGCACAGGGAGCTGTTGCACAGGTAAGAGGAGTCTCCAAGGCCTGACTCGCTATGCCATTATTGTTACAGACTTCACGTAAGAGCGGCTCCTCCACGGCTGTGTTTGCCACATCCTTTTCCCAAGGCCTTTTCCAGCCTCTGCCAGCATGCTCACTGCCATGTGTGAAGCAGCATCCTTGGGCATAGAGGTCTGTCCCCACCAGGGGTACAGAGACTACTCAGAATAGCAGTACCTGGATTGGGCAAACTCTGGCTGACAAAGTGGAAGAGAGGAATGAAAGCCCTGAGCATTCAAAAGGGTGGGGAAACACTGAACCAAATGAAAGATGTTGATGTTGTCTGATCCAACAACAGTGAAATGAACATTTAAGAGAGTTGAAACACCTGATAGATTAACATTTGTGTTAAATGGAATCTGCCTGGTCTGATTCCCAAGGCTGGAAAATTTGTGAGTGTGAAGCGTCACAGCTGTAGATAGAGGTAAGCAGGACATATTATTCAGATTATTTTCTCACTTGAATTTGCTCAGGAGGTGGGGGATCTTCCTGCCTTGCAGCCTGATGGAAGTAGCAGTGTTGGGTGCCTGGTGTCTGAGTTTCACAGGGAGCAGGATATTTGATTATGGGAGACAGACATTGGTAGCTGATGGTATTAGTGCTCTTTTCCCAAGCTGGTGTGAATGCAGTAAAGCAAATACTGTATAAAAGTGAAAGTCTTCAGTGCTTCCTACCTGGAGGCACATCAGTTTGGCTTGCTGTGGGAGGAATGTACCATCCCAGAGTTTGTAGCTCCATACCAGCAGTAACAGGAGCTGCTGRGCTTCTTGTGGAGGCAGAAAGTGAATCGTACCTCATACATAGTAAGATCTAGCCACCAAGACCCTCAAGCCCTGGTTTGAATTAATTGCTCCACCGCACTCTTTGCTCTGCCATCCACAGACCCACACCAAAGCCAGATTTTCAGGGAACAGTCAGAGTACTGGGGTAAAGGAGCAAGTAGTATCTTTGTCTTCCTTTCCATGGGTGCTGTTGTGCAGCCTCATCCTCCATGCAGAGCAGGTCTGCTCACCAGGTGGGGTGGGGAGGAGAAGTTCTCCATTCTGGGATAACAGATATCACGAGGGAAACTTTGTGAGCCTCCTGGGGTGCTCAGGGACACTGCCATTTGTTTCAGCAGTGCAGCATAGCCACAGGGCACAGCCTGCTGAGGCTTCTTGTGAGTCCAGGTAAAATACTGCTGCTTGTTAACACCTCCCTGCCAAATGTCAGCACCAACCCTGAAACCAGGGGGTCGCCATTCTTCAAGGGTGTGTGCTGTCTCTGCTTGCTTGGAGCTGGTTCCCCCAGGGCATGGTCCCCATGCCCAGCTGATGGGAGGGACTCTGATGCTCTGCCTTGCACCAAAGCAGTTTACCAGACCAAGCTGATCTTTCTAGCAACAGCCTCGTCTCTTATGGATGGTACAACGAGGGGTTAGGGCAGCAGAGCCTGCGTGGGTGGGAGTGATGATCTGTGTGCTTTGGCTGGTGGGTCTGGACATGGAAAGCATCAGGGCAGCTTAGGGAGCATCCAGTCTGGGCTGTCACCCACACACAAAGGATCAGAAAAGGAAAGAGGATTCTATGTCGTCATCAATATCTATGCCAATAAATTAAATTAGGCCAGGATGTAGCTGTTCTGTGTCACTGTTAGCACAGTACCTGTGTGGTTTCGGCCCATGCCAGTTATCAACACCTGAGATTTTGTTGCTAAGCCACTTTCCATCATCCTTGAAAAATCATGGAGATGCCCAARGATTAGAGAAAAGCCAATGTTATTCCTGTCTTCAAAAAGGACAAGAAGGAGGATCTGGGAAACTACCAGCCAGCCTCACATCCATCCCCGGAAAGGTGATGAAACAGGTCATTCTAGAGATCATTACCAAGCATGTAGAAGAAAAGAAGGTCATCAAGAGTAATCAGCATGGAATCAGCAAAGGTAAATCATGCTTGACCAATCTGATGATCATGCAGTCTATGACGGCATGGCAGGATGGGACAATGAGGGAGGAGCAGTAAATGTTGTCTACCTTGATTTCAACAAGGCTTTTGACACCGTCTCCCATGACATCCTCGTAGGTAAACTCAGGAAATGTGGGTTAGACGAATGGAGAGTGAGGTGTTTCAAGAACCGGCTGAATGGCAGAGATCAGAGGGTTGTGATCAGAGGAGTAGAATCCAGTTGGAGGCCTGTAGTCAGCGTAATTCCCCAGGGATCAAAACTGGGTCCAGTCTTAATTCAACTTGCTCATCAGTGACCTGGACGAAGGGATAGAATGTGCCCTCAGCAAGTTTGCTGATGATACCAAACTGGGGGGAGCGGCTGATACACCTGAAGGCTCTGCTGCCATTCTGTGGGACCTTGATAGGCTGGAAAATTGGGCAGAGAGAAACCTAATGAGGTTCAACAAGGGCAAGTGCAGGGTCCTGCACCCGGGGAGGAATAGCCCCAAGTACCAGCACAGGCTGGGGGCTGACCTAATAGAGAGCAGCTCTGCAGAGAAGGAGCTGGGAGTCTTGGTGGATCACAAATTGACCCTGAGCCAGCAAGGTGCCCTTATGGCCAGGAGGGCCAAATATATCCTGGGGTGCATTGGGAAGAATGTGGCCAGCAGGTAAAGAGAGATGATCCTCCCCCTCTACTCAGCCCTGCTGAGTGCTGTGCCCAGTTGTGGGCTCCTCAGTACAAGAAAGACAAGAAGCTACTAGATATCATCCAGCTGAGGGCCACAAAAATGATTAGGGGTTTGGAGCATCTCTCTTATAAGGAGAGACTGAGAGAACTGGGCCTGCTTAGTCTAGAGAAGAGAAGACTGAAAGGGGATCTCATTAATTCATATAAATATCTCAAAGGCCAGTGTCAAGAGATTGGTGCCATAGTCTTTTCAGTGGTGCACAGCAGCAGAATGAAGAGCAATCACCATAAATTAAAACACAAGAAGTTCCGCCTAAACATGAGGAAGAGCTTCTTTACATTGAGGGTGGCAGAGCACTGGAACAGGCTGCCCAAGGAAGTAGTGGAGTCTCCCTCTCTGGAGACATCCAAAACTCACCTGGACACATTCCTATGTAACCTGCTCTAGGTGACCCTGCCTTGACAGGGGGGGTGGACTGCGTGATCTCCAGAGGTGTCTTCCAACTCCAACAATTCTATGATTCTGTGATTAGTGTTTCAGGTGTTTGCAGCAGCTGTGACTACTGAGCACATTAGTTGTGAAAAGTCTGTTTTCAGAGGATGAAAACTGGCCACATGGCTGTGAACTGCACTGGGCTAGCAGGCTTTGGGACCAGGGGGCAGCCCTGGAGCATTTTATTTACTTAGAGAGATGTAACTGTACTTCCCTGCTGCAACGTGCATTTGGCAGTAGGCAGAGCTTGGTCCCTGGGGTGATCTACATCAGGTAGGTTAGAAGAGAGCCCTGGCTTCAGGAAAACTCTTTTGGTGTTTCACACCTTTTGGTTTTGCACTGTGTTGGGCATTGCCCCTTTGCTGCTCCATCATATTCCCTGAGTGATCCTTCCCTCTCTGYGCTGCCTGCTGCAGCACCTCTGTATGGCATGTCCTGGGAGCTGGTGCTCAACCCTTCCAGCGCCTGTGCTCCCCTCTCCTGCATCYCACACTTCATCCTTCTCCTGACTGACTGTCCACACCTACTCTTGTATCACCTCTTTATGAAAACACATCCCCTCCACTGCTTTTCTGCTCATGAGAGCCACACACAGAGTCGTGTCTTCACACGCATCGGCTGGCACGGCCTCACTGACTGCTTGGGCAGGGGGACGGCAGGGGACACACGCTGACATGGAGGTGTTACCCTGTCACCGTCCACACTGACACCAAGATGGACAACACAAAGTGAGCTTAATGCTGTTTTCGTGGCAAGGTCTTCATTTACACCTCAGCTGGTATAAATGACGCCCGGTTTTAGCAGTCAATTTAATCCTTTTACTTCTGGTGTGAAAGAATGTGTGCTCGACGGCTCGGACTGCCCCACACAGACCCATCCTCAGCCTCCTCCTTTTCTCCTGGAGGTAAAAAGTTCAGCAGGACTCGGTGTGTGGAAAGGTTTTCAGCATACCCAGCTCGCCGGGGAGCAATCAGTGTGCGGCRAAGCATCCTTGGGCACAGGGATGCGAACGCATCTGCCCCAGGACGGGCAGGCACGGGCTATACATAGCTCAGGTCTCGGGCTGGCAGACAAAGGGAGCCTGTAAGGCTGCTGGGATTTGCGGTTATCAGCGGCCACGGCAGGAAACGTCCCACACCACAATAACCTCAACTCCACCTTATGTCAGCAAGCCCTACAAACAGAAGGACCAGCCACGGGCTTTTGCTCAGGCTGGTACTGTACACCGGAGCTGGCTTATGTGGGGAACGGATGGAAAAACAACATGACCGGCCTGTTCTGATGGCAGGCAGATAAACCGTCGCTCCACTCAGACGGGTATTGTTTCCTTCCCACAGGCCTCCTTGCTGCCACCACCGAGCACACGATAAAGCTCTGGCTTTTTATAGGGCTTCTCTTTGAATTTGTGCTGATTTCAATGCAGTCATTCAAAGTGAACACGCTCAGCGAATTGTTAATTCAAGTGTCCTGGAACCCAGCAGTTAGGAAAAATGTAAGGATTATTATTAACCGGTTAATTCTGGGCAAACATTTCCTACCACTGCTTGCACTAGAGTCAGAGCTTCAGCTTTCCACAGCGGTCAACTTCAGAGCCGGGCAAGGAAAGGAGGCAAGGAAAGGAGGGAATATGAGAAGATGCCAAGAGCTGTATTTTTTTTTGTTCTAAAGCCGCAGTTCTGGTCAAACTCTGCCAATATTGCTGTTTCCCCATCTGCCACCTGAGGTGGCTGGAGTTGTTGCTCCAGCCTGGATT
Organism: Amblyornis subalaris; assembly: GCA_018881555.1. Lineage (NCBI taxonomy): Eukaryota > Metazoa > Chordata > Aves > Passeriformes > Ptilonorhynchidae > Amblyornis > Amblyornis subalaris. The sequence continues at coordinate 12,702,471 of JACAXG010000001.1, read as the reverse complement.
CTAGCAGAAATAAAACCAGACATTCGCATAGGCTCTGTCAGGTACTACATCCCAGCACATCCACACATGGCCAGAGACAGGAAAAGACCTCTGGGGCCTCTTAGACTTGAATCCTCATGTTTCTTCATCAAGTACCGTTGATGCATTCAGATACTYGACACGTGAGAGCAGCACCCAGGGATTGCCGTCCTGGGCCACCTGCTGATACCCTCTCTCCGCGCTGCAGCACCCAGCTGGCAGCCACACAACCGGGCAYGCTCAGGCAGGAAGGGAAAAGTGGGAAAATGCCCAGCAGGCTTGGGCAGAAGTTTGGGTTTTTAGCTGGATGGTTTAACACAACAACCTTTGGGAGAAAACATAGTGCAGGTACTCTAACTGCTGACAGCCCGTTTCCTTGCATTGCAGAAATGTGGGCGTTTGCCTCAATCAGTGCTTCCTACACTATTTTAAGGGTGAGTGTTCTTTCAGGGAAAATAAATGGATAACAGGCTCTTTGCAACACAAGCAAGCATTATTAAATGCTCCTCTCCCATGTGCAGCTCATCCATAGCCCTTTCCCAGTATGTCTTCCATGCTCTTGTCCCTCACACACTAGAAAACACTGTTTTCATTTAAATATTTCTTGAGAAACTGAAGGGACTTCTGTCACTACCATGATAACATTTGGCTGTATGCACCAAGAAGGATGTGGTTCTCTAATCCTTCAGACTGGTTTGGRTTTTCATCTATCATGTACTGCACAGGGTGTTTTGGTTTTTTTTCCAGCTCAGGTAGCTCTGAGCAGCTGGTCAATAATTTTTTTTGTACTGGATTATCTGCAGCAGTTTTTTATGTGTCCTCTGCTTGTGAATTGTTTTGTTTCTGCTCTATTCCTCCTTGCTTAATCCACCACTCCTCATTGTAGTTCTACCCACACTAAATCTTCATCTCCCATGAAGAGGTTAATTTTGGTTGACTGAAATATGGGAACATGGGACATTCTCCCAAGTCCTTGTAAGTCACGTGTTTCTCCTCTTTTCCAAAGCCAAGCAATACAATACAATTGGAAAAGACACAACAGCCTGGGTTCTGATGAGGTACAAAGTCTTTGGTTTGCTGTTGCTGCTCCTGCTGCTGCTGCTCGGAGTGCAGGAACAACCAGACAGCTTCACTGCCCTGGCAATACGCAAAACTGAAGTGAGAAACAGTCCCTGGCCTGAGAAACTTGCAGTCCTGTTAGACAAGACAGATAGTGGCAGGGAGAAAAGGCACTGGGAGATGGGCCCCAGAGYGAGGAGTAATTAAATCCAGGTGACTGCTGATGAAGAGCTCTCCAGGGCTCTAAGTTGCCCACTGAACCAGACACCAACTCTAAACAGATTTTTATAGTCCATTTTACTTGATCAGTGAATATTCTGATCCTTATGACTTTTATATCATTTTGTGTGTTTCTGGTAAGAAAGGGTTTTTTTTGTTTGAGTTTTGATGTTTGTTTCTTTCTGCTTTTTCTTTTTTCCTTTTTTTTTTCCTGCAGTACTAACTCAATAAGCAGGTAATTTCAGACCAATCTGATGTCTCCTGTTGTAAGGTCTTTCCTTGGACACACTAYGATCCTCCTGAGGGTTGGTTTTTGCCCAGTGTCATCTGAAGCTCAGGCTGGCATATGCAGCTTGTGAAAGAGGCCTAGAATCTTTTGCTTAAGAGACTAATAAAATTAAGCACTGTGGCAATTTCTGTGGTCGGGGCAACATCTGCTTCCTCTGACATATCACAAGTGTAGAACATACCAGGCCAGAAGGGACAGAATTGGGAGARAAAAAGATCCTAAAAAATTAGAACGAAAATACCCTTCAGCAGCTACAGTGYGTCAGTGTTATGTCCTGGCACGGAGGCTGGCCCGGCGTGGGTGCATGCACGCCTGTGTGCCAGGAATGCCACCCTGGATGGCACCGAGCTTCCCAGGAGCCACAAGTGGTCTCTGTGGACACAGCTGCTGCCTCGTGTCCTTGCCACTGTACAGGCTGGTGGGGCAGGAGGAACTCTGACCAAGGAGGGGCTCCTTGTGCCTCAGGTCCTCCCCTGTCATACCAACCTCATGGCTGTGTTCRGCAGGACCTGAAGCATAGGAACTGTGACCAGCAACACAGAAACCTGGGATTATGTTTGTTGCGTTCATATGGGCATATAAATGCTGATACAAGTGAGTGCAGGCTCCAGTCTCCAGTAGGATTAGTTAATCCAGTAGGATTAACTCCATACAGTAAAGCTAGGTCTTCCGGATATTTCTGTATCTCTTGCACTTTTGTTCCCAGCCACAGGAGGCACACAGCAATTCCAATCCTCCTGCATCTTCGGTCCTTCCCCCTGCCATAGGAAAGAAGCATTTGGAAAAGTTTTCTGTCGGATCCTCCTGCTTGAAAATTTAGCACAAGCTAGTAAAGTGCTGCCAGGAACATCAGTTAGAGAGCTGCACGTTTTGGTTCATGGTTATCTGCAAGGTCAGAGAGAAGGCTGTGTTAGTGAAGGTTTTCAGTTCTCATACAGTTTAAACAMAAAGGCATATGTTAAAAATAAGAAGAAAAGCAAAATGTGTCAGTCGGTCCTGACCCTCAAAAACCTAAGCTCCTTCCTAACTGCTCCCCCCCTCCCCAATTGCTCCTTCCATTTGCAATATTGATAAAACACAATCAACTACATTTAATGGAAGTTAGCTTTGTTGAAGGCCAGGAAAGTCAATGAACAACTTGTCACTGCGCAGGGCTCCCAAAATAGGGATCTGCCCGAGGATCTTCAAGCTAAAGGCATCCCACTTGATAAAGAATGAGGCCAGAGAATTTTCACGCTAAGAGCATTTTACTACCCTTTGTTCTTTTTTCCTCTTTTTCTTTTTTATCTCTTCCTCTCCCTTTCTCCTGCTACCCACCCAGCATCACCCTCCCTTTGCTTTTAATCCTTTTCCAAGCTCTGTACCCAGAGCTGTGTATGCTCTCCCAACTTTTTTCTTCCTGTTCCCTCCTTTTCCACACCAGACCACCTTCATCCCGACTAAGCTCCCTTTGGTCTCCCGGGCTCCCTCCTGCCCTCACCCCGGTCTCCCTCTCTCTTATGCCAGGTCCCTGACTGTTTGCAGCACGGTTGGGGTACATCCCAGTGGGTGCTTGCTGTTTTACTGCTGTGCTGGTGGCATCACATGTAGGAAACATGACAAGACCAAAAATTTTCTACAGTGGGATGGAGCACCAGTGACGTCACTCAGCACCCCCACGGACAGCCAACACCTCCCTCAGGCTCAGCCTGGCTTCAACGTGCCATAGGCAACGCTCGAGCCTTCGTGCCACCTCATTCTCCCTGTCTCCTTTTCCCTTTCTCTCTTCCCCTGCCTCATTCCACGTCATTTCCATTGCAACCAGAATACGCTCGCTCTTACTTTTCTTTAATGAGCCCAGTCTGAAATGTGTCTGAGTGGTATTTTTAGCAGAAGGCTTGGCAGCCTGGCAGTCCTGGGCGTTTTGCCACCTTGAGTGAAAAATGTGCATCAGCCCGATAAGGATTACAATGGGGTGCTCGGGGGCCACGAGTGGGGAGCGCCCTGATGGCTCAATACCTGCTCCATGGGGTGAGGGAGAGTGGCCGTGGGGCTGCCCCCAACCTACCCTGCACCCTGCTGTGCATCCCTCATGGGCCTCTAACATATGTTTAGAGGTATAAAGGGAGGGGTTCCTGGGGAAGCCATGGGAGCTAAGTGGAAGAAAGCCATTGTATGGCTGGAATAGGGGTATTTTCTGGCCACAGTGTTGCTGCAGGTGATGTGAACACAGCACCTTGTCTCAGAAGGTTGCCTTGATGAATATAGCAGCCAAGCAATGATGGGGACAGGCACAGCTCCCATGATCATAGCTTTAGGGTYGCTCCTGTCCCTCTGTTTCACTCTTTTGGCAGGATCATGGCTCAAGGCGAGGTGTTGGCCCCCTCACAGGCACAGGGTGAGCTCTGGGAGCAGGCACTGTTTGTCCCAGTGTTGTGGCTGGCACAGCTTGCTTGGAGCTGTTGTCCCCTGACGTGTCAGGCAAAGTATTTGCAAGTGGGAATGGCCTGCTGTGGTGACYTCCAGCTGCAATCAATAAAGTGCTGTGCTGTGGGTTTTTAATTTGAAAAAAATATCACATCCAGCTAATGTTTTCTAATATCTAGTTTCCCTCTTCACAGTTCAAGAGTCTAGAACTTACTTAGAGAAATGTCAGCAATGTAATTAATTGTTCTGTGAAAGGTATGCAAAAAGGCCACTTTTTACAAGCAGGGCATTTTGGGGAAGAGGGAGACCATTTAAGCCAATGCACCTAGTTTTCTTATCTAGCCTCCTGATCATCCTAGCTGCCTCTATAGTTGAGGAAGGGAGAGGAATTCCCTCAGGAAGCATTTTCGGGGGTAACACAGATGCTCTAAATACTCTTCAAATAGGCCTATCTTTCCTATTGATGCCCCAGGCGAAGAGCTGACTGGTCAGTCAGGGACCCTCAGCTGTGATGACCTCTTCCAATCCACACCACTCTGACCACACCTGCACAGGCTGGTCCAGGCAAGTGTGAGCTCCGACTCCACATAAATGGCTCCATCRTCCTTCTGTGCGAAGTGGAATAATTTCAAAGGGAACTGTGCCTCAAGGCTGGTGGTGAGGATGTTTATTTGGCCCTGGGTATGTATGGGTGACTGCCTACTTGCAGGTGGGGGATCTTGTGCCTGGAGCACAGAAATGGATGGAGGGATTGGAAAGGGTCTCCAAAAGCACCTCTCTGCCCAAGAAGTGACCAGCTACACATGCGCTGTGTTGCGAAAGTTATTCTTACATTATTCTTTAGGGTCCCCCCTACCATTAGAAAGGTTTTTCTCCCTCTTCATCTATGAGCTGTTTTATGTAGCTGAGGATTGTTACTGAATCCCCCTCAGCTGTTTGTTTTTGACCTAAGCCACCCAGTTCTTTCAGCTGTCCTATGCAGGTCATGTTTCCCAGACCTCTGCTATTCCTGGACTTTCTCCAAAAAGCCCACATCTTTCCTGAAACGTGTTGCCCCATACTGGCCACCCTATGACAGCAGTAGCATACCACAGCTGCACTGAACAAAAGGACTATTTCTTTCTAYGGGCAACGCTGCTTGTTATTCCTTCCAACATGATGTTTGCTTTACTGGTTTTGGTTTTTGGTTTTGGTAACAGTGTGATTCAGAGTATTTTCTACAGAGCTGCTTCTTAGACAGCCATTTCTGCTTGCTTATTTCTGCCTGATTGTAGTTCCTTGCACTCTGCTCCACTGAGCTTTGTCAGACAGTTCCTCTAAATTGTCAAAACAATGTTTCTTTTCCCCCTCTTTCCTCCTTTTCAAAATTTTAAATTCTGGTCCTCTCTGYCAGATTTGCCATCACAGTCTGTGTTTCCGTGTGCTCTGACAAATGATGCCAGGTACAGCTGGGTACAAGCCTTGTGTACCCACTCCTCTGTGTCTCTCCCCTTTTTGACAATGAACCACCAACAGCTGCTCTTTGGACCACGTTATCCAACCAGTTTTGCATCGAAGCTGTGTTTTCCTGGTTTACTTGAAGGCATATGAGACAGCACCAATCCTGCCCCCAGACTGTGCTCAGAAGAGAAGATGCTGCTGGCAAGACAGCTGGAAGGGCACCCTGGCACAGACACCTGTAGGGTTTAGGTGTTTTCCAACTCTGCTGGGCAATGTCTTAAGAAGCCAGGTACATCCCAGATGTCTGAAGGGCACAATGGCACCCAGGCAGAGAAGTTTAGCACCCAACCTTTGTACTCAGGTGCCTCTGGGACCGTTGAGGTTTGGTTTAGCACCCCTGCCTGTTGGCTGGCTCCAGCTCTCACARCGCAGCTCCCTCTTAGGCCAAAGGGCACAAACGCACATCAAACTGAAATGTTTCAGTCAATCCTGGTCACGTGTTTGGAGATGGTGTTCTGTATGCAAAAGGCTCCCAGTGTCCATGAACTGGCATTTTTCTTTCGGAAAACTTCTGTGTCTAGGAAAATACTGGTTACTGAGAACTTCAATCCCAACTTACCAAGGAGAATAAATATTCAGGTGCTGGGAAGGGCTGCAGCCTACAAGACCCCAGCTCTCGAGCAGTTGCTGGGTTTTGGTTACCACTAGTGTCTTGTATTAACAGCCAGGGCGTTGCTCCAAGAACCASGAGTTTGAGTTACTGTGAAACCTGCGTCTCTCCTTCCCCTCACCCCTTCCTGGTATTAAAACCTTGAAGAGCTGCAGCACACACAACAAAGGAGAAAGCAATAGGAGAGCAGCAAGGTCACACATCTGCTACTTTCCACACTTTCTTATCTCTGACATCACGGGCCCCAAGGTCTTACTTCTCATTAAAACAGCTGAATAATTGCAAACTGTACACAAACTGACTAAACCTGTGGCCTTCTGCCTTAGCCATAATATGGGACGTCTGGCTAGGGAGGATGTTTCTTGGTGAGGGAGGGTGACAGGGCTGAAGAAATCAGCAGCTCTGTGCAAACGCAGCGGGAAGCTGCTGCCACTGCCCCTTGGGCTGACAAGCTGCAGGACGTCCAGCCAGGTGAGTGTGGTGTCATCGATGGTGCTACTGGAAGCACCGGGATGTGACCACGCCCCACCCCCAGGAAATGCAGGGCCAGCACCGAAATGGCTTCGTGGAGGACTGATTTGCAGTCATCTCACCAGTGCTGCCTCTGCTTGAGGTTTACTTTGTTAGCAGTGGTGAGGGAAATAACAGGCTAGGGATGGGAAGGGGAACTATGGACTGAGAGAACTGTGGAAAATCAAAGGATAAGGCATGTTATGTGTGCGGAGGCATTAAAAATGATAGTAGAAAAGAATTTTTTCAAGCAATGCCCACCTAAGCTGACCTCAAGCCCCTCTGTCTCTTACATCTCTTCACATCTCCCTGCTCCGGAGTCACTTCTCAGGTCTGACCATTGCACGCACTCCTGCTGATGTCTCTGTGGCTGCTGCACCTCAAACAGCTGCCACTGGCATTTCTGAAAACCACACCTGCGACCCCCACCCTGCTAGTCCCGATAAAATTCATTAATGGCAAGTCGTTTGTCATGACATAAGGTGGGATGTAAAAGATCTATTTCTGGTGGTTGTACATGCCTCCCCGCTTGGTGATTAGTGTTTAGCATCTGGCAATGCAACAATCTGGGAAAGCTAAGGCGTTAGAAAGTGGATGGGGGTGGTTTGCACTGTGAAAAACTATATGTGTACTGAAGTAAGCGGATAAAGATGCTTTTGATGTTCCACACATTTTCCTGCAGGAATAGAAATTATTGTGAAAGATGAAAATCAGGAAAAATTGTATAACAAGTGGCTACTGACAGCAGCAGCTAAACACGAGTGTTAGTGGTTTTAGTCCTTCCTATGTTATTTGTGAAAGTTGGAAGGTGCCAGAGCGCAGCTCTGTGGGTCTCCGGCCTAACTCAGGCCACACAGTTCCTCCCTGCATTTTGTTCCCCAGGTGATCCCAGCAGCTTGCTGGCATTCTGCTCATGCTTCACTGGGAATAATGTAGTTCTAAGTTCTCACATCAGTTTAGTTTTCTTTTTTTTAATCTGGCTTCAACTTCTACTTCTTTATATTGTGTCTTTCCCTACCAAGAAAAAGTGGAGTTTTCTACATGACACCATTTCCTTCTCAATGAATTTGTACCATTAGCAAGCCAATTCAGCCTTCTTTTAAAAAGCTCTTTTAAAAGAGATGCTGCCTCTGATCTGTGTTTTCCCATACATTCTCCACTTTTTTTGGTGGTTTTGGAAGTGTGGACACCAGACCAAGACCATAACCCACTACTGCAGTCTCCACTTCCCCGCTGCTACTTGGTGAGACCCCATTACACGCTTCTCCTTCTATCAGAAGCAGTAGGGGCAGAGGTAGAGATCTTTTCTGTAACAAGAATGCACAATTCTCCAGGTTTCTTTTTACAACCCTTTTTTCTTTAAACATGGGGTCTTGACTGCTGTTGGAAGGAGATTGCCGAAGTTCCAAGCTGATAGAGTTTTCCTTGGAAATAAGCTATCTAGCACATTTTGTCTTCATGACAGGTTCTTAGATCAACATGCTGCTTATCTGATAAAACACTTATCAGAGACAATTTGTGGCACGCTGCCCCGGTACCATGGTGCAGTCCTTCTAGCTTTACTCACTTGCTTGAAGACAATAGAAGATGACACTGCAAACAGTAAAGAGCAAATGCTGCCTGCGTGTAGGTATCTTCAGAGTATCATTCCGTAGTCAAAACAAACACCCGGTCAATTATGTACTGAAAAACCAGCAAAAGCTGGCAGGAATTATTGGTCCTCTGGAATAATGATGTACTGTGGGAGTACTGTGAAGCATCCCGAGCTGGACAACTGTGGCAAAATTAATGGTTTCTCCTAGACAGAGATAGTTTATTCATGGATTACTGAGTCTTTTAAATKATATTCCTCTGGGCTCTGCCTCTTGACTAATGCCCATAGGCAAAGTACAAAGAGAATAAAAAATATGCAAAGTAGCAACAGTGATGCTTGGTATAACTGCAGGATATATTTAATCCTGAGTGGAACAGTTATTCCTTTTGAAATTTCTAAACATTTCATACAAAAAGAATTCCAGTTCTGATGGAACCAAATATATTGAAACAAATCACTAAGTCTTCTGCATTTCATGCAGAGGATTAAATTAAAATCTGTTATTTCATCATTTTGTTCTAAGTAGCTGTAGGTTCTATTCAACTATTGAGTCATCATCTTTGGCAAAGTGAAGTTTCCTGGAATTATCACAAGAAAGATCTTCCGAATATCCATTTTGTAATTTAAAATAAGGCAGCAGTTCAGGCTTATCCTTTAATGTCAAAATGGTACAAAATTTTTTAGCGGCAAAATAATCTGCAAAATAGAAATCATAATTTCTAACCACTATTACTTAGAAAGAACAATGATCCAAGTCTATGAGAGCTGTTACACGTAGAATATCCCTCAGGTAACCCTACAGCTACTGAGTATCTGCCGGTATGGGTACAGATGCATCTCCTTTACATATGTATAGCTTCAAACCTGTGGAGGCAAAGGCAGCCTGGTGTGACACCCCTCTTCCTTCCTTCTCACATTCCTCCAAACTCAAAAGCTGGAAAAATACAGCTGGAGCAAGCATGATAATATCAGGGATAAATAACGTTAGGAAGTACAAACTCACTGGTAGGTCTTCCCTGATGATCAAGGTGGGACTTCCACGAAGGTTTGAAAGGTGTTCCCCATGCTCAGACCATCCATTTTTGACAGCATTTTCTCAGCATCTGGCCTGAAGTACTGAGCCTGAATGTATTGCCCTCCCACCCCCAAACACTTCTCTCCCACTAACAAAAAACGGTCAGCATTTATTGCAATGTTGTCCATAATGGATTTCGGGTGTCCTGGGGAAACAGAATTCCACAGTCTCTTGCTCCTCCCCTTGTTAGGATCATTAATGTTGCTGCAGCACCTTGGGATCTGGGGATCTGTTGGTCTTGCTGTCACATACACACACACGCACTCACACCCCCTCCCCTCCCCAAGAAGGCAACATGATGACCTCTAGGATGTTTGTTGTCTAAGCAGATACCATAAGGTAGAGGCAAGTGGGCTCATGTGAAGTCCACATGGCAAGTCAGATGCAGAGGTGAGCAACAAGACCAGAGTTACCAATCTTCCATGCCAGCGTTTTGAGTCATTGGGCCCAGCATTCCCATCCTTAGTGCTTTACCGACGCCCTTCTTCCATCTGTACCCAATGTGGTCTAGAACAATACACGTCATTCCTGGAAGACCTTATCTCTTCGTTGCTTCCTCCTCTGACACTGGCATTCAGATCTTCTCCTCTTAGCATCGCCTGAGACATTTGTAACTGGAGTCGCCTCTCAGGTGACATCAAACACTGCTGTGCCCGCAGATTTCATGTTCACCCTCTGCCCCAGTGTCAGCCACCTCTCCTCTCTCCCTCGACAGTGGGTGCAACTTTCCAACAGTGGTTAGAAAGCGACCCAGTGGAAAAGCACCTGGGAGTGCTGTTTGACAGATGGCTGAACATGAGCCAGCGTGTGCCCATGTAGTCACAAAGGCTCTGCAGTCTCCTGTTCTTTGGGGTCTAAGTTTGGAAGTTGCTACACCTGGGATGTAAAATCACCTGTGTCTGACAAGTTTAAATACAGGCTATGTGGAGGCCTTTCCATGCAGGAGAGTTTTTCCAGAGCAAAGTATTCCTGATGAACTCATCAACTTCCAGAACAGCAGACCCTTTCATAAATTAATGTAATCTGTGTTAGAGCTGACCCAGAGGTTTTCTGCGTACAGTGCCTCATCTGCAAGAAGAATGGCCACAGAAGAGCCTTAATTAGGTGTGTCTTTAATTATTTATTTATTCAGAGCACACATTCATTCACATTGTATTCACTGGGCTTTGGTCAAATCCCAAGTCATTGTCTGCCTGCACACAAGTATTTACCCAAAGGTATGGATTTAAACTGATTAACTCACACTGGAACAAGTGCCTGTGTAGGCACTGATATTGGCTTAATACCTGACTCAGAAGTACTCTGAAGTTGGCTGAGGTCTTGTGCGGATCCTCTTCTTTGAGAGTAAAGTGTTTGCACAGGGGCAGGACTCGGCTTTACTGGGTTGTACAACGGCTGAGTTGAACTGATACCAGGCTGACTGAGGTGCATGGAAGCAGCGTGTCTGGAAGCAGGCCACTGGAGATCTGGAGATGGAGGACCTCAACTGCATTCCTGCTAGTGAAGACTGACTTTGTTCTTTCAAAGCTTCCTGCAAGATAATGTGTTTTAGGTCAAGGTGAGCAAAGGCTGTCTGTACCTTCCCCTGGTGTGATGTGTCCTTGCCCTGTCTAGAAGCAAACTCATTTGCTTTGCAAAGTGCTTGTAGATGCCTGGAAGTGGAAAGAGGTACAAACTCACCCCTTCTGACCCAACTCAATGAACCATACACACATGTTTTCTGCCACTGGGGTTGCCTCTGCACTTAGGTGGGTTTGGGCTGCCTCCTGAGTAGTTTAATCCTCCTCATCCAGGAGGGAGACCAGAGCAGCAGAAGAAGCGCCTGGCTTTATCAGCCCCATTTCTTCCTTCGGCTTATCAACAAACGAACTCCCAGTTGGCTTTGTTTGACTTCTAGGGTTTATTGGATTTGTTGCTTCGCTTCTTCATTTTCATATYAAAGGCTAAGGCTGGGCTGTGATCCTACTACTGTAGCCTCCAGCTCCTGAGCTGATACTACCGGCTCTAATTGCTCAGCTGCCTGATGTAATCACCAGGAGCTATATTGTGTGTGGCTACAGGCACTTCATATTTTCTCCCCAGCCAGATGAAAAAAAAATAAAAAAGAAGAGGGAAAAAAAGAGTCAATTGGCTCTAGGTCTGTCAATAGTGACTAATCAGGTGCTGTACAATTAATTATGAAGGGGTGTCATTTTAAAACAATTCTGAGGTGGGAAAGAACAGGCCTGGGCCCTTTACCTGCTGGCACTGTTTGTGTTGCTAAGCCAATCCAGGCTGCGTCCTCTATTTCATTTACCTTTTAAACTATTGCCCCCGCATAAGTAAACACTTYCTATAAAGTGTGTGTGTGTGGGTGCATGCATGTGTGTAAGTGGGTGGAGGGTGATCTGGGAAGCTCTCCACCCTAGAAAAGAAATTAATGATGGGGAGTAAAAAAAAGAGAGCAGTGTAATTTGGCAGTAATTTTTCAAGAACAGCAGAAGATAATAGCAGGTGGATGAAACAGGAATAGGATGAAACAGGAATAGGATGAAACAGTCTGGGGTTGAGTCCCAGTAAGCAAAATTATTATGAGGTATGGAGATGGAGGTGAGAGATGCCCCTGCAGTGCAAACATAAAACTACCCTGAGCAAGGAGCCTGGGCTACCCATGCCGGGCTCCCCAGGAGCCACCTGCCAGTGCGTGTCAAGGGGGCAAATCCCCAACCCACCTAAACCGGCTCTCCCAGGCTCTGCTCTCTCCCAGCAGTGGCCAACATCTCCCACCCACTCCCCTGGGGATGTGGCTGCAGAGAGCAGGAGGCGTTCCTCACCGTGCCAGCAAAACTAAATTGTCCCTTGCAAAGCAAAACTCATTTTTAAAAGAGGATGGCAAAGGAAATGCTACTGTTCAGTGCCAGGTTTAGGGTACTGCCTGGTGAAATTAAGTGTGTGGTGAGGGAAAAAACATATTTGCGGAAATGACAAACTCGTTTTTTATTAGCTCAGTAGAAACAAAGCAACAGTGTTAAATGACAACTGTTCATTTCCAGAGCTGTCYCTGTGATCATACCGTGTCTGGTGCCTGGGATGGTAGAAGAAATGGGCTGGAAATGCAGAATGGAGGATATTCGGGGAAAGCTTCTGCTGGGACCACCTCCTTGAAGATGCTGACTGCAGGAGAACTTCTGGAATGTGGCAAGGGGCAAGTGTCATGGTGTCTAGTAGGAAAAATTAGAAATACCCTGTCAAACTGTTTAGCTTCTTAATACAAAAACTTGAAAAAGCCCTTTGCTCAAGAATTCTGCCTGCAGCACTTGTAATTCTGCTCCATGGACAAAAAAAAGGTAAATTCCTGTGTGTGTGGAGGTGTATAATTATTAACATCACTTTTTACTATAATAATTGTAGAATTAGATGGATTATTCTGGATAACAATTTATTAGCAAATGTATTTTGGGATCAAAATGCCATAGCAGGAGAAGTTCTGTTTTGAACTTTTCAATATCAAGCATGTTTACTTTGTCCCCCAAAAGTAGTTTTCTTCACTTTACTGGTTAATATTTTAAATGAAAAAAACATTGTTAAAGATAGAGCAAAACATTTCATCAAAACACACATGTATTTCATCTAGTTAGAAGATTTCTAAAACCTTATTCAAAATTATTTTTACAGCTTTGTGTGTATTTCAGGATAACTGGCAGAGTCCCCCTCTCTCCAATCTTCAAAAAAGCACATTACACTGGCTTTGTTAACAGTGAAATATTTAGTACCATTAACCTCTGTTTCTGTCAGCGTTTTGATGACAGCGGCTACTGGATCCCAGCCACAGCATTTCCTTGCTGTAATGAAATGTGATGGCTGGAGCTCTGTGTCAGAGGACTTTGAAATACGACATGGGGAGGTTGGGTTTGTTGGGGCTATACAAGGCAGGGGTTGCCAGCCTGGTTTAGGTCAGGAGTCTGTTAAATCCTGCGTCCTGGTTGTGAAGCCTCAGCAAGTCTTGCACCAAGAGCATGGGAAATATATTGCCCAGGGAAAGGGCTTTACCCTGAATTGTTCCGGACGCAAGCCAGTCCCTGCAGAAGGGCACCGTGGCACTGAGCAATGAATAACCCAGGGTTACACAGCAAAGCAAAATTAACGGATGTAAAAGTGGAGGTTACAACATAAACATGCACTCTGATAGTGGTGTAATGAACGTAGTATAAATATTTAGATGTATTCCTACATCTAATTCTTAGACTCATCATTCTTATGTCAAATGGTTTACAAAAGGCAAAACTATATTTCAGTTACAGGCACCGCTTCATAATTCTTCAAGTTAATTAAGGCATCTAAACGTGCTTCATGTCTGTCGCCTCCACTTTGTAAATGGCACAAACCTGCAGATAATTAAAAGCTTTTCATATCAGTGACAGTAATGGCAGTCTAGGGGTCCACAGCACATCAGTAGCTGAGTGTCCAGCCTCAGGGAAAGGCAGCAGCTACGGGTGTCATTTGTACGTCTCCGATAAATAGATTGTTTCTTGTGTCGTGTGTGCAGGCACCACATATGAGAAGAATTAATGGTGGTTTGAGATCTCATATATTAAGTGTGAGGGTCCCAGTGCTGGTGTAGATGCTGAGTGCCTCATGGATGGGCCTTGTTGTGCTGAGAGGCACAGGGGTGCCTCTGCTGGCCATGGTGTTGGAGCAAGGGGCCTGTGGGTCCCACCTTCCCAGTACAGCCACAGTACTGTGCAGCTTACGTTGGTCCAGAGCACCATTTATTGCTCTGTTTCTTCCTCTGTCTGGTACTTTTATGCAAAAAGTGCATAACTGGCTGCACAGGCAAGGGAGGAGAGCAGTGGCCTGTCCCCAGCTGGGGTGTCCCCTTGCAAAGAGGACGGGGTGAGCAGGCGCCTGAGTGCCACCCACAGCAGAGATCTCCCCAGGGAGATGGGGGTGGGCTGCCTGTGGTGGTCCCAGAGCCTCACTGGCAACTAAGATCTGCTTGGTGCCGGGTGGGGAATCTCCATTTGCCAGGGGAATCCCTACCTGGCCACTTCATAGTATTTTTAAGGACAGCAAAGAGCCTTATCATGTTTCCACATCTGCTCCAGATGCTTTACATTCCAGCAATGCTCCACAAATGTGCTGAACCCTACAGCATCTCTCCAAAGAGGSCTCATTCCTTGCCACCTCGGGAGCTGTCAGCTTCTTGCATGCACCCAAGCCAAGGGGAAGGGAGCGGGCCTGCTCTCAAGGATGTCCCTGCAGAGCTGACAGCAGGTGACACAGCCCTGCCCCTCACCCGTGTCAGCAGGACCGTGTGTGGCAGCGGGTGCTCTGTGTGCAGGAGGGCTGGTCAGCGTGCAGCCAAAGTTCAGGCAAACAGTGGAGAGGAGACGTGGTTTCCAACCCGGTGGCACGGAGGCCGCTTTGGCGACTTTGGGGTTTCACCTTGAAGCGTAGCCAGAGGTGAGGCGCTGCTGGCACTGGTGTCTGTGCAGCGGGATATGGCTCCTGGGGAGCGCTCTGCTCCCAGAAGAGCAGGTAATAAATAAACGCCTTTCACAGCATTTTCCAAAGTGCTGATACTTGTCAGTCCCAAGTCAAACCCCGGTGCTTTGCCCTCTCATTGCCGTGTGGAGTATCAGCATGCCCTGTCCTCCTTCTCTCTCCCTTTATCTCCCACGTCTGTGCTGTTGCAGGGCTTCTTTCTCTTTAAGAGGAAACTCTGCGGAAGCCTAGCTATTCAATATTGTTTCATATTATTTGGTTGTGAAACAATTTAATTTGTTTATGGCTCTAAAGGTCAGATTTGACTGTTGCCCAAATTTCTAAAGAATAAAGAATGCATCAGGCTGAATGGGACTTCGTGGCATGATCAACTGGAGAAAGAGAAGGGGGCTAGTGAGAATATTTAACTGGAGCAGCAAGGCAAACTTACCTTCAGCTCAGGTTTAAAAGCCTAGTCAATCATTACACGTTTTTTATTATTTACCTGGTACAAAATCCCCCTGGGAGAAGAAGTGGAAAAACTCACAGGCCACACCATTTCAAATTTTTAGTAGCTTGCTCAGCAGTTTTTTTTTCCTCTGTCTCAGGACAGTTGGAGTGATTTGGGTTGTGTTGGTGTCTGTGGATAGATGAGAAATAAAGTGGAAGCACATTGTGGTTATAGCTCCAAGCTGGGGTGTTTGTAACAGTGAAGAGAGCAGGGCCAGCCAGGGACTTTGAGAAGGAAGGTAATTCTCACACAGTCATCAGAAGACAAAGGTTGCATTTACACCTGGCCAGAAGGTTTAATCATCTACTATTTCCAAACATTGCAGGCTCACAATCTGTTGTGTCTGAGATCATAAAACATAATCACAAACTGGAGACAAGAGACCTGAGTCTTGATTGACCAGAGCTTATCTTTTCTTTTTCTTCCTTCTTATTTTTCACTCAATTTTCTGCATTTTTTGGGGAAAAAAAACCCAAAATGGTGCTTTGGAAAGAACTTGCTTTGATCAGAAAATTCTTGATGCAAAAAAATTCTGAAAACCAAGGATTAATGGGCAATTTTCATTCTTTGTCTCACTTGTGTCGAGAGCACTTGGGAGACGGATCATCTGCTTGCTAAAATCTCCCTCCCAGACTTTCAGGGAACAGAAATTGTGGAAAAGAGACCAAAAAGAGAGAAGTATTCAAAGAGAAGCAGGTACTAACCTYTCATAGATTAGTTTTCCAGGTCCTACCACAAAAACAACTGACATTCAACCACCTGAAACACTGGGTGTAAGTGRCTTTCATCTGTCTTTGGGGGAAGGGTAAAATTACGGTAACATTGAAAGAGAATCTGGCTGTGATGGGAGGGTTTCTGGGTAATGTTAGCCACATTTTTGCAGTTTGAGACTGTAGTTGGTTTCCTCTGTACCTGTGAGGTTGGTGAGGAGGTTTATGAAGCATGATCAGGGACTCACAAGGCGAAGAGAGTTCGGGGGAGCATCACTTCTGCTTCTTTCACCCCATTGCCTCTGCAGGGTCATCGCTCTCTACTGTGTGCCCACGGCCAGGCTTGCGGAGAGGAGCCGGGACTTATTGCAGGTGGTGTTTCTCACCTGATATTCCCGATGGTTTATAGGAGAAAGGGTGGAAGGGCCCTGTCCCAGTCCTGGCTCCAGCCTGGCTTGAAAGGGTTGTGTCTGCATCAGGGAGGGACCCTTGAAGAGACGATGTTGCTTTGCACATCGTTTGGGTGTTACAGTGTGGATTCATCAAAGCACTTGGTGCTGGGAGGAAGAACTGGCCGTATGGAGATGAAGGGTTGCCCTTGCTGACTTCAAAGGGAGCTGAATGTAACCCTTTGACTTCAGTGGGGTTTGAGTTAAGCATGTGCTGTTTCTGGGTTGGGACCCTCCTCACTCTATTTGAAAGGGGAAATAAATAGATACAGTTAATTTGCAGTATATCATCATCTACCTGATGATGCCTCTGTGTGTTTTATGACTACCAGCTCTGTAACTTCCTGCTTTCAAAAAAAATAGAGCATGAACAATAAGAGCTTCCCCAGGAGAAGTTCATTAAACAAGGGAGGCTGGAGAGCCACCTGCCCCCGGCACTGCTGGGTGCCTTCTCAGTGTCCCTCGCCTGGCTAAGGCTGCCTGCCACCTGAGGAGAGTGGCATCTGTGGTGTCGTCTAGGGCAGCAGTAGTACCAAATTGCATAATCAAGGTCACTGGAAAATTACACAAAACTTTGCCCAGATCTATTGGGGGGGGAAAAAAAACAGTGAAGCACTTGCAAAAAAAAAACCCCAACCACTCAAACTTCTGCTCATGCCACCAACTTGCTACTCTGTGTGAATGCCACATACAGTGCCCCCTTACTCTGCCCTGCAAGCATTGACAAAAAACCAATATTATCCACATAAAGGCAATTGCAGATTTTCTCTGATAGACGCCTGAAATAATCTTTGTGGTTTTCCCTGTCTTTCCTTCAGCTACAGTTTCAAGTAGATAACAATGATGTGCAAATACAAGAAGTAATAGTCTCATGCTTTGCACTGCTTAATGCTGAATGTTCTTCTGAGGATTTTAAGACTCAGGGTGGTGAGTTTGGTTTCACATGCCCTTAGGAGCTATCAAGTCTTTCCAAGGCTACTTTACATGTATAGAAAACGGTCAGCTTGAAAATCTGTAAATGAAAATAAAAGAAGAAAAATTGCAGAATTTGACTTCAGAAAAAAAAAATTCTTGATGAATTTTRTGTTATTCCTCCAACATTTTTCCACTTCTGTTTGTGAGGAAAAAAAAGTCATGGACATGACATAAAGAGGAAGAACTTGTAGCATGAAAGAAGCCAGGGCTAAAAAATGGAGCAAGAAAAAAGTTCTGAAAAATTGAAACATTTTCTTTTTTTCTACCAAAAAAACTGAAAAAAGAGCCTCTGAATGCCTTGCTGGGCAGGTGCTGCATGTCAGGAAAGGTGTGAGTCCAGCTCTGTTTGCCCAGCTGGACTAGCAAGGGCCATCTTTCCCGGTTACTGCCCCCTGTCCATTCAGTGGGACACCCTGCTGGTTTTACACCGTCAAAATCTACATGTCACAAAGGTCCAGGTGGTGCTGTGCAAGGCATCCTGATACCCCTTTGAAAATCCTATGTCTTTAACTCCGAATTTACATTTCTGACTAGCCCCTCTTGCAGCCAAGTCATTTCTGGGTAATTTGAGTGTGTCTCCTTCCACTCTCTGTCCTGTAAAAGCTCTTCTGCTCCAAGCCTTTCCCAGCTTCCTGAGGATGGTTTGATAACTGTCAGTATTTCTGGCCATGAGAATATTGTGGCAGCACTTTTAGGCTTCTCTTTCCATAGACCCAGGTAAATTAATAGTTTGAAATACCTGTTGCTTTAAACTTCTAGAGTTCAGGTGTGCTAGAAACAAAGCCGTCTTTCCCCCCCACAGTGGAAGGCCTCTGTCTTTCCGTTCTTCACATCGTACATGGAACAATGGTTTGTGTCTGTCTTAACTTTAAAAGCTTGAAAGTTTAATGAACCCTTTTTCCCACTTTTATTTGTGAGGAAGCTGTTAGCAAACACCCCCATTTCTTTCCTAGCCAGTGTGAAATCATCTAAAGGACAAACTGACTCCTTTAATCACATCCTTAAGCCAGAGGACTACAGGAGTTGAAGTGAGGGCAGAGTCCATCCTATTGAGTTTGCCTTGTGCTTTTGTTTTGCTTTTTAAATTAACACAGTGGATATCAGGACACTGAAATTAATAGAGTTGTACTGCTTAAATAATCTCTGATGGACACTTTGTTATGTCTTAGGGTAGTTTAAATTTCCATTGCCTATTTGCATGCTGCAGGTAAAAAAAAAAAGCATGTAGTAGGTCAATCCCTCCAAGAATGTCTGGTTCCTTGCTCAGGAATTTGAGGGAAGTTGAAGGCTGGGGCTGGAAAGCAGATAGGAGCTAGCACATGGAGATCTTGTTCTTCTTTTATTACAAGAAAATGCAGTAGGCCCAAGAAAGTGCCTTGTTTAGTATTTGTTTCCTCCAAGGGCTGTTATTTGTGTTTTAGCTTTTGAAGGCTTTCCTCTGCCCTCCCAGGAATCACCTTGCCCCCATGGGAAGGGGTGGTTTTGGGGGTGGGTAACTGGGAGCTACACAGAGCCAGCTATGTCTCCCTGTGCCCATCCCAGCCAGAGGGTGCCTTTTCAGTGAGAATTTGCACGAATCTAGCTAAACCTGCAACTGGCCCACTGGGGTAGCGGGGTCCCTCTGGGGCCACAGGCAGGGCAGGGAGCTGGAAAGCCAATAAATTCAGGAACTCTGCTTGCTTGGCTGCTTTGTGTAGACATGTAACAGTACCAGCTGGGATATACCCCTCTTGCACATACTTYGAGCATTTACTGTCACCCTCACAACATTTCCTGGATTAGCAGAATGGCTCTTCAGCTATAATTTTTGTTGAAATATCTTGCTTTAAACCTAGAGAGCACCAATGAGGGCCTCAAATCTGTAAATCAGCTGCACTTTGGAAAACAAATCATTGTGATGGAGTTTTGCCAAACAAATTTTCTGTGCTCATTCATTATTTAGTTTTCACTTTATGAGCTGATTTAAACCGACCATGCTCCAACTGTACCAGTTACATCCAAGATAGGAGCCTGATTTACACTTTGAAAGTGTGAACTGCTCCATGGTTGCATTTCCAGTAGGAAGAAGTGCTACAAAGAGAGGTTTTTCACCAGCACCCATAGACGGTAATAGATAAGAGCTTGCAGGTTGCCTCTCCTTGCCCATTTGAGCTGGTGAGGTGTTATTACTGAAGAGAAAGCTGTGGTGTTCCCATGTGCTGCAGAAAAAGTGGTGTTTTCCAGGAGGAAAATGACAAGACAGCTCCAACTGTGATTGCCCAGTGGGAAATTAGAAGATTAGAACATCCAGTGGAATAAGCATCTATGAAAGTAAAGGGACACCTGGAAAAAGGAGTAGCAGAGGAGACACAATGGAGATGTGGCATTAACATCTGCAATCTGTGAAATGGCAGCCATGGACAGGCAGAATCTAAGGCCTGTGAGAAGAATGAGAAGAAAACAACAGAAAATTTAATAGTTATTGAAATGTCCACACAAAATTCAGCTCAACAAAACTGTGCCTTCACCCAGGATATCTGCAGGCGCAGTGTGAAATCGTGTGTCTTCATCAGCGCTGAAACAGCCATTAGGGAGGACAGCAATGGTTTTTAGATTTTTTTCTTGGGTTTTGGGGGTTTTTGTGGTTCTGAGGTTTCCTATGGTAAAGTGAGACAGATCTGGTAAAAAAATTACTTAATTCAAACACTTCACCAGCACTACTAATGAATGTTATTAACCTTAGCTATTTATTTTTTAGAAGTTAATCTGCTAGAAAAGTTTTCTCTCCCCTTTTCAACCTTCCCAACAGTTTTTTCCCCTGGTGTCCATGTGAGATCAGAATTTTTTTGATTGCTGTAGCAGGACTGAGCTTCACCTAAAGTATCTTTCTTCTGGTTATAAGCTAGGCAATATGAAAGTGAAGTTGCTGTCCTGCTGTGCAGTTTCCACCCTATTTTTGCAGTTCCTACCCTATTTTTGCAGTTCCTGTAAGTCTGTGTAATTATAAAGACTTTGAGATGAACCCCATAGCTTCAGTCTTTGCTCACATGAAAGCCTTTCAGGCTTGTTGAAGGTTATTATAATAATATATTGCATGTTATATATTTGCATGTTAAAAAATACCCGTAATTTCTAAGAACATACAATTATTTACATCTATTGTAAAATTTATTTTTAAAGAAGAACTTTTCCTCAAAGGGAAAATGGTCTGCCTTGGTATTAATATTGCAGCATCCTTGTTTTGCCATCTTGGTGAACAAAAATTATCCCCATACTACAAGGAATAGTCATATGTACAGAAATATGAAATCCAGAACTGATATATGTGCATGACTGAAAGAAAAGAAGCTGGGTTTGTAAAATTCTCTGATTTCACATTTGTCCAGTCATAGAATTAAGGAGATTTAAAACAGATGAACGGATTCACATAAGAACAATTGTTACAGCATCTATCAGAACAGTACCATTGATATTCTCCTTAAATGTTTTATACTGCCAAAAGCAGAATGAAGAAGCCTTTGTGTAAAATCACATTGAGTCACCTGTGCTGAGACTGAGTGAAGTGCTTGGAAGGGCAGCTGCTGGAGATGATGGAACCCTCTGTATTCCAGCTTCTGTGAAATGCCAGGCACATTTCTCCAATGGTGAGTAACAAGAATGGATCCCCTTGACAATCTCTTTTATGTGGATAGCAGTTAGTAATGGCAATTACCGTACTTGGTTATCTGAGTAATATTTACATTGGCCCATCTCTGATGTTCCTACTGGTACTGCAATTCCCTTTTATGTAGTCAGAAGTATGTATCCCATCATTGTCTTTCCAGGGAGATGATCACAATCCCTCAGTTTGGGTATGCCCTTCCTTCAGGTGGATATCTTGAGAGATTGTTATCTGCATTTCAATGTCTCCTTCCCCCTTGCAGCTGTAAGCATTTTAAGCCACATCTTCCTAGCATCTTCCTTGCTTTTACTATTTCCAAGAAGTCATCCTGGTAAGATATCCAGGAAATTAATATGGTGCCGGGGGTGTTGTGAGTTCCCAAATAAGAAGACTGACTGCATTTTACAAGAGAACAGTTGTGCAAGGATGGGCAGGACAGATGGCTGAACTTGCAGAACAAGTTTCAGCCATAAATGCTCTGAACACCGTAAACGTTCGGTGGCTTTTCTTTTTTTCTTTTTGAAAGCTGAAATATATTTGGGAAGTACTTGTTCAAACTACAGACTCAGTCAAATATTAACAAGTGGAAACCGAGCCGGGGGAAAAAAAGATACTTTGAAGGGCTCAAGCATGTGTGGGTTCTTGCTGTATTTGCCTAACTATAATCACTGGGGCCACACTTGCGACAGGCTGAAATGTTGCTGTGAATAGAAAGTATACCATAAGGGTTCTCAAATATGAAAGTGGGGCTGGAACAAAGAGCAGGCACCAGACAGACTTCCCGTGTTAACGATTGCTGGCCTGTCACCCTGGTGCCAGCAGTCTCAGAAATCCTGTCGGGAGCGGGCGGCAGTATCTCGCCTGGTGTCACGGGGCTGCTTTGAAACCCTGCCCACAGCCTCGCCATGTTCCTCGCTACCGCCTYGTCCCAGGGGAGTGAACTTTATCTCTCTGCTTTTAAGAGTGTTTGCTTTAAAGATGATTTACCACACTCGACAATTACCAAATTTCCTAAATTCAGCCTGAGGTATTGTTGTTGTTATGTATCTTGCGCCGTGCAAAGCAGTACCCCAGCCACAGTACGCGGAAGGTCACCATCTCTCAGTGTGCAGGAGGTTGCTCCCAACACATGCTGAAGGTCGTTCAAGGCTGTTTCCCCCTGCAGTCCTGTGGCTTGGGATATCAGAAGAGACATGAAAACCTTCAGACTGAAGGGCAGAAGAAAACAAATCTGTAACCCAGTTTTGCAGGAACATTGGCACACCACTGAGTTAGGACTCCTCTTGCTGGTGTAGCAGGGACAAACACACAGCGGAAAATGCTCCAGAAAGTTTTTTGGTTTTCTTTCCTTTTTTTTTTTTAAAACCATATTTTGATCCTTTTAATCAATGGGGTAGCATCTCCAGACGATAGATACAGATCAGTAATGAATGTGATCCATTTGGCGCTAATGTGATTTTCTTTAATTATGTTGTTGCTGACTCGAGTGCTACAGGAATGCTCTTCCTCCACTCAAATGTGAGGCAATACAAGGAGTTATTGTTTTATCTTTGTTTTGTTGGGAAAACTACCAAAACCTTTATATTAGAATATTTAACAACAGTGTTAACAACAGTTCCCTAGACTGCTGCTTAATATACTTTTATTATTTATTTTCTATATGTTGGTTCTTTTAATCTGTTCTTATTAAAGTCTTCCATGTTTCAGTAATATTGTCATTGTGTTTCTTTTCAAGAAGGCAAGAGTGTGTACTGAAAGATTAGATTATCCTGTTAAAAAAARGAGAGAGAAAAGGGAGAAATGTCTTCAAAATGAAGTACATCAAAAGTAAAAGTAGGTGACAAATGTTAATATTTGCAAAGTGCTTCTGCTTTGATCCTGCATTTCTATTTTTTTAAGAGCTTGACAAATGTGTCCTGTGGTTTGGCTCAAACCTYTTTGCCTAGTGCTTTACTTGACCCACAATCCATTTGATCTTCCACTTGTTTTTCCTTCTGTCCAGGAGGCCTCTGGACTTGATAAAGGGTAGTTCTCATCTTCCACTTGCTGCTGTTCAGAGAAATAATTTTTAATTTTTGGTTGGATTAGGTTATTTTGTCTGTTTGCTTAGGCAGTTTCTAATGAGATAGTAATTTTGCTCTTATTGTTTGGGATGGTTCTCTTCCCATTTCCATGCCAGTAGCAGCTATATCAGATCAGAATCTGGTTTTACTGATTGACTCTGGCACCAGATGTGAGGAAGACAGGGGTGCTGGAGTGCCTGACTTGGATGGCAGGCTGCTTAATTTCTACACTTCAATTTCTACAGTTCAATTTCCAGGCACACTGCATCCAGTGCCTGAGCTTACAAGTATTTAGTATGCCAGACACTTTCAGGGACTCTAGACTGGCCACAATTGAGTAAAATGCACTTGCTTCTACAACCCTCAAACACCCGTCATAGTCTACTGCTGTGATCCCAATCCCCGTATTGTCTGCTATGTGTCTGATTTTCTGCTTCCACTATGCTGCTTGAACGATCCCAGTATTGCCCAGCTCAGTTAGAGCCATCCTACCGCCCAACAGCCTGAGCAATCTGGAAGATGCTTCTACAAATACGAATGTTGGCCATAAAAGTTGACATGTGATTTGTGGCCTGTTTTATGGCATCAGCTCCTTATTCCCCCTTGAGAGCCCCTCCTCCCAAGAAACCATAAACCACAAACCACAACTGAGGGAAGAATGGAGTTTTGAGCTGCCATTTCAGCCAAGTAGGCCAGGAGGTGCAGCATCTTCCAGCCATCTTCCCTACGGACCACTCCACCAGCTCCAGGCGCAGGGGCACCTCTCCATATCTCTTTCTCAGGAGCCTTCTGCTGTCTTTAAAATGATGAAGAATAAACCTTAAACTGGAGTAGATGATGCCTGCTTATGTGTCAGTCTGGGGAGCATCCCCTACAACCAAATGTGCCCCCACGATAATGTTGCCCCAGGGCTTTGGGTGCTGACAGTGAGGTTAGTGTTATTTATGCTGCTCCCAGGTTTCAGGACAGAGTACATCTGTCAGGGCTTCCATGTGCTGTGCATTTGTTTTCTGGAGACACTTTTAGAATATCATTTGCATTGCAGATGTGTGGCTCTTCTGCATTGCACTCAGCTTCTGTCCCCAGAAAACGGTATTGACACAGTGAGATCAATTCCTCTGCCGTTGCAAGAGACATGTATGTTTTGAGTAAGTGTGAATGTGAGGGAAGGGAAGCTCACTTTTAGGAACAACACTTACAGTGCCTTGCTTAACT
The DNA here is from genome assembly GCA_018881555.1 of Amblyornis subalaris. Taxonomy (NCBI): domain Eukaryota; kingdom Metazoa; phylum Chordata; class Aves; order Passeriformes; family Ptilonorhynchidae; genus Amblyornis; species Amblyornis subalaris. Next base: position 12,678,165 of record JACAXG010000001.1, on the reverse strand, counting down.
GAAGTGGTTAGGCAGGGTGCTATAACAGTTAAAACACCTTTTCAGCTACRTTTTTGTCTTTAATGGGAGTATGACACCTGCCAGCTCTCCATCTGTTTCCCTCTCCTGAAGAATACATGCCATCAAATGAGCGAAGAAGAGGAGGTATGCAGCAGAGCAGATCAAGGTGCAGATTTTCACAGGTACAATTTTCTGCCAATTAAAAAACCCTCAAAAGAAAGCACATAAAAATTCTGAGAATGAGGAAAACTGCAATGATGGCACTCAGAGATTCAGAAAGAGCCTCGCTAGGTAAACATTTCAACATCATAGAGACCTCCTTTGTGTTTGTCTATCCTTTTCCATTCACTCATTTTTCATGCAGAGTTATTTCCTTTTGCCCTTACAAGTATGTGACTCCTTCACCTGTCATCTTTGTGTCTTCTAATACTTTACACATAATAAGGCACTCTGCCTATTGTGGGGTGGCAGAATACTTTTATTCTGGTGAGAACTATTTTGTTTTCTTTAAAAAAATAACAACAAAAAAACCCACACAAAAACTGGCACCAGGATTTTGCACCTTTCTTATTTCAGGGAATATCTGCAGCTGGATCAGCTATTACTTTCCAAAACTGTTTTCACAGGCATTTCCTGAAGACAGACTATCAGATAAAATGCTGACTTCAGTCTTTTTTTTTATCCTCTGCCTAAGGTAATATTTTGTTGTTCTTGTTTTTGCAGTTTCCCTTTCTGGGTGTTGCTGAAAGCACTTTTGCCAGTGCATGAGGACATTTGGTGCCACTGTCCAAGAAGCTGTRCATGTGTCTGCTGGATAGATGCCTGAGCTTGCTTTATGAATTATAGCCAAATTAAGTTAAACAACTAATCACAATTAAGGAATGAATTTGTAGGGGTGTTTGGGTTTGGGTTGGTTTGTTGTTTTTTTTTTAAGGCAGTCTATGCAGGGACTCCTCTGCTTGGAGGATGTCTCTGATGGGCAAAGGCTGCTGTAATGTCTCATTCCAACTTTCAGTCTGCAGGAATCCAAGTGGAGAGTAGAAATAACTTGGGGCTGTGCTGGGGTCCTCTCCACTGGCTTGCCAGACTCAGAATGCCAGAAATATTGTCAATCTACCTCTGAACACATCCAGTCAATCTTTAACTGTTTGGTTGCTTCTGAGACTGGAAGTCTGCAGCTTTTCCACAATGGTTATCAGCAACTGAATGCAAGAAGATGTACTAAGTTACTCCTTAAGCACAGTGATGCTTTGTGGGGAGTAAAACACCCAACAAAATGACCCAAACCATGCAAAATGGAGGGTGTAGAATAATGTATAATAATATCAAATATTTTAGTAAAAATACAGTTTCTCGCCTCCCCTGTAGCCTTCTGTTGTGCTTTCTCCACACACTGTTACCTCGATATACAAATTTCCTTGCGTTTCCTGAGGAGAAGACCAGGCATAATCCTCATGCCTGGACACTGGAGCAGCCAGCAGTAATTGCTTTATTTGCATGAAGATGGAATATGCCATTGCTAAAGGGAAGGGAGAGTCCCAAAAGGCAATCTCTCCAAGGAGCTTCTCCTTTTCTTGGACAAATAACCTGCTGCATTGTGTCTCTGAACTTCAAGCTAATGGAAAACGCATCTTGTAGAAAACGAGAAAATTTGAATAACATCTAAGCATCTGGATCCCAAGGAAGGGAATTCATCCCACTTGCTTGCAAGTTAGATGTTTCATTTCAGTGAATTGCTGTGATTAGTTGATAGCCATAGAGATTTCATAGCAAGGAGCAATTTAACACAGTTTAGTCTGGACCCTTACGTGAGGCAGAAAAGGACAGTGAGGAATGCAGTGAGAGGAAGAGTATCCAGCATCTTTCTGAAGATCACCCTCCAAAGTTCTTATGCTGTGCATGCCTGTACTACTGCTTCTACCTAGCAGTGGCATTTTGTTACCTCCTCCACAACCAAACTGGCATCCCAACACTTCAAATTCTATGTTATCTGCCTAGTGTCTATAGCAGTCCTGATTTCCTAGTTCTGGTTATAATGTTGCTTGTGTAAGTAAGTTCTGTAAGTGCATGTGCAGGTTGACTCCCTCCATGGAGAAGGACTAACTGGTTGGTGTATGAGAAGCATTCCTGTGCCTCTGTGTGGTTATTTTTCTCCTCTCTSTCCCCTGTTTCAGTCCAAGCACGGCCCTGTTTGGTGGAGGAGTTCCCAGCATTGTGCCTCAGACAGAGCCTGGCCCAGGAGGGGCAATGCCAGCTGTGGCCATCAGAGAGGATCCCTGAGGCTGTGCTCATGTGTCCTGGCTCTTCTAGACACTGTACAATTTGGGGAAAGTCTGTCTTTTGCTTTTGTACCTGCAGAAGTATGAGTGGCTTTTGCCTTGGCATGAGCAGAGCCAGGAAAGCCTCCAGGGAGGATGGAATAGCAAGAAGAAAAGTACGTGAAGCAGTTTGTAGAATGGAAACTTTTATGAGTTGAGAGGGTTCAGCGTTGTTATAACACCTGTCAAGGGTAGGAAGCAATACCTTGACCCTTCCCTAGTGCTGCTCAGTCAGGTGCTGATACAGTGATGGATGTTACTTACACAGGGATAAGGGGGAAGCAGGAGGAGGGTCTCTTTCTTTCCAGAGAAATAAGTCAGAAAAAAGGTGCAGATTTAACAGGTCTGGAAATGCTGGGCAAGAGCAGGAAAGGATAAGCATGTCAGAAAACATGTTAAGAGGAGGCAAATGAGTACAGCTTAAAAAGAAGTAAGTAAGCAGAGTTAATCTAAAAGCCCAGACTTGRACCAAGCTTTTGTTCCCTTTTTTGGAACTTGGAGTTTGAATGTGCATAGATGTCTTCTATTAACTATTTTCCATTTTAAGGAAGGGGGCCATTGCTGGATCTGACCAGAACTGGCTTGCAAGCTGTAGCACCATGAAATATTTGGGCAAGATTTGTAGCCTGCCTCAAGATGGGAAATACTGGAAATCACATGAGAACTTGTAATTTTAAGTTCCATTTAATTCCATTTTGGAGATGAAAGAAATTCAATCTTGATCCAGCAAGACAAGTTGCTGTGTCTGACTTTTACGTGTGTGTGTAGCTCCTTGATTTTTGTTCAACAGATGCAGGGGCTCAGTGTTACAGCAAGTGTTACACTGGTAGAGAGATAGTCCACAAAATCCTTTGTTCATGAGATCTTATTAGGCATCCAGGTGTTTGCGAAACATCCAGAGTGAGGTGGATGCCACCATCTTGTGAAACTTGGTCTCACCTCAAGCTGTCTGGGTTCACCCTTTTGCTCAGTAATGTAAGTTATGCAAATAAAACTAATAATTTTAGTTTAATACCAGCCTCTCATGAATAGCTGTTATTGCCTTCATACAATTAATTGGTAACCAGCAGGGTTATCTGAACCTTGTGCATTATTTGAGGTACCTGCATGTTAGCATTAATCATAGACTGATCAAGGCAAATCTTAAAAGGGGTGGGGAAACAGATCATCTTCTGCCTGGCCCTTCTGGTATTAGGGTTTTTCTTTCTGCTTAATGTCAAAGAGAGCAGGCTTAGGTTTTCATTTTTCTCCCCTGCAGATGACTGACATAGGCAGTGCCCATCACCAGCACAGCCACCTTTTATGCTCTTGGCCTTCCCGAAATTTGCCAAAGTGGTGGCATGCAGGGAAGGATGTCTGCTCTTGTGCTCACAAAGTGGAACCAGGGGATGCTGGACTCCTCTGTGCCCTGGCATTCCTCCTTGCTCCCTCACCTTCCATTTGCTGCCTCCTGTTGCATTTGGAGCCAAGCAGCTCAAATCACCTTAATTTCCCCAATCTGAGTTACATCACTTTACTCTTCTAGTTGACTGCCTCCTGAGAAATGAACAAACCAGTTCTGCCAAAAAGCAAGTGGTGGAGGCTGTAAGAGAAAGTCTTGGGCAATCTGAGCTTTTATTCAAGGCTTCTGTAGCCCTTCAGGAAAATGATCATCATGGCCTTTAGTGTGGCCATAGCCAAAACCCAATTTGCCACAGATCTTTCTTCTTTGTGCGTGAGAGCTCTGAATGGGAGTCTGGTATTCTGCCTTGCTTGGCTCTCCCATGCTCTTAAACAACAACATAACATTTCAAGAAAAAACTGAAGGTTTCTTTTTTTCCCCAGAATAAATGGTCTTCCATGAAATGTGTCTGACAATTTCCAGGAAGCCCTCTTGATTTTAACCTGTCATGCCCTATAGACCCAGTGTTTTTCCACTAAGAGCAACTAAGGAGATTTTCTGTCTGCTTTGCTTCTCTCTTGCCTTCCCCCACATCCTCCATTTTCTCTCTTATATTATTACCTTAAACAATGCCTTTTTGGAAAGCATACTCTTTCTAGAGGTGCTTTGTTAAAAAGCAAAACAAAAACACAAACCCAACAGCAAATAACAAACTTCCCTGAAATTCCCACAGAAACAAATAAGACAGCTTTGAAATTGTAAAGCACTTGCACACAGTGCCACTGAGCCCAGATGTTACAGCCCTGGGAAACCGCAGTTGCCCTCCAGTTGCCCTGCTGATTTATTTTTCAGCTTCCATTTGATGCTCTTCCATTGAGCCCCAAGGTTTCCAGGCTCAAGTACCAACATCCACAGAGACCTGCTAATTGGCAACAAAAAACCAGAGTAAGTACAGAACTAATGTTCCCTCTGCTTCCTGCCTCCATTTGTTGGCATCTAAAAGGACTCCCAAGGAATGTGGCAATAATGAGAAAATTGCACTGTGTGCTTGTAAGTGTGTAGGCAAAGGAAAGCTCAGAAAGGCCCTGCTGAGCTGGAGCGACTGACATGTACAAGGATGAGTGGTTTTTTCCAAAGACGAGGAGCTGCTGTTCCTCCTCCCTCAGCCCTCATGACCTTTCTGGTAAGAAAACAAGTGGGTGCCCCACCTGCATAGTGCCACATGCCCTTAGCTAACCCTCAAACCTTTTTGCATGCAGGAGACAGCTGAGCTCTCCCATTCCAGGCAGGACCCTGAAACTCTCTCTTTCCCTGCATCTTGATTACCAGAGAATTATTTTATGGTGGGTGCCATCAAAATAACCATGCCATGAGAAAGTGCCATCTTTGCACTGCTCAGTGTTCATGAAGGACAGACAGATGAGGGTCAAGGAAAAAAAAAAAACCACGCAGGTAGTCCTTTCTCATTTCTTTTTAAAACTGTACGTGACTCTTAATGTTACAACTTCACCAAGTATTTGGAGACTGTGTTTATAATCTTATCTTTGGAAGGACTTTAGGACTACTGGATTTATTATATCTTTGCTTCTAGAGAAATTTCTGTATTTTGAACTATCCTCTAGTCCCAGGACTGTATAAAGTGTTGAGGCAGTTTCATTGTGTTCTGGTCAGTATGAAAAAGTATCAATTTTTTTTAATGTCCTGCCACATCTGTGGTATTGATATTACAGAGCCGACTTCTCCTGGGTAAAGCAGCTTGTGTGAATATCTTGCAGCACATACAGTTTGTGTGGAGGGAATTGTATATGACCTTCTTTGCATTGTCCTACCAATGACCCCTTCTGTAATCAGGCAGAAATCATGCTCCTGAAGAGTGGGAGGTATTACTGCTTCCATGCTGGTCTGTTCCTGGGCCCCAGCTGCACAGACATTGCCAACAGTAACAAATTGCTCTGAGTTATGTGCAGTGGTTTAGTGATGTGGACCAGTTATTTATTAGAGAGGGAGCTGAGACATCAGCAAAGGGCAGAAGAGTGAATAAAACAAAAATCCCCAATCAAATGAAATGAAGCTGCCTCATCAGGCAGTCTTCTTGCAAAACTGATCTCTCCCCTGGAGCATACCTTGTTTGTCTAATGGGGGATCACATGCAGAGTTTTGAAAGTAAAGCGCTTAAAATAAAGGAATGTCCCCAAAGGCTGTGGATAAAAGTGACAGAGTTGGACCAAACTGCATTTCCAGAGGTGGCAAATCAGTGATTTATTGTTTCATTAGTCAGTTTCCGAAGCACAAACCTGGCTGTGATACTGATTGCCTTGCTCAGAGGCACCTCTTGAAGATATATGATAAAGATAAGGGACCTCCTCCTATGCACTTGGAAGGAAAAGGCAGCTCCAGAAGGGTGAGGGCCCTGTCTGGTCAAATCCAGGTCAATGGAGGTCCCTGATGCAACATTCATTGCCAAGATCAGAAAGTCCTGTGTTTGTTTTGACTTGGAAAAGAAACTTCTAAGTTTAACACCGTGGATCTATAATGTGGACATTTCAAAAATGGGAGAAGAGCTCTCTTTGGTGGCTCTTTAATGGTGGTATTGATGTGCAAAGGTGATACCATTAGACTACTAGTTTGCAAACATAATGAAGTTTCACCATCATCGATTGAATTCAATTTGCCCAGAAAAGGTTTCTTGCTCTTTTTCTCCCTTTCAGTTGCTTAGTGGTCACTCATATTAATACTCAATACATTTTCCTGATGCAGAGCCCTGAAGGGGCTCTGGAGAGGACACTGTCAGCTCCTGGGGAGGAAAGGACTTCACAGTCAGAACGAGATGTGACAGAAACGTGACCCAGACCTGGAAAGATCTGTAACAGAAGAATGGGTGAGAAGAGATGTTGATGCAAATTCCAAGGCAAAAAGCAGGCTATGCTGAATAAGTGCCTGTCACTTCCTGGGCCCCTGACTGATCACCAGAGAGACGTGTGCTTGTCTGATGCACCAGAGAAGTTATATGTGTTTTTCAGCAACGGTGGCACACGTCCCTGGGAACAGAGACCCAAGGACCTGGTGCTATTTGCTAAAGTTAGCCTTCCAAAATCCTGCAGCACACTGGGGAAGTGACTTCCCCCAGGCTTTTTCCATGAAGAGAGAGAACTAAAGTAGATGGTCACATTTATAAATAGATGTTGATCTGTGAATTCTTCTGGGAAAAAAATAAATCTGACCTTAATTGTGGCTACAAGCTGCATTCAGGTCTACCTAACCACTATGGGAATTGTGTCTTCAGGATAAGGTCTTGAAATTAAAAAGGGGATTGGGTTGGTTCAGGTCGAATCAGCTCCTCCCCAGCAAAAACACTGTGCCAAGACCCTGGGCATCAGTGGGGCTTTCAGTTATCAGCTTTGGAGGGGCTGAGGGCTGTACCTGCAGGGATTTGCTGCTGAGACTGCAAAGCCTTACATTCCTCACCCTCTGGCCACCTGTATGCAAGGCAAGGGCTGTGCATGCCTTCCATGGGGACAGCCATTAGCAGACCTCTTACTTGTGAAATTGTTCATTCTGTAAAAATAAAAATAAATTTTAAAAAAAATTTCTTTTTTAATTCTGCAGTTCTTAAATACTGGATTATCTTTATTTTCCTCTTTCTCTTCTTTTTTTTAATGTTATCTTTGTTGCTGAGTAGTGTAATAAGTGGACCCTTTCAATTTTCCTCCTTTTGTCTCTCCCTGATGTTTCAACATTTCCTCAGCTTTGGAGGCTTACTGACCAGTTAAAGCAAAAATAGGTGGATCCTGGATATGTTTCACTCACCAGAAAAGAAATAACTGGGGAGGAGGGCAGAAAACTTTTCCAAGTGATTTGCAGTGACAGCTCCCAAAATTGGATGAAAACAAAATCTAGTGAGACCTGAAAACTAAAAATAACATTGAAAGTCCAGCTCGCCTCTGAGATAGTACTTCTGTTATTTGGCCACAGTGAGCAGCAATGCTTAAGATGCTTCTCACCACCTTTTGAGCAAGTGGTGAAAATTTATGGGAAGCTGCAGCATTTCCAGTCCCAAATAATGGACTTTAATGCTTTTTTATAGACATCAGTAACAATGTGTCTAGATCCACCCAAAACCCTAAAGCCAAATCAGCTTTGAGATGGAAAAGAGGAATTTCATTTTTCCTCACTTTCACTGCTGGGACAGATAGCCTTCCTCCCTTATGAGGTAATTTAATTTTCACATTATGCTTTATGGGATATCCTTTATTTACCTAATGTTTTCCTGTCAAGTCTTTTCAGACTATGAATCTTGTATATTTTATATACACAAAGGTGACTTTTCCTTCCTTTAATGACCGTGGCTTATCAGTGCAGGCAACCGATACTGGACTCATAAATATGTCACTCTTGGGTTTGCAGCAGCCCCTTCTCCTTCGTGAGACTGTTCCTTGCTGCTTGCTCCTCCCTTTAGCTCGCTGCATATCCATGGTCCGCTCGTCCCCTCAGTGCTGCTGGACTCACCATTGGCTGATATAAATAAATCACTGATTCAAGCTATAGGTGAAAATCATTGTGAAAGGAGCACACAGAGGAATGCAATACAAGGTCAGTGGAGCCAGCGCCTTCCGATTCCAATTAAATATTTCCTGTAAGTCGGTGCCAATTGTGCATCTTGTAAGAACATTTGAAAGCGGGAGCTTGAACTCTACGGGACCCTCTTGCCTCAAAACCTGTTTCCTGTTTAACAAGATTTAACAAGTACAACCAAACATGCGCCATCAGCAACAAAAGTCATTGTAAACGGTTCCAATGTGCAAAGGTGCTGGGTTTCCTCTCGGCCCCGAATGCCGACCGACCCCGTCAGCCAGTCCCAGGGCGGCTGCAGCGCGGTGGCGCAGTGCCCCAGTGCCACAGGACTGGCGTGGGTTTGGCCCTTTTGCTGAGAGAGGTGGAAGGAAAGAGGGAAAAGGCAGCCTTTCCAAAAGAGGTCAAAGCTTGTTGGGTGAAAGCTTTAAGACTCGGTCTTACTGTCCCAGGAGTTTTCTGCAGAGGGTGGAGTAATGTCTAGTCTGTGCTGTCTGTCTCTTCAGCTGCAAACACAGCCTTGCTACTGCACGATGCCTTGAAGACGTCACTGTAGTCAAAGACATCACTGTGGTTCCTGGAACAGGCCAGGCTGAGCTCCCTGTTCAGGCAACAAAAGATGCCCAAAGCAGAGATCAGCCAAAGACAGCTTTTGATTGTGCAATCAAATATGGGGAGAGTGGCAATGAGAGCCCCAAAGTTTAGGGAGTCCTTCTGGTTGTAAATTCAAGGAGGATGCTGAAAACCTGTTCACTGTGACCAGGCACTGAGAACACAGTACTGCTTCCCAGAGGGTTGTACGGTGGTAGGAGACATGAATACATGTGTATGTATATATATACACACACACACATATATATATGTATGTGTATATATATACATGTGTATGTGTATATATATACACACACACATATATGTATATATATACACACCATTCCTATATGTAAGATACACATGAATGCAAAAAATGTGTGTGCTTCCATATCTGCATACATTTAAGTGTTATAACTTTTTGTGCATCATGCATATAACTCATACTAGAAACTCTTGTAGCACACTTTTTGTACCTCTCTCCCTAATTCAAAAGGCCTGGGACCTGGGATGAATCCTCTGATGCTCTGGAGATAACAATGATAGCAATGAGAGGAGCAACACTCCCATCAGCCATAGTGTCATCCTACAGCAAAAAATACATGTCTGACCAAAGTTTCCAAGTGCACAACCCATGTCTTGCCTCTCATTTGCAATCAGCTACTCTTTCCACCTGTGCCATCCCTACACTAGCCAACAATCTTGCAGGGCAAAGTCTGCAAGTAAAGGGAGGACATGGGTAGAAAAAAGCAGGAGAAACAATGTAAAGTGGAGCCTAATATGATGGGAAGAGGTCTGTCCTCAATGCTGCTCATGCACCGATAATGCCACTTCAGCCATGGATGTTAAAATGAGAATAATTTTCTTTAAGGAGGTCATGAACTCGATATATAAGATACATTGAAAGCAATTTTCTTGTTGTTAGGGAAGAGCAAAAGCTTGGGAATTTGATACGGGCTCCTCAGCTATGTGCTAAGTAGGCCATCATTTATTTGAAATCCATCATTATGGGAAATAATTCAAGTTCAGGGAGGACAGCACTTCGCTGAGAGAAGTCTCCTAGGTCTTTTCCTAGACTCCCTAGGCCATGCTCAGACGGGAGCCAAATCTGCCCTCTCTGCCTGCTGCAATGCATAGCGTCAAATCAGTTGGTCCATGTTTCAAAGGAAGGTCTTCACAGGGTCCTCATCACTCAAAGCGGAGATGTGCTGGCATCCCTGCCTTGGGACTGAGGAGTGGACAAGCCATCAGGTCCTCTGGATCGGTCTTCTTTCCTCTGCAAGCTGCCCGTGACTCTTCACCACCATGGCTCGAGGCAGTTCCCACGCACCTTGTCTCAAAATCAGCCTCTTTGGTGCCTGTGTGATGAGATATTTAGATTCTTCATCCTAAACTGACTCCAAAATCATTCTTGGTGTGAAATCAATACATTGTATGATGCTCTGCTGACTTTAGCAAGGCCATCCATTCCCTCGGTCTCATGATGACACAGGGGCAAAAGGGTAACATTCTGGGATCTTGGGATCTGGCACAGCAAGTGAGAGTTTTGGGCACTTCTCCAGGGGAAGGGCATGCAGGAGGAAGGCAAGACTCCTGCTTGTGAAACCTATGATTTGGCCATGAAGCTTGGAGAAGACCTCACGAAGTGCCCAAGTGCAAAGCAGTGGCACAGAAGACTGTACTTCATCTCCATCATTAAAAGGGCTCTGATTTGCAGTAAATTTGCAAATAATAGAAATGCTTTGGGCACCATTAAATCAGGATGGCTCCTGTAAGCTGAAGCTGAGGTGGCTCACTTGGTGTTAGGTGCTGGACATAGCCTCTGAAGAAAGGAGCTCCCAGCCTGAGGAGCCAGATGCCTCCCTGGATAATGTGAAGACAATGTAAAGAAGGAAAGAAAGCTGTAACATATTTCCCTTGTACAGATGGGAAACTGAGGCATGCTGCGATCCTGTTCTCCCAGAGTGTGACTTGGATTTATATGAGGTCTCTGGAGCACAGCTGGGCATTAAAATCAGAAGCTGTGTCTTAAGTCTGTGCTCAGGAGGAGGAGGAAAGGATGAGATGASTGGCAAACATTTCCAGGCAGACGGTGGAGCGGATTAGTACAAAAGAGGATGCAGCTCTCGGCCGTTCAGCTGCCAGCAGAAAGGAGGGGGAGTACGGTTAGGCAGCTGGTGGAGAAACAGGTGCAGAGAAGGTTTCCTGATAGCCGTGCTGTCATCCTGCTTTGAACCCTCAGCCCCTCAGTAAATCTTCCCTCTTGGAACTCTCTCATCAAAGTTTCATTTCCTCACGTTCCTAAAATAGTTTTCGATAAGCAACTCGTCGTGCTGGTAAAGCCCTTTTGGTTACTTTCCTAGAAATCTATTTTCATGTTTTCTCACTGGGCTTCAGCTGCTTGCATTCCCATTCAGAAAAAAAAATATTGGTGAAAAAAAAGTACAGCCAAGTCTTAACACAACAAGAAGGTGAAATGTTTATGTTTGGTAGCACAGCAGGACCTTGTCTGTCAGCCGAATTTCCAAGCAATGCCATAAAATTATAGTGGTAGAACTTACACCTAACCAGAGGATCAGGAGGAAGAAAATATGAAAATATATTTTTTTAGTATGTAAAATATCTGCAGGAAATACATACTTTCCACTTTCAGTGGCTTCTTATAGAGCATTTTGTCTTCACACTACAGTCAAAGATGGAATAAAGTGAAGGTTGTCAAGCTGCAGTTTCCAAGGCACAAGGGGAGCCCATGTGCAAGGCAAATGCTCTTTCCGTGCTCAGCTTGGAGATACACTGGCACTGTGCTGGCATGGGGCTCCTGGGCAAGCCCAGGTGCTGACAGAGGCAAACTGGCAGAGTAGATTGGGTCTAACACGGCTAAATGACATTGTAACCCGGTCCACGCCCAGATCGTCCACATCTCATAGGAAAGTAGCGGGGAATAGCTGCTATCCCTAGATAATGAACTTTTGCCAGAACTCCTCCCTCAACTTTCTGATGCCCACGGCATTGAGTTGTCCCACAGCTCTCATCTGGAAAAGTTTTTTACACATATGAAAGCTTGCCTGGGGGAAAGTTGGCCATCCTGCTTTGTAGGGCAGGAGTGTTCAGAGACTCATAACAATGTGGGAACCCAGGACTATTACAGGACTGTGGGAGCTGGAGGGAATAAAAAGTTTCTGGGTGGGGAAGCACTTGGTTGTATGTGGTCTTTTCAAGTCAACTAGCTACCATTCCTTGGAGCAAGTGCTGAAGTCTCTGTATAGAAATCTACGGTAGGAGAATGAGAGGTGATCTTATTGGCATGGCACCAAAAAAAGGATAAAGAGTTTGATCTGGAGTGATTGGGATGCATTATGGTAGAAGAGTGAATCATCTGATGAGAGCATCAGGGAAAGAGTCAGTTCTCTTCGTTTGAGCTGAGACAGAAGCTTTGCAACTTCTGAGGACCAGGAAAAGAGGTTGATTTTTCTTCTGGGTGATTTTWAGCTGATTTGGGGTGTTAACAACAAATGAAATATCTGGTGCCAAATCTGTGGCTGCCATTAGAGAATTTGCTTTCACATGACATGCCAGGACTGTTTTGTAGGGTGAGAAAGGCAGTGTGGAAATTGTGCTAAAAGTGACCTGCTCAACAACAACCCTGCTTTCAATTCCTGAGCAGTGTGGGGCAAAACTGGACACCAGATGTGGTAAGAGCTGTCTGGAGCCCTCAGAACAATTYGTCTGGCCTGTCCCCTGGTCCTGGCAGCTTTTCGTTTCTTTTCCCTGGGAACTTATTAGCACCTCAGATGAGCTATTTTGCTGTTGCCATTTCTTTCAGGGCTCCTTTTTCTTAGACACAAAGTGGCTAGGAAGAAGTTGCTGCTTCACCAAAGGATCAACTTTTCCAATGCTGATTCCCTAACCACTCCAGAGGCCTGCTCCATTTTTCACAGGTGACAGGCAAGGCACCTGTGTGTGTACGCATGCAGCAGTTCTGGAGCAACTCAGTGTCTCCAGGAAGCATGGGAAGGACCGTGCCTAGCGGTGCAGGTCTTACAACTCCATAAGGAAGGGRAGGCAGTGCCCAGACCTCTGCTCCTACTGCAGGAAGAGAGGACTTTTCAGAATGAAGATGTGGAAAGAAGTTCACAAGTTTTAACAATATTCCTAAATAGTCATCACCGTGTATCTACCCCACTAGCAAACAACATATTTCTGTTTGATTTTCATGTATTTCTTCCCACTCAACTCTGACACAAACAAAAAACACTGCCCCCAGCTTTGCCCAAAGGTGACCTCTGGGCAATGCAGCCTCAGAAGTACCCAAACTGCACACACCCTAAACATAGACACACATTTTTCTAGAGTCAAGAAGTCTTTTGTGTGGGTTTGCAGCAACTTACAGGCATTTGGGAGGGAATCAACCAGGAATCAAGACAGTAACTCCTCTAGTGTACATCAGATGTTAACAAAGTAGCCCCGTACCCTGCTTCACCCTCTGTGTTCAGACAATGGCCCTGTAAGCAGGCACCTTGTTTCCCTGGGATCTGAGAGATCCACCATCCCATAGATTGTGCTAGAAAACCATGTTCATTTGGCCTGACTACAAACTCTGGATTAAATCACTGTCTCATTTGGGTTGATGGTAGCTTTTCATTGTTTCTCACAGTTTTTCACTGAGTCTCATAGCAGCACATGAAGGCCGAATCCCAAAATGCACGTAGGAGTGATATTTGTATTATCTTAGAATTTAAACATTTCAATATGGAGTATTTTAGTGTCAATTCTGTATAATTTTCCAATTTACTGAAGACGGGTAAATTGAGCCCTTTCCCAGGTGGATTTTGGGGTGGATTTATGACCGTTTTGGTGCAAATTTCGCCCTTTTTTCCAAATTTTCACCGTTTTTCCCAAACTTTGTGGATTTTTCCCAGGATTTTTTCGGGAATCACACGAAGGTGACCCCGGTGCGGGCAGGGTTCACCTGGATCACCTTGAGCTCTTTCCCAGGTGAATTTTGGGGTGGATTTTTGACAATTTTGGCGCAAATTTTGCCGTTTTTTTCCAGATTTTCGCTGTTTTTCCCAATTTTTTTGGATTTTTCCCGGGATTTTTTTCGGGAATCACACGAAGGTGACCCTGGTGCGAGCTGGGTTCACCTGGAGGACGTTGAGGCTCTCGTAGTGATGTGAGGGGCTCCTCTCTGGTGCCTGAATACCATTAAGAATGTTTGTTCCCACTTGTCTTAACCTTAATAATTGCAGCAAATTGATTTTAAATAGTGGATCAGGAAGGCCTGCAGAAATGAATTACTTTTTTTGTGTATATTGCACATATTAAACATGCAGAATGAAGAAAATTGAGAGTCATCAAAGCACAATTTCCAAACAGACTTGCATCATTAAAAAGACATTTGGCTTCATAGTTCAAGGTTAAGTTTGTTCCCAGAAGATGAGGTAATTTAGTAAAATAATAAAGCTCCCATTAAACAAACCCTGTAATAGAACTGAGCCTTAGCGGCTGCAAAGGAAGGAAACCATAACTTCTGTCAAAGCACAGGGATGAGATTAGCGTTAATAAAGCATTCCTCACAAAGCAGAGTGATAGTAGATGGGGAAGGCACATCCAAATAGCTCTCATTTCCACAGCATTTCCTCTCAGATATGGCCTTTTTAATTAGCCATCGGAAAGAAAACTGAAAGTGTACTTCTCCTTCTCAGTTTCTCCCTGACTATTAATCTCCGTGCTGAAAACAGAGCCACCAGTCCATCTTATTGTTATTAGCTAGTGGAGAYGTAAAAGAACTACATTCATAGTCCTTATCGCAGCACAGAGGTATTTCCTTTGTGTTATGAGGAGTATTTTGATTAGTTTTGACTGTGTCTGCAGGGAAGACACAGTTTATATTTTCCACAGCTAGAATAATTTCTATAAATACAAGGATTCGTTCCAGCACTCACCAGTATTTATTGGCAGGGTTTAATTATTGAAAGAGTTTCATTGCTCTGCCACAGCTATTCCTTTCTTAACTCCTCTTGGTTTCATGACTAAGTTTGAGGCAAAACATTGGTGGTGCATTGTTCCTGGAGTGGGTTGCTGATTTTTAATGAACCATTTGTTTGAGGAATGTGACTTTTCTCCTCTGTGACTGCACTATCCATTGGCAGGTATGGATAATCACACATTTGCAAAGCCACAGAGGTATTCTGTTGGGAAGGATCTCAGAGGGTTACCAAATCCTTTTTTTTCCTATGTCTTGCCTTCTCTTAAGGTGTTTAACCTCCTTTTTAGAGCACAGGTATGGCAATTCTCCAAATTTCTCCGGTGGATCTTCAGCATTGTCTGTACCTTCCATCTGCCAACAGAGACGAAATATTCCTTTTCTCTTTGCAGAAGCATAATTCGTATGTTTGAAGTCCATTACCTGAAGACCCACTTGCTCTTCCCTTCATTTCATGAAACATTCAATTCCATTCCAGACAATGCAGCAGGTGGGACCTGGGGCCCAGCAGCAGTTTGGTTGCCACTGCCAGATGCTATCACTCCTGCTTGTCTCCATGCTCTCCCAGAGCCAGGTGGTACAGGGGGAACCACACACAGTGTTGTGCTGACAAGGAGGTGTTCTGCCCACCCTATTTCTTACACACAGCCCAGGTACATGCACAGGCAGATGAGCAGTCCCAGCACTTTTGCTTTACAGTAGGAAAAGGTCCCTGGCAAATCTGGTCATGGCATTTCAGGACAACACAGTTCTGTGGTTCCCTGTGGCTTTTTACCACATGGAGGGGAAAGGAAAGAGTAATGTTCTCCTTCCACTCTGCAGAAAGATGTGGTGGCTGGGCTGACAGACCCCAGGTAAGAGCCATGACAGCACTTAAGGTTTGCAGCAAACATTGCTGCTCACTTGTCCTTAAAGTCTCATCAAAGAGAGGGAAAAATAAAAATTACAGTGCTTTCCAGGTGTACGGGTTTTGCTTGAGGGAACTGATGGGAAGTGCAACCCACTTTTGGGTATAACAAGAGTAACACATGCTTAGACTTTCCTTCTTGAGGTTGCTAATTTTGCGTGACTAAATCAGCTGAGGAAACCAGATTTTAAAAAATCTAGTGCCAGCAAAGTTCCTCCTGGCTCGAGGAAACTCAGGACTGCATTCTGCTTCAGTTTATCTTTTCCTTCACTCRCCAACCTGGAGTGAGCAGAAGGTTTAGGAGTGCTAATTGAGGATCATCAAAAGTCCCTAAATAATTTCATGATGACCTCTATTGTTTTGCATGTCGAAAATGAAAAATAAACCAGCAAAAAGCCACGCGAATGCAACAATGGCAAATGGCCCCCTGACTCATGGATTCCTGTCACTTCAGACATTTCCTACTCTGGCACACTGTGAATATGGCTCCAGATGGAGGATCAGGATACACTTCACTGTGAATTTGTTTTCGGGCACTGTTATTAAGCTGTCCAAGTGCTTTTACTCTCTGCAGTTGCTATCACACTAAACAGTACAGGTCAGAGTTTTGCCTACTGAAGTGACATGGCCTTGTGCATAGCAGGCCCRGGACTGCCTTACTCTCCTATCTGAGCCATTGCGACATCTCACAAGCGGCAGCAGCCAGATGGGAGCGGCAGAGAGGAAACATTCTGCACCTCGGGGCTCTGGAGGCAACTGTCAGCACCCAGGGCTTACGCTGGCACCCAGGAACTCAGGCACCAGGTGCCTGAACCACCCTGTTTCTCTTTGTCACCCTATATCTCCAGTCTCAGTAAGGCATGCAAGAACAATGCTCCTGATGAAGAGGCACTTAGATACAGTGAGCTAACTCTGTATTTATGGAAGGTCTGGAGCAGATTCCTTCCACTGTTATAGCATGTGCCTCAGAAGAGTCTTTGTCTACCAAAGAAATCTCCCTGTGCCCTACAATCAAGGGAGCAATAAAAAAGGTATCTAAAAAATGTGGCAACAGTGCATAGTCGGCAGTGCTTGAAATCAAAACAAAGTCTTCAGGGAGCAAAACAATCTTCCCACTCTGGAAAAATTCCTGATCTCCAGTTTCCCAAAACGCCATGGTGAAACATAATTATCTTGGCTCTTCCTATCTCTAGCATGTGTCATTGAAATGGCCTGAATGAAGTTGTTATTTGTAGTGCATAGCTCATACAAAACCTCTATCAATGAAAGCACTTAATTGCTTTCTTTGGGATATTATGCAATTGACTYTTCTGTAGTAGTTCTCCTTGTCAAGGCGATGATCTTGTGACTCACTGTCATGAGGGAAGCTTCTCCTTTCTGCCCACCATAATCGTAATCCACTCACTCCTGAGTCTCCGCTTGCTCCTGCAGATGGGAGGACACCTCTTGACTTGGTTACTAGCTTCAGGAAAGCATCAGAAATTATTGTATTCAAATGAAGGTAGTGAGGTAAGGCTCCTAAGGGAAGCTGCAGGATGGAGGTAATGGTAGATAAACTTTCGTATGTGGTTCATTAATATTGAAGCATTTATCAAATAACTGTTTGGGAAGTATTGCTATGGCTTGATTTGGAGCAGAGAGTTGTCTCATCATTCATAAATCCAACACTTGCCAGAGGCTGCCCCAGGCTTCAGCCATTCTGCCATGAAACCTTATTGAGGAGCCCAGTTCCACAAGTGTGTTCTGTCCATACCTCTCATTTAGTGTAAAGCAGGTGCTTTAAGCTCTGTGAATGTAAAAAGTGTGTTCCTGAATGAGAGCTGGTATGAATAAGCTCCCTTAAAATCCTGAAAATTAGTTGTTAAACTAATTCCATTATTAGATTCTCTGTCCAACAAAGCACTGCTAAAATTCAGGAGCTCACTTCAATTCATGATGAAGGCATTTAGATTCAAAGGTACTTGACATGCTGGGAATAATAACCAGCCTTTTTTGGGGATGTTCCTGTAAGTGCCTGCTGCTGGCAGCTCTCAGGAATGGGATATAAGGTGAGGGAGGTCTTCAAGGGCACAGTGCAGCATTTCTCTTCTTACTGCAGGTTTTTCAGTTCTCCCTTTCTCCATGCTCTACTCTTTTTCTCTTTTTACCTTCCTTCCTTCTAGCTCCAGGGGAGGCCTCTCCTCCTCACGAGGAACTGAGGCTGTGTTGCACCTCCCATGCTCCATAAGAGGCACAGTATATCAGGTTATAAGACACCTAGTGAAGGGTGTTCAATTCAGGTGGGCGGTCAAGCTGAAACACACTTCTGGGGAGATTTGCTGCTTTGGTTTATACTGAATTTTATGACAGTTTATGAAGTCTGTTCCATAATGGCTGCTTCCTGGTGGCCAGGCAGCTCCAGGGAGCCAAAGGGAATAGTAGTTTTACCTGTGAAGCTACCAAAGCAGCCTTCTTGTGTTGCTCTGTCAAAGTTTGCTGGCTTTGCCAGCTACCAGAGCTCATTCTGCTGCATACCTATTAAAAAAAAAGTCCAGGATTTATTTTTTTTATGGGGTTGACCCAATCTGTCACTCCAAGAACCAACTTTACAAGAGGTGCATGATGCACACCCACCTCAGTAGTGGTGGAACAGAGCCCAGCAAAGCTCTGCAGGGTGCAGATGAAATGTTCCCTGGCTCAGGGTGAGACAAAAAGGTGATAAACAGCAACACCTGGGGAATATTCCCCTTCCCACCTACCGCCACCACCTTCTCTCTTTTTCGAAAACACAAACAAGCCAACTCAATTTGCATTTTCATAGCTGGGAGTGATTGCTAAATTAATGAGCACTGCTATTTATATCTAAATAATCGCAGTCATAAACAACTGCTTGGAGGCATCAGTATGAAAGGTGAGATTCTGAGCTATAATTTAATGAGACTCAGGCAACACTTGTCATCAGAGGGAGGAAAATACATCCCAAATACAAAAAAAAATGCATTACCACGTTTCGGACAAACTGAGGGAAACTGGAAGAAGCAAGTTACGCGAGCAGTGTATACTGACTTGGCTTGCTTAYCAGACTGTGCTGGCCTTAACACTATTCAGAGGAAATACTTCTGCTAAGCAGCTTCCTTTAACCATCTTAGTTGCCACAACCCTGCTTGGGACTTCAGCATCAAGCTGTACTGCTCAGATACGTAGGGTAGCCAGCATTGTTCCCAGAGTGTCTGAAGAGCCCTTGCAAGCCAGGTCTGTCCTCACCGTCTTTGGCTGAGTTTCTACAAAGCGAATCTCTTGGCTTAGTGCAGAGCTTGTGAGGCCACTTAAATCTCTCTGACCCCCTAATGAAGTTTTTAAAAGGGCTTCATAAATCTTCATCACTAAGAATTGCTTAAAGCCTTGCAAGGTTTCTCTAGTGGCATTAACCACTAAAACAAGAAGACAGGCTCAGGTCTATTTATTGCATTCWTCTTCATTATCCCATGGGTTTTCCTTCTTTATGGTCTTTTACATAAGCTGTAAGCGGGACAGGGAGCTCAGGAATGGGAGCTCTGAGTCAACACTGCCTGGCTGGCAGTTTGTAGCCACCCACTATGACTACATCTGAACGGTCCTCTTCTTGGGAATGTTTTTTATGCGGGCAGCAACTGTATGTTCGTCATTTATCCTTCCTTATTTAAATCACCAAGTTGTGCCTCATTAGGGAAAGAACCTCATTTTTGCCTTTCCTGTGAAAGCATACCTCAGGTCACAACCTGACAGCTCCAAAATGGATTAGTTACCTGCCTGCCCTTCTATTATTTTTTTTTTCTCGGAATTTTGGCTGACTTTGGTAGTGGCTTTTTATGAGCAGCCTGAGTATTCTCCGAAATAACTCTCAGCTTGATGGATATGTAAGAATTGCTAGGAGAATAAGATTTAGTTTTTAAAGTTTTTAAAACTTTTTACATACCATATATTGTGCTCTCCAGAGTTATTCTATATACTCTGTACAGGTTGTTTGATGCTTCACCTCTGCGAAGTAAGGACAGAAAAGGCATGAATGAGGTTCACAGACAAACAGAAAAATACTCCAGTGCAAGTAAAGTCATTGAAATCAGTGAGAACCTTTGAAGAAAAGGTTTCAAGGCTAATTCTGCAGATAATGAAGAACTAAGGCTCTATTGAGCTCTTGAAGGATTGAAGATCCTTATGGTCCAGCCAAGCTTGGGCTGCCCCATTCCATCACAAAATCGTACTTCTGTGAGCTAGATGATTTTCAAGGTTGCCTTTTCATTTGGCATTTTGTTTATGTCATCAAGATACAGTAGAGTGCCATGGAAGTGTTCCTTTAGAGCCCCTGTGATGTTATTTTATTTTGTTTTAAATTTATTTGCATTACAAGCAGGTCTCAGAGACTCAACCTCAGGAATGACTGAAGTAGTGTGCACGGAGCAGAACAGAAGCAATATGCTTGTGTAGGCAAACAAGATCTTATTGAGAAGTTTGACACCGAAGTATCAAATCCAGAAGTGCTGGTTATGATTAAGAAAATCACGTAGCTTCCTAGTCTAGGTCAAAACTGGAAGAAAAATAATGTCCGATGAACATAGTGAAGGCTTAAAACTCAGATTAAGATGTGTAAGGTGAGTTACTTGAGGCATTAAAGGAGAGGTCCAACCTCACTTGAATTGGTATTTCTTCCATTGAATTGTTTTTAATAGAGGGAACTGTAGGATAGGTTATATGATGCAGTGTTGTCTGCTCCAGAATGTTGGTTAATAGTGTGCTAGGGACACACTTTTACCCTAATGGGGATAAGATTAGATATTATCTGACTTCCTGGCTGCTTAAAGGCTATGCAAGTTCTCCCAAGTGCTTACTTACATAGCTGTTAACAAAAATTCAAATTAGGCTGTAGCTTTCAAGTCCTCAAAAGACAAAAATCACAGGCAGAGGACRGAAGAAGTCAAAGGGCCACCATAGCCTGAGGTCCATATAATGTCAGGAAGTTGGAGAGATAAGAAAGGAGGTTTCAGCAAGTGACTCATGGCCTGCGTTTTAAGAAAAGATGGAAGAATCCTAAATCATGGCCAAAATGACCTGGCAGAAGTTCTTACTTGGTCCTGAGTCACATACTCGGCTTGATCTTTTGCATATAAGCCGAAGGTGTAAGGCTGTGAGCAGAGATCTGGGAGGGGTGGGTGGGTGGGTAGGTGACTGCTGTCCTATGGCCAGGGCGTTATCACTGACCACATGCCTGCTCCTAACCCTGTCCGTTTAAGCCTTTCACTGCCTGAAAGTTAGCCATCTAAATGTCTTTAAGGATATCAGCCTCAGGATTCAGCTGAGGCTTCACTTACACTGTATTACTCGGTGATACGGCTCACACGACTGTAAATCTCTAATACAAATCAACCAGGCTGGGGTAGGGAAGCAACACTGGGCCAGCACTCCTGTACTAGGAATCTGAAGCAGAGATGCGTCATGGCCATGAAAACACTCAGGAAAGGCAAAGTTTAAATTCATCCAGTGAACTATCACACCATAGTCCCATGATATGCTGCCTTTGCCAGCTAAGCTGCTGCAGCCAGCTCCTGCCTCAGTTGCTTGTTCCCACCTCTGGCCTTCAGCTTGTCACCTCCTCAGTTGTGCCAAAACAACTGCGTGTAGAGCAGTGCTTAAATCAGCACGCTGAAGTGATGGAAGCTCAAAATAAACTCTTTGTGGGAGGAGTAGAGGAAGAGCTATTTTT
The DNA here is from genome assembly GCA_018881555.1 of Amblyornis subalaris. Lineage (NCBI taxonomy): Eukaryota > Metazoa > Chordata > Aves > Passeriformes > Ptilonorhynchidae > Amblyornis > Amblyornis subalaris. The sequence continues at coordinate 12,656,697 of JACAXG010000001.1, read as the reverse complement.
AATTGTAATCACTTCAATGGTCTTTCTTCCAGTGTGGTCCCACCAGGAATTTCATTAATACAACTGGGAGAAGGCAGTGGATTCCTGTGCTGGCACTGGAGTGACTCCTCCAGGAAGAAGAGTCCTTCCTGGCAGAGGGATGGGATTTCTGAAGCCAGGATTGCACCAAGATCAATGTGCTGTAGAATTGTACCTTCCAACATGCAGAATTATGCCTTCTCTACCTGGATCAAAACCAGACTCAGGTCTTCCAGGCTCTCCATTTGCTGTTTTGCCTCCTAGATCCTCATAGCACTCATTTTAAAAATTATTGTATGCAAGCCAACATTACTATTAATAAAAACAAATAAAGAGACACTGAGGTTTTTTCCTGTTTTATAAACAAATACTCCTTATGATCATTCTGAATACTAGCCTCCTCCACATTTTGCTATAGTATGGTTAGATGTCACCCATTAAAATCTATTCAAATACAAAATGCAAAGTAAAATGAGAATAAAAAACGTCAGAAGAAATGCAAAAAAAAAATTTATTTAATATAGTTTATTACATGATCAAGAAAGGAAATATTTATATGTTCCTTAAATARCATTAAAAGTTTAGGGAAAAAACATCTGAAAAGGATTCAAAAGGTTGCAGTGCAACTAGGACTTGAAAATTCACAGAATAAGTCAGCAACTTACTGTTGTTTCGGCATTGGTCATTTCTGTTCTTTGATGAGCTTCTCTGTGAGTGAGCGACATGTGCAAAGCCTTGGTTACATCTTGTGTTCAGGCACCTCAGTGATTTGCTTTTGTTTGAACATGAAACGTCCACTTGCATCCAAATGCTCCTGCTGCATTTTTCCAGAGGCTTTGCATCAGTGAAGCATGTGAAACACAAGCCGATTTCAAACTGCTGTCACCTTTTGAAATAAATAATTAGTTACACTTCTTTTGGTGTGTTATTAATATTATTAAATATTTTACTGTGATATTGACTGAGTTTCAAAGCACTTCTCAAGAAAACAGGGCAGTAGTTTAATTTCCATCACATAGGAAAACGAAGTATTATCCTGAGTCCCACATTAAGGCATCCTTCTTTTGGAACTCATGATCTGTGTGCTGGATCACGCCAGTTCCTGGATGCTTGGGTGTACAGGCAGGATTTAAATTTAAATTCCTAGACTCTGAGTATGTTTAGTATGTCCTTCAATTCTCTTCTAATAAATAGAACTGAGGGCATAGTGAGTCAGTTTTGTAATTAGATTGTATAATTGTCTCATGAACTCTGTACAAATTACCTCTTCTCTGTATTGTTTTTGCAGTGTATTGTTTTTCTTGAATAATATGGCACATATCCAGTATATATTGCAGTCAATAAAGTACCCCAGTTTATAGTTTGATGGCCCACAAATGAATAACTGACATCAACAAAAGTAATTAAGTCATTGCCCTATTTAGTACCATCAGTACTCTTCATTTAGACCACCAAATTTATTTTTAATTATTAACATGTTTCCTTAAAACCATCTTTTTGCATTTTCTTATTACCAAGAGGTAACCACAGAAGAACCATTTTGCTCAGGTTTCAACAGATTTGTGATTCTAAGGTTGACATTAGAGTGTAATGATGTAAAGGAAATTGGATTTTATTGCATTTTAATTAAGCAAGTCAACTTGAGCAGGCCTTTCTCCAGCAAAGCTCCCATCAGAGTTTAGTCCTTCATCACTGGATATTTTCTATGTCTTGAGTTTTGCAGAGCAGGTTTCTACCTTCCAAATAGAGGACTGATAAAATAATTTAATCCATTAAACAGTGTATTTTTGGTAGATATGGGGCAATATCATAATGCTGAATATCACAAAGRGTATGCATTGTTCTTCCCCTTAGTAAAGTGTAATTCCAGGTGTGCTGGATTCTACTTTTATGCAATGAAATGGGTTGGTTCAAGACAGCCCATGAGCTGTCCAGAGCCTCTGAAACCCCATGGGGTTGTTGGCCATAGCTCTGTTCTTGCTTTGGGGGTATGGACCCAAACCAGCATTTCTTCCATGTGCTGAGGAAGAGCACATTTGGGGAGCCTGTTTCCTCCTGGGCCCTGCTGCCATCCTGGGATGTGGGGACTGAGGTGTACACCCCATCTTCCAGGCAGCAAGGGGATGGGTGGGTCCTTCTCTCCTTGCATTGCATCTGGTCAATGGCACTCCCCACTGTTACCACAGCACTGTCCTGCAGCACCGACTTGCTGAACCCAAACTTTCATTTTTTCTGTTCTCTTAAAAACAGTCACAGAGCCCTGAATGGCTTTGCCTCCCCCCTTCCCATCCACCTAGCATTTCTCCCCAATTCTACCCTCAATCACAACAAAATATCCAACATATTCCGCTTTTGCTATAATAATGCTGACTGTATCCAAAAGGCCCAGACAGTGTGAAGAATTCAGCTTAAATGCTCACATTTATCATTCAGCCAAGCTCTTGTAGGGTTGGTCCTGCTCATTTGGTCCAATGCCATTAAATTCAGAGGCTCTCCTTTTCCAGCTGAGCTTTAGTTATTTGCTTTCTAACTCCCTCCATAGGCTCAGCATAGTTAGCTCCATGCTCCACAAGTCCAAATGCTGAGCTATGATTAACAAATTTCAGTACAGAATATTTTTAATCTTCTGGTAGCTACAGCTCCCAACCACTAGTTTCTCTTCTCTATGCTTATTAGAGGAAACACTTGTGAAAGATATGTCACCTTCTGGACCTCAGAGGTACATGTAGTTCCAAGCAGGCACAAGGAAAACACGTTTTTTCCACTTCTTGCAAGCAGAAATTAAGTTAATTTGTTTGGAAAAACCCTGCTAAAGGAAATGTCATTCAACAATTCTGTTGAAGCTATCAAAAACAGAACCAAATGGATTTGAAACTTAGCACAGGTCACAGACACAGTTTCTGATATGAGTAGTAACTATTCTCCTAGGTAGTACAAACTAAAATAAGAGTATAGCATAAATTCTGGTTTTAGGCTAAATTACACCCCTCTCCAGTTCCATGAGTGAATTATCTTGGAGCGTATTCATGCTAGCCTCTACCTTTGGAAAAAAAAAAGTTTAGGATGTTCAACCCAGAGCACAGACAGCAGTTTCAGCCAGCTCAGGGATTGTTGCTTTCTCTGTGCCCTGGTGACTAAGGAGAAAACAAGAGGTTTTGCTGTAGTTTCTGTTAGCTGAGAAGGGATGAGGTGCTAGGATTTTGGCTTCTAGTCCAGGCATGACAGACCTTTCCTACCATGCCAGATGTGAGCCTGTTACCAAATTGAAAGAGAAAGAAAAATATAAAACAGTTTTTCTGCCCTCTCAAGATGAACCTTCTTGCATATTTGATTCCAAGTTGATTTTGTAAAGGGCTGAATAATTCAAAAACAGCACAAAAATCTTCATTTTGGATAAAATGAAATGTTTTGACTGAGACAAGCTTTTTTGGAGGAAAAGAGTTTGGCTTAGTGTAGAAGCTGAAAAGCTTTAAGTAGTTGTACATAAAGCTGTGTTGCTACAGCCCCACTGGTGGTCTGTGTGGAGTGCTACTGCATAGAGTGTCACGTATGGGGCATGTGGGGGAAAGCCAAAAATAGCCAGGGAAAAGCCCTCCAGCCAGCTAAGCACTGCTGAGTTTTCATCTCCCAACACCCCCAGGCTCTGACAGTCCCACCTCTGCTGGATTTATCTGTGATGCCATGAGATGCCACTGATGTCAGTGCTTGTTGTTGTCCTTTCTGCTGGGGTCATTGGCCCCCAGAAGCAAGGGCAGTGTAAGTTTATAAGGCTGTGCTGGCCATGGAGCTGGACCTGCCATCTTTAGTGTACATGCAATGGGCAAGGCATCTGCATCATAAAGAGCTGCTTTTAAACCTGACAGAGCCTGATGTAAATCACAGAGAGCACCTATGCTGTCTTTATTATTAAGTTCATTACAGGAGCTATGGTAGTTGCTGAGTTAGTGCTGATTGGGTTTGTTTGGGACAAGAGCTTCTGAGCTGTGACAGCAGAAATCTCTGCACTAGCCGACCAAATATTCATCTGGAGTTTGTAACAGAATCTGCTTAAAGCYGGCTTAGTTAAGTTGAAGCCATGACTTGAAGGGCTGAGTTGCAATTCTTGTTGCTAACCTCAGAAGTGATCCATTAGCAAGGTTTATTTCTTCAAGAGGTATTTCCATGGAGGTCTCTGGCACTGGCTCTTCATGCTTAAGTCATCATGAAAGAGGACAAATTTCAGCTGAATGAGTAGCCTTAGACCTTTCTAGGATCTGGATAAATGAGAAGAGACACAGCAGCAGGACTTCTTTGTAAGCCCTGTTTCACACACCCTATCAGGAAAAAAAAGCCTACAGAAACATCACAATGAAAATGCACTGCTGCAAAGCAAATAACATATGTAAATTTATACTAAAACTGGCGGAGGGGCGGGGAGGGTATTTTTTGCATTATTTAACTGGTGAATACTAAAGTAGTGTGTGTCTAAACTCATGTTTGATTGTCATTGGCAAATGCTAAATGCATGATCTAAATACCATCCTGGTTACTGATGGATGTTAGCACCAACTCTCTGAAGTTATCCTGTAGCACTGTTGCACGGTATTATCTTCAGAGTTTATTGAAAGTGCATAGGTCCTTTTTTTTTTTTTTTTTTTTAAGCCTTCAGAAGGGTAGTCTACAGTCTGCCATCTCATCAATTTACTCTGAGGATTGATTACTTCAGAAAAAGACTGCTTACTCTACCCGTATTAAGAATACAAAAAAATTATAAAATCTCGGACACCAGTAACATCTGGATTGCTCCTGATATCTACTTTATTACTGTGTTCTCATCTTCAATGCTAAAACCATTATGTCCATCAAGAAAGATTAACTAAGAAATTATGTATTAGAATGTATGTATGTAAAAAATGAATGAAATTACAGCATAAAAACCCCTCATGTGTACTGGACTATGCTACTTCTCGCTCATCTAATTGGAATTAAAAGAAAGTTGTTTGACTCCTTAAAATTCAGTCATCTGTGACCTTTCAAAATCAATCAATAATAGCAGGGGAACAATTCATTATAGCCACCTAGTTTTAGGACGATCAGCTTTTTAATTGTTCTTTTTATTGTTTGCAAATACAAACAATTATTGTTTGTGTCCTTTATTATTGAATTATAAATTCAACGTGAGCAGCAATACCGGCTGCATAAACCCAACCTTTTCCTAAAGTAATCGAAAAGTGCGGATTATTTGCACACCCTCTTTGGTCATGGAGGCTTAGACGAAATGGATAAACACTGGCAGTGATTACATGAACGAAATGGAAATTGCGGTATTCCCACGGCGAACGTATATATTTATACTTTTAACTGCAAATAGAGGGCTGAGTCCGCGAAGCCATTAACACCCAGGGTAAGAAAAGCAAAAGGGAAGGAAGGCGTCGCCTCCCCGGAGGTGAATTAGCGGCATCGCTTATCTTCGGGCCGATGGGGATGGGACCTGCCCGGCCGGGACCTGCCTCCGCGGCTCCCTCCGACGCCCCCATCTATCAAACGAAGGGAAAAGCCGGCGTCTGCAGGGATGACAGGCAAAGCCAAGGGGGGTACACGCATTTTGCCTATCGATGGGGCCCCACACGTCTCGTTGGAAACCTCTCCCAGTCTCCTCGGTCTCCGTCCTACCTCCCGTGGCATGCTTGCTCATACCTTCCCGAGGCAGGAGTCATTCACTTACTTTTGATAGCAGTGAGGAGCAAGGCTATTAATAGGCTATCTAATTACCCCGAGCTGCTAACTCTGAAATCTCTGATTCTGTGATGTGGTTGTTTTGATTTAATTTTCCAATCCAGTAGGGCTTGCATTTACAGAACTGGTCAGACTTGCTCTGGAAGATATTATTTTAACGTTTTAAAATCAACTTTCATTCCAAGCAGGAGCAAAGTCCCCAAATTTTGACATTTCACTCGAAAGCAGCAAGTAAAAACATTATTAGCTGGGATGGAGGGAAGCGATTTGCTTACCTAAGATTGCAAACGTCGTTGTTTGGGTTTTTATTACTATTATTCGGCACGTGTACCCAGACATTTCGGTCAGGCAGGTAAATGGAGAGGAAAGCATTTTCAAAAGGGAAGGCGAGAGGCTGCCGCGATGCCAAGAGAAACGGAGCGGCCCCGCCGGAGCTCAGCATGGACACGCATGAAACGGAGCTACTCCCGCAAAATGCTTCCAAGAGAATGTATTCATTTTGACCTGTGGAAAACATTTCTCCAGAAGATTTTGACCTATTCTGATGGTTYATTTTATTTTCTGGGCAGAGAAGTAAGAAGACAACTCTGTAGGGGGGGTTGTCCGGCAGGTTTTGATGAATAAAACGATATTTCCTTCATGATGTGCTGCAGTGGCGACAACCGTCCCAGGGAATAGTCGGTGATGGTGGATTTTGCCTGTATTGGGTGTTTTTTGTTTGGTTGTTTTTTATTGGTGTTTCGTTTGGAGGGGTTTGGGGTTTTTTTTTGGGGGGGGGAGGTTGGTTTAAGCGAGAATTAACTCTGCAACCTCTGCTGTGAGCATGGGGGCGGGAGGCAGGATAGCTAACTGCAGATCGGATTTGATATCGCCTAACATCCGTGAGAGGGAATGGGGGGAGGATGAGGAGAAGCCCGGCTCTGAAGCGCTGGGGAGGAGACGCGCGGCTCCGCCGTGCCCCGCGTCCCGCCGATCCCAGCTCTCTCCCATAACGACCTCTCTCAGCAAGGAGACCCAGAAACTTTCCCCTGGGCTTTCCTGTCGGATCCAGCAGAAAAAGCCCTGAAAGCCTTCCCCGGCACCCAGACAGGAACGGACAGTGGTCCGAGGGGTCCCCCACGGCTCCGTCCCGGGAGATGCGGGTTGGGAAGGGCGCTTGGCTCCCACCCCCCCGCCACCCTGTTCCCCTCGATGAGGCGGCGGGAACCAGGGTGGGGGCCGTTGCTTCTGGCCTTGTCTCGAAACGGATTCTTTCACTAGGTCTGAAAGTCGATTCGCACACAGAGTCGAGGTACTAGATTTATCTATAGTGGTGCTTAGAAAGGGGTACTGCAATTAAAAATAATACATAATATTCGTCACCGCACGAAGTGGAACACAGCCCCACAGCTTCGTAGCAAGGGCGTTGCAGTGCCCGTTGATAAAAGGGTCACAATTAGGCCATTTTAGTCAACGATTCTCAAAACTTTTAAAACTGACAAGGAGCAATAAAACTAATCGTTAAGTCATTTTCGAAGTCCCTGTGTATGTGTTGGAAAAAGACAAAACGCGTATGAGCGTGTTGGACAGAAGCAGCTAAACCGTGTTTTTTAGGGCGCTGAGTGGGTCCCGGCTGCCTCCCGGTCATCCCGGGAAATGGAGGGCATCGCCTTCATCCTGCGCGCCCCACCAGGGCTCAGCGTGCGGGTACCGCGGAGCGCCGGCTCCGGGAGTCGGGTTACGCGGCAACAGGAGCCTCCTCCGCGCGTTTTGTTGATTTTAATCTCTCTCTCTCTTTTTCTTTTTTTTTTTTTTTTTTTTTTTTTTTTAAGGCTGAAATCATTAACCAGCCGTACTTCAGAGACTGGAAGGAGAGCAAATAAAAAGAAGCTGCAGATCATTATTAGAAAAAAACAACAAAAAACCAAAAAAAACACCAACGAAAAACCCCAAACATACAGAAACCACGCACAAGGGCAGATATTGCATGAATGTCCGTGCGGGCTCTCTGCTGCCTGGTGCTTATTTGAGCATCAAGGGTTGAAAGACACCGTGGAAATCACCCAAAAGCACTCGGCAGCAGGTCACCAGTGGCCGCTTATTGCAGTGGGGAATAACCTTCTGCCCCCCGCCCCGCCTCCGGGCACGGCTTCAGCCTGGGAGCAGGGAAGGTTCCCCGAGCCGGGTCAGTTTGTCCTGCTGTGCGGGGCCTGGAGCCTGCTGTCTGCGACCAGCGAGGACGGCTGGAGCTGAAGCCCGGCCTCTTGAGCACCCGGCGGCCCTCCGTTAGGAGTTTTGGGGAAAGAAAAAATAATCTCTCCTCATCCTTGAGAATTTGGGGGTCCCCCCTCATCATGGGACACATCTGATCTATCGCAAAGGGCACGTCCACCGTGCCCGCCCCTGCCCTTGCTGTGGTGTGTACAGGACCCTGCCGCTTTGGGGGTCGGTTTGGCGAACCACTACCCTTGGCTCCCAAGGCTATCCTGCCCGTCCCGAGAGGGAGTGATGGGTGACGTCAAAGGCCCCTATCCCTCTGAAATCCGTCGTTCCGCGGCGGATGCGCATTGCTCCGCCGTGTCTGCTGCGGGGGCCCGAGCCCTGCGCGGCGGGCAGCGGGAAGCGCGGAGCCGGCTGGCCGGCAGCTCCCTACTGGGATGGGTGCGCCCGAGAGCTGCCGGTGGCCCGATCGATAAGTCCGCTTCAATGTCACAGCCGCTGGGGAATGGAAACAGTCCGTATCGTGGGGTGGCCTTGATAAAAGTATATTTTAAGTAGCGCGGATAAGCGAAGGGGAGAAGAGAGGGGGAGAGGTGCCTGCACGTCGCCCATAATAAGCGCTGAGCTTATCAGCCCGGCCTAAACTCCCCAGCAGTTTCTAAAGTACATTAAGTTACATAAACACGTCTCGGAAAAGAATACACTCCAACCCGCGATAGTCACCAAAGTGACCCCTCGTACCGCCTTCTACCCGAACCCGCCGGGCCGCCACGGCCGCAGCGTCCCGGGAGCATTGGGGCCCGAACCGGCGGGCGATGTCCGCTGCTCCAGGGGCTGCTCGGGCCGAGGGCTGGCGAGGATGCGGCCGGACCGAGCCTTCCCCTCCTCCCTAGTGCACCCTTGGTAAGGGATCGCATTTGCAGAGACCCGGGAGTGGGGGAAGGAGCAACTGCTCTGCGCTTGCACACGGCTTTCCCCCAACCCTTTTTTGGGAGATTGAAGTGCCCACGAGGGAATTTGCCTTAATAGGATACGAAACTTTTTTTTTTTCTCAATCTGCCTTCTTCCCTCTTTGGCCACAACGACCAGGAGCGATGGTCACCTCGCTGGCACCACCTCCCAGGCGGTGTCTTCCCGCAACCGACCACCGCCTCCCCGCCCGCAAAAATGCCCCGCACATGCATCCTCGGATACATAACCCAGGCATGGGGCAGGAGATACCTGAGAGCCTCCCGGAGACCCGGGGTAAAAGTTACGTCAGCAGAGCAGGATTTGGGAAAGGAGTGACGTAATAAAGAGTTAGGAACTGGAGTCTGTGATTTGAGCGGTTCCAGAGCAAACCCATAACGAAAAGGAGTGGAGGGGAAAGGGGTGATTTGGAATGGTTTCCCACGCTGGTCCCAGTTCGAGCCGGGTTTTCTTATCGTGTTTATCGGAGGAAAGAAAATGAAACTTGTAGCCCGGCTGTAACGTAAACAGGCTAATCGGCAGTGAAAAAAACCAAGGCGCCTGAAGTGTAAAGGACGGGTCACTTTGGAGCCAGGGAAAGAGGAGCCTGCCAGGCCAACGCGGCTGTTCTTCCCAGCCATCCTCACCTTTCGGGCAGGCACCCTCCGAATCCGGGCAGGTCCCCACAGCCCACCCTGGGCTTACATGAGCACCGGTAAATCCCTCCCAGCGAGAAAAGCCCGTCGCGTGAAAAAAACCTCACGGTATTTCTCGCATTATATCCACCCTTACACGTGTTTGAAATACCCTCGTGTTTAACTGGAGAAGGGGCATCCAAAAGGAAACGCGGGGTTTAAAGCCGAAAGCTCGGCGCCTTTCAGCACAGAAATTTGCAGTGGCAGCACCCAAGCTGGGGAGAAGCGGCGTGGCATCGGCTCCCGCGGCTTCCACTGCTCTCGTCGCACATTTGCGGGTAAAAACCACGGGAAAATGTTTTACGTTTCAAGAAGGGATCGGAAGACGAGCCGGGCGCTGGCAGAAAACAAATCGCTGCCCTCAATTGCAAGAGCTTATTTTCCATTTAATATTGCACCCACTAAAATATATCTAAAAGTAAAACAGGAAAAAAAATCACTTCAACTTGCCAGGGTGACCGAAACTATTTAACGATATTATTTAGAGACAACTGACAAGAAAGAAGTATCACCTTTAATCATACAATTTAATAAAGAAACGCTTTCTCGGGAAAGTGATTGTTTTCCGATCAAACCCCTACGGCGCTATACCAMAAAAATTAACTCGCACAGTAAACTTCCAAGTCACAATCAGTTCACCCGGGCCGGCAAAGCGGATCGCTACAGCCGAAGTTTTACCGTACCCCCAGCTCATCAAATTCTTCACCTCCCGTTCACCTTGCCTGGAAAGACCGAAAGAAAAGCAGTGCCTACCCCAGGAGCGACAGCACCGCGCATCAGCAGCTTTGGGCTCGGTTTCTGTCGGGAGGGTTCATGCCTGCCGGCTGCCGAGAGCCGGGCTCTGCTCTAGTCCAGCCCTTTGCCGCAGATGACTCTTTCTGTACAAACTGATGATGACAGATATCCAGCTGATAACCTCTGGTGAACGAAGTTATTTTAATTTCCAGTCACTTTCCTGCTAAGTACCATATCAGTTTGTACACAGCTGAGATAAGAGGGTTGAGGAGGGGGGGTAATAAGAAAGAAACGGAGGAAAAATGCCTACGGCCAGCTGTTGGGATGGACACATCCCACAGATTGCTTTGGCTTCACCTGACGATTGGGGCAACTCAAGGAGGAGCCACATTTTTTCCTCTCGGATAGCTCTGATTTTGACGAGCAAAAATAAGGAGATTTGTGGGAGGGAGATGTTCACCTGGTTGCTTAGGGCGAGAGCCAGGCACACATCCTCCCGGGCCGCTGCCAGGGGACGTTCGTTGAGCTGCCGGGAGGTGCGAAGGAAAAAACCTTAGAGAAGTTGGATATTCACCATAAAAAAGATATTATCCGGGAAGGAGGGAAGAGTGTGTATTATTTCTGGGTTAAAATAAATTTTAAAAAGAAGAAGATAAATGACTGGTTTATCTGTTAGGGCGAGCCCTCTCTGCTGTTCCCYGCTCCCCGAGCAGGGGTCCGTCGCCCCCTCGCTGCGGGCGCCCCGAGGTGCCCCCCCTCACCCCCGCCCCCGGGGCTGCGGCGCGGCGGGCCGGCTGGCCCCGGGACTGGCACCCCTGCGGAGCCCCGTGTTTGTTTAGGGCTGGCCGAGCCCAATCAGGGCTGGCTGCCTGCAGTTTTCCGGCAGGGCTGCGAGAGGCGCCTCCTCTCTCCTTTTTATACATGAGCCGCCGGCCGCCGCCGCCGGACTCGCCGCCGCCACTCGCCCCCGCCGCAGTGGATTTACCGCCCGCCGTGGCCCCGCGCCCCGGCCCCATGCGGGGCACCGCCATCAGGTTTGGCCCGTCGCTTCTCTTTCCTTGCCTGGCCGCGGTTTCGCTTGTTCTTCCTCGGTCTTCTGCTCCTGCCTCTCTGCCCTCGGCCGCTCCGAGGGGAGCGCGACGCGGCTGGCGGCTGCGCCTGGCTGGGGGAGCCCGAGGGAGACTGTGTGGGCAAACATCCGATGCCGGTGCCTGGAGCCCTTATCTGCCGGAGCCTTATCTCCCAGTTATCTCGCAGGAGGGAGAGACGTATTTGGTGCCTATCTGCGAGGGGGCTCTGTGTATGTGTGTGTGTTCTGTATTCTTGTGCCTATGGTTATCTGGAGAGCCCCGAGGTGGGCTGAGAGCGGACAGCCTCGCCCCCCGCTTCTCTTGCTGTCACTTCTCTGCGTCCCCTTTCGCTTTCTGCCCCTTCTCCCAGAGGCTGGTCACCGGGCTCTCTGTGTCTGTCTGGCCGGCCTTTCTCATGCTGGCGGCTCCGAGCTGACRCCGCTCGGCTCGGGACGGGTGTCACCCCCGCAAGGTGTGCTGGGGCTTGGAGCAGGCTCCCAGCCGGGGCTGTCCTCTGGATCCGGTCCCTGTGGCGGGCACATCCCGCCCGGCCTCGTTCCGTGTCCCGGCGCCGCCGCGCACACTTCGGGCCCGGCCCGTGCGCATCTCTCGTCTCCCGGGCGCCTTTCTCTCCTCCTCCTCCTCCTCCTCTCCTTTCCGTGACCTTGGGCTGGAAATAGGCAAACAAGCGAGGCGATGCGCGGAAAAGCTAACATCGCTCTCCGGAGAAGTAACCTTAAAGGGATCGCCTTACTAATTGTTTTCTCGATGGAACCGAGTCAAATGACTCATTCATTGAAATAATCATAACAACAACGACAGCAGCCAAAGAAGGGGCTTTGGCACAGACAGGGAAAAGTGCCCCCGCGCCCCTCTCTCTCCCCACGCCCTTACGCCCACCTTTCCCCCGGCGTGCTTCATGTTCAAATCCGCAGCCCGGGATGCGAAGGGAGAGGGGAGTAGCCCGCCCGCGGCGCGGGAAGCGGGGCCGGAGCCGCAGCTCTGGCCCCGCGGGACTGGCGTCTCTCGGCCCGTGTTGACCTGGGCTGCCTGATCCCATTCCGCCGGGGCGAGGGACAACAGCGCTGAGGCGACATGACTGATTAAGCGCTCAGAGGGTCCAGATAAGCCCTGATGAATCTCATTACGGGAGGGAGACGGGCTGTCCTGTTTGCTAACTTTGTTTTTATTATTTCTCTCTCCCCCACTTCCCTGCTCTTTTGTGTCCTCCTTCTCCGCCCTGCCCTGCGGATCCCCCTCTCCACTCCTCCTCCCCTCCTCCCCTTTCCCCATCCACACCCAGCGGCTAGAAGGGGACCTGGATGGCCGTGGCTGAAGGCGGCTGGTGCGCGGTGAAGCGGTGCGCTGCGGACGCCGGCGGTTCCTCCTGCCCCTTCGCGACCAGGGAGCCGCGCCCGTCTCCTCCTTCGCCCCCCTCCTCCTCCGGCTCCCAGGGTGAACGCGGGTCCTCCAAGACTCCTCGGCCGGAGACCGACGACAGCCACCGGCCGGCCCCGCCGCCGCCCCCCGCCGCCGAGGGCAGGTCGCTGCTCTCCCCCTACGTGCACTTCGGGGCTCCCCACCCCTCCGGCCGTCCCAGCTGGGAGGACATCCTGCTCTTCGCGGACTTAGACCAAACCAACAAGCTGATCTGGTCCAGCCGCGGCCCCAAGCTGAGCGCCCTCGGCGCCGAGCAGCCMGAGGAGATGTACCAGACCCTCGCCATCTCGGCCGCCCAGGGCCCCGCGGCTTACGACGGATCTCCGGGCGGCTTTATGCACTCCACGCCCAGCTCGCCCGTCTACGTGCCCACGACCCGCGTGGGCTCCATGCTGCCCACGCTGCCGTACCTGCAGGGTAGCGGGGCGGCCCAGCCCAGCCACCCGGGCGGCGGCCACGCCGTCTGGTCCCAGCCGGCCGCGGAAAGCCCCTCGTACAGCACCGGCGGTGGCTCCCACCCCTCGGGCCGCTTCCCCTATTCCCCCAGCCCGCCGGTGGCCAACGGGGCGTCCCGGGAGCCCGGCGCCTACAGCAACAGCCTGGGCGCCAGGGACCAGTACAGCCCCCTGGCCCGGCCGCTTAATGGCTCCTACCCGGGGCCCTACACGTCCTACGTGGGGCCGCAGCTCGCCCCTGCCTGGCCCACGGCGCCCTTCGAGAACTCCATGCTGCACTGCCTGCAGGGCCGGGCCGCCCCCATCCCCGTCCGGGCACCCAGCGCAGGTAGGGGCCGCCGCCGCGAGCGCGGGCAGGGCAGGGCGGGCAGGAGAGGGCAGGGCAGGGAGGGTCGCCGCATGCCGGGGCTGCCCGCTGGAGGGGCCGCGGGAGTGCCGGGAGCCGCGACGGCCGCCCTGGCGAGGGGTTCTCTGGCCGGGCGGCGCGGCGTGGGGCTGCCCCGGTGTCGGTGGCAGGACGGCGGTCCCGGGACCATAGCTTTTCTGGAGTGGAGGTAACTCGTCGTTTGTGTTGGATTAGGGGGGAACACACCCCCCAAAAGCGGCGTTGTTTGGACCATGTCAATCGGGGTTAAAACCCCAAAGACCCCCAAACGAATTGCCCGGTGTGAACTTCATTTTTAGTTTTTCCAAATCCGTACATTCCTGCTTTCCCTAAATGCGGTCATCTGGACCCGAAACGGTGACTAATTCCCTGCAAATTAATCTTTCTTGTAGCGTCGAGGAAAATTGCAGGGGCTCACTTAACACGTTTTGGATTATGTCGACTACAAAACACTTCGCTGCTTCGTTAGAAAAGAAAAGCAGCAAAGTAAAACCTCGAATAGGAACGAGGAAACCTAGTTTGTAAACTGCTGTTAAAATACAGTGTCCCGATGAGGTTTTGCTTTCACTTCCGAGGAGTCCTGTCATTCTTTTTATTTTAGTTTAGGAAATTCTCGGTGTCATTATATTAATTGTAGAAGTGGAGTTTGAGCTGCGATGATTTAGTCAGAGGCAGAAAGATTAACGATTATTGCAATCTCTTCRGCTTTAGAATACATCTATGTATATATAAATAGAGGTGTATAGAGAGGTGTGTGTGGCTATGTATATATATTTATATGTATGTTATGCATATATATTATGTATATATACATATTTATGTATATATGTGTATGCATACACATGCGCATACACACATTTTATCAACACTCGCTTTAATCATAAACTGCCCACCAGGTGCGTCTATTTTATAGACATCGTGATTTTCTCCTTCACAGCAGTGTTGCAGAAAATTACCCCATGGCTTTTCATCTTTCTATAGGGCTATACACAATGCTCCTCCCGTCTCTCGATGATAACTGGTAGATCTGACCGTTTTAAGCTTCCCACTTGGTGTTTAATAACGTGACAGAGGGAAGAAAATCAGTTGTAGTGATGGTAGGAGAAGCCGCGTCTTCTCAGGGCAACACAAAAGTTGAGTTTTTAACTCAATTTCCAAAAGTTAAAGCGTAAAAGTAGGTGACGGAGGGAAAAAAAATCTGTTGAGTTTTTTTGTTGTTGTTGCCTTTTTTTTTTTTTTTTTTTGTTGGGAGAGACGGGGCATTGGAGAATCTCACTGAAGGGAGAAGAGAGGGGTGAGTGAGAAGGAGCAGAGAAGGAGCCGGGCGCTGTAGGAGGTTGCGGCAGGAGTGTCAAGCCAGCCGAGGAGGAGCGCGGCAGTTTCCGCTGCTCCCGCGGGTCTCTCACGCCCGTGTGCCTCGGTTCCACCAGTGCTGGGAGCCAGAGGTACAGGGGTTCGCCTTTCGATGAGGGAAAGAGCGAGTGCCACGACAGCCGCATCGTGGTGTAACGCCGGGTGAAGCAGCCCGGAGCTCCTGGGCCGGGCGAGTTTTGTGCTCCTGCGAGGCGAAACGCGGCAGCAAAGCCGAACCTACGCGTGCTCCCGCTTCAAAATTGTAGGAAAATTGTAGCCGAAATATATTTTTTACGGCTAAATATTAGACAGTTTGATAAAGCTTTCTTAACGTTACTCATAGACATACTAAAACAGTATCTAAAATTAAAACTTCATTTTGTTTTCCTTGGAGATAAATGTATTACTCATTCTCTAAGGGGAAAAATATTTTAAAATGCCCGAGAAATATTGTCACGGCAGAATTTCTTTCTGCAGGCACGAAGGCAACGTTATAAAATAAAGAGCTGAGAGAAATAAGTATTTAACTTCCAGCGTCCTTGAAGCCTTAAGCATTTTCCTGGTTGCAGTTTCAATGGCGCTTTTAGTGCAAAGATTAATAAATCCTAGCGATGTGCTAAGAACTACGAGCTGACGACGTAAGTTGAACTGTGCTCTCTGGACTCTGCCGTGTGCCCGTTCCTCTTTAGCGCCTAATAATTCCCAAACGAAGGGAGGAGAGAAACGTATATGGGTGGGTGCGGGCCAAAAGGCCGTTTTTTTCTCAGCTCAATGCCCGCCGTGTCACCGCAGCACCACAGCCCTGTCTCCAAAGCTGCTCGAGGTTTACGAGCACTGTTTCGCTGTACAGCGAAACGTGAAAGCATAACCCAATGATGAATTTAGGCAGGTAGCGGGGGGGGAATCAATGGCGAAGCTCTGAGTCTGAAATAYGCTTTCCCAGACTCGACTCGAAAGCTGCTGTAGAAATCCAAACACCTTCTTTTATTGTTTCTGCAGAGCATGGCACATCCTATGTAAAATCCGTATTTATTCCCCCCTCCCCGAAATATGGAGAGGTGAATCAGAACAAGGATTCGCAGGGGTGAAGGTATTAGCTTTTGTAGATGGGTTCTTTTTTTTTTTCCTGTGCTTTTAGACCTTTTTTCCCTCCAGTGCTCAGTAACTGTGAAAGCAGGAGGCAGAATACCGCATATTTTTCCATTTCCTCCGTTTCCTACGAACCAGCTCGAATTTGACCAAATAGCCGAGATGAAGTGGTTGCTGCGCGTCTCTGTCTTGGCACACCAGAGCCCCAAACGCTGCCTCCAAACTTGAAGCTTTACTAGTTGCGTGGAATTTAAAATAAGAATCAGGGTAAAAAATTTCTTGCCAAGCTTCAGCCCTGGGGAATATTGGGCAAAACGACATCTCCTTGCATCCAGCTTCCAGGGTGGCTATGGAAGTGGCTACTCTGACAGGCACCTAACTCCCCCCTCTGATCCCCTCAAGAGGCAAGTGCACCTCCCTTTCCCCCCGGCGGGCACCATGGCGGGGGTTTCGCCCCTCGAGCGGACCCCAGCCGGATTTCCCAAGGGTCCAATCCCGACGTAAGTGCACGGCGGGCCGCGGTGACCACTCCGGCGGGCCGGTGTCCGAGGCGCACCGGCTCTGCTTTGGCTCGGAAAGCAACCGGGGTGCCGGGGCCGGCGGCAGGTCTGGTACATTAAAATAAATAGGAAAAAAAAAAGAAAAAGAAAAAACCCGGGATTTTGTAAAAAATCGCCTCGTGGCCCCGTCACTGACGGGGAATTTTGTTTTCGAGGGCTGAACAGCGCCGGTTGCTTGCTCGCCTGTGGCCCGGGTTTTGGTGCGGTAGGGCCGGGGCCGCGCTACGCGGGGATCCACCGGGCTCCGCTCCCGCCTGCGGCCGTGCCCTACCGCCTCTCCCCTCTGCTCCTGCCCCCCAGAGCTGCTGGAGGACCTGTCCGAGAGTCGAGAGTGCGTCAACTGCGGCTCCATCCAGACCCCACTGTGGAGGAGGGACGGCACCGGCAACTACCTGTGCAACGCCTGCGGGCTCTACACCAAAATGAACGGGCTCAGCCGGCCCCTCATCAAGCCCCAAAAGAGAGTGGTGAGTCGGGAGGGAGGGGAGAAAGCGGGAGAGAGGAGCTGCGCCCCAAGGAAACCCCAGTCAGTGCTAGCCAGGGAGAAATCAGGCAAGGCAAGGATGGGTGAGAGCARTCAGTGTATTAGCCTGGGGAGCCTCTCAGCTGCAAAACTGAACTGGGGCTCCTGTCCAGGTTTGCAGGCCAAAGCATTCATAATGAGGGGCAACAAGGCTGGCTGGGAACTGCTTTGGACCCACCTCCAGGCCCTCAGCTGGCAAAATCACCCTCTGTCCTCTCATGGACTGCACACCAGGCATGGACCAGCCTGGCTTTTTGAGCTATGAACCGCATTGGTGAGGGGAATTTGGTGGCTTGGAAGAAATTTGTGCTGGTGATGTTCGACATTCCCAACAGAAAAAAAAAAGAAATCAAGGTTGGAAAATGTTTGTTCAGAGGGCTAGGAATTTCTCCAGACCTGCTTTGTTTGCTGAGAGCTCAATCCTTGGGAATGTAAGCAAGTTTTGTATATAATTCAAAGAAAACCAATTGTTTAAACAATGATAATAGCCTTTGTTTTGTTTTACTCCTAAGAAATGAGCGGCAATTTTTCTAAAAATATACTCCTAAAACTAGGGGGGGGAAATAAATAGTACAAACCAGAACCCCTGTTTATAACTCAGGCTAGAACTGAATAGGCAAGGAGAAAATTTAACAAGCGGGAACTGCACATTATGTTTAGCAAATCTGGGTGGAGGTCAGCAGACAGAAAAAATACGCTCTTCAGTAATGGCTGTTACCGAGCAAGCCACAATAAATCACGCCRGTATAATCCAAGCTGATGTTTGGACCCCTGTGTATGGAGACAGCATATCAAACCCATCAGCCTTTCAAGCCCCTTTTAATCATGCCAGCTGCTTCGCTCCATGCCTGTTTTCCTTGGGTTGAAACACCTACCATTCTCGATCTTACAACCGTTTGAATTTAGTGCCCTTACGGGAGTGAGGGGGAAACAAGACCCAAACGCGCAACGATCAGAGCAGTCAGTAAGTGCTGGGGAACCAACCCACCACTGCTTAAAGAMCTTTCTTTTAGCCAAAGAGTTAATTTAACTTTAAGCCGGAGGTTTATTACTGCTAGGTGCCTGTTTTTTCTAGCTGATCATGCAGTAAATTTCGTGACACGAGGTGTTATCTCATTAGCGGGGACAGACGCAGCAGAGGGGCCAGATCTGCCGATTGTYGGAACCTGACTGGCTGTGGCACCCTGGCCCAAGGCAGACTTCTGTGTCCCCTTTTTTTTTTCCCTGAGAGAGGGGTGGGGGTGAGGAGACTAAAGCAGAGTCAAACTACAGCCCGATTKCAGTCTGACACCTTGGCGAAATAACTCTGAAATAGCTCTATGTAACAATCCCTACCGAGTACCCTGGCCATAACTATAAATCAACTGTGACTGTGTGTTCATACAGTTGGAAATATGTAGGTGAGAAGGGAAAATGTTTTGAAAACGCTAAACGTGTTTAGATTGCCCCAAAGTTTCTGATAAAATTCCTGCATCAGAAAAGTCATTTTAGCTTCAAAACATGCCAAAACTCCCTGTTTGTTTAGATACAGGAATGAGCAAAAGCTATTGAAATAAAATATATGAAGGTTTATACCAGGCTGCATAGGAAAGAGAAAGATTTAACAGAGTGAAACAGCTGACAATATTTCACTAGCAAAGAAAAAAATGAAGCTTATGTGTTAAGACCAGCTTTCTTTTACTCAATGTGATCACGTAAAACTCATATTGAGCTGAGGGTGCGATTTGAACACTGTGTGTTTACATATTTAATAACTAGGTCAAAAATTCTGTTTTTATGAGACTTGGATTTTTAAGATTAAAAACTGTATGTGTGTACTTCAGCCTATATTACATTTGGCTGGGTGGTTTGGTTTTTTTTTTCCTGTGCAGTTAATAATGGATTACTGATTCAAGATTACAAAATTTGTATTTAATCTGGAGCTCTTTCCGAGCCGTGGTGTAAAATGACGGCTTACTGCTAAGATACTCAAACAGATAAAATTCAAGAAACTTGGTTATTGCTCTGGAATATTCTTCATTCTCAAAATATTTTTATCGGTTTTCCCAGTGGCATGCAGCTCTGAGGTATCAAAGGTGACCCAGTTATGTCTAACAACCCAGCAGTAAATGATTCAAGAGGAAGGGCATTGTACCCSTAAGTTAGTTATTTCAGTTATGGGCACTTTATAGTCAGAATAAGATTAATGCAATCCTCTAAAACTGACTTCTCCATGTAAACTTGTTCAGCTGCCAGACACAGAGCTAGGCACGGATTTTTTTATTTTTTTTGACAATGCGATACTTTGAAAAAGACTAGATTTATGATGTAGCTGGAATTCTTTGCTTGTGATGAACGTAAAAGAGATCACTTGTTACAGGGACTTTTATAACCCATTCACCTTCATTTCGCATGTTTATGAGGACTGCCTTCACTTATGATATACAGCCCGTGGCCATAAAGCTCCGGGTTATACGGTTATTTCTGATACAGAGTTGCTTCATCTTGGCTCCAAACTCCACGGAAGAGTGTCATAAATGGCTTGTTTGCAGTGGGAACCTTGTTGTCACCCACCAGCTTTTCTGCTGGCCAAGGGGAGGCTCGGCTCTGTAAAACACACTCCCAAGGCACGCTGGGTTTTGTGCAAGGATTAAATGAGTGATGATAAAAAGATCTTTTTATGAAGATGATGTTTTTGTACGTGTTACGCCTAGGATGCCCAGGAAAGTTTTCTCCATATGTGGTGCTACCAAGGGCAGGTGATTAAGGTGGCTGACTTTTCTGATGAGTCAGTAGTATCAGTGGCAGGATCAGAGCTGCCTCTTCGCCCACCATAGAGGGGAGAGGGCATTGAACTGTCTGGGCAGGTGGCACAGGAGTGATGTGCCTTCTCCTCAGCTGGACAGAGCTGTAGTGGAGATATTTCCTAGCTATCCTGCTGGGAAAAAAACAGTGCCTAGTAGTCTGAAGAGAGTT
The DNA here is from genome assembly GCA_018881555.1 of Amblyornis subalaris. Taxonomy (NCBI): domain Eukaryota; kingdom Metazoa; phylum Chordata; class Aves; order Passeriformes; family Ptilonorhynchidae; genus Amblyornis; species Amblyornis subalaris. The sequence continues at coordinate 12,636,557 of JACAXG010000001.1, read as the reverse complement.
CTCTGGGTCTCTAACTCCCAAATGTGAATTTTGCCTCTGCTGTGACTACCCAGGGCTGCAAGACTCTCAGTATCTCTTCACATCAGCTTTCCACTCTCTGAAATGAGGATAATTCTGTTCTAATTCTGGGGTGTTGCCGACGGATACTCTAAAAAAAGCTCCTACCATCCCYGCCATGTGTTAAAGTACGTTTTACAAACCATAAAGACATAAATCATTTGCTGCTGCCCGCCTGTTTATGCCCGTGTTTGCCTGTGCTTGCCTCCAGCCTTCGTCGCGGCGGATGGGTTTGTCCTGCGCCAACTGCCACACCACGACCACCACCCTGTGGCGCAGGAATGCCGAGGGTGAGCCCGTCTGCAACGCCTGCGGCCTCTACATGAAGCTCCATGGGGTAAGTGGCTTCTTCACCAAGGGAGATCCTTTCTCACCTCTGATGCTGCTTTGGGGAAGGGGTGGTCCTCAAAAAAACGATAAAGTGCATAAAACAACTGAAAAATGTGTGACATTAGGAAATGGTTGTACTATTTTAGCATGTTATGCTTTTGACAAGTTATRTGTTTGCCACTCTAGCTCTCTCAACAGATTTATATAAAGAAACCACCTCTGGATGAGCAGCAGAGGTGTTTTTGCCACTGGGATGTAAACTGCTCTTCAAGGGGGGAATAAAACCCCATGACCTTTAATGAGACAGTTTTTCATGGACAGTCATGGCTATGCCAGCAAAACTTCAAATGTAATTCAAGCCATAGCTATGCCAGTAAAACTTTAAATGCAATTTCAGCCTTTGTAAGCCAATAATAGAGTAAGAAAAAAGCTCTATMCTGAATATGATGGAGCATGTTTTGGGTGAGACCCCTGTGGATTGTGTTACAGTCAACCACAAGTGTTTGAAGAGCAAGGGCATTAGGAGTGATTGAGATGTGGTCTAGGTCTCAAAAAAAAAGTAAATTATGTCACAGATTTAAACATTGTAATGATAATAAGCATATGAATTGTCTTTCCCCAAACTGGTGTTATCATGAAGTCAAAATATATTTTTAGCCAATGTTTTCTGTATAACGATTGTCATTGTGATGACACAGAACACAAAGATGATTTTGAAGCACATATAAATTTATCCCTATAAATATAAATTTGGATATTATAAAGCTGTATTATAGGCAGAACTGCTTATAAGAACAAATACTAAGTCTATTCTTCTATTCTAAAGCTTCTGTCCTACGACATGTACCGGTGATAATCTGGTTTGCATAGCTGGTCCACAGCATGAGGATGATTTTTTTTCTTCCCATATAAATTCCTTTTTTCCAGAATCAGGCACTAGAGTTAATCCCTAACTGACTGGAATAAGGAATCAAGGATCAGATACATCCCATCCAATTTAATTTCCTATGATCTATTGCCAAATGATGCTGGTTTTCCCTAACTGTATGCTGTTTTTCTGTGGATTGACTGAGGGATTGAAAAAACAGTCTAGTTTGCATCAAGCGAAAAAGTTTCCCTACTTTCTTTATTCAGCTAAAACTCCCCTTGAATCTAACCACTGCTTTGCCCAAATAAAATGCAAACTTTTTTTAGAATTAGTACTTTGCCACAGGAAAAATCGAATTGCTATACAGGCATTTTCAACACCACATTTGATCTTGTAGTGTATTTTGATTTTTGGTGTTAGAGTACATATGCAATCCTGTGACTGGTGTGGAAATCTAATTTTTTCAGGTTCCTCGGCCTCTTGCTATGAAAAAAGAAGGAATTCAGACAAGGAAGAGAAAACCTAAGAACATAAATAAATCAAAGGCATGCTCTGGTAAATATAAAATACAAGAAAATGTAGCTGCAATAGTTTATAGTTGTTTTGGAGTTTTTTTGGGGGGTTTTTTTTTGTTGCTTTTTTTTTCTTCCCTGACTGGAAAAGATTTCTTTTTAATACCCCAATTTTTCAGGTAACAGTACTACTGCCGTTCCTATGACTCCAACATCCACATCTTCTACTAACTCAGATGACTGTAGCAAAACTGCTTCTCCCGGTGCACAGACTGCAGCCTCCGGGGTAAGTGTCCGTATCTGTAAGCAGGCTGATCACTGTGCAGTGTTATCACAGCTTTTATCTTATCTAGCAGAACAATAATCTAAACAAACTTTCCAGTTTTGTTAGCTGWTACTAGAACAAGATTTTCGGAGGATATTACATATAGCTGTAAACAGAATGACAGGCTGAAGTACTTTACAAACCTTCTTAATGAAGATTTACATAATTTTTATGATGGTTAGCCACAGCTTAACCCCAGACATTTTGTTTTTAAATATTCAGGTTCTTTCATTTCAAAGGTTTTCTTTTGGACAGCAGACAATAAATCATGCCTGACTGATCCTTTCAAGAAACAATTGTGTATGTACTCCTTTTTTTTTCTGAAATGATCTGATAAGAATTTATCATTCAAGGCACTGCTGCTGATCTCATGTTTTCCAAAAGCTGTTTAATATATGTATGCATTTTACGCATTATCACAAATTACTGGTAAACCCCAGCAAAATGTTATCCTGTTGTATGAAGTAAATCATAAAGGCTTTTGTTTTAAACCAAAATGTGCGATTAAACCCCAATCCAAACCCAACTGGAACCAGTCTGGAGCACCCTGCTGATTGCAGTGCACAGGGATTCAGCCCTCTCCCTGCAGAGGGTTTTTCAGGGGCCAGATGCTCAGCATTTGGCAGCACCAAGCTCCCGAGGGGCACCCGAGGAGTGCTGATCATCTCCTGCTTTAGTTTTGATCCTTATTTTACATCATGTACTCCAAGCATCTCAAACTTCCTTTCTTCACTCAGCATGTGTGATAAATACTACTGCTAAAGTTGTGAAGCTTAATTAATTTCTAACCCCTTGGCTGTACGTGTCCATATCYGCACTCACTTCTCGGCCTTCTGTATGCCTTAATCTGCCACATCATTTCTTTGAAAAGCTTTCCTAATGTGGCTTTCTTTAGTCCTTTACTAATAAAAAGAAGACATTCTTTATAACAGCTATTTTTCAGTATGTCTTGGTGTTCCCAACATCCAAATTCTTTTCAATGGTTTAATTTCTAATGGACAAAGTTTCATTGTACAAGGGGAGGAAAAAATCCATTTTTTAGCAAATGCGATTGTTTGTGGACTGACAGGGCCACCCAATTTCAGAGGCACTGGGTTTTGGGTTTGGATCCTGTGAGACTAGGATATTACTAAAAAGGCTTGTCTTTGACATGAGAAAACCCTGTCAATTCAATAAAATAAACAGATCACTTCAAAAAAAGAGAAACACTAACTGAAAAGTGAACCGTCGCAGTTTCAGAATTGGGTTTCAGATTCCCTCCATGAATATACTACACACTGTTTTAGGCTTTCCCTTAATATTTGCAAAAGAAAAAAATGTAGCCAAATTTTCCTTAAATTTTCCTGATGTTACCTTAGGCAGTACTAGTGATCCTGAACAACGTGGTGAGATTTATATAATGGAGAGAAATGGAGGCACAATCCCCACTGAGACCAAGCCAGCACAGCTGTGTGCTGCTTGGGGAAGGAGAGGCCATATAGACAAGATCTCATTTCCACTATGCTGTTGCCTTCTTGGCTGGCTAAAGCCTAACTTCCTTTCTGTAGTCCTTCTCCCTAGAAAAGCATATCAAACATGTTATTAATAATCTATATGTTGTAATTTTAACAGTATCATTTTTAATATGATTTTTCCAGATGGATTTGTGTGGGTGCCAGAGGAGAGTGGTGTGGGGGCACGGCTTGTGAGCCAAAAGACTCCTTGAGAGCTGTTAGCAACTAAAAGCAACTCCCAGGGACCCTGAGGCTGCTCTTAGTTACATGATGGCATCCCCCAGTGCCAGGACTTCAGTTCTCCCTGATTTTTCTGTAGTAGCTCAGACTGGGAGAGGACACCTGCACAACAGCTGGAGAAATCTGTCCCCTTGTATCCAGCAGGCAGCATGGTAACATCTGCATAGCCTGTTCCYCACCATGATTTGATCAGATGTGCCTTGCATATGCAAAGCACTTGCAAATACCCTCTTGTGAAAAATTTCAATGAAAGGAAGTGATGGAGAGAGGCGGTAACATGCACTGAAGACAGGAAGTTGCAGCAGCAACTGGACATGTGGGCAATCCCCCGGCTCCCTCCCAAACTACATGGAGGGCTAGTGATTTCCCACCCCTGTGCCTCAGTCCCAGATGACTGACAAGAGGATTTGCAGGATTGCTATTATCAGTACAGGTTGTGGGCACAGTCCCATCCTTCACTTGAGCTCCTGACTTTGCCCAAGCATCTATAATTCAAAGGGATGAGGACTGGGGAGACTGGAGGTTTAAAGTAGAAAGTGGTRGCTGTTAAGACTAGTTGCAGAGGATGCAAAATAATTTCTAGGGCTTAAATCCCATGGAAGGGACTGAGTGCTCATAAAGTCCATTGAAGTTGTTGTGAGTGAAGGGATGTCAGTGTTTTAGAGTGAGGCAGCCTGTAATTTGATCACTTGCTGAAGCAAAGACAYTCTACTAGACTTCTGTTTTCTCTGATTATTTTTTCTTTTTCCTTTTGAGTTGATTCATCTATCGATGAAAGGTTTCTAATTATTCCTAAAATAGGCAATAGCTTTGCACAAGGAGAATAAACTTCTCCAGCTTATGTCAGGAGGGGAAAAAACCTTCAGATGGATGAATCCAGGCTCTGTAATCTTTGGTCACTTTAACAAGACCGGCATTGATTCCTGACAGTGGCGCTGGTATGTTTCCGAACACGGGCACCTGCTTGAAGAGCGAACCTGGCTCGTTCCCTGTGCATTACACAACGGGCATGGCAACTTGTTTTTGTTTTGCTCTGTTTTTGCTTCTCTAGCCTTTTTTCCKTGAAGAGGGGGAAAATGCCAAATTGACATTAGGCAGAGAAGTCTGATGACGTTTTAGAAACTGTTGTGTGAAATTCACAGCAATGTTGTTGCTAAATGAAAGAGAGAAAACGAATTCCTCTACTGGTACAAAAGCAATTTATTATGCCTTTTGTGGGAAGCTGCCAAAAAAGTTTCCAGTTATGTAGAAATCTAATGAAAATGAAATTCAGCAGAATTCATTTATGTCAGTAACATTCACTTTTTGCCCTACCTTTCTTTATCTCTTTTAAAGTAAAATAAAGAAGGGAGGGCAGAAAAAGAGGAGGGCAGCAATTACTCTTGGCAATGTCTTTGAGACTATCCATTTCATGAAGGGAATATTATATGATGCCAATTCTGAGACAAATTAGCAAGAACCTTAAATGTTGATTTTACATTCTAGCTGAAGTTTAAACATTTAAGAGATACAATGAATGAATTGCTGTGGGGGCAAAGTTGATTTCAAACATCCCAAAATGTAGAAGTGTTTGGATCAGAGCTATTTTGTTGTCCCATAGTAAAGAGGCTATTTGCCAAATTCACATCTGGATCTAGAATTTAGGCCTATTTCTGTTTTCCTAAGCAGTATAAGTACTGGGTGTCCTGTGTTACTAATATGGAAAGGGTCCAGCTGCATGATGTATGAAGTTGCCTTATGTCCCCGTAAAAAGAAGGTTTGAAGGTTTCAGACAGCCTGCATCTGCATTCATACCTGCTCTCCCTTTGATGCTGCTAAAARTGTACAGGGAAAAGCTCCACCAAGTAAGTTGCTAAACGAAGGGCACTGTCTGTAGTGCAAACCCATCCATTTCCATGCAGGGGCTCCAACAAGTGTGATAACCAGAAGGACTTTATTCCCTTATAAGGATAAAAGGCAGTATGAAACCTGCTGTAAAATCTGCTTTTTATGGCAGGACATGGAGCCTCCTTCAGCCATGACTGGTGTCAGGAAAGGCTCAGCAGCATCAGGGAAGCTCTTCTTTCAGAAGACTCTCCTGTGTCTTCTGCCTCCAGTTTGGAGCTTTCTCAGAAGGACTGTAATCACACAGCACAGAATAACCTAGGAGGTAAAACTAGGGCTTACTTCCCTTGGAGGCTTACCTTGAGAAGTGTTTCAGGACTGGCTCTTTGCTGTTGTAGGGTGGGAAGTGAGAGAGCTGACTGAGATGGCCTCGGCATGYGGTGAGCTCACAGGAAAATGCAATTTTAACTGTCCCTAAAATGCCAGACAGATGGGGCTGGATTAGCTGAATAGCTTCTCTTGCATTTGCTTTCTTTTTTTTTTTGTCAGAAGAAGATTCATGAACTGGTTAGAGGTGGGGTTGTTCACTCCTGTTTAGGCAGCGAATTGGTAGGATGTTCGTGCAATCTATAGGGGAATCAGCCTCCGTACAGTATGTCCCAGAGTCTGGATGAACCAGAGATTCCACCTCTTAAAACAATATACTAACCACCTGGATATTGGGAAGTTGAGTGTCCAAGGGTCCTTCAGACTATCTGATGATAAGATTTCAGTTGGTATGGAATAATTTTGTAGCCGCTGGAACAGACCTTCTATGAGAAAGTATCACCAGCATGGTTGGTAGGACTTTCACCTGGAAAATGGGAACACGGTGCCTCAGTCCTGGTATGCGTAAATATTTATCTAAACCAGGTGGAATAAGATCAACAGGAGGCATGAGGAACGTGGCAACCTAAAATACCAAACAGTGTGGTAGACAGGGTATTATGCTGGGAGATCTGATACTCTAGTTTAATTCTTTCTTGGTCTCCTACCTCTTCTGCATTAGTCCTCAGTCCTGGACAAAATGGAATGCTACTTTCTTCTCCCCACTCGGTTTCATACATTSAGTCTTTGACGGTGAGTCATTTTCTTTGCTCTGTGTACATGCAYCCAAAAGAGAGCATTTCATTTTTATATCAAACAGAAGGAAGCAATCCAGCTTTTTTCTTTCAGTGGGGAAAACTGAGGAAAAAGTATTTTTGCTTCTATCCCAAAATTCTGTATGCATATGGACACATACCTTTTGCTTGGTTTTGTTTTATTGCCAAAGCAATAAAGTCGGTTACTCATACAGCCCTTGACAGCAGTGGGCCATCAGTTTTCCAAGCCGTGCTGGAAGTTGCCTCCCTTAGGAAATTAATGAAGTATTAACCACAGATTTATGTTGCTTTAATACAAAGGAGAGATTAGAAGATATGTAAACTTACAYGTCTGCAGTATAAACAAAAGGATCAATTGGACTAGCAAGACATGACAACCTTGTGTACTAAGAGGGTCATTACATCAGTAAAAAAAGCCATCATTTTGCAGTGCCAAGACTTGCTCTTCAGAATYCAGGGAGTTAGAGTATTTGGAAAACGTGCTCTTGGTGGGGATGGCAGTTATTGCAGGGAGGCTGAGGCTGGACAATTAAGGACTCCACCAGTTTGCCACAACACTTTATATGCGAAAGAAGTCTTTGCAAGTGTATTTTGGCTGACTGTGGTTATCATTTAAGTGTTGCGAAAGTAAACTAGGCTAACTGAGGAGGAAGAGAGTCTCAGCTGAGAGTCAGCTTTTACAGACTTAGTGTAATGTCCAAAATTCATGGAGCATTTTGAACCTGTTAAGTGGATAGAGCAAAGGTCTATCTGACAGACCAAAGGTCTAGATCAAGGCCCTTTGCCACCCACTCCAGCTGTCCTTGGCCAGAGCATTTCCCTCTTGGCTGCAGAGGTGTGGGGGAAGGCCAGAGGGGAAGGTGTCCCTGCCTTCTCCCTGCTCTCTGTGGTGGGCAGACGGTGCAGGAAGGAGTGGGTGGAAGAAAGCAGGAGTCTTTTCAGCCAGAGCTGCTGTTTCTGTTCCCCAAGTGCTGGCCAGCACAGCCTGAGCAGCCTGGTTTTGATCTGAAGCAGCTTTAGTTGGAGTAAATTTGGCTCCAAGGTGCTGACGGCAGGTTTGGATATGATCTAGGTGTCTCTGTGACTCTGGCAGAGGTCTTCCTGTATACATGGTAGACAGGTCCTCTACAGAAAGCCCATCTCTGATCTAGACAACCTGCCTGGAGCTGACTCATGACCAGCTCCTGCTGGTTTTGGTAAAAAGAAGAACCTTTGCAGATACAAACACAACCTCCCTGTTTTTTTGGGAGGCAGGCTCTGCCCAAGGGGCTTCATTCATTTTTTCCTCAGGAAGCTGACCTTCAGTTGATTATCTATCCTATTATCATTTCACCAATAAAAATAAAGGCATTACCTTTTTATTGATAGAGCCAGTGGTTGTGAATGAGAAGATCTCATTGACTTCATCAGCATTGTACAGCTTATTTATTCCAGCTGAAAAACGTCCTCTGATAACTAAGTGCAGCTTCTGTTGTCTTTCCTCCCTTAAAGCTGGAAAAGTAAGAGCAAAGGTAGGAAGGCTCAGGAACAGAACTGTGATTCAGTCACGTCCTTTTCATGAGCTAAACTTTGTTTTCCATGTCTCACTTTGGGAGCTGCCCAAGCTGCCTGGATTTGTCATGACATTACTGGGGTGGGGTTTCCAGGCCCGGCAGTCCTGCCCAGATCCTGCCCGTCCTGGCTCAACAGAGCCGCGATCCAGCCTTGGTCAGGCAGGGATGGGCAGTCTTCAAACAGGACATGCCTTCATGTCCTCCCTTCTGGGGTGCCCGAGGGAGGGGTACCTGATAACCCCACATGGAAACTGTGGGTCCCTGCTCCCCACCTTTGTAGGGCTGAATCAGGAAAAGGGTGAATTACACTTTCCAAGCCTGGAAAAAACAGGTAGTGATAASATATTTGCCTACCGGAACAACAGTGGCAAATATGGGCAAACGGGAACCTTTCAAAGCAGCTCCTAGTATTTTTAGCTCAGGTTGAGCAAACACTGCTCGACACTAATTTAAACCCTTCTTCCACTGTGGGGAGACCAAGGCTGTTAAAAATTATGTCTTCTGTGCCAACAGAAATCTGTTTGATGTATTAGAAAGAAAAAAAAGGCTTGGAAAAGCTAGGCTGATACAAGACCAAAACTGTGTGCAAAGGTTAGTGTGGAAAGGAACCTGCCTCACTGAAATCTCCATTCACAGGGAAAGAGGATACGGAGATTCCTTGTCACTGATTGGCAACTCTRTATTCAAGAGAGTGATAAAACTTATTTCTTAGGAGTAGAGCTATTTCGCCTRTTTTGGGAGGAGAGGCAGTTTTTCCTTCCTTCTCTGCCTTTCTGGGTAGTGACTAATGGAGCGGGATCAGGGTAGATGACCAGGTGGAAGAATAGCAGTGGTCAATAATTTTAGTAAAAGCTAAAGAAAATATTGGAGCCCAGGTTACTTCAGACAAAAATGACTGCTAGCAGCAAGTATCTCTTTCAGAAGGCAAGGTTTTCCCTGGGTTAGCACGGCAACAAGAACCCTGCACCRCACCATTTGGAAATTACCTTTGAATAAATGAAGCCTTGCTTTTCCTATGTCAGGACTGCTAGCTTGGCACAGCTCCAGGAGAGCCAAGAGCTCTACTCTTGTAAAATGATTAAATATGTATACTTTGTACTTAAACAGCAGGCAGGAAGCTTCTGCAGTCACAGTTTAGGATAGCCTTTTTTTTTTTTTTTTTAAGGAATTTCATCTCCGAAGACTATCCATTAACAAGTAAATTAAGGTTTTAAAGTTGACATATCCAAGAGTTAATTTTGCATGAAGTCAGCTCTTAAACATTTCCTTTATCAGGTGAAAATGTTGCCCCTTCTCTGTCTGGCACTGCAAATTTTTCCTCTTTAGCGGATCTGCTCAGCCTCATGGAAAAAATGATYGTTCCTTTGTCTTTGTAACTCTCCATTTCTCTGTTAAAATAAATGGACTGGTTCCAGTGCGGTTCAGAGGTTCRTCTTTGTGCCTACTAGGGCTCCCTGCATGATGTCTTGTGTAGGTGGTGGAACAAAAGTGCTCATACTTCAAAGGCATAGTGTTTCTCCACTGGAGATTAAAAGAACATCTCCTTTAGTGGCCAGTCCTGCAGGGATAAAGTGGTTGTGGCTGGCGTTTTGAAGGGTCAGGAATGATTTTAGGCATTTCAAGGCCTGAAGAGCCCTAAGAAAGCTGATTTCTAGAAGGTGCTCCATATCTGCTGCTGGAGAATTGGGCTTCTCCCATGGGGAAGAAAAACTATGGCTGCCACCACTCCTGGATCACATTTTTGGTGTTGGCACCTGTGTCTCTTCAGTAGGGGGCAGTGGGACACACGCACATTTCCTTCTTCATCATGATCTGATTTCCAAGTTTTTCTGCACATCACATGCTTTCTTTTCCACCTCTCCAAACACGGATATCACTCCCATCAGTGGGGCTGGATGACCAGACTGACACTGAGACTTTTTTTTTTCAGGGTTTTGAGGCACAGGGGCAAACRGAGGGCAAACCCTGTTTTTCAACAGAAATCCTGGGATGATGGCTGTGCCCTGGGCCCACTGTGCTCTCACCCACACCCCAGTGTGTGCAAAGCTCACCCACTCAGTAAATCTCTCTCTGCTCTCCCCCTCCCTCCAGGCGAGCTCGTCGGTGATGTCTGGCCCAGGAGAGAGCACCAGTCCCGAAAGCAGCAACCTTAAGTATTCAGGTCAAGATGGGCTGTACACAGGAGTCAGCCTGACCTCCACAGCCGAAGTGACAGCATCTGTGAGACAGGATCCCTGGTGTGCCCTGGCTCTGGCGTGACCTGGTGTGAGGGAAGCTGGATCCTGGCAGCCCCCGGACGTCCGCACACAGTTTCTTCTGTGGAGCGGTCGCAGCGGCAGTGAGAGTGCTGGCAAAGACCATTCCTCTGAAATTGTTTTTCAGCCTTGGTGGCAGAGGTGTTTTTCAGCCTCCRAAAGAGGCTTTGCCGAAGCATCCAGTTCCTCATCTATGCAAGAAAAATATAGTGAAAGCGAATGACCACCGGGTATAGTTAATGCAGCCTTACACTCTCAAAAAACCCCTTCAAAACAAAAAAACCAAGAAAACCAAACAAAAAAAAGGAAAAAAAGGGAAAAGAAAAAGAAGAAAAAAAAAAAAGAAGCGATAAACCCAGACTTATTGATAGATTCCAGAAATACATCCTCGACTTACCCAGCAGTGCTGCCTTTCTGATTGTATAGTTGTTTTCACTCTCTCATTGCCTTTTCCCCTAAGAATTTGCTGGAAGCCRTCAGTGTCCGGGAGGGAGTAGCAAAGACTTCAATTACCAGAGATAGTGACATACTTTTTAACAAGTGTCAGTGCATATGGCTTGAATCGGCACAGACTTCTTGCACCGAACATTTGATGTCTTCACCCCGTCAGACCTCTACTCCTGTGCCCTCCATCTTCAGCGTGCCTTGCTCTGCTCCTCAGAGCCCAGCTATGCCCCTGGAAGAAATCACAACGTTTGGTACAAGTCCCACAAGATCCAGCTGGTTAAGGAGATTTTGGGGTTGGTTTTTTTTGGTTTAAAATATTTACTCACTTTTCAAGACTGCGATATAACTTTTAAAGTACACTGTGACTGAAATTTATGAAAGTTCATATTTCCTGGCTGAACTGTATAGAGTCAGTCGAAATTTGTAAACAGGGTAGCAATCAGATATTTTTCTTCCATATATACAATAATTTTTTAAAAGAAGTGCAATTTGCGTTGCAGCAATCAGTGTTAAATCATTTGCATAAGATTTAACAACGGTTTTTATACGAATGAATGAATGTAAACATTTTAACTTAATGGTACGTAAATAATTTAAAAGAAAAACTTAACTAGGCATCCTTAGGCTTTTTAGCGCAACAAAAATGCATCCACTTTCTGTGTTTCCAGTTGTTAAAGCAAGAGTTTCAAAGAACAAGTCTTCTCTCAGGAAAACTGCCCTAGCCATTTGCTCGCAAGTGTTGTACAAAAATGCAAATGCATCCCTAAGGGGTTTTTTTGCCATTGAATAAGTGTGTGCTGGAAAGAAACAAATTGCAATGAAATTTTACTACCTAACTGATACATATGTAAATACTACAAAAGATATCTAGGCATCTTGAAAATGTAGGATGCAATCTGTATAGTCTGACTGATGCATAGTTAGGTTGGTTTCCATTGGTTTTTAAGTGGGATGTCATTTGGAAAGTTGTTTCATCAGAGCTTTACAAATAAAAGGGTATCATTTTGGGATTTTTTTTTCCCTGTACAGTGTGCCTTCTCCTTTGTCTCTAACACAATTGTTAAGATACATTAAAAGTTATGGAAATATACCTGGTACAGGAGGCATATCTGATGGCAGCAAGGAAAGTCTCCAGCTGAAGTGCCTGCTCTGTCTACCTAAGTCTGCATTGTGTGTGGCTTTTCTGCATCTCCCTTCACTACACCTTCTGATGATATGTAAAACTGGGGCCTCCACCTACCAACACAAGCTTCTCATGGGCACRTGTGTGGTTTTTGTGATGGAAGTCTGGGAAACAGAGCCCATGCCGTGTGAGGACTATCATGGTTTTGCTTGGCCTTCACACCATAGCTAAAGGGTCTAGAGGGCAAATATCAGAATGTCACCCACTGCAGATGTAACTGCTGGGTGGCAGAGCCTTTGTGTGCCTGCTGGCATCCTCCTGTGGCCAAAAGTGAAGGGCAGCAAAAACTGAAGGCCCTGCTGTGAAAAGAGAAGATGGTAAATTTTAGCTACTAAGAGAAGTGGAAAACCTTTCGCTGGCTCTGAGGACTGGTCCTCTTCATTGCTCAGCTGATTAGAGCAAGACTTATTGCTGGGTGTGATTTCCAGCTATGTCAGCGATGCTGTTGGACTGGGAAACTGGGATGCCCAACCTCCATATCAAGTGACCTGTGGAGTGGCTGCAGTGCATCTCTTCGCCTCTCTGTGCCAGACCTTCTTTTGGGGTGAACTAGAGTAGTTCCTTGGCCCCCAGTGAAGCTATGCTGACTTGCACCAGCCAAGAATCTGCTCCTTGGTTTTCCAAACCTGACAGTTGGGGCCACCTCCTTATGCCAGGGGTGTTGTGAGGACCGTGGGATGGATGCTGCAGCACAGACCCAGGAGGGAAACAGATCCTAGCAAAAAAGGGGTCAGGCCAAGCTTTGCTTGGGGTTTGGGTTGCTGTGGCCACCCGTGATTGGGGATCACTCACCCTTCTTGGTAGGGCTGTCATGCCATGTGTGGTACTGGGCCACCTCATGTCCTTGCTGCCTGTGGGTCAATGTGGCCAAGTACCCCATCCCTGCTAGCACTGGGGCCATGTGGGATTGGATCTTGTGATTTACAGAAATAAATACCTATCTAAGTGCAAAGTGAACAATGCAGAGAAACACTGGGTTTAAAAAACAAAAGATGTGGACAAGAAGGTAGATATCTTTCCTTTTGGAGCATCTACTGGCTAAAATGCTTTTATTTGTGATTTTACAGCGTTGACACTTAAATGGATAAAAAAGCTGTTGCTTTTGGTTTTGTAGAGTGTTCAGCCTTAGCTAGGGTTGGCATCTTTTTTTTGTTTCCCCATTTTCTTGCCGGGGTGAAGTTTGGTGTGCCACTTCTGGAAAGCCTAGCACGTAACTCATACCTGCTGGGTATGTCAGAGCTCATTTGCTCAGAGTTACCATAAAACAGGAGGTTCAGACCAGTGTGTTCCAGTTTTAGGCTGCTGACCGAGCAGAAAAAGTCAGCTGGTTGCTGATGCTCTCGCTGGCTGCACAATTTAAGAGGGCTCCTAGGAGGCCCTGCTCCCTTCTCAGCACCACCTTAACCCAGGGTCTGTGTTGAGGTTGTTCCTGCAGGTAATAAGTCTTGCAGGAGGCATATAAAGATGCCCTATGTGAAAACCTTCCTCTTGGATCTGAGTATGAAAATGCTCTTTTAGATGATACCAGAAAAAAAAAAACCAAACTAGAAAAAAACCCAATAATTCATAGGGAAGGTGTTTCCAATCGTTTCTTATCAGCAAAAAAATCAAGAATGGAATACTTTGCCTCCTTGAAGAAGAAGCAGGGCTGCCAGGTTTTCAGCCCTCTGTAAGAGTCAAGGGGGCACAGTACCATGTTGCCTTACTGAAATGGTGCAGAGGACCTGAAAGCCAGGCTCTGTGTTATGATTTTACATAGACTGTAAGAACAGTACCTTGCTACTTGGCAAAACTGCTCTCCAAGTGTACTGATTGCTGGAGCTGCTACTTCTAGATGAAATAAAGGTTTGTTTTCTTTTTTTTTTTGGATTTTGCCTTTTAGTCCTGCTGAGCCAGGACAGCTCTGAGTGTGTGAGCTGGACTTTTCTCTTGCTCTTACATTGTCGATATCTCTGCTGGGTGATATCGATAATGTAAGATATCACCCACTGATGGGTGGCCCAGCCAGGCGCTTTCCTCACTTATCCCCATTTCTCTTCAGTGACAGCCCTGGGGTGGGCTGTGGGGGTGAAACAGCAAAGAAAGAGTTTGACCATGAGTTTTGGTTACTAGCGAGGCTAACCCCAGAGGATCTGTCTAGTACCGGAATGAAGCTTCAGAGTTGATAATTGGAGGGGGGAAAAAAGGCATATGACCGCTTGTCACCTTAACAGCTTTCTTCTGGAAACAATAAAAATTGAATAGCCAATGTCCCAAGGAATCTGCTTCAGAGTGCCCTGCCAAGCAATACTAGAAGGCTCAAATTTGCTTGGGTGGCCCCTCAAGATCAGACTRCTCCTGACCACGTGTGTTACCCACCAGTCTTCTGCAGGTCCTAGATTCTGTTTTAGTAGTCTTCCCTGACACTCTCACTCATAATCATATTTTTTTCTGTTCAAAATGCTTGAAATAAGTTGAGATCCCTACTGTGTCTCAGAGTGGTATTTTTCAGCAGAACAGTGAGGGAGTGTGCTGGTGTGGTACAAGTGGGTGCAACAGCTGCCTGGCTTGGGTCGGTGACCTAGAGAACCAACCCAGGCAAAGAGAACCAGCCTTGGACAGGCTGGCCAGAGGGAGTAAGAGGTGCCTGGCTGTTTCCAGGACTGCAGGTGGGCTTTGTTTCATGTGAATGATCAGAGGCCAAAGAACTGGGTGTGAAGTGAGGAGCCAAGTAGCTGATTTTGGTTTTCTTGCTGCAGAGCCAGACAAAGCCATACGTGAGCTCTGTAACATTTGCCATATAGAACTTGGGTAATTTAGTGTCTGTTCCTGCACAAAAATAATAGAACTTCTGCCGCTTTCCAAGGGAAGGGATTTAGCAGTGACACCCTGTCCCTGCTACCATGAGCCTTAGTTGAGCAGTCTGCAGAAACCCAAAATGGACTTCAACTCTTCCTGTGTGCTCATAGCTCCAGATCTTCCTTTATCCAGCTGTCATGAACTTCATTCCTCACAGATCCTCCAGTTCCTAAATCTGTATACACTGGACATTCCAGGGTTGTGTCAAACACACTGAATTCAGTATTAAAATATAGGGCAAGGGTTGTTTCAGTGGGCTGGGGAGAAGGGAAACTGAAGGCTTGAGGAGCAGTTTCACATGCCTTCTGCTCCACATGTTGCAAAAGGCTTGAGGCCTTCACTGCATATTTGTAATGTGTTTTGGAAACACTTCTTAATATTTCCTCAAAGCTATCCAATGGAAGTTGGTACCATATCTAGGAGAGGGCAGTAGAATTTCATGGAATCACAGAATCACTTAGGTTGGAAAAGACCTTCAGGATCATCTAGTCCAATCTTTGATCTATAAATTTAGGTGCCTGGGTGGACACGCCTTCAAACCAGAGTTGCCAATGCAATGTTGTAACCAAAAGTGCTGTAGTACTCCTTGAGCAAATAATCAGGAAAATAGTGAGTAGGAGTAAGGAGGCAATTTTACTTTGGAATGCTGCATCCGGACCTGGCATCCACATTTGAAAAGGGTGTTTAAAAATTGGTGAAAGTAGGAAAAAGAACCGCTGAAATGATTTACGAACTGGGGAAAATATCTGGTCTTGATAAATGTAAAGACCACAGTCTGCTTAGAGTACCTAAGGGAAGATTAAAATGTGACTGATGTAGTAAGTTCCTTCATGAAGCAAAAATGATAGGTGTTAAGAGGCCTTTGATCTTGCAGAGAAAGGCATAACAAGATCTAGTGGCCAGAAGATGAAGCTGGATTAATTAAAATGGTAATTTAGCTTCAGCTGAAACAATGAACTTAATTAGTGATGAGAGCGATAGCAAGGGAAGAAGATGAGTGCTCAATCTCTTGTTGCCTTCTCATCAAAGCTGGCTGGGAGATCAGCTTTAGCTGACCAAAAGTGACTGAGTTCAGGACTGAGCACATTGCATCTGCTGCATCATGATTTATAGGCTGGATTAGTTTCCATTTGGTCTGAAACCATATTACTTTTTGGGATGAGACCCAATGCTGAGATCTTGAATTTTTGTTGTTATTAAAAAACCCATGGCACTCTTCCTGACAGCCGTGGTAAACACTGTGGTGTTTTGACCCAGTTTCAGCATAAGTAATTATTTTTTTGCCTACCTAAAACGTCCTACTTCCTCTCCAAAACTGTCCTGCATCTTTATTGTTTCCTGTTAAATACATCCTGAGTTTCATACAAGAAAAGGCCGTGTTTCAAAGTTGTACAAACAAGACTTGAAAATCTGGACCCTCTTACAGCACAGGACACAGGCAGGGGCTGCTGAGCAGCCCCTGCCCTTGAAGGAGCAGGAAGGAAACCTTCACTGAAGACTGTGGTCTGGAGGTCTTTAGTCTGTGACCTTTCAATGCTGTGAAGACCACAGCCTGAAGAAGGAACAGAGGTGTGTGGGTCATCTTACAAATGTGGCAATTTAAAAAAAAAATGAGTGCAATGGGAGGTTTAGTAAGTGCACTAAACCTCAATTGGGACCCAAATTCTACTTGTTCTCATGGGAATAAATAACACTTAAAGTAATGCTGCTTTGTGTGCCTTGCCTACAGAGGACCCAGTCTTGAGGTATGAGAGGAAGGATATGCATTTTGTATCTTTGGCTGGTCATTTATCTGATCCCTTTGCAGCAGAGAGGAGCCTCAAACCATCCAGGCAGATCCTGCTGAGCATTCCTACTCTGAAGGGGTTTTGCACAAGCTTGGCAGATGTGCCTCCCAGGAGTGTCCTTGCTGACAGAAGAGGATGTGCATGTTTGGCCAGGACTCTACGGAGGGGAGAGGGAAGGAGGYCTGGCAGAAGGAAAATCTACTGTGCCTCAACTGCAGCATCATGAGGAGCTGCTCGTGGGCAGCCTCTGCTCACAGTGGCTCAAGGTGCATGAGGACCAAGAACCTGAAACTGTCTTTCTCTGAACCTGAAAGGACCTCTGGCAACCTGAGGACCCCCATTTTCCATGTGTGTGTGTGCGCAGTGTCTTAATTTTCTCAAAATTAGATCTTTTACTCTCTGTCTTTTTTTCTACCATAATCCACACTTGCCTGTAATTGTTCCATTTTACCTGAAGTTCATTAAAGACAGAAGCAGGCAGATGATAGGCCCTCTCTAGATCAGTGACAGAGGTGAAAAGTAGTGCCTGTGATGTCTGGGGAGACCCACCTGTCCCGACACTGTGCACACTGGGGCTGGGGCACCTCTTGGGCTTTCCATGACTTTGACAAGACATAAAGTATACCCTCCATTCTTCACAGAGTTAACGAAATATGTCACAAAGTTTGTTTAATTTAATTCTATTTTAAATTCTTAGGAACCTTTCAGCCTGAGACAGGCTCCTAAAGGCAGCAATACTCTCTTCCTTTTAATTTCAGGTGATGTTCTGGAGTTTCCACTAACTTTGACACGTCTTTTTTGTTGTTGTTTTTTTCCAGATCAAGGCAAGGGTCTAGAGATTGAAAAATAGCATTACTATTTCAACCAAAGGAAAAAAAGTTGCTCAAAATTTTGACAAATAAAATGTTTATTCTTATTGCAACCACCTTCAAGTGGTTTTTAATACCTTCAAGGTTTTTTTAAAAAAATGTGGCTACATTTGGAATAGGCATGGAGCAATTTTACTCTGTACACTTCAGGGACTCTCAGAAAATTAAACAAGACTTCTCAGAAAGCATTGTTTGCATTAAATGTCCTCTAGGCAGAAGGAGGCCAGGGGTGTCTTTAGAGCTCCCACTTTGTTACCCAGTTTTATGCTTTGCTCCGAGTAGTGATAAAATTTCTGGGGCTAAATGAAAGCTTTGTATAAGCAGGAAATTCAGGAAAAACAGCTTGTCTTTCTAAGTCTCCATGATCAGTTATCAGCAAAAGTAAAACCCTTTAAGCATAGATTCCAGCAGATTTGGGCTTTGTAAAYGAGATGCCAATGTCTTACCATCTCTCTGTGGCTCATCAGGGAAGACGTGGATAGGCACTGACAGCTGTGTGCTGTCGCCCTTCGCCAGTGTAAGCCAGTCCTGATCCCACTGCATGTGGTTGTCCCTTCTGCAGGTATCTAGGGGTGTGATCTGGAGCACTTGCTTCAGCATTGGGCAACAGGGTCAAATCTGTCACACTGCAAAACACTTTCTTATCTAAAGCAAAGGATTAGCGTTTCTGAAATAAGCCACATATAAAAAACTTAGGGAAAAGCTGAAAGAAACTCATATTTCACAGCTGTTATGTACTGAGGCATTATGATATTGGTGTACACTCTACCTTTCCTGTTCCAGGCAACCTAAAAGGTGGTCAGGATGCATCACTTATGATTCAATGTACTCCATTGATGGGGAAACCTATGGGAATGACATGATAACTCTGAAGTTTCAGCCATACTCGATTCTGACAAATCTTACCCTTGCCTCGCTATTCTCATAGATTTACACTGAGATCTTCCATATATCTCCCAGCCCTAGGCCTGCTCTTGCTCTCCTTGCATTCAGGAGTGGACCTTCTCACAGCTCAGTGGCAGAGGTGAGTACTGATTTCTAATGAACATTTAGAAGAGATGAGCCCAGCCCTGAATTATGGCCAGCTAAAGCAGGCAAGCACACGGGAAGCAGCAAGTTGCCTRGTTCCACGTGAAAGCTGTGCTTGACACCTTTGTAATTAATGAGGCAGACACCTAGATCAAGCCCCAGCCATTGGGAGGAGCCTTGTAAAAGGCAGAGGAATTCAGGACAGGCTTCAGCTGCCTTCCTCGGGTAGTTTGGGCCAGGCAGTCTGTGGTTCAGGGGCTTGCCTGGTGCCGGAGCTATCAGAAAATCTTGGCCACTGAAAGCCCGGGCTACCACGTGTACCTAAGAGAGGACGTTTCAACCCCTTGCTGTTGGGGCATCAGGTGTCACACTCCCACCTCCAGCACCCAAGTGGTGGTGCAGGAGAGCAGCGTCCGTCTGGGATGCTTCTGAGAGASCTTGCACTTCGGGCACAGAAATTCAGTTTTAAGCAAAAATAGCCCTTTGAAAGGAGAACAGATATTCCCTGTGGTTAAAAAAATGTGTGTTCACCTAATGAGCATGGGTGGGAGGGAAGCAAGGTAGTAGGGGTCAGATGGAGTTCTGCTAATAAAAAGCATTGCAACAGAAGGCAGTGGAAATATACCTTTTCAGGGAGAAGATTTAAGATTAAGGACAGCTGCTGCACAAGAGAAAAGCAGGATGAACCAGAAGCTRTAGTGTGATCAGAAGATCAAGTCTTTTCAGCAGAATTTTTTGAAGATATTGAAATTACTGTTCTAATTTCATGAGYTGAATTCACTTTCATTACATCCAGGCTTCTTTGACAGGAATACAAATGTTTTGCAGAACCTCTTTGGTTGAGAAAATGAATGTTTTGTTATATCTTCTTTTGTAGATTTTCCAATAGCAAACTTCTTATTGGAGCGAAAGGAAATTTGTAATTTGCCAAATTTCTTGTTGCAGTAATTTTGAAGAAATTTTGACATGGTCTGCACTTGCCCTGCTTGCATCAGATACTTCAGGACACTCACAGGCACTGTGGCTTCATGCTGTCCTGAAACCAATTGTCCCCAAAAGAGAGTCCTCCAGAAGGGCAGAATTTGGTCCATAAAGTCATTATGAGTTTAGGGATGTGTAGAGGCAATGTAGCTCAGATTAAATGGATCTTTTAGGTAAAATCACTCTAAGCATAGAGGGCTCTAGTTTTGTAAGCAGACAAGGTAAAAGCACTGGTGAGAGACAGCAGTGATTATCTGAGCTCTCTTAATCACCTAAGATCATTAGCCACACTCTTTTCAGCCCCATCAGCAGGTGAATGGGGCAAAGGGGAAGCCACCAAGACTGTGTTTCTGGGGTGTCACCTTCAGCTACAGGATGGCCCCTGACACGTGAGCAGCAAGGCTGTGTCTCAGCCAGCAGGCTTGGCCAGTGTGCATCTGGAGAGGGTTTCCCTGGCCCTAGGGAGAAGGGAGGTTCATTTTCCAGCCATAGATAAGATTAGATTCACTCCTCTGTTCTGTGTGTACTGTTGTGCTTCTGTGAATTAAACATGTAGCCAGGGAACAGGACAGCATCCTTCTATTAATAAATACAGAGCAGATAATTGAAAGAATGAATGTGAGAGTTTCATTGTTTGGTAAGTTAAGCAGTGGAYTTGAGGCATGCAGTTTGTTTTTAATTAGCATTATTATTTAAAGTGAGCAGTAGTGAACAGGCTCCTTGAGTTCTCTGATAGCATATTCATTAGCTAATCTACAGAGCTATTATTTTCTTTGAAGTATGCCCTACTTTGCAGTACTAAAGTGCACACACTGATTTACTGGTAAGGGTAATTAAAGGGCATGTCATAAACACCACTGACGTCATGGAATACTGTTCTTTAACCGTCTTTCCAGTTAACTCTTCCACATGGAAAAACAGATATTTTGCAGCTGACCCTCACCTGGTGTCAAGCATTCATTCTTCATCTGCAGCATTGCTGCGGTTTTGTGAACCCATGTCAGCAGAGGATGTAGTTTTGCATTTATGGCTCCCCACTCTCATGAAGTATATGCACTTGAAAGTCTTTCATACACCAGCCTTTGCAAAAGCCTCAGTGCTGCTCAGAAGCTTTGTCACAAAACAGTCTTGTGCGTGAGTTTCATATCTAATCTATGTTACCCAGAGGTAAAGCCCTGCTGGGGCTGGTGAACTCCTCAGAAAATAAGAGCTTTCCACCACACTTCCCTTGCACTTAGACCTTCCCTGAAGGTGGAAATACAGCCCCTGGCTGGGCAACCTAAGTGGTATATACCTTTCAGGTTCTAAATGGAAATCTAATATAAAGGGGAAGACTGGAAGAACTGTAGCTAAACTATACATTCCAAACATACGTATCTATGTAGCTCTACATATGGCTGCAAAATTTGGAGGATCTTCAGTACTGAAGTCTGAAAATTGGGGGTGCTTTGCATCCAGCTGATCTGGTGGCTTGTAATGCTGTAGTGGCATGTGGGTCCATGAGCAAGCAAGGGAACATCAGCCTGGGGTGTTCCTTCTTCTCACCTACTTTCTCTCCTTCCTTCTTCCTCTCCTTCCCTTTTTTTCTCCCTTTCCTTCTGTTTCATCCTGTGCCTTCTTTTGTTTCTTCCCAGCTACAGGTCTGTCTCCTACATGTTTATGCACAATTGAGAGGTTGGAAAAATCTTTAAATCCAYAACACTGAATAAAACCACTTCCTGATTTTTTTCCACACCCATTTATTAGATTCTTCAATATAAGAAAGTGGTGTCTGTCCTTACTGAAGTTCATTTAGTGATATCATTCCAGATAGCAGCAAGAAGTAGGTCATAAAAATAGAATGATTTTCACAAATGAAAGAAGCAAAAAAGGTATATACCAATAAGGAATAAAATGCAAAACACTTCAGAATATGGCAAAATATTTTTAACTATGTATTTCAAAGGTATTAATTACTGTTTATCTCAAAGATGCCTGTTTCCAGTGCAGATGACTAGCTTCATCTGTAATTTAAACCAACGGCCAAAGTTCTGTTCTGATTATTAATTACTCACTTAAATGAGTATTTGCTCTCTGTTCAAATGAAAACTCTCAAACACTATGGGATAAACCCACTTGTACAGCCAGGGTGCTGTCATGTTTTCCCATTATTTTTAAGCTGGAAAATGCTCTGTCCTCCCTCCACTCCTGAGACATATGGTGGGGTTTTTTATCCCCATTTTATGGATCAACAGGGATTAGAAAGCCTCTGTAGTTTTCCTAAAATCTCACAGGAGTCGTTCACAGAGAAGACATTTACTGAGTACCTTCCAGATCACAGGTGATGTCGCAGCTGGTGGACTCTTGTAGTATCTCACCAGTGCCAGGACACCAGGACACAGGCAATGGTRTGTGACAACTCGCATTAGTGACCATGTGGCATGGTTTTGGTTGGGACCACCTAGCACTCTGCCGATTGCTGCCCATGGTTAGGGAAAAGCAGCTGGGCCAGGGACTGCTCCCGGTTTGGATTGTTGCCCCCCTGCTTTGGAGGGTGAGAGCTTAGCTAGAGAGACATAGGCTGTGCTTTGCAGTGCTCCTCCTCTAACTGTTCCCTGGCTCRTTTTATTTCCCAGCATAGGTACAGCCACTTGGCATGTATTTGTGGTTTGTGTTTGTCTGCTGGCACGGAAGTGACATATTTCAAGACTGGTTGGTGAAGAAAGAAGAGGAAACATGATATGAAATGTGGATGAGTCTTATGTGACCCTGAGCCAAGCCCTGCCTCAAGACTGGGGATATGTTTTCACGAAGGAACGTGATTCTCTGCCCATGCAGTGTCAGCACAAAGCAGAGATAGGCCCCAACACGTGACTCTTTAGTGACTGGTTTGAATGGAAATGTGTGATTTCTGAACAGATTTATTGTGCAAGCAAAAATGTATTTGCTAAAGATTACAGCAGTGTGTTTGCTCTGAATGCTGAGCCTAGGAGAGAAAGACTGCCCTGTGTGACTTCTCATAACACGGTGAAATGAGGTTTGTGGTGTCAAATACCTGTTTTAACTTTGTTAGCCCTGCCCATGGTCTGCAGAACAGGGATCAGGCAATGGYGGAAGAGTGGATACGGGGATGCAGAGACCACTCTGTGGCTCAGACTCCAGCTCCTGCATCTCCTTTGTATGTGGACAATAGACCTACTTACCACTCATACAGCCCCAAGGTCTGTGCGAGGAGTGGAACCTACATGCTCATTGCTCCCTGACCTTGCCAAAACTCTACTCTGCGCCATGTGTAGTGGGATATCAAGGAGSTCCTTGGCCCACTAGAGTCCCTGGAGTTCTCCCCTAATCTTCCTCAAGCTTCTTCCTGCCACCTCCCTCTCAGGATATCAGGGACCCAGGAACCTCTACTGTTGAGAACCAGGACTCAGCCTTGGACCTCTAATTAGTCATTATTGCTTCAGGTAGCCAATATTATTACCTTTATGCCAGCGGTATCATGTTGTATAATTGCATAGCTGAAAGGTTTATGGAGGAGTTAGAGCTATGATTCTGCTACTGTGACCATTATCCCTGAAATATAGCAGTTAAGGAGCTGGGTCCCTTCTCCTTCACAGCTGTTTTGCAAGGTGGGTTCACGAGCATTTCCACTGAAGATAACTCGTAGGCCACATAGTCTAGTGGGCAACCAACCCTCTTGGTCTGAGACCATACATGTTCCGGGATTGTGAACCGCATGGGTGTGGGGACAGAGGTGTCTCAGGCTTTTTGATGAGGGAAAGTGGATGCAGAGTACCATTTGGGGAATTTCCACGAGTCTAAATCCACCCTTTTGCTTTTGCCTTTTCTCAAAATTTTTAAAGTACTTAAGTGACTGATCTGCAACATGTAGACCTCAGTTTGGTTTGGAACTAAGATTCGGACACACTTGTAGACAAAAATTAAAAAACATGATCTTATAAGCGTACTCAGGGTCAGCTGATAAAAATAATTCTTTTGCCAGTGTGTTGAATCCAGTTACCAGTTCCATCACTCTATTTCCCTGGCAGAAACACTCCTGAGACTTTTTTTTTTGCTGATACTCTGCTGCACTGTTTGGAAAGAGAAACACAGCCAACTGGCAAGTTATCTTGGAGTTGTCCTTGTACAAGGGAAAATGGGGCTTGATTTGGTCTGGAAGTCTGCTGACATTTGCTGCCATGGCATTTTTGCCAGTCTTCATGACGCCAGCGTATGAAGGAGTGCTGCAGCACATGTATTTGAGGGGCTTTGTTTAGTGTAAKGGTGTCTGTAGGAGGAGCAGTTTCCTGAAAGGAACAAGTAGAGTGGCTGACCTTGCACTGATTCTGCTGACAGTTCCTGCTTGAAATAAGGTTGCCCTGGTCTAGTGCAACATCACTCACTTCCAGTCAGGGAGTTTCAAACTGTTAGGCAACACGAAAGAGCTATATAAGGAGTAAGGCATCCACAGGCATCCCTCCGTACCAAACATGGGATCTGAGCACATGCTAGCTCTGAAGGAACTCAGCTCCAGACTGAAAGTTGCAGTGGGTTTATAAAAGAAGTCTCAGCTCTGCACATCTTCAGCCATCAGAATTCAAATCTAGTTCTGGATCCCAGGTCATGTTAAAGGCAAGAAAATGCRAAATATCCTGAAATAGGAATCAAAATTATCTCCAAAATGTTTGTTTTGCAAGGCTAGCAGGAACAGCATCTGCATAGCTCTTACTTAAAAACACAAAAATCAAAAAGCATTGTTGAAAATTGATTTAAGGGACTGGGCAGATTCAGGTGCAAGGCAGGAGATTGAATGTTTTGCCTCTTTGCCCTCCTYGTGCTTTATGCCTTGGAAACCTACCTACGTCCTGCCTGTTAATGAACATCTGCTTTTGATTGTCACAAACCCATATATTTCAGTAAAATAAACATACCTGATCTCCACTTGGGAAAGAGCCTATTGTTTCTGCTGTGCCAGGTTCAAATATTGCTTTTAAATCAGAGATGAACATTTTTTTTCTCACTTGCCTACTAGTTACCTTTAAGTGCTAAATGACTCCATCAGGAATTATGCTTCTGTTATGCTTGTGTTTGGACTAGCTGCAGGACATGGGCCGTAATGTTGCCTTTTCTTTGGTGCCTGATGGGTACTGTGTTGAAGGACACTGCCTGGCTATACCGGCAGTTGGTGTTAGAAAATAAATATACCTTTCCTAAGYTAATTCTGTGTTAATCCAGCTGGACACTGGACTAAATGCAAGTGACAACAATAAAACATGACCTTACCAAGTCCTATTCATCTCACCTGGTAACACTGAGCTACTGTCTTTACTGAAGCCATGAAAGTTGTTACCATTGTGACTGTCTATCTGTCTGTGTGACTTCATGCCTGGCAGAGGCTCCAGAAACCTGCGTGATAAACAAATAAGGTAAAAAAAGAAAAATGTGTGCACTGTCACCATGAAAGCTGTACAGGGCAGGAGCTCCTGGTTTCCTAGAGCAGATAGACCTGTACATGTCATGACATGCTATTTGCTGCTTGGTGATCTATTGAATCAATTGATCTTATCCTACAGTATGAAAATCACTATTTCTACACCTGGGAGAAATCATCATCCATTGGTTTCATGTTGACTATTGGACTATATGAGCATGAYGATTTTTAGCATGATTATGGTCTTGCCTTATAACAGTGCTGAGAGCAGCTGAGATTCCTCACCTTCACATTTTCAGTCTCAGTTTCAACTASTCCCTGTAACTAGTTGTGAAGCAATGGGGGTAGAAGTGATTTTCTACTTGAGTGAGTAAAAGGTTCAAGAATTAATCCCTCCTATTTATATATTTATTATGTCCTACTTGGATGGCAAAACCCCCCCCATTTAGCCATTGAATTGTAGGGAAAACATCTGTGCAAATGTGCTGGTTCAGACCAAATATCTTTCTAGTCCAGTGCTCTGTTTATAAAACTGTTTACAAAAAGCTGGCTACATGCTTGGGAAGCATGAGAACAGGACACGTATGTATGTTTTCCTTTAATTCCCTTGCACACTCACCATTTTCAGCTCAGAATGTTTTGGACTTTCCTAGCCACCGCAGTTTGTTTATGCAGTAGCTTGCAATGGATCTCTTGTCCAGAGCTTGTCCTGTTCCTCCCCGAGCCCATGTAAACCATGTGTATTCACAGTGTCTTTTGACAAGAGGCTGCACAGGTCTAGCACCTGCTGCAAGAACAAGCGCCCCCTTTAGCTTGCCATGAACCCTGATCCTATTAGCTTCATTCGATGGTTCCTAGGTCATCTTTTGAAGATTCTGTGGACAGCTAACCCCTCTCAAGTCACTTCTGATAAGTGGCTGTCTTTAATATCTCAAAACCTGGATCCTCCGAAAGCATGTGGTCCACATCACATTGACACTGCTTATTGCTATTTGAGAGGAGTGTGGGTGCCCATATGCAGTGTTTTACCATCCTCCTGAGGCTATGTTGCCCTTTGTAACACACAAACACCATGTTCATTTGGGGAGAGTTAGTTAGGACAAAATGGAGAGAAGTGGTTTTGTTCATAAGGAAGCCYGTGCTGCAGGATTCGCCCTTTTGTGCACAGCAGGTCTCTCAGCGACACGCAAAAGCATCAAGCCAAAAGCACAGGCACAGCTGTCCTACACCTGGAACCTACCCAAAGGCACTGGACTTGCTGCTGAGGAGAGCAATTGGCCAAGGGTGTGCCACAGCTTGTAAGGGACATGGTCAACCTCTGCCTGGACAAATGGGGAGCTGAAAGAAGATAATCTCTCCAGGATCCCAATGTATCTCCTGATAGTTCTGGTTAGGAAGAAATATGTGTTAGGAGATGCTTTCAACCCTCTCTGTTGTATTGTGTACTTGTATATTTCCTTCTTGGCTTGCTGCTCACCAGTCAGTCCCTGCAGGAAATTTCTGCTTTGCTAAAATAAATGCATGGCTGTCTCCAGACAAACATCTCCAGCTTCCCAGATATTGGAGACTTGTTCACTCATATGTCAAATCTAGTCCAAATTAACACCAAATCTGTGCTCAGATTTGTRTTCTTCCACCCCTTTGAGTTTCCGCTCAAGGACAGTCCATTGTGCATAATTTCTTTTTTTTTCCTTATTTTTTGCCCTTCTCAAGCATCCACCATTTTGCATCATGATTCATGCAGCTGCAAGAATACAGGGACTGTGGAGTGGGCAGTGAGGGAATACTCTGCCATGACTTACTATTTATTCTCAGCAACTGAGAATACTTCACGGAATGACTCAGTGAACTATTACCTCACAGTTCTCATTTGAGCAGCATAAGGGAAAGGCTGGAACAGCAGCAGCCCTTACCTTCCCCTGCCCCCAAAGGCAAACGAACCATTAATGGTGCAGTAAAGCAGCAGAGCAAAGGTGTGTTTGCTGCACAAGGTTGGTCTCATAAAACTGAACTTTGCCCAAGACCGAACAAAATTGTAAGAAAGACACAGTCAACAATTAAAGGCATGCTTTTTATAAGGAAAAGTTATTTATGACCTTCATATGACATTTTATAAAGTTTTAATTTTGTTACACAACATCCATTCCTTTCAGGCTTTGGCAGGAGAGATCAGAGCATTAGGACAGATCCAGTAACCACTTTTTTTTTTGCTTACTTGTTATTAAACTACCTTCTCCTCTTTAAAGTATTTTATGGTCCAGTTACTCTATTTGCATAATTACTGCCACATCAYCAGTCAATCAATTTTATGTGTTTCTCTCCCCAACCAATCTAAAATATGAYACGTATATAAAAACATCACCCATGATTATACAGACTTCACATTTATTATTGCTTCAGGTCAAAGATATATGATAAAATTACCCTCTGTTATTTCCCCCTCCCTTCCAGCTTCTTTAATTCACAACTCTGAACACTTCCTTTAGTATTGTTTATCAGCAATTCTATTTTTCTCTGACTGGGAGACAAAAGAAAATAAGTAATGGAGCTAGTCAAAACAAGGCAAGTAACTACCACAGGCAGCTATTGCTCACACAGGATTGCTCACTTTTACAAGCATGTGGAATCACAAGCAACYGTACACATTGATAGGGTTGTCGCACAGACATCTGCTGGAAAGACAAAAGTACTCCTGCTTTCTGAGTAAATTCCAGACATGAAAATAAGTGGTTCCAATGGAACCTGGCCTCCAGTGACAGCTGAAACTGATGGTTTTATTTCACATCTTGGTGAAATGTAAAAAACAAAAATACCCCACCTCAAGTTAGACATGACTGACATAAGTGTCATCAGAAGCCAAGACGAACAAATTCCTTTCTGCATTTTACATACCAGTTAGAGAGCACGACACAATCCATCCCTGTTACGAGTTACACTGGCTGGATCTTGCCACCAGTCCATGTGACAGGGAGAAAATTCAGAGATACTAGAAATCATTTATAATGAGAAGAAGCACTTCTTGATTTCTTCATGGCAGGAGTCAGCTTTCAGTCATGAATTATCATAGAATAAACCATCTGATATGTTCTTCAAAATTTATTTGCTGATCCTTGCTAATCTTCCATCCAAGGTACACCACAACGGACTTGACTTTTCATCTTTCTTATTGCAGACTTACTGAGTGTAAAAATCACTTCTGAACATTTGAAGGAAAAATGAAAAACGGACTTGTTTCCCGCATAAAGTAAAATATAACAGTAAGCATACTTATCAAAGTTCTCGGCTCCAAAAGATCCTGAAGAGAGCCAAAAAATATGTAATATCTCACTTCTGCTGACGACTAATTTATCTTGTTCTCTGTAGTGTCCAAAGTATCAGTGCTGTGTTTTTGTGTTTAGATTCAAATTGTAATGGATCAGAGCATACTGGTTTGAAGTAAATGGCAAAATTCCCACTTATTTTCATGAAACAAGAATTTACATCTGCTTCAATAAAAGCTTTCTTGGTTCTCACTACCCTGGTCTGGATGGTGTAATCCTCTGTTTCTTTGTGCTCTTCTTTAGTTTGTTGTTGATTTAAACTCTGCTATTTGCATGCTGCTAGGAAATAATCCGGTGTGCTTTAAGTTGGAAAACTCTAGAAGCAACTGGAAGGTGAGCTGATTGCTATTTGTGGTTTCAAAGTAGGTTCTTCATTGCTGACAATATTTTTATAGGCAAATAGCAGTTTCTTTCGAGCAGCTTTCATGGCAGCTGCTGATAGCTTCCTTCAGAAAAGCCAAGCCTCASCATTGTACAAATAATGTGTTCAGTCTTATCCTGACAGGGACAACATTATCAACAAGCTCCTGTCTTCTGCTTGATTAAATAAGCTAAATAAAGCAGCCTTTGTAGAAAACATACAGTGACAAAAGCAGCATGCAAGCAAAGACAAGGTAGATCATTTGACCAACTTGCATTTGGGTGGAGATTTTGGGTAGATGCTGTAGCTGCACTTGTAGATGCACGTGCTCCGGCATGCACTTGTTTTCACTYCCGTAAGAGACGAAGGTCTGGTGGGAATGCTGGTTGTTAAACATCTACTGGGAGATGCTGCTCTGAATCCTGAGATGACGGGACCATATCTATAAATTAAAGTCAGATAATGCTCCATCTGAGTTGCTGCTTGCTTTCCACATGGAGAAAGTCTAAACTATTGATTTTTGAATTTTGTGGTTTGTGCTGTGACCTGGATAGGTATAACCTGCACAGTCATGGGAATATGAAGCTGACAAGGGAAGCAATGGGACAATGTGCCCTGTGGTGGCATCAGCACCATTCTGATCCATCAGGTGACCTACCTGCTGTCCCACACAGGCAAGGCATCAGCTCAGTTCCCTTGTTAGGCTGAGATGGTGCTGAAATGGCAGTCCTGGGATTGAAAGATGGAGAGATGCTGGGCTGTGAGGTTCTACCAGGGCAATATTAAGCAAGCATTGGCACAGGTTGCTTGTGGAGTGAGGTTGTGGAGTCTCTTGGAGATATCAAAAGCTGTCTGGGCATGGTCCTGGACAGACTGATCTAGGGATGGCCCTGCTTGAACGGAGGGGTTGGATCAGGTGACCTCAGAGTGTTTTAACTGTGGTGGTTTAACCCCAACTAGCAAGTGAGTACCACACAGGTGCTCACTCGCTTTCCACCCATCAGGACAAGGGGGAGGAGAATTGGAAGGGTAAAAGTGAGAACACTTGTGGGTTGAGATAAAAGCAACGTAACAATAATAATATTATTAATTATAATACGAGAACAATAATAGCAACGATGTAATGAAAAGGAAGATACATTAAAAAAAAAAAGAGTGAAATAAACCACCAAAAAGACAAGTGATGCAAATGAAAAACAACTGCTCACCACCAACCAGCTGATGACCAGCCAGCCTTCCAGCAGCTGCTCCTGGTCAACTTTACACCTCATCTCTATAAGTTAAGCATGACACCATAYGGTCTGTGATACCCCTCTGGTTGGTTGGGGTCAGCTGTCTGGGCTGTGTCCCCTCCCAGTTTATTGTACACCCCCACTGTCYTCATTGGTGGGGTGGGGTGAGGAGAAGAAAAGGCCCTGAGGCTGTGTAAGCGCTGCTTGGCAATAACAGGAACATCCCTGAATTATTGACATTGTTTCCAGCACAGATCCAAACTATAGTCCCCTATTAGCTACTATGAAGACAATGAACCCCACCCCAAACCCTTGGTTGCTTCCAACCTCAGCCATTTTGTGATTCTGCAAGTACTGAATCCAAGAGAAACTACTACCTTCCCAGTTGAGCCATATGTTTTTTCCCCYTCTTCAAGCAGTGTTTCTCAAGCAGTGTTTCCTACCACCTACCAAAACTGCAAATGTTTCCAGTGGTTTCACAGCCCATCCTGSATCCTGACAATGTGCCCACGTGGTTGTCCCTGAAAGGCTGGGGTATCGTACACCTCTCTGTGCACATATATCAATGTTCAAACACAACAAACGTGCAATGCAAAGACTAATCTCTCTTGCTGGTCATTTCCAAGCATAACACAAGTTCCTTTGCTCTGTTAAGCCAGATTCTCTCAGGCTCCAGGGTGCTTTTTTGGAGTACTCTTTCTGGAGGGCTAAGCAAGAAATCTTGTTGACAGGCTGTAACTCTGTACTTCTCACAGTTGTGGGCAGGGTCTCCTCAGGAGAGAATCCTTGATTCAGGAATTCACTTCCCCCTTCCTGTGAGAAACCCCAGCTTTGTTGACTTTCCCAACACATTGCACAGGCTATCTATTTACTCAGGCTTTTTCTGAACGGGTGGGTTTCGTGTGGAGGATCTTCAACATTTCCTTGTGCTTGCATTTCTTTGAAAGACATCCCTTTAAATGCTTACCAGTTTCCAGACTTAACTACTTGTCCCTTATGACTCCTAAAAATATGTGGATGTACAAAATTGCAAAAGAAAAAAAAAAAAATTACATTCCTCCCCACACAAGCCTCTGTACCAGTTCTTTAGTAATTAAGGGAGGAAACCAGACTTCCTCCTYGTCAGTGATGCCAGACGTTGCTGTCCCAGTCCTTGGCAGTGCCGGTGCAGGAAACGTCCCTCATCCTCAGGCACTCACATCCTTACAGTCTGAGAAGAAGCTGGCAGATGAATGCAGCAGGGCCAGCCTTACCAACAGGAACAATCTCCTGTGGAGCACTGTGGAGATCAAAAAGGATGTGCTGTTATTAGCTGTGCTRCCCACCGGCTGCAGCAGGACAGCATGGGCCAGGGCAGGACTGATCCTCCTGCCCAGGGAGTGAAGGGAGGAAGGATGAAGGGAGCACGGAAAGGGAGAGTTTTGGACTGAGATGATAGCAGAATAAAATATTTTTTGAGTTGTAAATCTATTAGATAAACTAATCTCAGGCTTTATGAGATTCCAGATGAAATGCAGAAATATGCCAAGCTTCTAATTTTTATTTCCAAATGTTGAGTTAATTTGGATCCAAACTGAGCCAAATTTCGCCTTAGTGTAAGCAGGTGCAACTCCACTGGATTGAAGAGTTACACCCACTTACAACAGGGATGGATTTGTCCTGAAATGATTTAAATA
Organism: Amblyornis subalaris; assembly: GCA_018881555.1. Lineage (NCBI taxonomy): Eukaryota > Metazoa > Chordata > Aves > Passeriformes > Ptilonorhynchidae > Amblyornis > Amblyornis subalaris. The sequence continues at coordinate 12,604,825 of JACAXG010000001.1, read as the reverse complement.
AGGCAGAAAGAGCACAGATGTTTCCAGTGTTTCATCTTTGAACCATGAGACATGAATTGAAAAAACAAGTATTCTCAGTTTCCCTCACAGCAATCTGTGGCCTAGTGGAAGACTCTATTTAAGCACAAGAGCTTAATATTTTCCCTTTTTTTGTTCATTTGCTGCCACTTTCACCCACTTTCTTTTCTTCCTTGTCCTTGCTTTTAATCCTTTAATTAATCTATATTTTTGGGGAAAGACATACCACAAGAGTGAATGAGAGCTTTATTGTTGAACTCACCTTACCTAGATGTTATCTCATTTCCTTCACATTTCAGTGTAATTAGATACTGGAATAATACTTAATTTGTAATTTTCACTGCAATTTTTGTGGGCACAGTGTTTTTCCTATTCTCTGTATTACTTGAAATAGAAAGCAAACCATAATATTGTGAAATATATGCTTCCCTCCAAAACCAGTGGCTGTTGCTTGCTTCCTTTCACATTTAATAGTGAGGCTGAACATAGAAGCAAGTTTATGTRTAGAATAGAATAAATGATACACAATACCACTACTTCTTTTTGACAGATAATAGGTATATAAACACACATAGAGTGAAAAACAGTGTGGATACAACTGTTTCCTCGAAGGTTTTTGGGAGAGAGGAGTGTAACTGTTGACTAATTAGCTCCATTTTGAAGTTTTTCCATCTGTCTCCTGCTTGGGTTTTTCTCACAACTGGCCACTCAGTAAACAGCCTGGCCCTTTGGCTCGGGTCAGAGGCAGATAGCGGGGTGTCAGGGTGGCAGAATGCGGGATGGCTGGATGGCAGGATGGCAGGGTGACAGGATGGCAGGGTGGCAGGGTGACAGGATGGCAGGATGGTAGGATGGCTGGATGGCAGGACAGCAGGTGCTGCCCAAGAAGTGCAGGAGGGTTTCAGCTCCTGCGTGGTTTTCACAGACACGGCAGCAGTGCTGGGGGGGGAGCTCTGGCCACTCCTGGAGATCGGTATCACCTGGCTTTTATTCTCCACCCCAGATATCCACAGCTCACAACCTCTAACACTTCCTCTGCGCCCCTTGGGTGCGTGCAGGATGGCTGTGTGTGATCCGCTTCCTTCCTTCATTGCCCCCTGCCACGACACAGCCAAGGGAGCCCCACGGTCCCATTAAGGAAGGAAGCCACTAACCCGCTGCCCTCTGCCTTTGTGGGAAACATTCTCTGAGCCTTAAATGGCTTCTTTCATCCAAGGAGGGGTGAAAAAAAAGTCCATACATTAGGTTGCCTATTTGTGCCTGGTAACTTCTTGTTCTGACCAGAGGGCTCTGCATAAGCCACCATTTTTTCCCATTTCAGCATGTCTGTGAGCAGCCCCAGAAGTGTTCAGCATCACAGTCAGGGTGCCAGCAGGTCCCTGCCCACCAGTCATGGGTGCATCCTGGGACCAACATCGGTGTGCTCCAGCACCAGGGCAATTACACCGGGCAGGTCTTTGGTCAGTCCTTGGCTCAGTACTTCACCTGACACTGATGACGATACAGCTGGGCCTGAGCACAGGCTCTGAGTTTACCCACAGGAAACAGAAAGATGCACTGTCCTATGGGGATGGAGGCTGTGCAAGCTAAGACACTTTCCCTGCTCTGAGGTCTCCTGAGGCTCAGCTGACCCAGGCACCGCAAGCCTGGCCACCGACAGCAAGGCTGGCCACTCCACTCCTTCCTGCTCCTCCAGACATCACGGCTGTCTAGTGGCCTGGCTGCATAAAATTCAAACATTTTCAGGGCCTTCAAAGGATGCTCATTGTTAAGGAGTGAATCCTTAACAACTAGGAAAATATGAACCTTCATAAAAATGCGTATGAGAACATCTTCTGGGCGGTCCGATATGACAAGACACTCTTCTCACACTGCAACTCCACTAATTTATTCTCCTTGAGTTTCAAGCAATATAGATAAAGGCTCCTGTGTCCCTGAACTCACAGGAGCCTTTTTAGCAACAATAGCAGCTTTGGCTACAGAAAGTACTGTAGGTTCATGCCTGGAGGATGTTAAGCCTCATCTTGCACTTCCCCTTCAGCCATCCCTTTTGTTACTCGGGTTAATATTCTTGGCTAGAGCAGCTCATGCTAAAGGAAGAGGAACAAAACATTTAGTCCTTTAAATGATCAGCCTTATAGCTGCTTTTTCTCTCATGCTGCAAAAATTTTACCTAGTCTGCATTCAGCATAGGACCTTAAAGGATTCATGGCTCAGGCACAAATGGATTGACGTGTTCTTGGATTTCAGTAATACAAATCTGTGCATATGCCATATCAAAACAGTGGTTAAAATGAAGAAAGATAGAAAAAAAACCCCAATAGTTATACAATTTCTAGCTTTTCTTCCTGTAATTTTACTACATTTTAAATAATAAAAACTTGCAAGGGGCTGGGGAGTTATTCAGGATATTATATTTATCTGCTGCCAAACTCCCTCAGGATAAGTTTTCTTTATAGGCTTTTTTTTTTTTTTTCCTTCGGGTTGTTTTTTTGGGGGGGGGTGGCTTTGTTTGTTTTCTTTTTTTGATGAGTTGTACATAGAGTCCTCAGCCACGTCATTGTTCGAAGGATAATGTAAGTGACAGTAAGTCCTTCCCACTTGGAATTCTAAAATGGATTTGACAGACGATGGTCCAGTCTCATTTTCCTCTGTGACACTCTTTCAAATGATTCATCATCCTGAACATGAAAGTAACTTGATGAGGTTATGACTTACCCCTAGATAAGACAGCCAGTTCATGTGAAAGCAATTGCTCCAACTGACTGTCATGCAGATGCTTCAACAGTGACACTGGGCATTTGCTTACACATTTTAATATTTCATGTGCTTTTTTACAGGCAGTGGAATCTCAGACCTGGACAGGATGCTAGTGGAGAGGAGCATACAGTATCTACAACACTACCACACAGCATCCTTAGTTAAGTAACTAGCCTTAGTGCTCCATTTATTTTTCAGCCTAATAAAGGTCAGTAATACCTAACTTTCATTGATTTTAGATAATTTAAATAATATAATTTCTTATCATGCTGTAGTTTATACTAATTCTTCTAGGACCCTCAGTAGAATAAGCTAATGGTCTGACAAATCTTGGTTCCTACCTTCAACTCAGAGCTTCAGTGACCCTGCTTTGGCCACGAGGCTGGGCCAGGCAGCTTCTGGGGCTCCCTTCCAGCTGGTATGACCCTGTGTGTCTAAAATGTGACTATCTTAAAATGTGCATATGCTTTAGGCACTATGCAGGTCTTTCCTGACACCTGTGTGGGATTAGCTTTGCACAGCTATCAATAATTTTTTAAGTCAGTCACATTAGCTTTCCCCTTCAAAATTCAATCCTGTCACCCAGCTTGGCTCTTGCAACAAAATACTCCCATTAACATTTTCTAAATGGTTCATCCTTTTACTTCAGTGACTGCTGCCTCCATAACTTTGAGGTAAAAGCCTGTCAGCCCTGAAGTTAATAGGCATTTGTTCTTGTTTCCATTTTCCACGTCAATAATGCTTTATTTTCTCAGAGACGTGCAGGCTTTGGGGTCTCTGTGGTTCTTATTCAGTATCCATTTAGTGTCTAGTCACTGGGAAGAGACTCATGGCTTAGGCAGGCAGGGGGCACAGAGTGCCTCCAGAATACCCGAAAGTCAGTTTTAATACCTACCACAATACACACATGCTGCCTTCTCCTTCATTCAGAGCATGCTTTACGGGCAGAGCAATGCTGTGCATTTCCTGTGAACATGTGCAAAGTGTGTGGCTGGAATTTCTTTCCCTTGGACTCAGCCAAAAAGAGCAAGTTTCACTTTGCAAGTGTTGTCCAGCTGATGGGCACAGGCAGAACAAGGAACGCCTCCCGAAACAAAGTGCTTGCTGTGGCTTCTGGGGCGTGTGCTAACACAGTGATGAATTCCCATTTCCTTTGAGAGACAACAAGGCAAACTCTGCTTTTAAAAGTACTCAAGTCTATTACATATGTGCACAGATATTCAATTTACTGATAAATAGATACTGATGAATCAGTAGTACAGAGGCACCAATTCTGATACTCAAATAGAGCTGCCACAAGTGAAAGAGGAATTTAATCTCATATTTTCATAGATTTAATCTGTCCCATTCCTCTTGTTTCTTTGAAATATCCAATTACATCTGACTTAATATAATTGGAAGACATTTATTACCATCATTAGTGGTTTGGGTTGAAATCAGCTGTGAAATTGTGCGCACATTAAGATGCAGAGAACTGAGCAAGCCAGAAACCCTGGGAATTGATTTTCTAAATGGTTGCAGAGCTCTCTTACTGGATATGGAGGTACCGACACGTGTGGCCAACCTGGGCTGTGGGGCAAGGAAAGACGCAAGAGAAATGCTCAGTCCTCTTTCCCAAGCCCTTGCTTGTGCCTCTGCCCTGAGCTGAACCACCTCCTGTCTTCCATCGGACACAGGGAGACTGAAGCTGTCGGGGAGAGATCGATCTTTGTTACTTAAGACTGGGTTATTAATTCTGCAAGTTAGAAGCTAAATATAAAAGACAGACAAAATTACTCTTGGCACTTCCAGTACAAGTTTATAAAAAAGAGCTCTGAGAAAGCGGAGAACATGAAAAGATCCCGTTTTCTCATGCATTTCAAGACAGCCAATTACACTGAACCATCAGTGAGATCTTGAAGAGAGTATTATTCCACAGCCTCACTCAGCTATTTATTCTTTATCAATTGCTAAAATTCCAGAGCATAGTCTTATTGCTGACTGTGCTTCCATCCTTTGTAATTTATCCAGTAAACTGCTGTGTTTGGTTCTTCTCCGTCAAGTGTTTGCCACAGGGAATCTTCCCATTGTGATGCTACAGACAGCATCATGTGAGAGGACTAAAGGTGTGCCTGGACACCTCCAGTTACAGACAGCTGTAGGGGTAGACAGGTGAATTTTTATTTTTTAATAATCACTTCAACAGGAAAAGCAAGACACTTAGCAATAAGTAATTATCACGAGTTGCTTTGATTATTGCCTATGGGATGAAAAACTAGTTACATACCTGGGCATTTTGCTGCAAGAATTGTTTTCCAGAATGTTTTCCTGCTTATCCGTGCTAATGCTTGCAACATTTCACAATACAGTCCATGCCCATGCCMTGTCCTTTCCTACTTATTCCACGTCTCAGATATCCATCTGTTGAAAGAAAAAACCGCCTTTCACTCTCTCACAAAGGTCTTGGGAGGACAAATGTATTAAAAATTAGGAGGCAGCTTGGATACTGCAGTTACTGGTCCATAAAAATCCCTCAGGAACAAAATTAGGACACTTTCATATAATTTTTTTTTTTAATGCTTTTCTTTTTCAGAAACAGGGCTCAGTGAGCGGGAGGCAGAATTTTCTAAGGTCTCACATTTCTGTTTCACCTTCTTGTTGGTAGATTGGCAGTGTCATTAAACAATGTAGATAGTTAATTATTTTTAGTCAAGCAATGTAACATGGCAATAAAATTTTCGAAGAGACCCGTTTTAAAGGTCAATGACCTCATATAAATTGCTAAGTGTCAATAAATATCTTTCAACACGGGTGGAACAATATTTGTACGCTTATGGACAGAGTTAGAGAGTTTAGCTTGCTCAAGACCACTAAAGATCTCATGCTTATAGCTGCACAATAAATGTCACCAATGCAACCCATAAAACTATGCCCATTCAGGCTTGATTTTTTTCAGAAAATCATTGCTGGCTTTGAAAATTAAAAACCATCGTGAAAACAGAAAATGTTTTCATGTAAAGAAAAAACTGCAATTGTCTTAGTAAAGATTGGTTTTCTTTGGATTTCACTGAAACATAATTCCTGAATCATTGAGCTTTATAATTTCCCAAATAGAAACAACACTGTAATAAGCATCTTCTTTTGGTTTTGAACTCCTGGAAGTAAGTTATTATGTGACTGCTTACTAAACTAGGAACACAAAGAAAATTTCTTACTTCCGTTTTCTCTAACATAATCTCTTGGACAGGAGTTATTTTTCTGTAAGATGCATCTACAGCTGCTACTTGTTGTGCCACTAACAGAAATGTGAGGAGAAAGACATTAAATGCTCTTTCACAAGGGCTTTCCAGCTTCATCCTCTGTTTGGAATCACACCTGCTAGGTGATCAACATGCCAGGTCTTTATGAATGGAGGAGAGCACATGCTGAATTATCTTGTTGGTATTCCACATGCAATTTCAAAGCTAAACAATGCATGTCTTTTATATATGATTCATCTCCTAGGAATTCATGCCTTCATAGCACCTTTTCTAAAACAGGAAATAAATGTGTGTTGCTAAGTTACTTCCATGCTTTGAAAAATCCCACTGCCGTTTCCATTGTCTAGTTTGTGTTCTGAAGGCTGTGCTCCATCACAGGCAATTTTTTTTTTCTTCCGTAAYGAATACCTGCTCTTTTTACCTTTGTCTTACTTTCTGCTGAAGGTAAAGTCACATAGATTCCCTGCATGTTTTGCCTCTTACACGTGTGCCAAATGTGCCTCCCATTGTGCCACTTTACTGGGAAGTGCCTAGAAGACGCAGACGAAAATTCTCCAGGCACAGACAAAAATCCTCTGGGCAGCAAGGCACCAAGCCAGTGCTGGTGACCTTATATTCCTTACTGGAGCACTGTCTCAAGAACATGTCGATGTCTGGGCTGGGACACTTGGTGCTCCAGCCAACGCCAGTGCTTTTGCCTAGCAGCTGAAGTAATCTGCATCTCGAGGGTCTACTCCCCCATCTTTCCATCTTCAACTTGATTGCACATAAACTTTATATGGTATGCAGTTTATACAGAGTTACTTCCCATCTGTATCTCTTAAGAGCAGCTGTATTAAGGTTAACTGGATTCGGAGTCATAAATAGGAATGGCTAATGTGGTTGTACAAGCTTCCCCCCAGATCCTGGTCAATATTGTAACTCCGACCTGTAATGCACTCTCCCTGCAATTCCAGTACTGGGCGTCTCTTAAGCAAATACAGCTAATCACTTCAACAGGTTGCTGACTTTTATGAATTGAATTGCATAGCAAATAGCTGTGACAGTGTGTACAACACTGCCAGACAAGAAAACAACATCATTATGTAGGGAAGAATGTGCCCCAACTCAAGAGAAGAGAGAAAAAATGTTTTTTGCTACTTCATTTAAAAGAAGAGTGTTACTTGGGGTTGTTACTTGGGGGAGAGGATGTGGGGGTGTGGGAGGGAGGTTTTTGTTGAGGTTTTTTTTGGCATGTATCTGGGAAGCTGGTACTGAAACAGTGGGTCAGACACATGGGGAGCTAGATTCTGTCTGTCCATTTTCCAAGATGGGGACTTGATCCTGAATGATGCGTGGCAGTGCAATTAAGCAAAGGCAGATAAGAAGCAAACTGTGCAAGATACTTGGCTACCCCAGCAGTGACAGAGACAAAACCCTACTCTGAACAAACCAAATGCATGCTGAGATGGTGGCTTTCTCCCAATACCTTCATGGGTTTCAGCTGCCTGCCTCTCACGTCAGCTTCCTCCACTTCTGCGCAAGTCTCATAGGCTCGGGGCACCTCTGGCCCCAGTGCCTTAGACAGGCTTTAATGGTAAGGCAAATTACCCTAGTAAATGAAACGTCTTATTTCATCAATTCTGCCTTTGGTAATCTTCTCTCATTTCGATTTTCCACCTCTCGCCCTGACTAATTTCAATGACTTCAATTTTGTCACACCTGAAATACATTTGGCCGCATCTTTCTTGCACTATGTGGACTGAATTTACATTATAGTAATTTAATTTTCTGAAGGCTTTGATATAATTAGCCGGTCAGGCCAGCTAAGCTGTAGACTACTTTCTGCTGTACGTTCAAAGAGCATTCAGAGCAGTCACAATACTCCGGAAATAATTTTCTTGCAATTTTCAGCAATCTAATAAAAATTCTTGGTAAGATGGTACATTAGTCACATATTACACAACATGTCTCTCTCTAATAACTTATAGCTCATTTTAGCTGTACTAAAAATAGTGGTTATAGCTCTCATTAATTATCAGAATGTCGGATAGTAAATTGCTACAAAAAGCTTTCATGCCAGGAACTGCAGCTCCCATGTTTGTATTTGATGTCTGTATTATGAGACAAATAATGTTTCCTCTTCCAAAACCACAGGCTCTGGCCAGAAGATCTGGCAAAACTCTCCTGAAAAAAATAGGAGATAGACTATGGGGACATACAAGCTTTAGGGCTTGCCCCTGGTTTTGTGTCACCGCCTTTAGTGAGCTCACATAGCCGGATGCCTGGCACTGCTTGTGGCATTTGCAGGTACGATCCTGATAATGCTGTAGAGAGCATGACTCTGCAGGGAACCCATTGATTTCAGGAGGTTATTTCCAGCATGTGGGACCAAAGGTCATTATAATTGGCAGCACTGCAGTGAGGTTAAACCAGCAGTCTTCAGGAGAATTGTGTTTGGAAATCTATTTGCGTCCAGTGGGAACACAGACAAGTGTTGAGAGAGACGATATTAGTTTAGAGAAAAGTGACTGGTGTGAAAAGAAGTGAAATGGGAATGACTATCACATTTCTAGAATTAAAGTTACACATCCAGAGCAGCCTAAACTGACTAAGGCAGGCCTCAGCCCTCCTGTCTTCTCACAGGTTGGAAATTAAGTCAAGTGAAGAGTATCCTGCTGGTCTAGCTCCATGAAGCAGCTTGGCAGAGAGCTGGATGAGCACTCCCCTGAGCTTGTGTGAGGCCAAGGCTGGGGCCAGGCAGAAAGGCAGGATATCACAATCCTGGTGCCCCTGCTTGAAGCTGGTGAGACCTGCCCACCCTTCCATAGCAGTGAAATATCCTGGGCAGCTGGCAGTGCAAAGCCCTTGTCAAATACACCCAGTGTAAAGTCCAGCATCAGACAAACAAATGGGGATCCTTTTCTCCTGTAGAAACTTAGAATGAAATGTTGGCACTTGTTTCCCCCAGGACATAATAAAGGGATGAAGGCTACAGGTCTGGGGAAGGGTTAGAGAAATTCAGGGAGGAAATGTTCAGCAGCCAAATTTTGAAAACAGAGTCGTGCCGGGAAAGGATGGTTTCATAAGAGATCCGCTGTTCCCTGTGCACTAGTCCCTTTGGTGATAGGCCAGGGTATTTCTGGTGCGACAATTCAGGCACTGCCCCATTTGTTGACACCTTCTCCTTATTCACTCTGATGGCTCAGTCAAGTAAAGCCCACACAAAAATTCTGTGGCCCTTTTTTCTGCTGTTTTTTTTCTCCTTAATTTAGCTTCTTCCTATGTCTCATGACATAGGGGTCTTTGGGTATGAGAAGGGCTCCCCTGCAGTAGTAACATACCGAAAAACCAAACCCTAACCTGATATCATTACAGTACAATTTCCTTGCTAAAATACAACGGCATAAGTTGGTATAATAAGGCACTCCAAGTTTTATTGTGGTTGAGGGCCAGATCCCAAAAATTCTCTCACTGTATTCTTCTTTGTCTCAGATTTGATGGGTTTTTCTCAATATTTTGGGGATTTTGTTTTTTTTTTTGTTTTGTCACATAAGTATAGTGGTTACAAAATGCAGAATTTATTTCCTTTATTTCCTTTCCTTTTTTATTTCCTTTGAAAAGGCTGGTAAATAAAAACTTTTCCCAGGAAGCCTAACTTTTTGTCTTCAAAACCCAGAGGTGTCCTATACTAAAACAGGCTAACCGTTTGCAAAACAAGACCTCAGACATTTCATTAAAATGTAGTTAGAAGAAACAGCTCTGTCTTGACATGTGGTGCAAAAAAGACTATAACACCCCAAAGCCCACATCACACAAACCTCTTAGCTAGGTTAGAAGCTGAGCTCCTCCTGCTCCTTACCTGGGCGTGGGGAACATTCCCAGACTCACTCCAGTGGCGGCGACCGCGAGTAGAGTAGCTTTGAGGAGAATTCCTCAAAAACACTCACTCAAGGGCCACTTTGGCTCCTTGGTCTCCTGCTGCTCTCCTGCTGCTCTCCTGCTGCTCTCCTGCTGCTCTCCTGCTACATCAGCGACTGGGGAGCATTGCAAAACCACTGCTGCGTGTAGGCAAAGGATCTGCTGAAATCTGTCAGATCTGGGCCTTGCAAATAGGCAGGGAAGAGCAGCCCGGCAGGAGGGCTAGGTCCTGTCCTCCTGCAGCATCACACTTCTTTGAATGGATGCTACCAGCATTTAAAGCAGGGAGAAGATGATGAAGGAGCTTTCATGCTTCCTGAAAAACACTTCCCAGAGGAAACTCAGTGCTCCTGAGGGCCAGCAAACAGGTGTTTGCTTTCTCTTTTCTTCAGCCTGGTACTGGGGTGCTGGCTAGCACACAGGAAGCTACTTTCCTTATTTGTTCTTCCAAGATTGACCAGGTTAGTCTCCTCATCCAAAATGCTGAAAGAAAAGTCATTTGTGCAGCCGTTCTTAGGACCAGCTTTTTACTCACCCTTAAACTGTTAACCCTGACCTTACTGGATCTGTATCCTGACCTGTGTGACAGCCCCACCCAGGCTGGTAACAATTGCAAATGATGTTGCCAGAACTTCTTCACAGTTACAGCTATTTTCATGCTTTCTATGCTTTCTAGCAGTGTAGCTGTCACAGGACTAAGTGGCCCATTTCCCGGTTCAGCCTTGGACACAAGTTGCCTAAAATTTTTAAATGCAGAAATCAAATAACTTGTAATTTGAGAAAGGAACATAAGGATTCCCTCTTTCACCCAGGGAAGATATTTGAGCAATCCTTGCTAAATGCCCCTTCTGATGCAGCCCTACCCACATTTTTGTGCAGTAATGAGCCTTTTTTCTCCCCAGATGAGCGGAGCAGGGAGGGTACTAAAGAGAAAAGCCACCAGAAGAATGCAGAGCAGTCCCTGAAGAGCTGTGGCCTGGAAATTAGGCAGAAGATATCTTGTAGCATTGTTTGTATGGCTGCTGGGTTTCCCTTTGCTGCAGGGCTTGTGGAGGCTTTTCACTTAGCAAAAACAGCACGGAGCATCTGGGGTAGTGGCCATACCATTTAGCAGCCCCTGAAATAAAAAACTCTATACAACCTATTTATGTTGACTCTTTAGCTAACAGAAATAATGAATTGCGATTTATTTATACCCTTGTCATAAGATGACCACTGCCTCCTCCCAGGCAGCAAGTTATAAAAGAATCATTCAAAAATTCGTTGGCATTTAACATAGCAAAGTAAGTCACTTCCAAGTTGATGATGTTAAACTATCATTGAAATGAGAGCAAACTCATTATAGGCAAGACACTGTCAAGTCATGTTATTTTGCTGGAGTGGCATCTCTAGGATGAACAAAGAGATCTCAAGATTTTAAGCCTGAAATGATGGAAAACATGTTCTCAGCTGCTAGAGACCCATAACCGAAGATCTGCAGGCACCCAGCTTTAACAGGTCCCTGTGGGGGTAGCAGCACCTTATGACCAACCCTAAATCAGATATCTAAACTCCCTCGGTGGCAGGGAGGTGGTGGATTAAGGCTTGGATCCACCTTGTGCAAGTGCTTTCTATTCACAGGCATCTTCCAGCTCAGCATGGAGGGATATCTGGACTGCACTTCGGAAGTACATCCCCCATGATATGTTCAGTTTTAACCCCTAATGCTGCATTCTGGGTTCTGCCACTACTAGCCATTACGTGTATTTGTGGGTGCTTTCTAAGGTTTCTTAATTGCATTGAGCGAACACTATTCCATAAATGAGTGTTTTCAAAGAACTTCATTTGGTGAGTTTTGTATCTCTCCTTTATTGGCTTTTTGTAAATTATCTCCTGGCAGGCGAAACAACATGTTGTAAGCTCATGTTGCAGTTCATTCATACCACAGTTCACATGCTATTCCAGTGAGCCCATGGGGAGGGTGGAAATCCACTGGAGAAGGATGCTGGGAAACTGTCCTTTATTCACTGTTAACTTCAGAGAGGACCAGGCAGTCAAAGAGGCTGGAGACAAGTCTCGTGACATGTGCAGAACATTCCCTGCTGCTTGCTGGAAGAAATCCGCACTTATTAGAAGGAGTAAGGGATTCCTGACTGATGGAAGAACATGACTGTGCACTCTGCTGAACTTTCAGCATTGCAACTGGTCTGCTTTAGAGTCAAAAATAACTGTTTCAGAAGTGGTCTGAGACATATATCTCTTATTGCCACCTTATGCTACATCAGGAACTGTGGACTGACTTTCTCCCTCACTTTGTTCTCTCCAATCCTGATTTCCCTGAGAAACTAAGGGACTTAGGATGCCTATTTCCATTTGCCCTATCAGACTATTACCGGTTAAAACCATTTAAAACTATAAATGTTTCTTCTTTTACCATAACAAACAGCTTACTTTGTGAGCTCTTTAATGAAAACTAAATTAATTTTAGAGGCTAATAATGACAGATAGAGTGTGCATGATTTTTACTGAAGCAAAGATGTCAATTTCTGGGTTTACTGGTGGTGCTCATATCTGAGCTGAGCCTGGGCCACAGCCACTGTACGCTGGTGAGGTTCTTCTGATGCCATGCCAGTTTTTCCCCAAGGGAAATTTGTTCCCCTTTTTAGGTAGGAGCATCTGCCTAATATGCTATTTATAACATAGTTCTTTCACAGAATCTCATTTAGAGCTATAATTGCATTCAGAAATGCAATGAATGAAATTAATATATTTGTGAAAATACTTCAAATGCTTTAGGAATGATAAAAATACGAATAAAGGGATCTCTGAATACATTAATGAAATTAAGTTGGCATAAACAAGACCACATACAAATTCACTGGTTTCAGCGGCATTCTGGTTTTGGTGGCATTCTGACTTCGGTAGCATTCTGACTTTGGTATTGATACTGGTATAAGCAAGAACCAAAACAGGTCCTCAGTGTTTTCCAAAGTTTGTAAGGATGTCGTGCATAAAACTTAATGCTTTTCAGACTTTGTAGTTATGTACACTCTCCTGAATTCTTCTTTTATAATGGCCAAGCCATTAAAAGGAGACCTTTCCTACCCCTCTAGCATGTAGCAGCATTAATAAATCAAGTGATTTCTTGCTGGCCAAAGTAAGTTGGCCTGAAAAAAGTGTCTATAATATGCAGGTTATATAGCTGTGATCTTCTTTACCCTAATAATATGTTTCTTTATACTGCCTATGTATTAGTTGTTTAAAGACAACATAAAATTAATATTCTTTTAGAAGACAACTTATGGTTGAAAAGATGTAGCAATAGCCTTGCATGTAATATGGTTTAACAATCTTAAATATTCCAGACAGGAAAAGTTTTTTGTCAAAGTCTCTGACAGTTTAAACTTTAAAGCTTCAGCAAAACTTTTAAACTTTTAAACTTTGAACCTGTTTGAACTTCATTTGATTTATGAATTATTAAATGTACCACTGAAATTCACCGTCTTTATTTTCATCTAGTAAAGATTTTTTGTTTAAAAGCTACAGATGAAGAGTGGGAACTAAGGAAATGCAGCCTGAGGAGATTATAGCCCTGTTTTATCAGAACAGCATTCCTCTCAGCTGTATAAAACAAAACCCCAGTAAAATATTTAGAAGTGGGAGAGATAAAGGGCTGAAACTGGTATATACAAAAGGGTGGGGAAAAAGAATGCTAAACTGGAAAGCTGGATTAGGCAAGATTTGGAAAATTAGATACCTCTAAATTAATTATTTAACTCTTCCTCCATGTCCTGGTCCATTTTTCTGTGTCAGGATTAAGAGAAGGGCAGCACTAGGTTCACAGTGTCTTTAACATGAAGTCGAGGGCAGTGGGAAGGAGGAAGGCATTACTTTAGCAAGTTGCTCTGGAGGAAACAAATCTCTGGAAAGGGAAATGCTCTGAATGGCTCCCAGAGTCCTGCGCCAGAGTGCTGGCTGTAATTTATGTCTCAGCTGACAGGGAACGTACTTAAATCACAGCACTGACACCATATAGGTATAAATGGAGAAGGTAAGTGGTCGGTGCCTCTGCCGTAGCAGCATTCACACACTGCTAATCACAGCTCTCAGGTCTCATCCAGCATGGTCTGGGCACTGCACGAGGATCTTTCCAAAAACTTTTTGGAAAGTCAGCCCTGGAAGAGGCACCCAGGGAGCGTGGCGGCAGTCTGTGCACAGGCGGCGGGTATTTATAGCTGTGTCTGAATGAGTCTGTACAGATGCAGTTTATCTGGGAGTGTTAGATACTGTCTGCAGGTTGATGATCCCTTGCTAGCAGGATAAAAGGAGAAACAAATAGAAAAAAACCCTGCCCATTTGCTATTCAACAAAACTGCTAAAGTCTGTTTTGTTGGGCTGCTTTGGGGTATCCTTAACAGGGCCAGCTGAGTTCCCCAAGGAAGACTCCCTGCCAGAAGCAGCGCTGAGCTGGATAACTGCACAGGGAGGGGGGCAGGAGAGCAGCACGGGCTCTCCTGCTCTCTCCTGCTGGGGTGTGGTACCGGTACCGCTGCTAAGGCAGCGTTTGTTCAGCAGCCACCGGGAAACAGGGCATTGCTCCAGCCCTCCTGTGCATCTTCCAGCAAGTGTCGTCACAAGGCAATCTCATTAATAGGGCCAAAGATAAAAGGGATAAAGCACATAGGGAAAATTGAATGAAACTGGAGCTGCATGAGGGCTGTAATATCCAAACTTGGCAAATACRTAATGTCAACAACATAAGTTACAACTGGGCTTCTGAACTTGCAGTGAGAGAAATAGAAGACAAAGGTAAAAATGGGGGAAAATTGAGGAAGAGGGAGGGCAGAAACAAGGTATTCCTCAGCCTTACATGCAGCCATTACAATAACCCAAGCAGCATCCAGCATCAGGTTACGCACTGAAAACAAGGTCTTAAATTTGAGAGAAACTTGATACATGAGCATTTTTCTCTAATAAGGAGCCTTTTGTCTGTTTGTTTCCTTATGCCTTGTTCAGGATGATGTCTTCTTACATGAGAAGAGGTGAAGTGATTTTACCTGCTTTCAAGTGGAGCACAAAATCAACGCTATTCGCCAGTGAGTTGAACAACACTGGGACACTGCACATGGACGGATGCCCTCTGATGTGCCTAAGGAAGGGAGAACCAGGAGCTTTGGGATCGTCAGAGCACTTCAATTTATCTGATTTTGAGTGGGTTTTACCGAGGTACTGCCTTTAAAATAGAACTACTTGACATTTTTTTTACTCTGGAGTGTATTTGCTTAGAAATCTGAAAAACTGGAAGGCTTATGGATAAGGAAAACTGTAGAGAAATGCAAAGCCCAGCTATGGGGCACTGAATCACAGACAGAGGTCTGGACCAGTAACCACATTATTTCTTTAAGGGCATTCATGAGTACAATTGTTCAATCACAGAACTAGGCATTTGGCACACATTTTCCGACATTTCCTAAGGAGAAAAATAATAGTGCCATTCTTTTGCAGTGCCAGATGAGTTTGCTCTTTTGTTCTGAGCCGGAGACTAGAGGCTTTTCCTTAGCAAATATGTGCAGAGGCACTGGCTCAGGTAAATGAGAGAAAGTACTGGACAGCCTACTAAAGGTGCCGTGGTTGCATCCCTTACACAGATGAAACTCAGCACCCCGTGATTCTGTGGTGTTTCAGAGCTGAGCCACCCTTATGTGGTTACCAGCCTTCAGCAACACTGTTCTAAAAACATAATGCAGGCTTGAACGCTGAGGACAGCTTTTTGATTTCAGAGAAAATAAAACCATTCAGCTATATCCCTAGACCTAGGTGAATTGGGCAACACTTGTTTCCCTCCATAGCTATTTTCACAGTCACTTTCACCTGGCTGTGAGAGAGGACTGACTGGGTTCTCTGTGGCAAGATCCCCTGTGGCCATTTGTTCCACTACATTTCTCTTGTCCTGTCTTAAGGGATGCACCAAGACAATAGTAACTCAAGATAGAGACTGAGTTTAAAATCTGTGTTTTCTATAGAAGCTGAGGAAGAGAAAAAAATTAAATAATGCCTGGCTCCAAAGACCAGAAGATTGGCAACCTTCTCAGCTCTCAGTGTGGAAAAGCAGCTATCTCATATGCACACTACAATGCATTCTGTGAGCAGGCTCAGATAAGTCTTGGGCATAAACACATCCCCTTCAATCCCCAACTGTTCTGGGATCAACTTCTCTACCGGCAGCATCCTTCCAAAGGTGGGCCTGTGAAGAGCGTCAGAGGCTTATAAACTGATCGATGCCACCTTAGGAGTGTAAGGGTTCGGCAGTTCCTCCACTGAGCAGCTACTCCACACAGTTTTACCCGTCGTGCTATTTAAAAAATAGATTTATTATCACTTTGGCTTCCTTGCAGCCTCTCTCTGTTTTGTGCACAGTCTGAGATTTCCATTGGTGCCCTGACCCAGTCAGGGGCTTTGAATCAGCTCTGAGGGAAATAGGTCAGTCCAGAGCAATCTGGACTGTTGCTAAAAGCAAGCCTGTACTTCAGGAAACAACCAGACTGGAACATTTAAAAAAAAAAAAAAAAAAAAAAAAAAGAAAGGAAAGAAAGAAAGAAAGAGAGAAAGCAAGCAAGCAAGCAAGCAAGCAAGCAGGCTTTTCTTTGAGGATTTTCTGTGAAATCTGTGGCAAAACTCAAGGAAACTGTGCATTGCAGGTATTTTAAAAGAAATATTTAACAGTGGAATTTATGACTCACGGAAATGCATTTTAATAGTTCTTCCCCAGCACAAAGACAGAGGAAAACACATAGCTGAGGCAGGTAGAGAACGGCTGGACTAGGCCACACCAGCTTCACCCTTGAGCTGTGGCAGAAACGTGGATAGCAGAGATTAGACAACACCGCAATAACTTGGAACAAGCAAGGCTGAAAGACTCTGACAGTGTGAAAATTTGACTCATAAAGGACCCTTTTTATAACTCTGAGACCTTTCACCTTCTGCTTCCTTTGCCTTTTATAACCACGTAAGGTCTTCTAGGGATCCCTTCCCATGTTCCTTGCTCAAGGAAGCTGGCAGCCGCTAGGATGTGCCCACAGCAAAGGTGATCTAATGCACTCATGGGTGCACGGAGGGATGAAAGGATGGACTAGGAAAGCAAAGGGACCAGTGGCACCCAGGGGTCCCGGTTCCCAGGGCGGTCCAGGCACTGCACTCAAGTACGCGTCAATTTGGACTTCAAAAGGGTGTGGAGGGACAGGCTGGGAGGGGCTGAGGGGGCCGGGCGGGGGCAGGCGGTCTCTCCTCCCGCAAATTTTGGCCGGGCGGCCTCTCCCCCATCTCCATCCCACGACGCATTTGAAATATTTCCACCCTGAAGTGGACCCAGTTCCCCCGCCACTTGTAGAGCTTGGCAAACAGCGGCGGCGGCCCAGCACACCCCGGCCCGGCCTGGCGGGAGGGAGGAAGGTGGGTGCCGGCCCCCCGCGGCCCTCCGCGGCCCTGGAGCCCCCCCGAAGCTTGGCGTGGGCGTGCGCCTCCCCCAAGTGTGTGTTTTGGATGAGGCGGCGCATCAGCTGCCTGGTATCAGCGCTGCGGCTCCGGCGGGGCGGGATGGAGGCTGAGCAGAGCCAGGCTCGGGAGGGTCAAGTACAGGTTGCTGCACAGGAAAGAGCCGGGGGAGGGGAGCCTGGGTCACTCCTCTCGCCGCTGTCTCTCCCTTTCTCTTTTTCCCTTTTTTTCCCCCCTTCTCCCTCCCCTTTTTTTTTCCTCTCCCCCCCCCCCCCCCCCCCCTTTTTTTTTCCCCCCCCCCCCCCCCCCCCAGAGAAGGGGATGTTGGGACTATTCCATCAGTGTGGTATGTCTGTGTAAACATCATTAGCTCCTATGAGCTGACACGCTGGAGATTTTCATTTCTTCTTACAAATCGCTGCCTTCCACAATAAAAATACCACGCATATTAGGCTGGATATGTTCGGAGGGAAGATGGAGATGTTTATTCTCCTTTGATCTGTCACAAAGCAAAAATCAGTCTCAGCAGAAGAGTAGCACTGGAGACGGGAGAGGGTCCGGGTCTCCCAGAGGGCACTCTGGGCTGCGGTGTGAGGGCAGGTCCGATGGCCTCGCCATGGGCAAGGTGGGATGAGCCAGAGGCGTGAGGCTCAGCGCTGCCTGGAGGCACCATCCCAAACTCCTGCCAGCCCAGCTGGGCCCTGGCCTTCAGCAGGGCTCTCCAGAGGAGCCCTGACAGTCTTAGTAAGGCAAGGATGTTTGTGAAAAAACTCATCTCCAGAGTACATTTGGAAAAAATCGCCTTCTTTTTTTTTTTTTGCCCTTGAATTCTCTGGGGTGTCCAGCAGCCAGTGGGGTTACTCCATTCAGGGAGCTGTGCACGCGCTTGGCTTGGCCAGGCTTCGCACAACAGAGCAGAGCCCCGCAGAGCCCAGCAGAGCCGAGCCAAACGTGCTATCTGCCTTGATCCACTCCTTATCTCCGGGAGCAGTTGTAGCAACCAGGGAGCTCCAGCAGAGAAACTTCCCTYGTCCACTTCCCCCTTCTGTCTGTTTGCCCTGGCAGAAAAGCAGCACTTTAGTAACCAACAGATGTCCACACCCTTCTTCTTCCAAAGCGTTCTTCATTTTGCTTGCCTTGATGCCTTGGTAGGTATTACTTGCTTCTGTCTCCTTAGTCATTTTTGGGTGGGGAGGAGGAAACTTGGTGAGATATTCTCTGCGTAGCAACAGTAGAATCTGTGATGTCTTTGCAATAAATTTTAGTATAGCAGGTTTGTAGGTAGTTCTTTTTTTACACAAAAAATGAAAATGTATAATGTTAAGGGCACAGAGAGAGCCAGGCCTTTCAATACAAGACTGATCTGTGCTGAGCTTGTTTCTGCAGCTGTTCTTTGCCTGGCTCACCAGGAGAAGGCAGCAATCTCCACACAGCATGCGGGAGTCCCCACAAGCCTTTGTGGTAAGACCTCAGCCAGTTTTGCTAATTCCTGTGTCCCAAAGACAGTTTTGGTCCAGAGATCCACCCAGATCCCAGACTTCCCAGGCTTTCTCTTTTTGCTTTTGGTAACGTTTGCTTTTGTCTCTTTCTAGTGGAGTACCGAGCCATATGAAGAGCAATAGCCCGCATAGTTAAGGCCGTTCACAGAGGCCAAGAGTACGGATGCTAGCCTGGAATCTTTTGCTCCCACCTGACACCCYTGTGCGAGCAGGCAGCCCTGCTGCTGTGCTGAGTGGTGCCGGCTCAGTTGCTAACACAAAGCTGGCAAACTCCAAATGTCAGCCTCTTCCCCTCTGCAAGGCTGATCCCCTTCCAAGAGCGTGGTTCGCGTGTGTTACAGTGCAAACCCGTTAGTCAGATGCATTGGGTAATCATCTTTTCTATTTGTCCTTCGGCATTTGCTTTTTGTACCTCAAACCTCCTCTTCATAAATCTCTCGGATGAGGGTGTGGGCAGAAACCCCCTTGCTCCCTTGTTCCCTGTCCTGTTCCCCCAGCTCATCGGCTCAGTAGCTGGGTAGGATTGTGTCAGAGCATTCAACTCCTTCCTCCCACACACAGTGATTAATCACTGAGGGCTCAATCAGTGAGCTTTGTTCATCTAGGACGCTTTTTCCAGACAAACTGGAGTAATTTGTATTAAGAGCAACTGGTGAGAGGTTTTTCACAGGTCTCCACACATATATGGTTGTGTGAAGTGGAAAATCCATGGCTGCAAGATAGCAAGCTACTACTGCAAAGGAGTTTTGCTTTCAACTCTACCTGTGTATCTGGAGTTATGTCATGGGCTTCAAGACCTCCACCTTATAGAGTCAGCTGGCAAACTAAGGAGGGCATTTTGCTTAATGGGTGTCAAAAGTCAGAGGTCAAATGGAGTTATCATTTTTCCAGTGTCTGAGAATCTAGCCCTCATTCTTTGAATACATTTATTTGCCATGTGATTGCAGTCGCAGGACCGATAAGCCTGGAGCCCAAATCATGACCAAACAGTGAAGGAGTTAGGAATCCACATTTCTCAGCCAGAGATGAAAAGCCAGAGCCTTTCAATCCACATAGTAAAATAAATTATGACAAAAATTCATCAGTTAGGCAGAACAAAGTCATGATTTCAAAAGCCTTGTTGAATTCATGTTATTCCTTTTATCCACATAAGTACAAATAGAGATCTCAAAATGTAGTTCTCTAACTGCCCAGGAGGAAATGCCCATTTCCACGTTTGGAGGATCTGTTTTCATGTGGCCAAACTTGTGATTCCTTTGGTGTAAGATTTTCCCAAAGGATAAGCATAGTCATTTCAGCATCCCTAATACGTTAATTGTGTAGATAATGCTGAAGTTTCTAGGCTGTATGAATTTAAGATGTGTTTTATAAGACCAGATGGTTTCCTTCCACAGCAGGGCATGGGGTGTGACTTTATTAACCTGGCTCTTGCACATCCCACTATTGGTGTTGGACTGTTCAGCCCACTGAGGGGTCCCATGGGCGAAATGCCTTTACAGTAGTGATAAGATGTCAGTTTTTCAGTGCCGGGCAGCCACAGATGACATCGTGCAGAAACGATGTGCCCTCATTTTTATCACCAGAGGTGCCTGAATATCTAAAAATTATCTTGAGTAAATAAGAAGTGTTCACCTTTTGTTTTGGTGGCTTCTGCATTTATTCAATGTTAATAGTTTAACAAATAGTTAATTGGTAAAAGTCTGAAACAGTACATTTTGAAAGATAGTATTGATGGAAAGGCAATTTTTAATCCACTTATGCTGGCAATCACAGGAAAATAAGACAATATTTAGTTTTTCCTAACTTGGGCTCAGTGAAATGAGCTGCAAATCTTTAGGCAGAACTGATGAGATCAAAGCTTGGATCTGCAGTAGAATCACATATAAGCAGCTGTTTGTTAGTATTTGTACAGATCAAAGTTTCTTAAAAACATACAGAAAATGTTTTTGAATAAAGGCTCTTTCAAATCTCGTAACTCACAAACAGAATTAGCCAGGCCTTCTAGAAAAATTATTTGCGATGAATTCTTTGCTTGGACATAGTCCTCCTCCTCCTCAAGCAGTATTTTTAAAGTGACCAACCACAGATTTCTCCAATTTTCATCTCCAGAAGTTTGAAAAAAGAGTTCACAGAAATGAGTGCTTTTTTATCCTCTTAATTTTGTAAATTATTGTGAATTCCAATTTAATAAATTGTGATTGAAGAGGGCTCGTCAGGCAGAGCATCTATCACTTCTGTCCCTAGATTAGAAACCACTAGCTGTTTCTCCTGAAAGGGTCACTAGTGTGAACTTTTCAGGCAGTGGAAAGTCTTGTGGGCAGATTTGCTGTGCTGGCCACAAAGCAAATTGTAAAGAACTAAGAAGGCTTTTCCCAAGGCTAACTATCAGCACATGGCTTACATGGAACACAAAAATTATGGGACAATCAGAAACTAAAATGGAACATTTTAAATGTGCGGGTTTTTTTCAAAATTATAAGAACGTATATCAAATATGAAATATGATCAACTTTTCAATACATATGTGAAAAGCCACAAACTCCTATCTAGAGAGCTGCCTTCCAGTGACACATTCCTTCACATAAATGTCAGATGCAGAGGGCCTGTTGTACCATTTCCCCTTTATATTCTTGGAAAACCTTTGGTTTGGATACACTATGTATAGAATTTCAGGACAGAAGAAATCGTAGCAAGACATTGACAGGCTACGTAATATGTAACCTCATCATATGCAGTCAGCGCTGGTGATAATGGCCTCTAATATTGCTGAAATAGAATCACTGATTTGTGTTTACTGAGCAGGTATCAAAAGCAAACCTTAGAAATAGGGTGCGGCATATCTTGTTTGTAAGGTAAAACCCCAAAAATGATAGGAAGACAAAAATTGCACATTTCCACATCTGCCTACCAACATCTCAGAGCGGCAGCTGAGACAAAGTAAGCAGGAGAAAACAGCATCCATAATTCCAGTGCGTGCTTTGCAGATCTGGATGAGAGACTCTCTCTGTGTTTCATGCTGCAGATGCACAGCCAGAGTGCTCAGCTGGAAGTGGGAAAGCTCTCTGTTGCAAGTGGATCCCTTGAAATGACAGCCACATAGTCCATGCTTGGGAGCTCTCTGCAAAGATCATATCCCACAAACAGGGGTGTTTTCCCGCAAAATAGATGTACTTACTTCTTCCTACCTTCAAAAGATGCCGAGAAACACGCTCAGGCATTAACTTCAGTTCAACTTTTTGGGCAATTGATGAATTCACTGCTTTGGCGCAATTGTTAAATACAATTTTCTTCATACCATTTACACTTTGTCTCGCCCCTACATGACACTCTGCTCTTGTGTCAGACTCATCAGGCTCAGAATGGAAATACAAGGTGGTGGTACCACTGTTGGTGATGACAAAACTCCTGTGCACTTTGAAGGTAGCAAATGCATTACTTTTGTTTTCATTAGCAACATATTTCAGGGCAATCATTATTTGGGATTGCTGACAGCGTTGTCTGAAGTCAGTCCTTTGGGCCCCAGTCTGGATCTTCTACTTTACAATGTCTGGCAAGACCTAACCACTGGTGAAACAGTTTTTAGACACCCCAGGTTTCCCCATTAAATGGTGATAATTGGTACTTTTCAGGGCAGGCAGCTCTCAAGCACCTAGAAAATAGCTGCTGGCTGATACCCTCCGTGTGTGCAGTGATTTGCATGTCCACAACAGCCCCGGGCAGCGCTGCACCCGGTGCTGCTCCAATCTGAGCGACAGCCTTGCTTGAAGAGGTGTGACTTGATTCAGCTGCCCGGACAGAAATGGTAAGTTACTCACTGAAACTGCTCCTACCCAGATTCCTCTCCAAGTTGTTCTCTGGGCTACTGGCTGCAAATGCCAGCACATGGAGCACGGCTTGGTGGTCATCCTTCTTCTCCCAAGCTCATCAATTTTTCCCTGTAGAATTTTGCTCACACCTAAGGCTGTTTTGACATTTTAACTGTTGTAACATTTTTCACTCCTTCATGATAACCAGGTAAATGCCATATGCCAGCTGTACTCAGGGATGACATCTCCTCCTATTGAACTTCCCTGACATAGCAAGTGGTCTGGGCAGCATAACCAACCCACAGCCACAAAAAACGCCAGGAAAATTGCCCCAGAACTGGCTCTGGGGTAGTTTCCTACCAAACTGAAAGCACCTCTTGCCGCTTCACAGCGTGGCTCATCAGGTGCAAACAACCTTGCACATAAGGCAAGCTGGCAAAAAGTGGGGTCTGATGGAAGTGCAACACACCGCTGCTTCTCCGTGTGGTGTGCCAGAACAGACAGGTGGGAATTTAGACTTAAATTCAGCTTTCACTAATTTTCAGTGACTTATAGTGTTTTTAACGACAGTTTGTTTGATTTGAACTCATTGTTTCCTGGGTTTTCATTTCGAGAAGCATGAGAATTGCTCTTTTGAGGAGGACAGTAGATGCGTTGTTACAAACACACTCGAGGATGGCAACAGCAGCCACTTTTTCTCCCTCCTGCATTAGCTTCCGTCTGTAGTCTCAATGATGGAAACTTAATGCTTGTTAAAATGTTATTTCCTGGGTGGTTCCAAATGTTGTTTCCTGGGGGAAGAAATACTAAAATAAATAGAAAATGCTTCTTTAAAAAACAAACAATATTTTCAGGCAAACAAACACTAAAATCTGCCACATTTGATTACACAGACAATGAAAAAGGAAAAGACACAAAAGTTTAAACTTAATTTTAAGGAAAAAAATAGTCCTGTCGGAGGGCTCTAAGCTGTAGAACAACAGGTTATCTCACACTGTAGCAAGTCCATGTCCAAGCAGATTCTTTGCAGAGGGAATGAAATCCCTCTGCAGTTAGGATGAGGTTTTTTTCACAGCACAGTCCAGGCAATAGTCCTCCATCATTAAGTTTACCTAAATTCTCGCAAACAATTTTACTGTGAGTACAACACAACCTTGAGAGCAGTCCTGGAAGAAATCCGAATGTCTAGTTCTCAAAACAAGATTTCAACATGCGTCACTTCCCTCCTTGGATTATTTTGGCCAAAGGTGACAGGATCAACCAGAATTCCAGGTTACAGTTCATTAGTCCTTGACAGCTAGATTATCGCTGTCTGCAAGTGGGGCAGTTCTGGCCATACAAGTTAGGATCTTCTAAACATTTCCAAGGGTACTTATCTTGATGCAATTTTTTGTGCCTCTGAGCAGGAATAGAAGCAATTAGACCTGAGCTGTAGGTGTAATCAACTAGTTAAGAAGCTGACAATTTATAAATGATAAATTCTGCCTCCAATGCAAAATTTCAGATGTGCAAAAGAAGATTCTTTCAAGTCAGACCTCAGAAATGCACTTTCAGATAGAGCTCGGTTATTTCAAACAATTTAGCTTGGTTTTGTGCTAGGCTGGGGAATCAGAAAAAAAAAAAAGCGCTTTAAAATCATCCTAAATTAATGAAACAAATTATCAAGAGCATGGGTGACTAGTCACTGGGAATGCTTTACTCTGAGAAATGTTGAGTACGCCAAAGCTTGATGTCATCAGATCAAGGCTGGACATCTTTTAGGAAGGTTTTGTGTCAGACGAGAAGTTATTGAGCTCAGCTTGTGATTATTTCTACATCTGAATTGGGAACAGTTGACAACCTGAAAACGTGATGACAATATGTGAAAGCAGATTGGTGGGGTTCCTGATTTCATTTCTCAGTATAACGGAATGATTCTGGGCCCAAAAATTAATTGAGTGTTGCCTGAAGTGTGTCTGAGTCAGTACAGCTCTCAAGTCGCTCTCAGCGCTGCGTTGACTTGATAGTGCCGACAGTAAAAAACTCGTTTATTGATTGTCCAAGAAGTATCATTTGAAAATGCAGTCTTCAAACAGAACAGTGAAAAGATGATTTGACATCATCATCAATCTGACTATCACTGTGTGTAGCTGCACTGAGCTGATCCAATTATCTTTTCTGTTGTTGTTAAAGATGTTTTATTTTTAAGAAAAACTATTCCCACTGTAGAAGAATTAAATACCATCCTGGAAAAGAAAATGTTGACTCAGATAAGGACAAGGACTGATGGAAGCATCACAGAAAGTAAATTCTGCCTTTTATTTAACTCTTTCATCCACATTCCCATGGGAAATGTGTAGAGGTGAGAACAAAAATATGAACAATATACAGAAAATGACAAAAAAGTGAAAAGAGAAACAGAAGTGATTTGTGTAATTGAAAAATACCCTGAAGTTTTGGAAGAAACAAACCTTTTACCCCCTCTTTACCCCAGGCTTTACTCTGCAAAAACAATACAAAAACATTTCGGCCTGTACTAGTGATGACTTTGTAGGATTGACCTCCACGCTGAAAGCCAAAGCAATGTCTGGGGCTCAGATAAGACACAACAAGTCCTATTTTGAAGGCAGTCTTTTGCAAAGGATGAATCCCACTGTTCAAATAGATTCAGGTATCCCTATCTAAGATTAGACAGACATTATAATGTCATCTTAGCAGCAATGCTATGTCTGAAGATGCTCTTTCCTATTTTTGGGTGCATATCACCCTGGCGTGTATCACCAGGTTTGTTTTGGGGCCCATTGGACTAGCTACAGAGCAAACTATACCAACAAGGCAAAGCTTTGCTTGCAGGTTTTTAATGGCCTTTACATTTATGCAGTTTTAAGTATGCAGACAATATGGAAGAATAGCATTTGCTTTTAGTGTCATTTTCTGTAACTGCAGTATTCAATGGCAGAATAAAAAGCTGCAGAGTTAGATAATGGGCAACACACGGACTTTGTTTTAGTTGGTGTAACTCCAAAACTGTATTCCAGAAGTTTCTGAATTCTTCCTGTCTTAGTCGTTCGTGCCGACAAATGTGCTTGGCACACGTTTAAGAGATGTTATTTAAAGTCACATCTCTGTTACCAGGTCTCCAAGCACATCAGCTCTCAAAGGTGGACTCATTTCTTCATTTCCCTGATGCAGACAGGCTACAAGAGCAAGATAGAACCCCAAGTTTAGCTCCACTGAAAGTAGTGGCCCAGAGTTTTGTGGTCAAAGGCAAAGGAGCTGCATGGGCTGTCTGACTTCAGGCAGAGGAACTCACTGCATGCACCAGAAGCATTTGGAGCAATACACAACTATCACAATAGGCCAGGTTTCCAGAGGTGTGTGAAACATATGCCCACTCCAGGGGAGATTTAATGTGTCTATTGATTCTATGGAGGTCTTGGCCTAGTATTTGTTCACTGCTTTATAGCACATTGTGAAAACCTACAGGACTGCACCACGCTTCTCAAATTGTGTGTATGTTTTATCCACGGTCTTTGCAAATTCTGCCATCACCCCTGTCCAGAAGAGCATTACCAGTTAGGTGGTTGCCTGAAGACAGTGGCAGGGTTTGTCTTGTCTTCCATTTATTGCCTCAGATCATTCTATGTACTCAAAGAGGCATTTGTGGATGAACTTGACTTKCACAGATCATGTTAATTCGTGGGGATTTGGGAAGTTCGTATGTCTGAATGAAGTCAGAAAACTCAAAATCTGGGGTCCTGTCACCATTTCATGGACGGAAAATACATTTTAGATCTCAAGTGGAATCTAATACTCTGATGTAGCTTTCAGAACCTTGTTTACACATATATACTACTACGGAAAGATTCTTTACACAGCATTTACGACTGCCTCTATATTTTAAGGCATGATGGGAAATTATTGACTACCTCCAGTCCTCATTCCCATCATTGGAAATGTGTGTGCAGATCCCAACACATTCAATGGAAGTTGCATGAGATCCCAACACACTCAAAGGACGTTACATGAGAGCTACATGATGGAGCCACCTCTCAGAGGGTTGCACAAAGCAAGGCCAGGGTGCTGCTTGCTGTTAGCACTCTCCTAAATTAATTTTTCTCTTTTTTTTTTTAGCATTTCTCCTCCCACAGGTTTGCCCTCTTTGCTTTCTGAACTCCCACACATACTTAAACATTGGCTTTGGTACTGAAACTGAGCCCTGATCTTATGTGAAAATAAGAATAAAATTCGGAAGGAATAACCTAAGTGTAACACCAGATAAATTAGAAGTGGTCTCCGCTGTCATTCAGCAAAGCCATGTGCAGACAGCGAATTTTCACAGCTATTAAAAAAAATGTGCTATTCACTGCAACCTTGCCATCTGGCTCCTAGTGCTGGATTCCACTACAGTGTTCTTCTTGAGATTACACTCATCTGCCAGCCTCCCCCTCGCCTCCCAAAGCACTTAGGAAAACTCCTCTGGGAATAGAAAGTGAATTATTTTATTCCAATCACCATGCAGCTAACTATACATGGTAATTAAACAAGGAAACATTCTCCTTCTGCCATTGGAGGCAAAGGTTTTCTTTCTAGTCATAAATAATGAGTGCTCGTTGGGAAAATTAAAAGAAATTTTCTGAATAAACTGGTACACTGTTATCACGCTGATGGCCAGGCAAAGATAATCAAGTATTAAAATAGAAAACAGAGGGAAAATATTCAAAGCTGAGGCTTCTTACGCCGTCTTTAATGGATGCAGTTTTTCTGGATGATCACAAGCATCTTTAAGAACAGAAGAGAGAGGGAACATTTATATCTGATTTAAACAGCCATGAAGCCAGCACAGTGCTCTGGGAATGAATGTTGTTTGCTGGGAGACCTCACCTCCTATGGACAAGGGAGTAACTTTATTAATTTCCTTGGCCTCAGTAAACAGTGACTTCAATATAAAAGTTTGCAGGATGAAGCCCTGAGAACTGGCAAGGTGTTTTGTGCAGTTCCCACCGTGTGTCCGGGAAATACCAACATTAAGGCAGAGGAAAGTGCTCTTGCTTGTACCAAGCACCGCTGACTTCAGCTGTGGGAGACCTGCAGAATGCAAACCTCCCCAGGGGCACCCACTCACTTGGCAGCTGCCCTCTCCTGTCTGCAGTCCCAGATGACTCACGCTCTCCTCACGCCCTCTCTGCTGCCGGCCCCGATACTCCCTCCAGGCTCCAGACAGTTTGCTGAGCTAGAAATTCCCAACAACACACTACAGTTCATGCAGTTCTGACCCCAAATCTGAAATTCCCAGATGGCTCAAGCTCTTCTTTTTTTCTGACCTGAAGGTTTAGCTCCCTGATAACTCAAACACATCCAGTCTTTTTTTAGCATACATTTGAAAAGCTTTGATAATTTTCATTCACCTGCAGCTCCTGTCTCAATGTCAGGACTGCCAGCTGTAAATGACAAAAAATATCATAATGCACATGCTCCCAGCTCTATTCCACTCTGTAGTCATGATGCTTACCTGAAGAATACAATGAGCTTTTAATTTAGTGTTTTGGAGCCATAGAATAAACCAAAGCTGTGCTTCCAGGATCTTGAAAAACCCAAACAAACCCCAAACCAAAGAAACCAAAGATTCTGAAAAATTCTCAGGACTCCTGGAGCTTAGCGTTTGGTTAACCATTCAGTTAACAGGAAATTGGAAATTTCTCCTTAGTTCAACTGCTTCCCATTCAAGCTAAAAACTACATCATAATTCAGGATCTCGACTTGAATCTAAAATTTGATGACTCCCCCCTGCTTTCTTGGGGGCCTTCCAAAGTTTTCCAGATCTAAAATTTCTTATGCATAGCTCCTAATGGAGGAATTCCTCACTGAGTCCTGAACTCTTGCTTGGGTTCTCAATTGTATCCACTTCTTGCTCCCGAGACTGAATTTATCTTATCTCACATATGGAGGTCTCTACTGGCTCCTGCTCATAGGTTGCTTTTCCTCAAGAGCTGACATCCCCCCGTGGTTTTGTACTCTATTTCCCAATCTGCCAAGTAATATATAGCATGTTATTCATAACTCCATAAATGCATTTTGATAGACCAGTTCATTGAATATCTTTGGTCCTGCTGATGTCACAGATCTTGCTTGTCAGGCAGTCTTCCATTTGCCAAGACTTCAGAGTTTAGTGATTAAAAATGCATTACGAGAACTACATATCCTTGAATTATTTTGAAACTCCTCCTTTCTCGAGGATACAAAGTTTTGTGAATTTACATCAGCTGTAATTTTGGTGTCTGGCAAAATAAACTGCCAGAGTTTTATAATAAACTGCCATGTGTATTTCTAAGCTCATTTTCAACATCAGATTCAATCACCCTTAGCATTCTGAGTCTTCAAGATTATGGTAAAATCTACCAACTTCCAAAGTCCACAGAAGAGAAAATCCAAGTCTGCTTGATCTCTTAGGGCTGGAACAACCCCTTTTTCAAACAGCTTAGCTCCACCAGGCTTTACAGCCCAGTCCTCCAGCCCATGGCCTGACCCCAACCACTGCCAAGCCCAGGAAAATGCAGTGACATGGAGTGGACCCAGGCCACAGACAGCAGCAAGGATGAAAAGCAAGGGGGTATGACAAGCTCTGGCTCCTGCTGGAGTCTACCCTCACCACTTGTACAGCTGACACTTTTCAGTGTCCCTTAGCTAGCTGTCAGCATCGCTCTTTCTGTGGTACCCCTGCCTACATGACTATGTTGGGGTAGAGCAGGAACTAAGAGCAGAGACTAGACTGCTGATAGTCCAAACTTGGCCCTAGTCTAGTGCCCTATGATTCACTCCCACACTATTGTTGCCTATTAATAATATGCTTTTTTCCCAAGACTCAGAAAATKAATTACTCACAGATAAAACACTGAAAATAAAATCTTGTCAGCACTGTATATTTAGAAAGTGACTGTGGGACAAATCCAGGTCAGTCCTCCATTCAATATAAATATAACACCTGAAAGGATTTGCTTGCTGTGGGGGACAGTAGCCACCTTTCCCTCTTGCCATACACTGGCTATCTGTACACATGGCTGCAACTTCATACAAAATTCCACAACATGGAGAACAAAGAAGACAGGTGAGATACCAACACCTTTGATGTTTTTATTCTGACCATGGACAGAGACTTTCCTGCAATAAGCCAGGAGTTTCAGAAGTTTACTGAAGCTTTCCTGGACTTCTGCTCACCTCTCTTCCTTCCTCCCTGCTCTCATGTTCCTTCTCTGCTCCTCTAAGAGGACAGAGAGCGAAACAGGACCTCTGCATCTTCAGTACCAGACATCTACTGAACCGTTGATTTCCCTCAAAGCTTATGTATGGGTTGACTTTCAAAAGCAGCACAGCACCTAAGAGACTCTTTTGGCTTTTCAGAGGGCTCTAGAATTTCTATCAGAATCCTTGTCAGGGATCACAACTCTATTTTCATCTCAAGGAGGAGATTTATCCAAATTCACCTCTTCTCTACTAACTTCTGAATTGTGCCAAGCTGCATCCAGGATTAAACTGAATTTCTGAAGAGTCTCAGATCTGCATAAAATCTATGCATCAAGTCAAAGGCTATGTGAGCAGATGTAGTGCCAATACTGGTAGATTTTCTGGGCTGATGGAGCATCGAGATTGTGGTGGTGATGTGAAAATATCAATTGCTCCTCTAGATTGCAACTGGGGACAGATTTCAAGTCAAGATTGTCAAGGATTAATCCTATTTATATGTAAATGCAGAAGGTAAGTACCATGAAAGGGGAACATCTATTGAGAATAAGTGGTAATACTACTCCCCATGGCTTTCCCTGCAGTAGGACCAGATCCTGAGTATCTCAGACTAGGTCAACATGAGGGAGTCAACTTCAGAGTCGTTGTTAAGTCCAGGTGTGCTGAGTGCTTGAGCCTCAGCTGAACCTCCAGGTATGAAGTGTGTCCTGCTTCTGCTTACTTCCTAGCCTGCTCATCCATCTCTGTGTATGGTAGGCTTTGCCCACAGAAAGCCCATCAGCAGCCACCAACAGCTCTCTGCTCCTGACTTCTGGCCTTTCAGCATCCCATTTCTTCCCTTTATCATGAGTGATGGTGACTGATCATGACCTCACTAAGTCTTTATACTCTGAATAAATATATGGTTTCCAGACTAACCAGCACAGCCTGCTGTTTTGTGGCATTGAGGACAATTGATAACTCTGTTTCTTTGGCCCCAGGTAAATGCTCCTGACACATCCCATGTTGTAAAACCTAATGTTAAAAGGCTTTTTTTCAAGCATCCCTTCATGAACAGTCAGGGTAGATAGTGTTATGCTCAGCAAACTGCATTACATCCATACCATTGCATAGTCTCCCTTTGTACATGATGAGAGATTGATAGTGTTTTGACATTATGGATTGTTATTGTGACAACACCTAAAAATGACAGCTTGGTTTGTATCTCAAACAATTTACAAACATTAATTGCAGGATCATACAAGAACCATGTGCTGCATTTACCAGAAAATGTGAAGAATCCTTCTAAGATCAACATGCTCTGAGTAACAGATTCCTTCAGAAACAACCATAGAGTGTAATAAGAGGAGTGTTTTTGACAGAAATGCAATCCTTGGCAATTGTGTCCACAGAAAGTAGTGGAGCAAGGCTGGGAAAGTGTTTATTTATGGGTGAATTGTCTTTCCAGTAACAGTGGGAACACTGCAACTTAAAAATAAATACTACATACAGAAACACCTTACCAGAATGTACTTTAATTTAACATGAACTAAACTGGGAATTCATTCCTGCTGCTTCTTTTGATGTGGCATAGGCCAGTGAAAGAATGTTCACAGTTTACAGATTTATATCTGGGAAAGGCAACCCTGAATTCCTTGTGAAAAAAGGCTATTTTTGCGGTGGGGAATCCTTTTTCTCCCAGCAACTATTAAGTTTTCTTTGCCTGGATTTTCTGTCCATCTCATACACACGAAGATCTAACATTCATGTAGAATAGAGGGACTTTCACCCACCCATGGGCAGTTATGCATGTGTGTGTCACACAGTGTGCATGTGCATGCGCATGTGCAATGTCAGCTCCAGATGTTGAGCCTGGGTGCTTTGGAAAGAAAGGAGGTGCAAACCTAGTGCTTGTGAACTCACAGCAAATAAACAGCCAGGGCAATCCCAAGAAGTAGGCTATACAAGACACACAGACTTGTCCTCAGTGGATATGA
The DNA here is from genome assembly GCA_018881555.1 of Amblyornis subalaris. Taxonomy (NCBI): domain Eukaryota; kingdom Metazoa; phylum Chordata; class Aves; order Passeriformes; family Ptilonorhynchidae; genus Amblyornis; species Amblyornis subalaris. The sequence continues at coordinate 12,572,939 of JACAXG010000001.1, read as the reverse complement.
GCTGCTTCTGTGATAGAATTATTATTGGAGTCCTTACTTGGGAAGTTAAGACCTTGAGCTGCAAAAGTATTGAGACACCCACCTGCCTCTTCAGCACCATTGGGCAACACCTCGGCGCCTCAACAGACTCTGTTGCATCCACGCTGCTGTCAAACTCTGCAAGTGTCTGGATCCCTTCGATGCCTTGATGACTTGTACGGTCCTTGTCTTGTGCCGTTTCAGATGACACAAGAGCAGCTTAATGCAAAAGCCAACTAACGAAGAAGTCTAAGCGATTGACAGTGATTTCTTTACCCTCAGCCAGTACATCCAGTCACACTAGCTATCCTCCCCGTTTCATTTCTACTTCACAGGGTGGAAAAGAGGGATGCCCTATGCAAGCAGCTGACAAGGCTTAGAATACAGAGGATTTCTGCCTTGTTAATTCAAGATGGGGGAGGTACCATTTCTGACTAACTAAACCACATATCACACTCCTGTCCCTCTTCTTGCTTCATTTTACTCTTTGCTTAGACAAACACTCAACTCTGTTCCAAAAACTCTTTACAGCATGCATGTGGGCCTCCTTTTTTACACAGGGACACTCAGCACTGATTCATGACTCAAGCATAAACAGGACAGACACCGTAGTGTCCCTGAATCTGCATCAATTTTCTTTGTTTTTGTGTGATCCAATACACACACCTTAATTTTCACACCTGACATGCGACTTTAAACAATGATGATCAACTCTTCCATATGCAGTGGCAGGGGTTTTCCGTGGTTACCTGTTCAGACCTTCAGCCCACAAACAGTACAGTAGCCTGCCCACGTATAGATACTTGTTTCCAAGATATTTTGGAAACACTGACCTTACCCTGAGCACTCTACCCCGGTGCTGCCTGGATCTGAGGAGCACCCAAGCAAAGGTGACACAAACAAGCTGCTCCTGTCTTTCYCAAAATCTCCTGGGGGCTGAGTGAGGAGCAAGTGTGTGTGTGAACAGTCTGTGTTCACACAGAAAGCCTTTAATACCACACCCAGCTATGACTGATACTCACCTGGAAGGATGTCTGATCAGATGATGTAGTCCCTTCACAGCAATGACCCAAATGCCCTGCTTTACAGTGCCCCACCTGAGCCCCTTGGACAGCAGGCACAAGAACCAGTTATAGCACTTGCTCTCAGCTGTCAGTGCTACTTCAGATTACTTGGATTACCCAGATTACTTCAGATTCTGATTTAGGCAGAATTTGGACTTCTGTCCTGAGACAGAAAATAGGGGCGTTTCTGATCTTGCAGAATCGGTTTTAACCTAACTGCTCTGAGAGAAGGCACGGAGATATTTTGTTCAATGTCTTCCTTTTCCATGTAACACCCTCCCTCCATCCCAGGCTGCTCTAATACTTTCTTTGTCTGAAAAAACTCATACAAAGTGAGGAAATTTCAAGTTTCTGCTCAGTGGATCATCAATGACCTCCAGCTGCTCCCTGGTGTTTTGATGAGAGGTCGGTGGTTTTAGGGTACTAATTGCTCCTCCTGAGCTGAAGCCCAGTGCCATGCTTCCACAGGGGAGCAGTCAGGCTGAGATACAACCCAGGGGACAGAGTGACAAGGGATGGCCATTACAAACCTGCAGTTTCATCAAAGGTGGGGAAAAAAAACCAAACCCAACGAAAAACCCAGACAGAATAAAAACTTCTATAGTGCCCCCTCTTCAAGTTCTCGCTGCCACCAATAAATTATTAACCTCTGTGATTAAACTGATATTTGAAAGAGTGCACTAAAGCAGTAAAGACGGGCTAATTGCTAGCGTACAGTTTCCTCATTGCGCATCCCCTCCTTCCCCCGGGTTTCCTCATTGCACATCCCCTGCTTCCCGCCGTGCCAGCCCAGAGCCGAGCTCCCGGCGAAGCCCTCGGGCGGGGAAGCCGTGTCCGGGCTGAGCCTGCTCCGAGCGCCCTCGTGTGCCGGCCTCGCCCCGCCGCTCCTCGCCCCGCGGGGCCGCGCCCCTCGGTTCTTTCGGGTGCCCTCCCTAGAGGAGAGTCCCAGTCAGGTCTGCCGCTGGCTGAGGTTGGCTTCAAAGCCCTTTTTCCTGGAAGAGGGGGCATCAGCAGCTCGCCCGCCCCATCTCCGTTGATTTGTGTCTGGGAATGGAAAATAGAATTAGTAAAGGATAAAGGCAAAATAAAGCAGTAATAAAGCCAGCCCTCCCTTCAGGGTGAAGGAAGAAACCAAAGAGCATCTCTCTCTGCTTACAAACTCCTCTCCTGGTGCTGTGAAGGGTATCCACACGATAAGGTGGGCTTAAAACATTCGTTTAGTTAGAGTAAAATTTGTTTCATTCAGACCTCAGCCCCAGTCTTCTCAGTGCCAGTGGCTTTGTTTGCAGAATAAGAATACAGGCTGTGATTATTTTTCTTAAGTTTGTTTGAAATTTTTTCACCTTGAACAAGCTTTCTTCCTAGTGAGCATAGACCTGCCAACACACCCATCCAGCAGAAAAAGGTATGAATTTTTGCTCTTATTAGCAGCTTTAATATTAAGATCACAGCAAGGCAAACACAAACCCCAGATATGAAATACAAATAACAAACAATGCCCAGATTGGAAACTTTCTAGAGATTACATTAGACCCTGGCAGGGCCCCTGACTCTGTCAAAGAAGTGTTATCTTGAGACTGTCAATGCATGCTTCAGGGTAAGAGTGACTTTGTCCCCAGAGACCCAAGGGAACATAACGAGTGACATCAGTCATATTTTGGAGACTGCAGAACCTAGTGTCACTAAATGTCAACTAAATCTCTGTACATGGCTCTCTTCAAAGAGTCATTCCTGAAGTGCTGAAAGGTGAGAGGGGCTAACTAAGCCAATTAAAGAAACATTTACTAAGCACAGGAAGGGCACGATGATGTACAGACYAGGTATATACCTATTTTGTTTTCCTTCAGTTTCCATCAAGACCAAAGTGGGTGGGAAAAAATGCCCCCTTACCAGAAGTAGGACAGTAGCTGACGAAAGGCAGGAGGCTCATGCCAGAGCAACGGCCATTTCTTTTTTCCCTGGAGTTGATGTTCTGTCTGTTCCACCTCGGCATTCCTCATGAAGCCAGATACAACACACCAGTCTGCCCTAACACAAAAATAAAACACCAGACAGGCTTCTTTGGGAAAAGCAATGTTACATGTGAAAGAGGAATTGCAACTGGAATTTACAGGAATGCTAGCAGTCATGCCATCAGGTCACATCCTGATCCTACTCACTTAATTGTAAATAGAGAGCAGTCCCAGGGATACGCCAGCTATGGCAGCTCCTTATTAGGCCCTTTATTCATAAGTCTGAGGTCTTCAGAAATAATTAAGTGGAGAGACATTTTATGGTATTGAAAACAAACTTTTGTATTTTCTTGGTGAAACCAGTGTTTTTCCTTTGGCAGAAACTGACTCATGTAAAAAGTATCCACAAAGGAACCATGCGAATATACTTAGGCATACAAATAGACTGGGCTTTGTCAATCGGTCCCCTGTCAGCTGCAGACGGGACAAAATTCTGCTGTGGAGCAAGTCAATGGCATAGTTTTGAGCACCATGGAGGGATGTAGGCAGAGGCGTTCTTGCAGGTCCATCTGAAGCAGTTAACGAAACAAGCTCTTATCCTCTGCCCCTGCACTGGGGGTTACCGTTTCCACATCAGGGTCCCGTTGGGCAAAGGGAAAGCACATCTGGAAAACCACCAGCTTGGCTCAACTAACTTAAAGTGACCTTGCTGACTCTGCACTGAAGCTGATTAGCATCAAGTCTGTTCACTTGGCTCAGCGGAGGACGTGGCAACCTCCCACCCAAAGGCACTCAGAAAGAGGAGATAGGCAGTAACGTCTAAATTTAGGAAAGCCCCTTTTTGAAAAAATCATGAATCTGAGCTTTAAGGGAAGAATTTGCACACAGCATCCTTATCTGGGATCTGAATTCAAGGCTGTTTTATCTCAGGTGTTGGTTCAGTTCAGTGTGGAGATAAGTCCAAGCTCTGAAGTTTGAGTCTGGACTAAATTTCTCCATGATTTGAAAATGTTTGGTTCCATTATTTTGGGAAGGGCCTGTCACTAGGTCTTTTAACCTTAGCAGCAGATACAGACATAATAAAAAGAGAAATAAACATTAGGAAGTCACTGTAGCTGCATCCGGCTGAACCCCCAACACTTTATAGAGTCACCAATTTATAAAGAAAGAAGAAATAGTAAAGCATAAACAACTGAAACACATCCAACATTTCAATCAGCACAGCACACTTATTACGTAGCCACTATAAATACATTCTGCTAACACAGAAGCTTGGGGCAAGAACAAAAGTAAAGGCAATGAGCTATACTTGTTGCAATTACAAGGCATTTGACAAAACATTGCTTGATATTTGGAAATGTATAATTAAAAAAGATCTCTACCAAAACTGTTTTTTTAGTACAATGAATGTGACATTCTGTATATCTATCTATCTATCTATCTATCTATCTATGTCTGTGGCAACACTGCTCCACAACACTGAGGTATAAACTACAGATTATGCAACTTCAGGTGACCCAAGAGACAACAGAACTGAGATAGAAAGCAGAGAATATGGAGAAAGATGGAAGTCAGAGGCAGTCCTGTTTAGTCAGTACACCCTGTGAAAATAAAAGATAGGTCTGACACTCGGAGTCATCATTTCAAAAGGCCCTTCCTGCTTGGGCRTATGGAGTGGAAGCCGTTTGGGTCAGCAACGTGGACATTCTTTGGGGACATTCCTAGAAAATTTGGCTTCTTGTGATAAACACCTGAGAGGTTTGGTCTCAAGCCTACAAATGTTAAGCAAGGGCAAAAAGAATTCTAAATGTAGAGTGTGTTCCTGAGCCTGCTGAATTCCATGGAAGACTTTATCAACATCGTCTGGCTTTTGTTCAGGCTTAAAGTCATTATTACAATTACTGACAAGAATGTAATACCACAAAACAAGGTTTTGCAGGCAAACAAGTGCAGCTAATCTTCTCGCTGCAACTCAGCCTTGATTCTTCTTCTAGGGATAACTTTCCTGTGCAGTCATCTTGTTTCTCTTGGTTGACCAAAAAATCAACTATTGGACATACTCCACATTACATTCTTTATCATGTTCATTTTACACATATATTGGCATCATCCAAACTAGGTAGGCAAGTGTTTGGCTTCATTTTAAGAAATGTTGAAGTGTTAAAATGCAGCTGAAAGTATCCAGACTGGTAAATTTTTGACAGTTCAATAGTGGGTAAAAACATGAATGTGAATTGTAGCGAAATAGCAAAATGGAAATCTTGGGAGAGGAATACAGTAGCAAGCTCAGCTAATCTCCAGTACTATAATCTTCCCTGGACCATAATATTTCAGCATCTCACGAGCTTTAAACTATTTATCCTCTCGACATGCCTAGGAGGTAGGTGAATAAAAGACGTGCAGGTGGCAGGCTTTGCCCAGGATGTTTGTGGTYGAACTCTGGTCTCCAAAGCCCTCAGGCAAGACTCAAGACTCTCATCCTAGACTGGGCAGTGCTGATCCTGGAAGAGGCAAAGGCTGCGTCTCACCGCTTATTTTTATTTCAGGTTAAAGCCAAGGGAGAGGGAGCTTGCAGGGTAGCATACAACCAAAGCCAGGAGGGCAAGAATTATGGAAAAAGAAGTGTTGGAAAGCTGAGAGAAAACCTAGCACAAGTATGCAATATTTTTCTTACTGTTTTCCCTTCCCGCATTTGAAGCAGGGTTGAGTGTTCCAATCCTCTATGCGCAGAGTTCTCCCCATGCTGTACTTTCCTCCACAATGATTTACAAACTGCTCCGCTCTACTTCATTCTCCTTCTCGGGGAGATTGCCAGTCCTGTCAGCATTATCCTCTGACACTTTGGTCTAGAAATATTTCAGGATCAGGCATGCTTTCCTTGCTTTCGCTGCCTATATTTCTGGAAGGTCCATCAAGTGAGACAATGCTTTGCACCCGAGTCAGATGCCAGTGCCAGAACAGGGATGAGTTAGCAGCCACTTAGTCTGCTGAGTGTAGTACCAGCCTAACTCTACAAACAGTAGCAAACCTGAAAATCTAGGGAAACAGGAAGCCTCTTGAAGTGAAAACCTTTCCCTTATTCAGTCCTTCTGGCTGTAGCTGCTGATGGAAAGGAATTTGCAGCGGGAATTGCAGATCAACCTAAATCTCCAACTAAATATAGCCTTGCACTGATGGGGGGAATGAGGGGAAATATGGTGGGGAGGTGTCAGAGACTGAAATAGTTCATACCTCAAACAYTGATATAAAGTTTTGCTCATTATAACAAAAACTGTATAAAGAAGCTATAACCAAAGAAATCCCCCCCTGAAGATGCCTGATTGGAACTTTGGACTGATAGCTAAGGTGCTGAGATTAGATAAAGGGAAACCAATGATTCAATCATCTCAGGCCTGTGGAGAAGTAAAACAAGACTGGAGGAAAAGAACGGGAAACAACCCAGCAGCGGTGCTGAGAATCTTCCCTGGCTGGGAGTGGGGGAGGCCATAGCCCACAGACCCATTTGCTGGGAACAGGTTTGCACAGATTTCCCCCCCAGCCGAGGTGGGGGGAGCAGGTTTCGGTGTGTCGCAACCTCTGCTCAGGGGCAGTGAACCCATCCTTCCTTACACAAACCKGCTATGGAACCTCCAACCCCAGGAATACCACAACCACGGGACACTCGCATGAGAGGCAGCTGAGGAGGTGTCTTAATCCATCACAGACTCCCTGAAGTGCCCCCCAGACTCATTCCTGAGGCCTTGCACAACAGGACTACACATGATGCAAAGTGATGCAACAGATGCAAAGTCTGCTGCAAAAGACAATGGCAAACTTACTCCCCTCTGGGGGGSGGAGCCTGGATTTCCCTACCTAGCCTGAACATACATTAACCCATGGAATTCTACATTTCATGGGGGACCTTCACCACCGTGAAGATGGAGAGTATCAACGGAACATCTATCATGGAGTGGTGGTATTTTCTTTAATCTGTCTTTTTCTGTCCCCCCACCTATTTTTTCTATTTCTTTCTCTTCCTTTTTCTCTCTCTCTCTCTTATGAACTATCAAATAAAATCCATACTATCGACACTGGCATGTGGTCTCACTTGCACCTTAATTCGAGCAGAGAAATTTCTAAATTATTTTAATAACCAGACCTTAACAGGAGGAGAGGAGCCAGGAATACTCTTAATACACAAAACCTACATTAAGAGTAGCTAGGCATAATTAACTGATGATGAGTATTAATAGCAGGTTTAATGTGTTTAGATTCTGTCTAAGTAAAGTTGAAACATGAGAGATTCTGTATTCAAAAGACGCGTTACATAGCTGCGCATGTTACAAAAAGAAAACATGTATAAGTACCAAATATTACTCATTGAACAAAAATAAAGCAAATGAGTCATATAAAACAACTCTATAAACAAAAGTTGCAAAATGCCTGGGAAGGCTTAACTAATTCAATTGCTAGGCATTATGTTCCACTCACGTGGTCTTCTTCTAACAGGCTTGAAAAACTAATGGGATGCCAATGGGACCTTAGTGTGAACTGCAGAGGAAGAGCATGTAATGTAAAGGGTGAGTGTGCACAATAATGTCATCTTTTCCCCACAGAACATGAAACATCTGAACAATGTGGTTTCAGTCTCTTCTCCCTTAGACAAACTTGCTTTGCAAGGAGACATAGCCAAAATCATGGATTTCCTGCAGATCTTGGAAAGGAACTGGCTGAGGGAAGACTGAAGGACTTGGGATTTTCATTTTAGCTTGTGTCAAAAATATCAGGAACGTAAAAACTGATTTCATTTCAGTAGAATAAGAGGGTATCACCTGAAATAATTTTGCAAAGATGTGATTTATGACTGATGTTCATCTTGACAGGACTCAGCTCTGTCCAATCCTATGCATCATTTGAAACTACTTTCAGTGTCAGTGCAGGGTTTGGAGAGTGCTCAGGGGCTAGCAAAGGTCTCAATCAAACCTGAATCTGGGATGGCATGGTTTCAGAGTTGGAASACATCCAGACTCTCAAGGGTTTTCACTGTTTCTCTTTGGGTGTCTTCATATATTTTCTCCGCTCTGGTGTAACCTTACTGATCCTCTAAAAATACCAAGTCCTCCTGGATTGGGGCAGATTCGTTCTGTGAGAGGTTTTAGTGGAGCTGCTGGGAGGAGTTCTAAAGACCAAAGAGTTTCTGAAACGCAAACGATGCCTTGACACGTACATGACTGCTAAAAGGTACTTTCACCTCTACCATTTCTATGTCCATTTAGAAGAAAGAAAGTTCCCTCAGATGCTTCATGAGGTCTGGGGGACTTGAAAGGTGAATTTTAAAGATTTGAGGTAGTAGGGGTGGGTTGAACTCAGAAACAGTCTGACTCATGCATCAGTTCAGTGTTTCAGCTTGTGTTCTGCGCATTACACAAGCATAAACCCTAACACCAGTGAGATATGTGGTGGGAATTACACTGGAATTGAGACTGTCTAAATTTAAAGTGTCAGAAGCTGCAAGTCTGAAGTTCTACCTTATACAAGTCATTTTGCTGGCAATGTGATGCTCAGTATCTGCTACTGTAGACTGGTTAATGTGAAGCTCAGCTTGACACAGCGCTATGAAATATAGTAAAGGTGACGAAGTTATCTCTGCCCTTGTTTATTGCCTGAATTCAGTTCCAGTGTTTATAAGACAAAGAACAGTATTCCAAAAGCAGGGAAAAAAAAAAAGGAGACTTAATTCAGCAGTGCATATGAATAATACTCGAAAAGACAAATAGTGTTTGGTTTAGTTAATATATTGCTCATTAGTGAACCACAATACAGACATTTTTTAAAAGACCTCAATCACCATGACAACCTGATAACATTTAGTCACATCATTTCCGAATATGATTATCCTCCTTAAAAACTTTTCTTTTTTTATGAAAACAGGGGGCAGATTTCAAGCCTGTGGTCTGTTCTTCAGATAACCTGTAAGTTCCCTCTTTGAAAAGCACTGCAATACAGTGGGAAAATGGCAAGGAGAATTAAAAGAAAGGTACAACTGGAAGAGAGGGGATATGTTTTATAATTGTAATCCCAAGTTCAAGGCAAATCATGCTGTCCTACACTGTAAAATCCATCCAGAGGGGGTGATTTGCACATATGATTTAGACTTTATGTATTAATTTTATTAGGGCCTTCATCATAGTGTCACAATCTCACGATGGAAATGGGGGATAACCACCAACCAAGTGGATGTCACTGCAGGATAAAAGGAGATGGGGATCAAGACCTTTGAGGACACTCATCTTAGCAGTCCTTCAGTAACAGAGCAGGAAAACCAGCTGCTAGTTCAAACATGCAGGATCTCCTGGGCAGGACTGCCTGGTCTTCATACTGACTTGTCCCTGAAGCTCTGAAACACTTGAAATGCCCCGAGGTGCTGGGCAGCAGAGCATGTGAGGGGGTGCAAAATGTGGTGTTATAATGGGAAGAGTAGATGTGGCTGGTCCTGGTGATCGTCACACTGGTACACAAGGCAGGGTAGCTGTGGTTCAATGTGTGCAATACTAACACAGCAGAGGCAGGTCAGCCCCCCGTAATTCACTCCTGGGACGAAGGGAGGTCATGTTTCCCTGTTTTTCTGAGAACATTACCTACTTCATTTTCTGAAGCAAACTACTTTAGRAGCACAGTAGCCCACGTCTGCTTGCAGCTAACATAGCTAAATGACGTGGCTTGATAAATAGGTTGAATTTTATCGGTAACCTCTGCTGTCTTACACTGATTTACTATCATCATCTCAGGCACTGCCAAATTATTATTTTATTGGGAAGGAAAATAGAGGTACCACAAAGTGACACTTATTTCTAAGAAGAATTTGGCAGGCAGCCGTGATAAGAAGGACTCAGTGGCCTGAGTGTGATCCTCCCAGTGGGACTGCTGCAGTGTGAGGATTCCCTTACTAGGATACAGCGGGAGTGGAGCCTGAAGCCCCCTTTGGCAGGCGTCCATGACATCTCGTTAGGTTAACACTTTTTGGATGAAATGTTTACAAACTTCGAATGTGTGCAAAGTTGCAATCTCCCGCGTAATTAATTGTGATTTCCTGACAGAAATTGTTACAATTAGTTGGTTAAGCACTTGTGCTTCTGATCCAGGCAAGATGACTGCTGGCAAAGTCACTGGTCAGGAATTTGCAGAAAGCCAAGGAGAAAGTGTGCAAAGGCTGTCAAAATAAATTTGATCTAGGGGCCTGAATTAAGTGAATTAATATTCAGGAGGGAAATAATGCAATTTTATTGTCCAAATGAATATAGATAAAGCACCCAAACCATGACTTAAATTCAGAAAACTTTGGATTTAGGGATTTGGCTTGATTTATGAAGATATTGGGCCAGTCCTCTCAAATATCTTTGACACTGACATTTTGCACCATTATTTCTGATTTCTGTGCCTCACTGAGCAAAACCCACCCCCAGACCTCATTCTTATGGGAACCCGGGGTGTGATTCCGCCTTGAAGTCGGTTGACATTGGTGCAGGGCTGAGCAGCCGCTCCAAACTGCTACCCTGCTTCATGCCTTCCCTGCTTCCTGGTTTTACACAAGAATGTGTGGGATGGGGAGACTTCATAAGGACTGTTAATAATGGAGGTGATATATAAGACCTTCACCATTATTATTCTGACTGCAAAACAGCACAGTCAAGAGCCTGAACAGGGAAAGGAAAGCATGCAAATGGTCTTGAGCAAGACAGCGTTCCCAGGGTTCAGGCTGAGAAGGGTCCCTGGGGAGCCCAGTCTGAAAAGCAGAGATATCCAGCCGGTTTGGTGTGTGTTCTGCAGCACTGCAGGTGACCTGTGGGTGCTGGCCATTGCCCCCAGACTGATCACTGCTGGCATATCCAAACATCCTCTGTCTCAGCCATTTAGCAGATTGCCAGCACACCAGCTTTCTGTAACAGGAAGAAAACACCAGCAAATGAACCTCTTCCTGCTATGTATGCTTTGTGGAAAAAACATGGCTTTGCTCAGATGGATGTTGTTCAAACACAGGAGTGCTTGTGCCACAGGACCAGGCCAAAAGGGAGCATTTGCAGAGCCCTTGCCTTGGGATTAGTTGGGGAGACACCACAAAAGGCTAGGGACATCCAGGTCTTAAGGGCTTTGGTGTGCCCACAGGTGTTCTCAGTGGGATCATGCTGCAATATGAGCACAATTAAACCATAACATGTAGGATGTTTGTCAGAGATGGTGGCAGAAGACAAGCAGAAAACAAGGTGGTGTTTCCACATCAGCTTTCCTTGTGGGCCCTGGCAGACTGCTGAAGCGCGTTTCTTCCCCAGCTCTGCTGGTGGTGGGATGGTATTTGGGAGTGTGTGATCCAAGGCAACGCAGCTCCGCACCAGGTACCAGCCTCCTACCTCTCAAAGAGATGCTGAGCTCCACTTGGCCCTCTGCACAGTGGGAGTGGGAAAAAGGGCCGAGGTTTCTTATCTCTGATTTCATAATTTTATTGAAATATTGTGGCTGATTAAGTACTTGAGAATGACTCTTCATGCAATTTTGGTTTTGCAAGCTCCTTAGGGGCAGGTCCTTGTAGCCTGTGTTCTCCATTTCAGTATGAATAAAGGAGGCTATGTTAAACTGACCTTCAGGAATTACAATTATGAAAACCCCATAAAATTATTCAAAATTCCCCTCCATACACTCTTAATGCCATCAGGCTAACCTTCTTCTGTTTTTAGATGATAAAAGTCTTTGTTCCTTACCTAAGGACAAGGATCTAGCCCAGAACTACACATTTCATAGAAGTTATAAACTCCTCAAGACAAGTGGCTCTAATGGAAACAAAAACAACTCTGTAATGGTAGCAGGTGCAAAATGAAACAGTACATTAAAAATAGCCTGGCTGCATTCTCCAGTGGCATGAGTTCTACATGCATATCACTCCAAAATAATCCATTTATCCTTTCTCCCCATGTCTGCAAGAAGCCAGTCTGTGCTGTATATCCTGGGGCTCTGCAGGCATGGCTGTGAGAACTGAAGCAAAACCACAGCCCACCAGCCAGGCACTCTCCTCTGCCTTCCTTTTAGCATCAGAACATTTTCCCTGACTTCTCCCCGCTGCAGGTGGGGAAAAGACTTTGACAAGCCAATGCATCTCTTCAGCCTCTGATAAGTGCTGACTGTATTCCTAAGAGTATGAGGTTAAGTTAATATGCATTTTGCTAAGTATGAATTTGGCCCTGGAACTGATTCTGTTGCAGTGTTCAGTGATCACGAGCCACCCTAGAGTTTTGAGAGCTGAGCAGGTTTCTGTGGAAAAAGAAGCATGTTTCTCCTTTAAATTGCTAGCATTTCAGGAGCAGAACTCAGCTTTCACAGACTCCACCCAGCCTTTCTGCAACTTCTGTGTGCCATTTCTTCTCCAGGCCCGAAACTTCACTCCATTCTAGGCTTTCTTTCTTTTCTTTAGGACTGATTTTTGGTGTCATCTGGTGACATCACAGGATATATTTTAAGAATTCCTCTCCATGTTTGCATTAGCCAGTCAGGTATTTGAGCCAGATGACTTAAAAGCAACGGTGAATGTAAATGCTACCATGGTGCTAAAATCACAGAAAACAGACTAGGAACCTACGGATATATTTTGTGGGCAGTGACCCAGCTTCATCCAAGCGAAGCTTTTGTTTTCCTTCTTTCCTGAGGGCTTCTCTGGGTCTTGCTTGATTGCAAGGGTATTCATTTTGCTAATGGCTGGAAACATCTGAATCAAAAATTTCCAAGCAAAATTAAAATTTCAAATAGTTCATCCTCGTGCTAGTTATTAGGCAATGGGAAGAGCTAAAAGATACCATTTCAATATTGTTAATAAAAGCAGGCTTTGGAAGTAGAGTTGGAGATTGCTCATACTTATTCCTTTTCCCCTGGGTTGGTTCTCATTCCAGATCTGTTGATCTCAGCAGACAAGGTTGTAGTACCAGAGAATACCGAGAGTAGACCAACTGAACCACAGTAATTTCAGTGGAGGCGGGGTTTGTCTGTAGACCTCAGCCTACAATCCAACTTGTGTCTCTGCTGCTCAGTACAAGGTCTGTCAGGCCGTGCATTCAGAGGATGTCAATGAAGTTCATCTGCTGACAGCTGAACATTATTTTATCTAGATAAATGTTTCACAGGGCATTTCCCTGCAGCATCTGAGCTGCAGTCAGTGAGCCTGGAGATATGAGGCCCTTATTGCAGTTGGTTTATATCACCCATCATAAGTCAATTCTTCTGGCGTAAATCAGTTTGTCACAACTTCCTGCTGTCATTTGTGCAGACCTGAGTGACCTGCTGTCACAGGGACTCACCCATGAAAATGCAGATGTCCTGGGTGCTTGGAGACCTGCTCCTGCCCTTGTCCCAAGGGTGCACACAGCAGAGATGATGTCCTGGCCAGCGTGAGCAAGTCACTTGTGGACCTGAATGTGGGGACACTTTCATCTGCTGAGGTTTACCCATAAGCAGCAAACATAGCTAATTTGCCTAAAATAATATCTGCCTTTCAAGGCACAGGTTTCCTAAGCTGTTTGGAAGAGCAGGTTTTACTCTATGACTGAACACTACATATTAATCTTTGTTCTAAGGTAGAAGATGACTCACTGAGGGGAGTAATTTATAAATTTTTTTTACATGTCTTGTGTTAATTCACAAGCTTCTAGAAGGCAAACTTGCCATGACCCGTGGGAAGGCCTGTTTGACTCTCCAGTAATCAACTCTCTTCTGCGTGGGGCTGTTCTCCTCTGGTGGCTGGACTTTGCTTGGTGAACTCAATGTTTCTGAGACCCCAAGCAGAGAGGAGAAAAGGCTTTGCCTGCCCACCTGCAGCCAAGCTCACCTGCAATGCATGTCCTTCAAATGCTCAGGGACTCCACAGAGTCTAAATCAGGAATTTCATTTGTAGCAGCAGTCTTGTTCATCAGCATTTGCAGCCTTCTGGAGCACCAACAAAGTGACTGGGGACACTGGCCGGCACTTTGTTAGCCAGACTTTATTGGCAGATGGTTAACATAGCATAGCCCTTCCCCATGCCTGAAGATTTCTGTAAGCTTGGAGGCCTTGCTCATATTCCAAATCCATGCTCTGTTTATATTTTCTTTGTCCTGAACAAAAATTGGCCCCATTGTGTGGGAGCAACACTGGAAAAGAAAAACAAGAAACATCCACTGAGGGAAAATGGATATTGTGGGAGCTGAGGAAATGCACATACTTTGCTGATTCCATTTTCTGATGATGTCAGAGTCAAAGAATATCTCTGAAAAAAAACCCTCGGCAACTTGGAATCAAAAGCTCTGTTCATCACAGTCTCTTGTTAAAAGAAGAAATGTAAACACTCTCCCTTGCCACCCCCCTCTTACCCCCAACCTCCAAGAAATTAAATCTGGCTCCATTTGGATGGGCCCTCAGATGGAATCAAGAATATGTCTCCAGGGAGGGAGGCGTTAATGTACCGGGGGAGGGATGGAGCAGGGGGGGACAGAAAAATTTGATTGTGCTATGTGAAATGCGGGGATTCAAGCTGCTGCTTTTCATGGAGGCTGAAGAAGGGCAGCCTGACACTTTACAGATTGGGTGTAATACACAGGAAATTTGTCCTTTCTGCCAGAGCAGTCTAGGGATAGGGCTACCCACACCCCTCCCCAGCCACTTTGCTTGGCTGGTAAAAGCTCAGGAGAAAAGGGTTAAATAAATGTTTGTGATATGATAAGGTGCTTGTTTATTCAAGGGATGACAGATTATTGGCTCCCAAGGCAGGGTTGAAAAATAGTACAAAGGAGCTGGCGTTCCCTTCACTGATGTGATTTCCTCCTAAGGTTTTGCTCTTTGGTAGGAACAATATGCGCTGGGAATTAAGAGGGATGACTTTATTTCAGACTGGAACAGACAGACTAAGAGCTGTTTTCTGGAGTCACTGACTCTGTTTTGGTTTTTATGGGTTGCTTTTTTTTTTTTTTTAATTTTTTTTCCTTTCAGCTGAACGACTTCTCCCAAACTCTTTGGAAATGGGGTTATCTCTGATCCGGGAGGAACACCCAGCATGGCAAGCTGACTAGAACACTTCAGATTAGGGGTTTGACCCTTTTACTTTGTACATAATTTTCTATTTTATCACCATGTCTCTAAAGCTAGCTCCTGCTTCACTGCTCTTGGATAAGAGCTCAGGTCCTTGCCGAGGGTTGCACATAAGTCAGTAAAAGCCAGGCCTTACAGCAGAGCTGACAGCTGCCAGAGGACTATATGCACATCTTGCAGACCAAATTCTCCTTTCACAAAAATGCTGGTGAAATCCAGACCAGCCTTCTTTTATTCAAGTGCACTGGACAGATGCTGAGCCGCAGGGTGCACCTGGCCAGGTGCCTCTGTGACTGTACCTCTGGGAGCAATGCTGCATTGGGAATGTGGGACCAGGGTCCCTGCAATTAATGCCGAGGATCAGAGCTTTGAGCTGGTTCTAGACACATTTTACAGATAGAGGTAGCAGAGGTGCCACTTCATGCCCTCTGTTTCAGACACCCTAAAATTGTATTTTATCGTCCCTCAGGTACAGGCTGGGGTCAGCTTCCTGCCTCCACCACAAAGTGCGTTATTCCAAGGGGCTGGGGAGGATGTCGGTGAGAGGGCACTGTGTGGGGTTGGGGTCCTCTTCTCTAACCACGGAGCTGCCTGGAGCTGGCAGTGACGGCAGAAAAGGCCTGACCCATTGTGAGAGTTTCTGCGCACCAGGGGGAGGTGGGATTTGGGTGACATCAAGTGTTTCCCATCACTTATGTCACCCTGAAAGCGATTCGCCGGCCAAATGCCTGCAGCACCAGGATCACACTCCATCAATGCCATCAGCCAAGAGAGCTCTTCACATTGAAACTTCACATTATTAGGACAAATACACATTGTCTGGTCACAACACATCAAAAGGCGAGGGGAGGGTTTCTCAGCAGCACAAGACGTGTGTGACAGCTCGTCGGCAGGGACGATGTGGCTGTGCTGACATCGGTGCCTGGRCTGTCACCCGGAGGCGCAGCAGTGATGTTCAAGCTGCACCAAGCCGGTCGAGTCAGTATGCTTCGTATACTGCCGGGAGAGCACGCTAGCGGCTGCTCATCTGGAAAACCAGGCAGCAGTTCCCATGATCCTGGAGTAAATGACAGTTAAGCCACACATTTGTTTTCAATGCTTGGATCTGGCACTGGATTCCTTTTTGAATGAAAACTATGCCAAACATCTTTTATAATTTTTTTTCCTCAAGCAAATATGTGAGCAATCCAGCAGCGGAGTGCCAGAAACATTTGCTTTCCTTCCTAAGAAGTGGGGTAAAGGAAAAAAAAGCCAACCACACATGCACACAACAGATTTTATTTAAAGGCTTAAAAGAGGCCAAGTCACTTTAAACACTGGCAGGACTGGGCTATTGAAGTCTGCTCCTGTGTGTATGTGTGCATGTGCAAGGGAAGAGTAAATATGCATGTGTTCGGGGGATGCATGGAAAGATTTTCACGCTGTCTAGTCCTAGGTACTGCACAGCCTTGCAAATACATTCATAAAATAAAACAAAAAAAGAAGAAAAAAAAAGGGTCTGAATCAAAGCTCAAGACCAGAACCTGGCTCTTGGAAGGAAAACTCTGACTCATTTCGTGGGTAAACCCAGGAGTAAGCTATGGAGCTAGCAGATCCACATGTGTCTTCAGTGCTGCAACRGTGTGGGCCCACGCAGCAAAGATACCGCTCCTGAAATCCTTGGAGCCGTACACAATCATGGCAAACAAAGATCAAGCAGGGATGCAGGCTGCACTAGAAGGTGGATTAATGTTCAAAGGCCGAGTCAAAGGAGAAAGGAGATAAGGTGAATGGCGTCATACCAAAGACAGCTATTAAATGTAGTGGTAATCTGCTGAGCCACAGCCAAACAGAGCCTTTTCGCCTTGTTGGACATGAATAACTCAGGGATGGATGGGAGCTGGGGGGGAGGGTGTGGGTAGGGTATGGAGGGGTGAAGTTCTGTCTGAATGCTTGTTCCTCAGCATTTCTAGGCACACAAAGCTCCCTTCTCCTCTACCCTGGCTGGTCCTGCTAGAGCTGCGGTGGTATCTGAGCCCCCCACCTTGCAAGGGACTTAGGTGAGCATTTAATTTGGAAAGTGCTCACCGCTCCCTGATCACTCATGTATGGCATGTAGGCCCCTTCCCAGCCCAAAATCCCAGGGAAAAGGGGTCTGTAAGTCTTGTTTCTGCTACAACTCCTCACTGTAGTATCTTCAAATGTTGCTTTCCTCTTCCTAGCAGTACTTCCTTATGAAGACTTAAATAATTTGTACTGGCTTAAATCTCCTTTGACCATCCTATTAAGATATTTCTTCTTAATTAATATTCAGTTGTTAATATCTTAAGAGACACTCTTTGTCAGGTTTCTGCTACAATATTTAATTAGCCTCTGTTTGGATCTTGTTTCTTTGTGCAACCTTAATAGTTCTTATGATCCCATTACATGTCTGAATGGTATTTTAATACACTTCAAGCTTCTCGCTGTCTCTATACCTTCTCCTATGCTGCTGCAATGTTTACTCGGACTAGGAGGCCAGATCATCCTAAAACCAAGTCCTGTGCTTATTCCCACGTCAATAAAAAGGCATCAGTATCATTTTATCATTTTATACAGGAGCATTACATACCTTTTGAAATGCCACTTGTACCCCTGCACCCCCTGCCCTTGATGTTTTCATGGGCAGTTTACTGTCTGGTGTGCTGTGGGTCAAGTGCTTAGGAAGGAACAGTGCCTGTGTATCCCAGAGAACTGTTTGGCATTTTAGAGCAGGTATTTCTAAGGCCTTTTTGAGAGTTATCCCTAGTGCTCTAAACCTGAGTGGAGGTAATGTTTCCCTAGTTGTGGTGCAGTCCTGTCCCTGTCTGTGGAGTGAAGTCAGTTCACACCAGGCACTGAACTGGTCTGAACAAACATTGTAAAATATCCAGCTCTGCAATGTGTCAGTAATCTCTGCCAATAGAAATATTCTTACACATGTCCTTCAGTCCTTCAACTGCCATTTATGTTTATCCACAAAAAAAAAAGCAGGGGGGAATTTTATTACATGCGCATGCTCCTGCCCCTGCCTATATGAACAAATTATCCCAACCCTAAAAGCAACAGCTCAGGATACAAACAATTTCTCCTGTACATAGAGAAAAACAGTGTGTCAATGGGATTGCATGTTTTTAGTTCCAGCTTTTGTTTTCAGGATGCTCTTTCAGTTTGTGGGTCAGGTTAAGTCAAATATTTCCATTCAGTGTTTCACAGAGAACAGACACCCCTCTGGCTGCTGAGCCATTTCTCTTCTTGGACATGAAGTTGGTCTTCAACCAAGCCTGGGTAACAGGTTAACAGAAAGTCAGGGGAAGGTCTTGTAGGATGCAATAATTCTTCTCTAAGAGACTATGTGGAACCAGAGGAGAAGGAGGTTACGTCCTGAGGCTGTGTCTTTGCACAGGCCTTGCGGTCTGCTGGGGGGACCATTGGCCAAGGCTGAGCATTAGACCCCTCACCAAGGCTGCTGCTATTCAGCACTGGATGCATTCTGAAACCAAAACCTTGCTTGCCAGGTTTGCACAGGTTGCTGAAAGTTCCAGACTGTAAAATCTGACCCCCAGGCACATCCAGGACTGTTTCATTACATGGGGACAGGAATTAAGGGAGCTCTTGACTCAGTCACCATGTCTACAACTCTCATCCCCACAGGCCAATGCTTGCAGCCCCAAGCCCAGTTTCACCACCAACCTTCATCAGAACTGTGCCACTGAGTGTGGCATGTGCCCTGTTTGCTCCTGCCCAACATGGCACACAGACAATGCATTCTTTCTTTACTCGGATCACTGTCATGGCTGATAGACCTTCCTCCTCCCTCACACTCCCCACCCCAAGGGATCAYACAATGAAAGCAATGATAATTCGGTTGCTGATGCAGTTCTGTGATGATAGGGATCACAACCAGTGAGGCTTTGATTACGGCCTTTTGAAGATGAGACAAAGGCCGCTGTTTACCTCATATCCCAGTTGCTGCCAGACACATGGCTTCCTGGCACTGCCTCTGGGGTAATGCACARCCTCCACTTCCCCAGCACGGCTTTGTCCCCTGAGAGGTGTCATTTTGCCCAGCACGGGGGTAATTCTTTCAGTTGCAGGGAAGCAATTGATCACATAGGCAGGCTGCCTCTGACTTGGTGGCACTAGCCTGGCTGGGAGCACCCCCGGTTCCTCCTCCGTGCCGGATACAGGCAGCGCCACAGGAGAACTAATGATGCTGCAGCAGCCCCAACTTCTGGAATTTCCTGGCTTTTCGTAATCTTAACATCTCATTAGCGTTTATTTGCAGATGCATATCCTTGTTCTCTTCTCACACAGGCTGCTGTAAATCACTGCTGCCTTTGCTGCAATCACTGCGGTCACCTCAGAAGGGAAAGRCCAGTTCCCAGAGGCAGAGGGACTGCTGCAGAAGTAGTGTCTTCATCACCATGGCCTGAGCCTCCGAGCTAATTGTGCCATCTCCAGAGGCCAAAGTCAAAGCCAACTCCTCATTTGAACTTTCCTTTCATCATCTTGTCAAGCACTGGAACAAGCTGCACATGGAAGTGGTTGAGTCACCATCCCTGGAGGTATTTAAAAGATGTGTAGATGTGACACTTGGTTTAGTGAACTTGGCAGTGCTGGGTTAACAATTGAACTTGATGATCTTAGAAGTCTTTTCCAACCTAGAGTATTCTATGATTCTATGGTCTCACCAAACCAAACTCACAGAACTTCACAGACTTGCCCTTTTCTAGCTTCTACTTGGAAGTAAGGCCACCATGTTACCTTTTATTGGAGCAATGGATTTAGCCAGCCTTTTGATAAATGGAAGAGGTTTTGGTAAACATGCTTTGAGCAAGCAAACACTTTATCTGAATGCAGAAAGCAATCATTAATATTATTTGCACTAGAAAGGCATGTAGCTTTATTTTTAGCTAAGTAGGAAATACTGAGGTTAGCATGGTTATTCCAAGGCTGAAGATCAAGTGGCAAACTGGTTAAAGCATAAATGGAACTGGAGAGAGACGAAACAGGGAGCATCTGTCTTCTCCTTATGTGTTCATGATGATCAATTATAGTCAATATTTTTGCTATGATGATAAAGCTGCATTTTAAATAGGGATTTGTGTTTGATGAATTGGTCTCCAGTTATTGTTTAGATACAATGTTGATCACCCATAGTACACAGTGTCAATTATTACATCAAAAGTAGATTATCAAAATGACAGGAAAATCTCTTCTGTTGGAAAAACCCCCAACCAAATGCTTTTCTAGGATTTCATTTCCTCTTCATTGGGAGGCCCAAATACCCAGCAGTGGAGGAGAGAGGCAGAGACAGATCTCATCGATCACTGCCATGAACCACAGGTGGTCGCTATTGCCCAGCTCCACATTCAAACTTTCCGAAGGATCAGACTTTCCAAAAGATCCAGAAGACTAAAGCACAAGTCTGTTGGCCAAGCTTCATCCTCTCCCCCATGCTGCTGCTGAAGCTTCCCAAGATTTTGCCAACCCATCTCTTCAAGTTCCTCTTGGAGGGCGGCAGAGGTACCTGGTGACCRGCTCACCACCACCCCATCATGCCTCCCCATGGTGTGGCCAAAGCTGCCCCCCAAAGAGACACCAGCACACAGAAATGCATCAGCTATGCCCCCCTCTGGCATTTGCTCAGGGTTGCAGACCCTGACATTACAGCTGAGGCCTTGCTGCTGAAAACTGAAGCTCCAGAGGAGGTTTTTCTACTCTACAGAATGGCTGCTTGGCACAGTGTCCCAGCCACTGCACCCAGCCTGTCCAGGCAGAGGAGGATATTTGCCTCTTGTGCTCCTCAGAAAACATTCCTCGGATAAAACTGGGTTCATAACTCATCAAAATATATTAAATTACAGGAAAACTGTAAAAAAAGAAACCTATAAACTGTATGCAGATACAAGATACACTGAAAGACACAACCGTAAATCAATATACACCTCAGAAGAAATCTTCCTATACTTAATGTGTACAAAATATGAACCAAATAAATATATATCATTGTATATTTCTACAGGCTGTTTTGGTTTGGTTTTTTTTTTTTTCACTCAGCCTGAGATTAAAGCTAGCATCACAGATTTATTCTAGTGGAAATGCTGACGTTTGTGTGAAGTGAACTCTTTATTTGTTTATGTAACCCCAGGTTTTCAGCTACTTTATCAAATAAAGACCCCTTCGTATGTGCTGGCCGGCAGAAAACCTTAGCTTTGTTTCACAGCTCTAGTTACAGTCAGGATGATACAACACGAGTGCAGTTAGGGGGATATTAAAGCAGCAAAAATGCCCTGTGAGGGTTCCTGCTGCTAAAGGTGGCAAACTGTGGTGTTGGTCTGTGGGACAGATCTCCCGCAAAGGAGGAAGAGGGAAAATGGTAGTTAAAGACTCTCATTTGTACAATGCTTTCTCTCTGAAAAGATAATTCCTTTACTAATATGCTTTAATTTTTGGTTAGCCCTGAAGTGGTCAGGCAGCTGGACTAGCTAAAGGTTATAGGTCCCTTTCAATTCAACTATTCTATTSTATTCACCTTATCTCTACCTTGTGTTGTAGCACAACATGACCCCCTGAAGCAGGAGAAGAGTTTTTACTTTCATACCTTTGCAGTGGCTGAGGAAGAGACTTTGCTCTTCATTGCCACCACGTCACTTAGGCACTGGAAAGGAGAACCTGTGAGTACAAGTAGAACACCTGTGTTGCTGAAGGTGACCCGAATCCCACATCCCTCCTGCCAYGCTCTGTTCACAACCCGAATGGATTCAGCCCAATTTGGACCCATAATTAAGGATGGGGAGAGTGCTATGGGCCAAACCAATGGAAGAGATGTTCTGAGTCCAGTGACCATTTCTGGTTCACACTGCCCACCTAGATAACACACATGTCCTTTCCATTCAGGTTACAAGGGAAAATCTTACAGAATTAGAGCCTAAATTTCTATGCAACAAGTACAATTCCTGCAGAACTCTGCAGCCTATTTTAAACAAGGGATTAGCAAGCACTGTCAGGGCAATCTCACACAATTTTTGTCAACAGTTATGTAAAACCACCTTTCATGTGTATATTTATCTAATCACCACTTACTGCCCCACTTATTCAAAAGTACTTCTTTCTGTTTCTGGTTTTAACATAATTTTCCCATTTTCTTTTTCCCCTCTAAAACAAAAAGAGGCTGCCTTTTTAGTGGGTTGCCTACTAAAAAAAATATGAAATATTTTTTCCACACCTTGCCAAAAGTTGTCCAAAATGAAACAATGATAGGGTCATGTAAATCCAGATATGTCATGACTGTAAGGGTCGTGGGGAGAGAAGCCTGTCTGTAAGTGGGGGGTATGATTCATTTGGATAACAATAGAGTCCACTGCCCTTTTCTACCAAATGTTTTCAGTTTGCCTCCAATAAGTCATTGTCTAACTTGTATAAATCTTTCCATCGTTTCTTGAATTATTGTTGGATATTTGGGAAAAATATTCTTGTTTTTTTATAATGCAAAAAAAGAAAAAAAAAAGCAGATTGCAATCACTTCCAAATAACACTTAACTCCTTGACACGAGGTCAGCAAGAGGGTTTGGAGTGTTCGTGCATGTGTGTGTGTGTGTGTGTGTGTGTGTGTTTTCTTTCTAATCTTCGAGCTGTTCCCTGAGAGACACATTGAGAACTGGGGCTTGTCTGCTGACATGTTTTACACAGCTGATCCATTAGGATCCTGCTCTTCCTAGCCTCCCTGGCACCGCTTTGATCAGCGACATGTTTTTAAAAAAAAAAAAAAAAAAGGGAAGAAAAAAAGAGTAAAAGGCACTTCTCTGATCAGGAATCCCTCCCCTCCACTAAATCATCCCGAGCACTTTAAAGCCATAGGAACCAGTGAGGGACCCTTCAGCTCTGCGAGGCTTCAGAACAGCTCTACACTAAAACATCCAGACATGAGCCAGCAACATCTTTTGCCCAATGGCCTCTTCTGCCCGGCTCCGTGATTAACTTCTTCCCAGCCCCTTGGGAAGCCCTGCCATGTCTGCCTTCCCAACGGGATGTATCCAGAGGGGCTTGGTGCCCATCACACACACCAAGCATGAAGAACTAATGCCAGCACAGCTTCACTTCCCTGCCTGCTTGCAAGAACTTGCCTTGCCTGGAAGATTTGCCTGCTGCAGTATGCTGACTCTGCCTTCCCATTGAGGAGGGGGGGTTTTTAATTTAATTTTGCTGAGCACCTTTACAAACCTAGGTCAGAAAAGCATATGTCATGTCTCTGTGGGAGGTCATGGAGAGGGAAAAAGGAGAGAGAGGACACTATGAACAGGGATGGGTGCAGATGCGTGTGCTTAGCCTGTCACAGGTCTCCAGGACAGATATATATAAAAATGCAATTGTAGAGACAAGCTCACAGTATATCTCAGCCAGACTAACAGCTGACATGAGACACCAGGGGCACAGAGATTATG
This sequence comes from Amblyornis subalaris, assembly GCA_018881555.1. Lineage (NCBI taxonomy): Eukaryota > Metazoa > Chordata > Aves > Passeriformes > Ptilonorhynchidae > Amblyornis > Amblyornis subalaris. The sequence continues at coordinate 12,549,383 of JACAXG010000001.1, read as the reverse complement.
GATAGGTTGTGGATGGTACAAACAGGGTGAGTGATGCTCTATCCATGTGGAAGCACCCCCTGACAATACACAGGGTAGGCGCAGCCAGGCTGTGGCCATGTCTGCACTGCACKTACATACAGCACATACACACGGTGCCAGGCAAGCCCCTCCAAGGGGTGAGTGAACCCTTGTGGGTTAATTCCAGCGGCCAATGCTAGGACTTTGCAGGTCCAGCTGAGCGTGGTGTCTTGCTCTGGAACAGCTACTCTGATTGCACCAGGAGGCACCAGATGCAGCAGTGGTCAGAGGCTGCTGACAGATGTCACCACTTTGCCTTGTGGCAAGACCTGTATGATAGACACCATTTCTTTAGCTGTTTGGTCCCACTTTGGAGTATTAAAATCCCGACATCTTTGGAAAGAGGAAAGGGGGGACAGTTGTGCAGAGGGCCAAGGGTCCCAGGCAGTGAATGGGAAGGTGAAGGCAATCGCGTGTGCTGCACCGCTGTGGCCATCCAGATCAGCTTCCTCCTCATCCGTCCTTTTAATATCCCTGAGCCTGGTGGGGTCTTCACCTTGATCACTTGCTGGGCTACTAGTAATAACCAGGGAGGGGGGAGTCTAACAAAATGTTCATTGCTGACTTCCAAGACAAAACAAAAAGTCTTCATTGTGCTTGTTCTTTGCTATGTTGACACCTCAGTGGGATGGACAGCAAAGGAACCCAGGATAATGTGGCAGTTTGAACCCTAAATAAGTACTCTGTGGTGTTCAGCAGCAGCAGGTATAGTCCCATGGTGGTACTAGCATACAGTGGTACTGATTGCTTCYCCTTGTTCAGGTCTTCAAAGTCACTGCAGTTTGCCGGAGATGGACCACATACCATACATTGCAGAGATCCAGATGAATTGTCCATTCCTCAAGGAAATCCCCTAAACCACATTTCTAGCAGCTTCCCTTCTCCTCACCCATCTCTCCCCCCACTCATTCGTTCCTTGCCTTTTTTGAGCATTTTTCACTGACTTGACCGATCAGAGCAACTTTTTGCTCTGAATGTCCCGTGTGCCCTCTTTATTTGGTTTACAGAACAAATAGGGATAGTGTGATCAAAGATCTGCTCTTGACAGGCTTCTTAAGATTGATATTTTGGCAGCACAGAAGTTGAGGAATCACTGAAACATACTTTTTTTTTTTCCATACTCCTGCTGCTGGCTCATACAATGCTCTGAGGTTCCCACATCCAACTCTGCAAAACATTCGGGCATAGCAGCTTGTCTTTAAGGCACATTTGAGAGCATACACAAATTTACCTTTGGCGTGAGGCATTTGCAAGGGTTTGAAGGGATTGTTATTTACCTTGTTTCGAGGAGGCTCGAAGATTCCCTGTATTGTTCACATTTCACCTCGAAGTCCCTGCAGCCTGGTGGGCACCCCTAATCTGGGTCCCCACCACCCTGTTTTTATCCTACAGGTCCTCTCTGACATGACACTTGTGTGTTTTGTTAAGCAGGCCAGGCTTAGCAGAGAATTTTAGAAAAGGACAAATACAGCCTCAGTTCACTTACACTTCAGGTCAGACTGCGGCTGGAGGAGGATCTCTTCAGCTCTAGGTTTTCCTCACAGTATAAATCCCTGTGACTGGATCCCATAAAACAGTCTCATAAGCTCCCTAAGAATTTGTCGGGATGCCAGGTCTGGCGTGCCTAGCCCTCACAAAATGGGGTAGCTGAAAGCAGGAGAGTGAAAAGAAGCCAAACACCTTAKTAAAAGCAAGGATTAAGGGGAAAAAAAAAGCCACATTAAAACAGCATCCATTTTTTTCAGGCCATTTGCAGATAAATGACCTCTGTTCTTCTAATTAGAGAAAATGTGCAATTAGCTTAATCAGATCTATGGGAAGAAAAGCAGTCGCTGAGTCTCAAAAGGCAGGTTCTGAGAAACTGCAGCCAACTTTTCCTGGGGCCGACTGGAGACACTACATCAGAAACAGCATGAGCCCTGCCAAAGACTTCTTCCTGTGAAAAATGATGTTTCAATTTAGGCTCCTGTATATTGTTTTTGTTAATCTCCCTCTCACTTGCTTACTCACTTGATCTCTCTTGCTCTTTGACACTCTAAATAGATGCATGAAGAGGTATTGTCTTTTACTGATAGGGGCAATGCATCCTAATTTCCCAATGAAACAAGATTGAGTTTATCATCTCAGTTCACCATCAGCCTTCATGTTCTTTGTACCTTGTGATCCTCAAATGGCACCCAAGGGCCAAAAGCATTCAGGGGCTAGAAATTAGGACTCTCCTTCAGGAAAGGAAAATAGGACTGGTGCAATGGGGAAGGCCTTGAAGTCCTTAGTGCTTGTGGGGATGAAGGTCCTGACAGACTATTGGAAATCCTGGTGAGGAAGCTGGGCTCAGAGATCAGTCCATCCTCTCTAATGACAAAGCGGGAAATCGTGCAGACTGCAGGGTCAATGCCCTTAACCCTTTGCTAGGAGTGTTTGCCAGTAACCTCCACAGGCATTCAAAGAATAGAAAGCAGGGAAGGAAGAAACACACACCACATTTGAAAAAAAAAAGCAGTTTTAAAGCATTATCTATTCAAATGGCTTAAAAGACCAGTCTTCTTCCTAAAAGCAGGAAAAATCCCTTTTAGTCAGACAGAGTAAAGAGCCAGCCCTACAACAATCTTGCCAAAGCCACAAATTGGGCTGCTGCTGGGCAAATGGTGACACAACTAATTATCAGAACAAATAATCCTTATTCTGTCCATTCCTTGCTATGCATTTCCCAAGGGTGTTGTCAAGCTTGTTGTGAGCCATCTCTGCAGCCATGAGGCATTTTGTATTTCTCTGAATGTCGCTCCTAAGAAGTGAGAGAGGGATACAAAGTCCATTGTCCCTTGTCCCCCAGTGCCCCTACTTACCTGCAGAGGGTACTGTTTGGATCAGGGATTGCTGGCTCTGCTACACTCCCAGTGCAAGAGATGAAGACCATGGCAGTGACTATGGCTCCTGTTTCATTCTCTTGTTTCAGGACAATTTTTCCTTAGTGTCTAGCCAGTAACCACCACTTGCTCACAAGTGCTTGCTCTTCTTCATGCCCACCTGCTGTCCATCTTGTTTTTAACATGCCTCATAAGATTTGGGCTCATATGATTTGGGCTCATATTTCATATGGGAGTTTTCCCTGTCACAGCAATTGACAACATCCTGGTTTGCCCAGTTCAGACATCCCTCTTCTGTCCCGTGGGAGTGACCTCAACTCTTCAGAGAGTGACTGGGTTTTGTGGAGAGCACAATTCCATCTTTACACCTGTACCTGCAGGTGCAGGTATGAATTGAAAATGCTGTGCCTGCTAAAGTGTCTCCATGACCTCCATGTGCTTGCAAAACTCTGGTTGCTCATATCCAAGCAGTAAATACCCCGAAACTCAGATACTCTTGGGGTATCTTTTTTTCTAAACCCTTTTGTCCCAAAGGTTTTCAGTCTTTCTTATAATATTTTGTAGAAAACACTTTGATTTTGAAATATTCATGTGATCTCTTTTCTTTGCTGTGTGAGTTTTTTTTCTTYAACAATTCTTTAAATGCTTAGTTTTTCAGCTTTGGCTTGGGTTTTGTTTTTGTTTGTTTATTTGTTTACAATTTTCCACCTAGAGAAAAGTTAAATATACAGTTCAAAAAAGTAGAGGTTTCTTTGCTCTTGCCTGTGCTTTCTTGTTGACTCCTAATTTTTTCCATTGCTGGATAAGGGGAAAAAAGTCAGGGTTAAAAATAAAGATGGGGCCCTAAAATATCTCCAAACCAACAATAGGAAAYGGATGTGTTTAGCTTTTGGTTGGTTTCCAAAAATCCAAAGGAGGTAATACTTTATGTTAAAAAYATTTATTAGCTCGGGTAATGAACACATTCAGATAAAGAGCCCGTTGCCTGAAGTGTGAGGCAACAAATAAGCTAAACCTTGACTATTCTACATCACATAATGAATGTTTTGTTGCAAAACCAGAACCTCTTGACCAGTCAGGAGGGAATAAGGTGCAAGTCTGTGTCACACAGCTCCGCATGCTGGGGATGGGATGGGAAAAGCATTGCCATCCCACAGGATTTATTCAGCTTTGCTTTCACCCCCAAGGTTCATGTTGGGGAGTTATGGGGTACATAGCAGGGGCTGCAGCCAATGCTCATAACAGGTTTCTAGCAGCCACCAGCCTGTGAGGTGGCTTGAGAGAGCAGGGTTTTTGCCTGCATCCATGGGTCCGAGCGGACCCCCGGGTATTTGCCTGGTGCAGCAGGGCCAGCGGGCTACCTGCCAGCAGCTCCAAAAAGTTGAGAGCTGGAGGCCAACCCAAGTCTCTGAAAAACCCTATCAGTAACATTTCTGACAAGATAAATTGCATTTTGAATGTGGAGATGACCTTGGTAATCAGAAATAAATCAGCAGGATAATCAAAATTGATGGGTAAGTCAAATCTAGAAAATTTATATACTGGAGCCCTATAGAATAGCTTGGAAATCCCCCTAAGTCGGGTCCTGGCTGAAATTTTGGTCCTTTCGCTGCAGTAATTTAAACTTTTCTATTTACTTTGGCACTCCTCAGTTCAGTGACTTGGCCTGATCAAAATGCTTTGATATGTCCAGAAAGAATAAAAAATATTAAAGTTGAAGGGTAGTATCTTGGTTTAGGACAACTGTGAACATGAAATTTAATCTTGGGCTTTGCAAGAGGGACTCTCTAGAACGTACTGGGGGGGAAAGCAATTAATACTGCATTAAAAAAAAAAGAATGGTCCTTCCTTTTCACTTCGCTTTTCAATGTCCTGTAATTTGGGCCAAAGCAAACAGTGCTTACGCCACTACTRATGTTAGAAGTTCATGTACTGCTGCTGATGTTACGTACATTAACACAGCAGTCACTGGAAAGGAAAAGCAAGTGTAATTTGTCCAGAGCGTGGACAAAAGAGGAGTACAGAATGAAGCTGATCCTCCCATTACTTTATTTTATTCCCTGCTGTTAATTGCTTTCTCGGTACACCCTTGCTTTTGTCCTTTTGACACGCAGGCTAYCATCACACTGCACGGCTACCAGAGCCGAAATTGCTCCAGGACTCATTATCTGTTAAACAATCTCAAATCTGTGGGCGCTGCTGCGACACTCTTCTAMAACCTAATTACTGCTTCATATCAATACAAGGAAAGCAGAGTCAGGCCAACTCTCCGATCTACTTCAACCCGACGTGGCTTACACTGCTTTTATATCAATCAAGAATTTGGCCTTGAGATCTCCACACTCTTGGTTTGACCCAGAGTTTAAAAAAAAACCAAAACACTTCCAAATCTATACCTCTCTTCTCTCCCTGTCCTTCATCCTTTCCAGACCCTACTGCATAAGCATCATGTCTGCAAAGTCAACCAAAAGTCCTGGACCTCTTACAGCCCATTTGGTGCTTTCTATTATACTTGGTATTTGAGTCTACACATATCTGTAGTCTTAAAAACATTTTGGAGAGAAGCATCACTTTTTGTAGCACTGGTAAATATTTTTCCACTGAAATTGCTCTGAAGTGAAGCTGATTTTAGCTAACAAGAAAAGATGTTCTTCATAAAGCTTGCCAAGGAACAGTTTCTGTTTTTCCTTGGCAAAACAGACCTAAGAACTGTGTATTGAGATTTCAGTGTCTGCAGTTGTCATTTTGGTGCCCAATATTTCTGTTTTCTTCTAAGGGTCTGTTCAATGCTTGAGTCATATCTTCATTGCTATGACTCCATAATCTTCTTTCAAAAGCACTTTCTGCCAATTTACTACTACAGGATCTGAGTGAGGAGTTTGACACGGCATAACATGACAACTCCTTCAGAAGTTCTGTGACGGAGTTTTCATCTCAGTCTTCCTTGTTTGGGACAATATATTTGAACATAATAATCAACATGGGACAGGGTTGTTATTTTCTGACCAGTCTACTATTTCAAGCCCTTAAAGACATAAAGGTAACAGCGCTTAACTTGGGCAGCTGATTAACAAACAATACCACCGGTACTAACCAGCCAGTAGAGAAGATAAACAGCCAGGCAATGAGGTGCAGAACTGGGAGAAGGTATCAAAAGAATTACAAACTATATTTTCAGTATGTGTATTGAAGATCGAAGATCAATTCTGAGGAGTCATGTAGATGCTAGATATGAAGTACCAAAGGAAAGCAACTAAGTTCGTTGACAAGTGCTGAAAATGGAAGTTTAATGGTTAATAAAGAAGCTGAAAACAGCTCAGGAAGAGAATAAGAGAGGTATGGAGGCACATCAGAGAAAAAAAGTCTTTGCTTCCACACCGTGAGTTGCTTCTATTCCCTGGTTTCTGAATGTGGAAGAGCCCATGAAACAAGTTGTGCTAATGAGGAATGACACAGCTAGGCCACGTGACCATGCTGCATCCAGGTCTGAGCCATCTAACCATCATTCTCTGAGCCTGGGGAACGACTTTTCAGATGGCACTTTGGGGAGGACACAACCTCAGCAGAAGGTCTGTCTTAAGGATCATGGATCAGGAAGAAGGCAATGATGCATCTGCTTATGCTGAAGGAGGTACAGGCTCTTGGGAAGTGTGATAGGAAAGTCGGAAGTACAGAATTTCAGCTGCCCAATGTGGAGGATCTGATGATGATGATGATTATTCCTATTATTATTATTATTATTATTATTATTATTATTATTATTATTATTATTATTATTATTATTATTATTACAGGACGACCCCTGCAAAGGGGTTTTCTTGCACAGAGACTAGATATGGGTTCAGCTACTGGCCATGCAAGGATTTGGAGTCTCTCAGTCTGCTGTCTCCAGAAACAACTGCTGCCTCCAAGCAACCAATTAAAGGACCCTCTGCTTAGGATTTATCCATTTGTATTCTAACCATTTAAAATAATTGATTACGTGTGACATTTTACCATCTTCTTACTGGTTTCTTTCTCTCTTATTATGTGAASTCCCTTCATCATGTGAACTACATTCTGATGTCACGTAATATTTTTTTGCCCTAAAAAAATACAAAGGCATTTTTAGGTTGCTGCTTTTATCTTCCAGATACTTATCACTGGTTTAGAAGGGGAAAAAAAAGTAACTTGACAGCTCAGGACTTCAAGCAAACCCCTTCCTCACAGCAATACCCACAACTATAAATGCAGCTTATTTGGAAATGGAGTGTAGAGCAATGCACACATATTAAGCAGTTCAAATTCTGGTCATGCTCAGACAGCAGTTACTGCCATAATTTTCTGGCTTTGCATTAATTCATTGAGCAGGAGCCTTGGCTTGGTCATAGCATTTTTGCTTGTCTGAAAGATGATCTGCTTAATAGAGGACAAACACTCTTTTCTTTCCTCTTCCTTCTTGCACATATATATACACATATATATATCTGTCACATATGGATGCAACACACACACATATATATAAAACACTCACATATCCATATCCATATCCATATCCATATCCATATCCATATCCATATCCATATCCATGTACATGTACATGTACATATACATATACATATACATATACATATACATATACATNTACATATACATATACATATACATATACATATACATATACATGTAGGCACACAAATGAATCCTCGTACTCTTTTCTAGAACCAGTGTGTGTGAAGACTTAAAGGGGCAGTTTCCTTCTCTTCTGTAGTCTTTCATGTTTTCATTTCCAATAATCCAGCATTTGCCCCAAGATCATGTAGAGCGGAAATAGCTGCATCAGCTGCTTCTGGACAAACAAAATAGGCTTTTGTGGCTATAATGTAATGTTTTCTTTGGAATACACGTTGTGCCACAGGAATAGGTGGCATTCCAGGCTCTTGAAGGAACGTACTTTTTCTTGGAGTTCAGGTAAAGTATTATCTATTGAAAACTAAAATTATCATCAGCAACAGCAAGGAAATTAGGCACATGCAAATCAAAACAGTCAGAAACCTGGCTCTTATCCAGGAGACAACTGATTTCTGCTTCTTATTAGGAGTGATGTGCACTGACAGTGACACTGTCGGTTCACACATGATAACACAACTCCAGCCCTAAGTGGCTTTCCAAACCGTGATAGGTCTTCAGGTTTTGGCTGCAGGTATGTTGGGTTGGAAGGATATCGGGCCAGCCCCGGTGCAAGAGGCTGCACTCATAGCAAATCTCCTGTCCCCATGTGGGAAATGCCAGAGGACCCAGAGAGTAGGGTGAGGTGCCGCCCACATCTGCTCCCACAGCATGACAGAGTCAACCAGGCTGTCAGAGCCAGCCCATGAGAGCAGCACCATGTATATAATAGCTGGTGCTTCTCTGAGACACTCCGGCAGCCTCTTTGCTGCCACGTAATGCTAGCTAAATGAAAAAGGCAAATGATTCCAATATTGTTCCAGGTGTGCCGTGCAGGAGTGCCTCATACCCCAAATTTGGCTGAAAATAAATAAACCTGGGGGACATTATTTTCTGAGACTCAAGCTATAAAGTCCAAGAATAGTTCAACACTGTTTATGCCATCACTGAAAATCACAGAAATCAGAGCTTTCTCATCATCTCATGTAGAAGCTTACACTGCTGGAAACAGGAGGAAACAGATGTAAAACACCTGACAGTATTGTGAAATGACTGCACGAGATGTGAGGCAACTGAGAGGTAGTACCTGGTGGTGCTGACCAAGGTGGAGCTCGTCACACATTTCTAAGAGCAGCTGGAGAATGCAAGAGTTGATTTTAAAGACAGAAAATCAGAGGGGCTCTCACTGCCCCAGCTTTCTAGGGTTGGAAAGAAGGCTTCATAGTTCTTGCACACTGCTGCCCTGGGACTCCGTTTTTGGTATGATACAGACAATTACCCTAAAGGAAGAAAGAAAATCTGTCCAGAAAACTGGAGTGTCCCTGCATGAGAAGGTGAGGAAAGCTTGGAACAGTAAAATCTTGTTTGCTAATGACAGTTCTGAGAATTTAAAAAAAAAAATTAAGTGGAAAAAACCCAGAACTCCTCCATGAAACACTGATTAGATGCCAGTTCACATAGCTCTCCTTGGCTACTATGTATTATTATTATTATTTCTTTTAAAGACTAATAGATCCTATTCTTGACAGGCGCTAAGCCAGGAGGTGGGATCTTATCCAGTATTTTCATTTTTTAGGCCACAAGAGGCAATGATTGTATCAGAATATTATTTGTCTGCCCAAATCACATCCACTGTGTGAACCTCTACAGAGGACTTCCATTCTCGGGAAAAGCTGTTTTGTCAGACAAGAGTGAGAAGAAACACTCGTTCTCATTCTGAGTAAGCCAGCCCAGTTAGGACAGAATCTCTTTTCCTAGGCTAAATCTCCAAAACTAACCTTCAAACTTGCACTTACAGTTTTTTACCTGAAAACCCCTACCCACAGAGCAGTTTGGACCTAGGATACGTGAAATAGTTGAGTGCTGGAACAGCTGAGTTAAGTATGAAGTTGTTGCCATGGTAAGGTGAGAATCAAGAGAAGGCTGATGGAACAGAAATATGGTTGAGTACGTCTGATTTCCCCTCACCGCATGGGAAACACGGCTTTCACTGAATGGGCTTTTGAGCAACCAAAATTCATATGTAAAGAAGCTTTGACAGTCTTAGATATGAAGGTGTTTTAAAAAATATGTGGAAGATCTACCGGGCAGATCGCATTCAAAGCTTCCATCCCAGTCATCCTGTAAAGCCCTGGGGATTTTCAGACCAGTAATAGGAGCCCACAGGGATCTTCATGTTCTCAACTTGTCTTCTGGATGACATTAAATCAGAGGCAGTCCCAGAAGGCAGGCACTATCCTTAGCCTTGCACTTATCTGCCTGTGCACATTTTCTCCGTCACTTAGCGTTACCAGATCCTGACTCATAAGACTGGCTTTGCTTTTTTATGAAGCTACCAAAGGGTCCTGGCACTAGCATGTGTGTGAATGTCCTGATAAGGGTATGACAGCGTGTGGGAGGCCAGAGGCGGGTAATGCCACTGGTATGTCGAGTGGGGAATTAGTTGTGTGTGTGGAATGACATCTTCTTACAAAACCTCTCCAAGACAGAGGCCAAGGAGAAAAAGCAGCAATGACAGTTCAGTCAGGATTCAGTCCACCCAACCAAAACTTTCCATCCTCATGAATGGAGCCATTCACTGGATTCTGCTTCCCATTTTGCTTCTGTACCTTCTTCATCTTAAAATAGAGAACTTCCTCTTGGAGGAATAACTTCTGCCGTAGCACAGTCCTGGTGATGTCAGTGGAGTTACATCAAGGCTGATGTTGATCCTCGTGTCTCATTGCCAGAAAGTTTTCTGGAGTTAGGCACTGGGTAGAACAACTCTGAGAGGCATTTGCACTGTTTTGGTCTCAGCCTGTTTCCTCTGAGAACACAGAAAAGGATTGAAAAATAAGGGGAAGGACCCATGAAAATGTTGCAGTTGTTTCTGCATAGAAGAGTTTAAAATGGAAACACATTTTATGGAGTTTTTCACACACATCCTCCCTCTCCCTCAAATTTCAGTGTTCTCTTTTCTTCTCTTCTCCCTGATTTTGACATATTTCCACTGAGTGAAATGAAATGAGAAATAGCCAGGGGCTTACTCTGACATTTTCTTCCCCACCCCATCCCTCTGTCCACCCAGGCTCTTCTCAGTTTTATTTTTTAATTTTTTTTGATAGTATGGAATGGCAAAGGGGAACTGTAGGCTGTGTGTACTTGTTTGGTGCAACCCACCCATTCTGCTGCTCCTTGCCACCTTTCTTATCATTCCTTCAGCATTTTTTTGGACCATCTGAAGCTGAAAAAGAAGAAATCCCTTGCCTGCAGATTCACCCTAAATTGACAGGGAGGGGAAAATCTGGCCTCAATATCTGAGATCAAGAGCTTTATGGCCTAGTCCTGCCTAATTTTAAGGGATTTTATATAGCAGAATTGGAAAGAACCAAGAGACACTTAGAGCAAATGTTCTGAAATACCAAGAATAACAAAGCACAGGCTTAATGAGTTCCAATGTGTATGTCTGCTGTGAGTAATGATGCTTAATCCTGCTGCAAAATAATTCCTTTATATGTTCTTCTGTTTTTTAAAATATGCATCACTGCTGCACTGGGGTCATAAAAATTACGAATATGTTTTCCCATGGCATGAAGCCATAGCATACTGTAACACATTGTGCTGGGCCATTATACACAGCCTGTAATCAGAAACAAATGTATTAAGTGAGATGATGTGATGTTACATGAGAAAAGTGAAAATAGAGCAGGGAAGTGTGATAGACAGTGACTTGGACCACAACATCAGCTCTGAACAGCCCCTTTCTCTTCAGAAATTGGAGGCTCTGCCAAAAGAAGCTGTGTTTCTAGATACTGGTCTAGAAAACAGAGACATACTTCTTGGAAGAGGGGAGAAATAAAATTTGTCTGAGAGCTGAGGTAGGCAAAGAAAATACTGAATTTCCTGTTCAGGAAGAGAAATCCTGCTATGCTGATGAGGGTGGTTCTCCATGGTGTGCATTAGCACAGGCTTGGTAGTGGTGTCAGAAATGCAAAGAAGCCCATCTCTCCACTCCTCCAGCTTAACAAGTTTGTTGCAGGGGTCCAAATGCTGGCTGTATTGGCTTTTCAGTCTACCACTGAAAAAAGTGCTCTTGTTTCTTTGGAGTTTATGTTTCTGAGACTTTGCACCGGTACTTTGCAGTACCGGTGCAAAGTCTCAGAAAAATCAGCTTAAAAAATCAGCTTAAAAATTAAACTTAGTTCAGATTAGAAGAAATAGAGCAATTCATTTGTCTATTTGCCAGTGTTTATTCCCTAAGGAAAAAAAAAAAATTCTGTTTGTGACAGCTGCTTTCCTTTTCAGGAGTATGCCACAACTCTTCGACATCAAAGCTGGACTTTAATTTATTGGCTTAACTTTGCAGTGCACAGAGCAAAAGGTCAAGTAAAATGAGACTCCTTTAGAAAAATGATAATTGCTATTAAGAAGCGCATGGGTCATTTGAATGCTCTGATGCTCCAGTTCCAAGCCCCTCAGAAAGGGCCTTTAGAAACTCCTAAGGCTCAGCCAAACCTACCCTTTGGGAGGGGTGCAGACTGGGCCACAACTGCAATGTACCAGCAGGAGCAGTCTTCACCCCACCAGCAAAGCAAGTTATGCTCCTATTTCCCAGGTGTGGGGAAAACAGTGGGCCCTAAAATGAGAGGTGTGCCCAAAATTACCTCTCTTCTATCCTATCCACTGACATTTTGCTCTGGTGGCTGTTCATGAGCTGGGACACCAACACACAAGTTTTTCATCTGATTCAGGCAATTAATCCCCTGCAAGCCAGCCTATGAGAGAGTGCGGCCATCAAAACTTAGCATTGGAACAGGCTGCCCAGAGAAGTGGTGGAGTCATCATCCCTGGAGCTATTTAAAAGTCATGTAGGTGTGGTTCTTGGAGGCATGGTTTAATGGTGGGCTTGAGAACGCTGGGTTAACAGCTGGACTTGATGATCTTAGAGGTGTTTACCAACCTAAACAATTCCATTATTCTACTCTACTGTGAGGACGGTAGTTCATAAATTATCTAGAAAGCAGATTGCTTGATAATACTGCTTTCTGCATTCTTTTTTTCCTTGAAACAGTCTGGTTTTATCAACAGAGTAGAGCACAATAAGGAGTACCAAAGGACCTGGATAAATAAATCCTGTCTAATTATTTACAGTTATCTCAGGAATTGTCTCAGCAGTAATCTTAGAAATGATAGCCTCCTCTCTGCTTACTGAAATCTACAAGACAAGTGGTCACTGCTTCTATGCCTTCTACAGGAAACAACTGCTCAACAACAGAGGACTTGCCCCATTTTTTCCTCTGGAATGTACAAATAATTGATAAAATCAGGAGAATTACACCCTAGGTGCAGGGCTTTTCCTTCCCAATGTCTGGATCTTGGATGAGAAATTAATATTGTTGCAATGAAATAAAAGTTTCTCAATATTTGATGCTTCTGGACCGTGCAATGCAAATGTGTATTTATGAACCACATAAGTGAACAAAGTGACTTTGTTGTAAATGTAGCAGCATTTGTTTCTTTTCTATGCCTCTTTCTCCCTTATGAAACAATAGGGCTACTTTAATCCATAAGTAGACACTGTTAGGGATTTACCATAAAGGAAATCTGAAGGACACTCTTTTCTGTTTCCAGTTAACTTCGCCTTCATGTGAACAAATCTCCTTGGTGGATGACCCTGCCATGTATCTAAAGCTCTTGAGACTCCCAAACACAGGAGGTAAACCATGTACACTGTGTTTGTTTGCTTTAATGAAATGATTGATTTATTTGCCACAAATGCCTCAAAAACATTTGTTTTCATCGCCTGGATTCCTATCAGAGAACTCCCAACACCAGTCAAAATCATGGCTGTCATTCACTACAGCAAAGTGCAACTCAAAGGCCTTCCCAGTGCTCCCCGTTAGCTGGGAGCCTTCCCCTGCCCTCCAAGCATGTCCCCTGCCAGGGCACTGATATTCCCCTTTGTCCTACAGTTGTTTGCTTCCCAGAATAGCTAGATTTGAGGACGAGAGCCTTCCTAATGGAGCTCGAGTGCATTTGTGGCACAATAGGTCATTTCTGGCTCACTTGCTTTCTTTTCAGCTCGTGGGACAAAAAGGGACATGCTTACACCATTTGCTTACATTGGTAGGTAAAGAAAGCCTTAAATGTCGCATGAGTCACTTGCACTCAATTAATTTCTGCTTGTGTTATTTATTCACGTTTAAGATATGACTTTTATTCTATATGTGACCTTCAGCAATGGAACTGATAACAAGAACATTACTTTGGAAAAGTGAAAGGTTAAACATTAACCAGAAAAATAGTTCTAAGACAAACATTTTGAATGTTTTTTCCTTCATATTTGGAAGTAACTTGTCACTTCCCCTCTTAGCACCCTCCCTCCCATTACTGTTGTGCTGCTGTTCATAGATGCAGTAAGCACTGTACTACCACATGATAGCTTCCTTTTTGCTTGCAAGAAATCACGTGGGTCTTTGAGCTGGCTGCAAGCTCTTGCCTGATTAGCTTTTCATTAGCAATTTCTAGGCTTTCTTATCTCCCAAGAAGTGCACTGCAGACAAGACCATGCTCTGAGGCAGGGGATGAACCCTGTGCTCCTTCTTCTACTCCTTGTTCCACGTGGGGTGTGAAGAAAGAGAAAAAAATAATAGAGGATCAGGGTAACAGGGTGAGAGGTTGCCCAAGTTTCAAAAATACTATAGGAGTTTGAAGCACTGATTTTAGCAGATGTCTTTTTTGTCCATGATCCACAAGCTTCACTCAGGAACAATCAACTTGAAATTTATTCTATAGTGTGAGTCAGCTGAGGTGGAGGAGGGTGTTGTGTAGCTTTGGTAGTTGAAAATTCTTCATATCAGTTAAGAAACAAGTGAAAAATAAAAAATGGTCTCTGCCTTCAAAGCCGAGTGCCTATTTTACCTGCGTATCAATTTATCTTTCTTATGTGGAGACACACGTGTGACCCGCAATTCTGCTCTGAAATTACTTCAGCTTTTCTGCTTTAAGGCAGTCATCAGCCTCAGTCACAACATCAATTGTTAAAAAGAATCTGTAAATCAATGATGTTACTTCTGCTCCCACCCATTTTTGGAAGCTGAGGACATGGGACATGCATATATCTTACTCAGTAAAATAGCCTAATTGCCTGTTGTTTGGTTAATTTGGGTAGCAAAAATAAACCACCAAAAGTAAAGATGAATGAAACAGCTAAGATAAAACCAAGGCCAAACAAACATTGACAACAACAAACTAGGTGTCTGGAAAAGGGTAACTCCTGCTCTGGGAGTCATTCTGGGTGGTCGAGGCTCTGTCTCGGCCCACAGCAGGACAGGGATCCCAGGGCATGGGGCTGCTAGACTGAAGGACAGCAGAGGCGACCGCCAGCTCCCTTTCCTGCTGCCTCCCCTCTGCCCTTCTAGCTCAGCTGATGCCCCCCACAAAGCCTTGGGGTTGTTCGATCTGCCTTTCTCTGTGCAAATATTGGTCTACTGACAATATTTTGATCTACCCAGGAAAAAAAAAGCTGGCAAAAGCTATAACAAACTGCCAGACAATCCCATCACCTTTATTGATCTTTAATACAACGGATTGTTAAAACACTTCTGCTTGTCCATATATCTCACTCTCTATTCAGTCCCCCAAGACTTGTAGACAAAGTGGTGTCTTGTAACCGAAGAATGTCACCAGGTTAGACTATGCTATATGTATAAGGATTTCCTTTCATCAGTTTTTATTTTGCCATATATCAGTATTTTATTAAATATTCTTTTATCCTTTGCCATGGAACAAGGTGAATAGAAACCTTCTGGTCTTCTTTTTTGGGACCTTTTATTATTTCATAAGATTTTGTCATGTCTTCTCTTATTTATGTCTCCCAAAAGGTAATCTGTCCTGGGATAACAGACTGCTCCACCAGTGTTGCTGATGCAGACATTGCCAGAGAACACCAGAAGCCTCCCATCATAATTCCTTTGCAAGATTTGCAGCCAGGGTCACAGACCCATAAGGCAGGCTTGGCTTAAGGCAACTGGGGCCCGAGCCTACCACAGTGTGCCTTGTCCCAGCCCTCCCAGTCTGGCTCGCGCCCTTCCCCCTTTCTCATCCCCCTCACTCATCTCCCCATGGAGCCCTTCTTCCCCAGACAGATGATCCCTTCCTGTCGCCTCCCTGAGATGGACTTCTTCATTTTTCCTTAGCCAGCTACCCTGGACAGACTCTTGGTTTCTCACTGACTTGTGCTGTTGAGGTTTCTTGGCCTGGGTCCCAGGGTTCCTGCCTTAATCCATCGCTTCAAAGAGATTTGGATAAGTCTGGATAAGCTTCCAAGCCTCTGGATGCTTATTCAAAGTGCAAGACTGGGGGAAAGGGGGAGCATCCCTGAAGGAAGCCAGAGGCATCTATGTGCAGTCAAACAACTATTTTTTTCTGAATCAGAGATACCTCCACAAATCCCTCAGCACCTGTGTGTCAAAATCTGCATTTACATTAGCAGAAAAACAAACCCTGGCCCCTGCATCCTGAAGCAAAATGCCTGGGCATTTAGACATACAGATGGGCCAGCATCTCATCAGGGTGGCTGCTGCAGCATTAAAATCTGGGATTCCTCCTTTCAGGAGAGCTTGGGCATGTTTACATACCACTGGGTATTTTAGAGGTGACTCACTACAGTGAAACCAAGAAAGATCAGAGTTTTGAAATGAGGTACACTGAAAAGCTATGAAGACAGCAGCGGATCACAAAAAAATGTGAGGCTGGATTCTCCAGCCCACAGGAATCCTGATGGGCAGTATGAGGCGGATGGTCCTGACAGCATGGGAGAAAGGTTGAAGCAGTTGTAGGAAGTGGGCCCAAGAGGAAACCTCTTCTGTACCATCTGTCCTCCTCCTTGCTTTTGATGTTGCAGATGGACTGAGGAAGTGTGGTTTGGAGCTATTTCTGTGTGTGTTTTTGCATGGCTATGGTCCTGAAGTCACCGGCACCTGCCATGAAGCTAGGCATTTTCACCCAAATTAGAATCAGATTTTAGCCCCTCTGGAATCAAAACCAGCATTTGCTCGAACCACAATTTCTCCAGTCCTTCCCATTAGCCCTTCAGCATTCAAGATACATTCATTCATAGTTTAGTTTCCTGCTCCAAACATGTTTGCTTTGGGAAAATCAATCTTTATTTTTCACCTAAATGAAGCCCAGTTGTGTCATGTCCACCAAAAGAACAATCTGGCTTAAAGCAGCTTTAAGAAAACCACTATCTGATGTCAGTAAATCTCTGTCTATGCTATAACCGCTTTAAGTCAGGAAGCAGTGGGCGTGCTCAAAACAACACATAAAGATAAAAGATGTCCAGTGCCAGGAACGTGGATGTATTTTGGAAGAAAACATGGGGGCATTCTGTACAGGAAGAGATGAAAACATGCGTCAGCCTGCGGAGCCTGCCAGTGCTGCAGCTCACACACACTGGTGCTCCGGGGAAGCCACATCTTCACATGGAGAGATGGAGGCACTGGAGGGTCCTGTCCTTGGCACACACACAGAGGGAACAGCTGCTGCTTTAGTAGTTTCTTTGTCTTGCAGCAGAGCAGTGCGTATTACTCTGTCCTCTCAGAGTTGAAGAGACATATCAGAAGACAGATGCCAGCCCCTTCTCTTTCGCAGGGATGGATGTTGAACAGTTCCTGGAGGCAGGAGAGGATTTGGCCATCTGGTCGTGTTGCACTCCTGGACTGCCATGGGAATCTAACCTCATTCTCTCCTGAGCAGAAAGGGTGTTGCCACAATCAAACCCTTACATGTTGGTCACACTTTGACCCTGTAACGACCCTAGAAAAGCCATTATAACATGTGATGCTGAAATAATTCCATCAAGGCCAAGGATATTTCTCTCCCTTGTGCAGAATGTATAAGTTGGAAGGGAAGAGAGGTGGTTGCTCTCTGTTACATGTATACCTGGTTATCAACCTATTTCTTTGTTTTATTGCTAGTTTTCCTTTTATTTATAAGGCCAGCAAAAAATTAAAACACACACCAAAAAAAAAGAAGAAACCAAAACCAAAACTGAAACCAAAACAATCATCATCATCATCATCATCATCATCATCATCATCATCATCATCATGATCTTTAAAAAACAACAACCAAACAAACAAAAAAAAGGACATATATATCCACTGGAGCACTCTTCTTTTCCAGGAGATATCACAGGGCATTGCACTTACAGGAAAGAGAATCAGTGAACCTCTGAGCGGTTCCTTACTTAAAAGCCACAACTTTTTTTCAAGCCATGATGATATACAGGGCAGTAAGTAACCAGTTTAGAGGGTATTTTGACTCAGAATGGTAGGCACATCATCTATATCTTTTACTATCAATGCTACTTACACAGCTTCTTTCATCCCAGAGTATCCCAAAGCTAGTCATATAGTAAAGTGCTAGCAACCTGAGTTCTACTGTCCATGTATTTTGTCTGCCATTAGCCTTCCTGAGACAATTTTTGTTGTTCTTCATAGTTCTTTTGGGAAGGAAGCAGAAGGCACATGGAGGGCTGCAGCTCTCCTGTCACCCCTTGCCAGAAGGGAAAAGGCAATGGCAGAGGGCCACAACAAAGGGCCCTCTGCCACGTTTTCTTGCTCTGGGGAAAAGGATGTCCTGCAATGTTCCCAGGTCACCCCTTAGGACGCAGACATGATTACGCACAGACTTGGCCTTCCAAAAGTGGATGGGAATGGTGATACTTATGAGAAGCCATGGGAAATCTTGTCCACAGTAAATAGACTTTTTTTTAAATTAATGATCAGAATCACAGTGTTTTTGTGTGATCTTTGTACATACTTGCTTTCTCTAACACAGGTTATAAGGGCTTTGGGCAAGAGCCCTCTATGCTTGCTCTCTCCTACACCATATCCAGACATGCCTGTGAAAACAACTGCATAAAACCATAGTGGATTCAGATAGGCCTGATCCCAGAGCCTCACACTGTACCCAGCATCTCTGGGGGAAAACTAAAAAGCAAAAAGGCCCTTCTGGGCATGGCACCTGCTTTCTGGCCTCCCTCAAGTTACCCATTCCTTGCTGCTACGCAGTGGCCTTTCTAAAGCCGGAGAAAATAACTTCTGCATTTAGGGACACTTATGCTACCTAAATAATCCAGAGTAATTCTACCGAACACAGCCACCACAGTGTCTGCTGCCAGGTGTCCAGACAGAGTAATTAACAAGCACAAGAGAGCAGAGCTCACGGAAGCAAGGGCAAGCAGTATGTTAAGACACAGAAGTTAGCCCGACTAAGCCTGACTCTTCCCTGAGAGGGAGAGCAAAGCGCTGTCCCCCGGAGCGTTCTAATGCTCAAGCTTACAATAATAATGAAATCTCCATGGGCCCAAATGATCCTCCCACACACATCTCGGGTACGAGCTTACCACACAGGGAGTCCTGCTGAAATTAATGGGCTGTGTGTGGATTACAAGACGCTATTTGGAATAACTGAGGGTGACCTCACAGACATTTTCCCATTGTTGTTCCCAGTGTCCATTCAGTCTACCTGGCTTTTAGTTTAACTGTGTCTCTACACAGCGAGAGAGAGAGAGGGAAACCTATTTATATGGAGAAGCATGATGTAATGGCTGAAGCAGAAGACTTGGTGTCCAACCTTGGCCCTTCCATTGATTCCTTCTGTTATCTGGATGCAGTTATGCTGTCTCGGCTCTGCCATCCATCCGCCAAGCAGAGCCTGTCAGTCGGGTATCTTGTGTGATTTCATGTCACAACGGTGACACGGGGCTGGAGAGGATCTCCCAGGATCCCATTGCCCATGCATCGCTCCGTGCGGGTACGGTCCCTGAAGGGGGTGATGTGGCTGTAGCTGCGAAGGAGGCAACAGCAGCGGCCTTTTCCGGGTTTGCTTTATTCCCAGCGGTTATTTCTGGGCTGGAGAGAGGCTGTACTGTGATGTCAGTGTGTAAACAGGGAGGTAAGTGTCGTCAGGGCTCGGGGGGTGCAGATGAAGGCACGTCTGGCTCCCCGGAGGCGGGAGCAGGAAAAAAAAATCAGCTCAGATAAAGAAACATAAGGGAAATGGCAGTGGAGCCACAGAGGAGGCGGCGGAGGGGGAAAAGGCTGCCGTCCCCATGCAAATCGTTTGGGAAAACAGTGCACCGCCCTCCGTTAATTCTCCTGATTAAAACCGCATTAGTTTGTAGGTGTCAGGGACAGGCAGCTGTTTTCAAGGAAGCCCTGGCTCCACCAGGTCCTTCCTCGCCGGGCAGCGGCGGCTCTATCGGGAGGTAAATGTCAGCGAGGCGCGGAGCTCGCCGGCGCTTGTCCTCCTCCTGACAGGCCCTGGCCAATGTCCTGCTGCTGAGGGTCGTGGTAATTTACGTCCCTTCTGTGTACATTAACTTATCTGCAGCAGAGCTGGCGGGGCTCTTTCAGCCAGGCTGTCTCCTCCGCAGGCTGGGAGACTTTTCCTGCCTGTGGGACCCGAAGCGGGGACCGGCTGCGCGCCCCTGCCAAGTTCCTGCACCGGACCAACAACAACAAGAAGCGCCGCGGAGCCGGCGGCCGCTCGCCCAGACCCTGCGGCATCGCCCGCGCCCCGCGGACGCCGTGGGACACTTGTCTCCTGCGGCCCCGTGCGGCCTGGGGACGGGGGAGCCAGGCGGCCGCCGAAACCCAGGCACTTGGTTGTAAGCCCCCCCGCCCTGACTGTCCTCCCTGGTGCTATTCTGCTGTTGCTGCAACAGCTGAAATGGTTATTTATTATTTGCAGCACCCTCGGGGCTCTTTTCCCACCCCTCCTCCCCCATCCCCGTGGAAGTAAGTAAGCAGCCTTCTCATGCAGGAGGCAGATACGTCCCMCTGGGCTGCAAATTTTGGTGGCCTGTGTGGAGTGACTATATCCTTATGCTTTGTCCAGGAGGGATGTTAACACACAGGTACTCTGTTATCAGCGGCAAGCTCACTCTTCACATGAGTGCCAGGCGTGGAGGCACCATCTGAGTTTTCCTCTGGACATCACTTTTTCCCATACGGCAGGGGATTCCCTCACATCCATGTAATTAGTTTCTGTCATCCCAATGTGCACAACTGAACACGTTTAATCATCCAGAAACTCTAGGGAGGTTTGCCTGATTGGGAAGTTTTGGGGGCCATTGCATTCAAGCTCACTTTTTGTGTGATTATTCCCTTGTGAATCACTGAGGCCTTATTGGGAACCAGAAAGGATAAAGCAAACTCTGCCTGTCTTTGACTAGGTTAGGCAAGGTTGTCCATTACCACTATGGAATTCACAAAAATACTGAGAGCAGAAAGCAGCAGTGGTAAAACCCACATTGACTAGCAGCCTGAACCCACAGCAGTTCACCCAGAAAGAGTTGATCTGCTAATAGGAAATGGAGGAAAAAAGATTTTATATTTGTAACAATATCAGAAAATATGCCCCTCACAGTCGTTCAAGATCTCCAGAATGACCCCCAACAGATGGCTTGCTTTACTACCGGCTGTTGTATCAGGTTGTACCAGAAAGCCACCTACAAACTCTCAAAGTGTCACAGGAATGCAAACAACCACAAATTACCTTTCTTCTTCACAAGGATTGAAAACTGTGTCTTCTTAGTAGCTATCGGCTTGATCCTTCTACCATCTGCTTTACACGTACATCTCAGCCTGGTGATGCCTGATGTGGCTGGTAGGTACAATACTGACTGTGAAGAAGATGATGGGTAATTGTGTTGTGTTCCCAAAACTCTTGGTGAGGATTAATCTATTCAAAATAATAGAATAATTAATGAAATAGAATAATTTAAAAATATCAGGATTGTGGTTACAGGGTAAATATCCCCGTTTTTGTTCTTCCCAGAAGCTGCAGGTCACCCTTTATTAACCTGAAGCTGTAACAAGGTGAAAAACCTTGAATCAAGGGACAGGACCCACAACAGTAACTGTGAAATACAAGACCTGTATTTACTGTTGAATAGTCAAACACCATGGATCTAACGCCCTTGTTGGGAGACACTGAAAAAGTGGCTTGCAGCTTAGCTGGTGGCTAAGATTCCACTGACTTTTTAGGTATACTGCAGCCTGGGAGGATCTATAGCCCAAAGTTAGGCACCTACAGCATCTGTATGAGGCATGTAGAGCATTAAGCATCTCAGTTCTGGAGCTACCTCAGCTAGTACTAGGAAAAGTACTCAGGAAAGGACTTTGATTTAAGCTCTGCACATTTAGAGATTTTAAGCCACGGTTTAAAAGGGAAGATCTTCTAAAAGATGGCCRTTTTCTGAAGACAGTCCCTTTTTAGAAAGTTTAATGGCAGTGACAACAGCAGTAGAACCATTTTTGGAGTCATCACTGTGGACATTTAGGCATGTTTATGTTGAGTATTTCTTGTATGAAGCACTGAACCCTTGTTCTGCTTCCTCAGGCCAGCTGCATAACCACTGGCCAGGTACCCCTTTTTTCTCCTCACCTCTATACTGTGAAAGTAGCTAAATTTCCCTTCTAATTTAGGTCCGTCACTGATTATACAAATAAAAAATTATCAAAATGTTCGCTAGCAGGTATTTTATTGGCTATTAAATGGAAGTTTCTTGTGTTTGCATTTCTCCAGATACAGCATTTTCTCTCATGACAGTATTTTTCTCCCACCTCCCATGATGATTTGGTTTCAGTCTTTCTGGAGTGAACAAGTAACTCAGACATTTGCATAGATAAGGAAGAATAATTTTAGATATTTCCAGAAAAGCTGCATTACCCCTCAGATTTCACATTGGTAATAAATACTGCCAGCATAGATATATAAATTAGAGTGGAATCCATCCATCTCTATCTTCCCAGGTATAAGTGTGAAGAAATTTGAATTGGGAAGCAGCTGACTTGCATAGCCCTGCATCCCTAGTTGACTGTCCTTCCTCACAAGAATCTTCCTTGGAGCACTGTATTTTCATTTGGAGTGTATGGTAGCACCTGTCCTAGGCATTCAGCTTTCAGATAGGTACCTGCACCACTCATCAAGGATATCGTTCATGCTTTTTTCTATAACTTCATGGAATTCCCATGGGAAAAAAAAAAAAAAAAGATTGAATTGTAGCAGGAAGAATTCTATTTACTAGAACTACTTTGTGTTTAGTGATGATCCCAAGGCTTTATGTGATATTTGTGAAGTTCACTGTGCTGTAGGCTGTGCTGTTTGCCCCATTTTGACTGAAAGCTCACTAATCTCTTACAAATTCAGGCTTTGCTTATAGACTTTCATTTTTAAATATGGCTCAGTCAACACACCAAGTTGAAACCTCCACAGGATTTTCTACATTTTGTTCTAAAGGTGATAACACAAGAGATTAGGTTTTTCTGTGGAAAAGCTGACATCTTTTTTCCATGTGTAGGCCCGTTGTTGTCAGTATTTTGTGCTGAGGACAACACAAACACTTGAATCATGTAGCACATCCCTTCCTTCAAGCACTTCCAAGTCATCGTTTGCCTGCGTACATTACTGTGTTTAAATCTGGCTTTATGAGTTTTACAGATGGACAGGAACAAGGGGTGGAGGATGATGGAGACCCAGAGCCACAACAGAAATAGAAGGAAATTATCAGCTTGGAGCCCAAGCAGACATGGATACGTGTTTCTCTCTGGAAACCACTAGAACACATCAAAGAACAGTTTTAATCATGTACAACTGAGTGTGAGCAAGCATCTCTTGGGTGCTCCTCTCCTGAAACACCAGAAAAATTTCAAAATAGTTCTTTTTGKTTTTTTCTCACTGAGCATCTCACAGTCCTTCTGCCAGCCTTTCTTGAGACAAAAATCGCTGTCAAGCCATAGGCACAGTGTTATGCATTAGACATAACTTCACAGCCGCCTTATGCAAATAATTTTTGTTAAGAAAGAACAACAGAAAAGAGGTAAAAACCTTGCCTGTTTAACATAGATGTTTCCATGTATTTAAGTTTTACAATGAGCTTTAGAAGAAGAGCAGCTAGGGTCAGTTAGAAACATACAGAAATATATAGATCTAGATGTCTCTGTGTTCAAGATAGAGTAAGGATAAACGTTACTGCAATCATGCAGTGCCAACACTGTCTATTCTTCCAGTTAAATCAAAACTCCTGTTAGATTCTGGTTTTAGCTCTTGCAGCTGTGCCTCCCAGAATCATGTGATTTTATGACAATCTCAATTTTTCCATCTTTATGTTTGCAATGGAAATCTTGAAAATATATTCCTGTGGGCTGCTGCATCAGGATGCAGGGGAACAGGCCCATTCTAACAATACTTAAAAATATCCTGATGCTTAAGAGAATGTCACAATTCGAGGTTAGAAATTATGCTYACAGGCAGCAGGAAGGGAATAAACTGAGCAACCCACACGTTCCCTTCTCATCCTGTCTATGGTGCTGGGAGTCACGAATATCCCTTGATCAAGTCACACACAGGATGAGATACTAGAGGACTGATTCTTACCCTTTGATTCCTTGTTTTCGTTTTACTATAAAAGACCCTTATCTTTGTCAAGGAAGAGCGGGAATTCTTCCATTGGAACACACACAGCAGAGATCTCTTTGGCTCTGACAGGGTCTTGTAAGCTTTTCCCACCCGTCAATCTTGACCCAGATGTATTTGCACAGACCTGTTGATTTTGCACACAGTACCAGTTGAAATTTGAAACTTTCCAAAAATCATACAAAGAAAAGAACATTTCTGTCTGTAGTACTTTTATGGCAAGTTTCACAAGCCATTCCAATAGTGTTTGTAGTTGAAACATTCACAGCTGTTTTTTTGTCATTCTCTTTTTTCTCTCTCTTTCTTCTAGTGACATTGCCAAGTGGTGTTCTAATCTGGTGGGCACTGGGAAAAATGAAACAAAAAATAATTGAAGGGCTTCTGGTAAACTTGAATCTTTCTGAGTCAAGGACTTGTGCTGTGAAGCAGTCAGAAATCCAAGAGCTCTCTCCCAGTGCATGCACTTTGCCATCGAGGGGGCTATGTCATTTCTTTGAAGCAGGCTCTATTTTGATGGGCAAGGCACCAGAGGATGACGTAAACCTCTAAGGATGATTACTTGGGTCCTGTGTCCGGCTTAGTCTCGAAAAAACCGCCTTGAAAAATCTTTGGAGCTGCTGCTCTTTTGTCTGTCAGCAATGAAAACAAGGGAGATGTTACTGGTCACAGAGCAACAGAATCAAATGACCGGCACTGTTCTAGGAAAAAGCTCCCTATGATGTTTGCTTCTCCTCAGTACAGTTAGTCCTCCATTTTTTCTGGGAAGGTCTTCAGAAAGAAGTGCCAGCTTGGAGGAGGCTACGCAAGATCTCGATCACATAGCGTGCAGTTTGTCTTGATCTGACACTGCGAATTCAGTGCACTCCCCAGGGTGCTGGTGGTCCTCAGGGCTGTCACCTGCATGGAGCTGGCTGGCCAGGCTTCTGGCTGGGCTTTGTAGCTGCTAATGCACATTTGGGAATGACAGTGATGCTATGCTTTCCCTCAGCATCTCAGGCAGCTGGAACCAYGCAGGCACAGAAGCCAGTGAGGGTCTGCAGTAACCCTCTGCACAAGCCCCATTGCAATGGTCTGAAGATTTTGGCAGTCACTTAATGAACTTCTTGGTGCTCTTGTCGTTTCGATAATGACAAAATGAAAAACAGAGAAATTGAAACGTGTCTGAGAATCATCATGTGTCATAAAGCTCTAATCTTAATCTCTGTCTTTTCAACCAATAAGGCCATGATTCCTCACATTATCCTCCTACGCCTGCCCACCATTCCCGTTCCCAGAACAAAGCCCCCAAATTCCCATCAGTCTTGTGGCAGAGTACCAAGATCAAACCAATAATCTGAGAATTTTTCCACTTTCCCAAAATTATTCACAATGTGACAATTGCCGTTTATAACAAAACAAAGTCATACTCATGTTAAAATGCTGGTGTTAAGGTTTGTTTATTCTGTTTGATTCTGTACGCACTCCAATATTACATTTGTCATGGGAGTATCTGAGCCTCTTGCAGTAATGCATTAAGAGATGTCTCCCTCTTCTAGCACCAGAAAGTGTGCAGGGGAAGGTAATATAGAAATAGACACAAAGACAGATGCAATACAGAAAGTGTCACTGTACCAACAGTGGAGAGCAGTAAGATCAGCTCTTGGAGAGGTCATTTAATTCCCTGCCACTGGTCAAGACCTGAAAAGTCCCTGCTTTCTCTACAGACAGTTTTCCCTTTCTTATCAAGGGTCCTGTTAAAAGACCTTGGACCACAGCTTTTGTCCCAGAGCTTAAATGCAAGCCTTTTTAGATTCTCCACTCAGGCCAAGAGGACACGGAGATAGTTAACAAAACCATAAACTTGATTCAAATCCGAATGGGACGCCATTCAAAGGGGTAGAGGAAGAACATGACAAATCTGGAATAGCCTCAGCTGTTGAGAAAAAGCAGGACCAGCTTCTGCACACGTTGATTCACTGAAGGCTTTCTACATTGCTGTAGCCTGGCCAGGAAGTGGCACAGCCATGAATTACTGGAGCCAGACCAATGACTGTCCGAGTGGGAGAAAATATCTTGACCAGCTCCAGACAGAACTGATCCTTACTCTTGCTAAGCCTCTTCAATAACCCTCTATATAAGAATAAAAACAAAAGTAAAATACATGGCACATTACTGAGCATAGCTGTAAGGAACATCACCTGCCATAGAGAGAAAATCAGAAATGTTAAGGCAAAGCACAATTTCCAAGGGATTCAAAATAAGAATGAGACATTATTCTGCCAGTATATTGAACCAATTTGTTTGTTGTTTTTTTTATTTTAGTCTTCATTGAATAGAATCAGCTGTGAACAAATGCTGAATGCAGTTAACACTGCTGGCATAAAACTCATTGGTCAAAAGTTTTTAGTACACCATTAGTCAGGGGTAAAGTAGAAAATGTCAGATATGAAGCTATGAAGTTAGATATTGTCAAATGGGTTTCACCTAATGAAATTCACTCCAACAAATTTAGAGCCAATCCAGAAACTCCAGATAGACGGAAGAAGTTGTAGAGTACCAGAAAAGAGCAAATATAGTACTTTTTTTCTTTTTTAATAAGATGAAGTCCATGGACCATGGCCTGTCTTATTTATTTTTATTTCCAGAATAATAATAGAGTGTAATACTGTACATTTATAGTATAGTATAGCCATATATATAGCCAGAAGATCAGATGACAATCAAACTACTTGTGAGATAATAGCTGCACAGGAACACGGTTTTGCCAAACAAACACTAGCTCTCTTAAGCCTAACTCAATTTTCCTCTCTAGCAGGATATGGGTCTTTGTGGGCTGATGTCACATATCTGGACGCCAGCAAGGCTTTTGACGCTGTCTCATGTGACAGTTTCCTAAGGAAATTATGAGAAAACATGAGCTCAAAACTATTGTAAGGTAGGTGCTCAGTCACTTGGAAAACTTTACTTAACAAGTAGCTGGAAACAGGTCATTGCCAGACTGCAAAGTTTCTTTGTAGTTCCATGGGGGTTCCACCTTGGGTCAACATTTTTATTAAAAACTTGGAAAATATCATAAAGAATTTCTCACTTCTTGGAAGAAGCTGGAAACATTTGGGAGGTTAGATTAGAATTCAAAAGTTCTTTACACGTTGAACAAACAGTGTTTAAAATAACATTATCAGTAAGGACTAGAGTGAAGTACTACAGCTAGAAAGATATTCTCAGCCAAAATGCAAGTGCAGGGAAGAACTGAATAGGCAACAGTTCTTCCAAAAATGAACTAGAGAATGTGGGGGACCACACATTAAGGGTGAGTCAATTTCATGACACTAATACAAAAAAATCATCTAAATTATGGTAATTTTTAGAAGGGAATATTTTATTTAAGACTCAAAGAAATCCCTCCACTCTGCTCAGCATCTAGAAGGCATCTGTAAAGAACTGTGCCCATGTTGAACAGACATTTCATAAAAGACTTGGACAAACCAAGTCGTGAATAATCAGAGGTTTAGACAACATGACTTATAGAGAAAAAATGACAAAAAGATGGGCTTGTTTAGTCCAGAGGGAAGATGTGATAATACATTTCAAATATATAAAATGCAGCTGCAAAGAAAGAGTAAAAATGAAAGTCCTTTCTGTCCATTAGATAGATAAAATGAGAAAATGTGAGCTGAAATTGCAGTGTGGGATGTTTTTCAAGGATAAAATGAAAATTTTCAAATGGCAAGGGCGTTTAACACTGGCACAGAAAGCTAAAACCACTGTGGGCTAGTGATGGTCAGAATGTTTCTCTCTTGCAGTGCAATCGCAAGGCTTATATCTTCTTCCAGTTCAGTGGTCCCTAAGGTTCTGAAAACAATGAGGAACACAAGAGCACTCTTAGTCCATGGGAATGACTGACCAGCTCTGGTTCACGCCTCCCACTGAGAGGAGCTCACCTCATACCAGCTCTTCAAAAAGACTTTCTTCTGTCAGTATCTTCTGGGGCATGACTGACTTTAACTTTCAGCAAATAGCTTTAATCTATATATTGCTCTCATCCGGATAAAGTCACCTTGGTCACGTTAGCCAAACAGTAGGGCTGTACAACAAGAAGGTGGATCAGAACTATCTGAGTGTGCCAAGAGTGCACATCATCTGACTGACAGGGAGATATTGAATAGCAGAAGAGAGAGAATTGATCCTTGGGAGACTTGATAAGTACTGCTGTCTTCCAACAGCAGAAACGTAGCTTTCTACATCTAGTAGTCACTGGCATCCCTTCAAGAGGGACCTGACCACAATTACATTTCCCTGGTCCCCTGTTAACACTCTGAAGTGAAACAGGAGTATCTGCAGGTCAAGAGTGTAAAATGCTGAAGAAAGATCCAGGAGAATGAAAATGGATGGCTGTTTTCTATCTATTGACAAGGAGAGATCGTCCATCAATGCCACTAAAGTGGCTTCACTTCAGTGTCCTGGCCTCAATCCAAATTGTGCCATCTCTCACGCTAATTAATATCCCTACTAGATATAAATGTACAGGCCATATTTCACATTCCCATCAGATACTAGCCTGAACAGAAGGATATCTATTCTGATATACACTATGACTACAGTCAATATATGCTCTATATTTCTTTCTCCCCATTAGATTTCTGGGTTTTTACAGAAAGCGGATGTTCTAACACAGCTTGTTTCAGAAGCAATGTATCTCACAGTTCTAGAATGAAATTGAACTATCCTGTTGGAAATAAAGATGAACTAAATTATCCAAAAAGTAAGTGCCAATGCTGAAGCCTTTGTAAGCACTCTTAGGTAATTCCTTAAAAACAGAGAGATCCATTATGCCGTAACCTGCACTTTGTCACCAGTGTTGTTCCACTGTCAAGGTAAAGAACTGAGGAATGTCCGCAGACTTGTTATGACATTAATCATATTAAACAAGTTATGTGAACAACAACTGCAATTAAACTGTAGCAATCAAAGTCATAGGAAGCATTTACATTTTGGAGGAGCACAAAGTGGTATGTTTTACCTAGAAATAACAAAGGWTGTGTCAATCTGTAAGAAAGGAGCTATATACGCACTCTTCCTGAAAACTATTCCTATCTCGGGCAGAATTTGTCTGCATCTCCAATGAAGAGTTGGAGAGTTTAACAAGAAACTAAAAACTTGACCCTGGTACACAGTGGTATAACCTCTTCAGACTCTAATGAATTATAAACAATCCAAACTTGTCTCCTAGCATCCACTTCTCATATGGCTACCAGAAAAATGCCCAGCAAATAGCCAAGGTAAATAAATTTTAGGCTTCTTGYACAGAACTATAATGCCCCCCAAACTGCTATTTCACCACTGGGAATACTGATGGGCTGACATGAACCACTGATTGCAGACATATCTGCACTGAGGAAATAAGATTTTTTTTCCCTGCAGGGTTTCACATTTCTATGTGAGAAGTCTGAATGGTGAAGTCAAGGTTCCTGTCCTAATCTGTGGTTGCTTAGGAGCTCCAGAGAGCTCAGGTTTGTACTTAGGGGAAATCAGAAAATGACACTATGCCATCCTGCCTAGACCCTGGTGACAACCAAATGCTCCCAGACTTCTAAAGCATTCAGCCCTTGGCCACAATGTAAGAATATTTTTAATATAAACCTTCAGTGACTATACACAGCAAAATCATTGTCAGAATACTGGACCTCTAGCTTCCAGTCATAATGGTGATCACCAAGTGTGATGGAAAAGTGCTTTTTTTTTTTTTTTTTACTTTGCCACATGCTTTTCAGGGATAACACTATGAGAATCAACTTGTTCATGTACTGCTTTGGGCAACAGGTGGGATTCTTACAAAGAGGGGAGTGAATCATGCGCACATGGCTACACTTAGGCTTGCATCTGTGCAAGGCATCTGTACAAGTCACAACTGAAACAGGAAGATTCATTAACTACACTACGGGCGTTTGATCTGGGAAGACGCTTCCCATTACTCCAGGATTTGGAAAAATTCAGGAGCTGAGTGTGTTAGAATTTCATCTGCTGTGGCCTCCTGTCACCAAAGCTTAGTTCTTTTCTTTATTATACTAAATAATTTTCAATGCACAGAGCAACAATATTCCGAAGACGATAATAACTTCCTTGGCTGTCCAATGCTTAAAAAGCACACAGCACTGTAGGTACTGATATGTGGTGATTACAGCTGCCTTTCAGCTGCAGGTCAGACAGACCTGCTCAGTGGAGTCACTGCTCTCTGGCTCCCCAGCTTCAAGGACACTACTAACAATCTTTTTGTCTGAGGCTGAACTGGCCTACTGCCACTGTAAACACAAAATCTCACTTACATGGTTGAAAGATTAAATATCTGATTAAAATTTCTGGCTGCTAATTTGTTGAACTTGGCCATAGGGGTATATTCAATGCTACATGCTCCGGAGTAGGGAGAGAGCAGAAAGAGGGATGTCGTATTTCACAAAACAGCAAACAAGTCACTTCTCAGCTGAAAATCAAGATGAAGGATATGATTCGGCCACATCCCAAACAACAGGTAGACTGTGTTTGGGGCAGGTTGTCCTCCTTGGAGCAGCCTCTGCAGGAGTGGGGCTCCATATAACCAAAGTGTGAAGTCACTGCAGTCATTTTTGAGATGCAGTGCCTGATTCCAGCAATATGGCTGTAAAATCTTGCCAGAGGCAGAGTTTAGGCATAGTCTGTAGTTGGGGCTGAATTCAGCAAGGGATGTCAATGGGTTAGATCAGAAACTTCTCAGTCCCCATGAATAACTCAAAGTACCACCTGAGCCCTGGTTCGTCACACTTGGGAAATCRCACAGGGGTTTCTGGAGGGAGATATATCAGTCTCTCTACCCAGTTTCTTCAGAGTTTGACCTTGGTAAAGAGCAACCCACTCCCTCGGCCAGATTCCTTGAAGAGGCTGGGGTGTGGTCAGCTGGTAGCACATGCTCAGAAACTTCAGACAAGTTCTACAAGTTATAATAAAATAGAAGAGATGGGTTTGGTTTTTTTCATTATAGGGCCCAGGCAACACTGAACAATTTTTTTTTTTTTTTTTTGAGACAGCAAGCAGGTCCTTCCTAACTGCAAATCTGACTCTTGCAAAACCTCTGAAATAAGAAATTGGAATTTTTTATAATGGAAAAAGTTAGGCAGCATTAATATAGGAACTTTTGGTGCTGCTGTACTGACTYCTTATTGTTGTGGCTTAATTTGACRTGATGGTCTCAGCCTTGAGCCTCATATCAAGCATGTTTCCCCATAGATGTTATAATTCACACAGTAAATATCAGAAAAACCCTACAATCTACTTATTGCAAGGACTGCAAAGCCCCCATGACTTCTGCAGCCAAAATTCACTGATGTGAGTATGTTTAGAAAACTACAGATTGTATAAAAGCCKTGGGTTTGTCCTGACAGTTCCGGTCTGTTTTGCCCATACACCTGTGAAGACCTAGTATGGTATATGACTCCCCAAGCATGACTTTTCAGCATTATTTTTAGCATATTCTTAACAGCCATGTTCCTTTTGGACTCTCTTTTTACTGCAGCCTTTGCAGAGACTTAACACTGCAACAATTACTCATACCAACCGCATTGCCTCTTATTCTGTGCAGTCATGATAGGGCTATGTTTTTCCAAACGTGTGCAAATCCCTGGCATGTGTTTTATCTCTTCAGATTCAGTACAGTGAAGATAGATCCTGAACAATCTTAGCTCAGCCTGGGCAATGACCAATTTGTCTTAATTGGTGAGTGAAAACTCATGGCACTGCTTCTGTTCCCAGCATCAGGTTTCATTCAACAAAGTCAATGAGACACATCCATGTACTTAAAGTTAGTAAGTATGTTTTTGAATTGAGGTCTGGTTGTTCCTCAGAGCAAATATTGGCATTTCTCCCTGAACTGGCTTTCCACAGCACATTTGTGCCAATAAATGTCACTGCTCAAATGGTAAACAAATACACAAAGGTGCAAATATAGCCAAAGCAAACTAGTTAAAGCATATACCCCTGGGCAACGTTTTGCTCTGCCACCAAATGGCTGCAGGCAGTGACTGGGAGGGAACACTCTGCAAGTTAATGGCAAGAAAATTCTAAATGCTGAGGAGCTGGGAGCACTGGGGAGCTCTCCACAACCACTCCAACACTGGCAAGACATGAGACTTGACCTCTCCAAGGTTCAAGCACACAGAAAAACTCAAATAAAATGAACACCATAGGGGACAGCTGTGGAGGCAACCAGCACACCCTTTACATTTACCACCCATAATTAAGTCTCTACCGCAAATGGGAGAAAATAAAGGAAAATCCCGGCAGACAAGCTGGGGGGCTGAGTTTCTATTGCTGCTGCTGCATAAAATTAATTATCAAAGTATGGCACATGAAACCCTTTTAGCCTTTAGGCTGTTGCAGTGGTCACCCAACAGGTAGTTTCTGTTGTGGTCATCCTATAAAACTAAAAGGCCCGGTTTTGCTATGGAGGACCCAGCAGACCATCCTACTGCCTAGCTGAATATTCATCAACAAATCATGGAGGGTCCCATTCAGACAAGGYTTTTTGTTTTGATTTGATTTTCATTGGCCCACACTCTTTCATAGTATTGTCATGTCCTGTTATATTTATCCAAGCAGTTGCCATACCCCAGCATGGCTGGACAAACCTGGTCTTCTTTCTTTCCCAGAGATGAAAAAGATGCTGGACTGTACTGCTTGGAGCTCTCTGCACAAGGAGGGGCAATCCTGCAGTGCAGAGGGAAAGCAGAGCAGCAGACTCAGCATCACACTTCTGAGCAAAATATGCAACTTGATAGCCTGAAAATGTCATTGGCTGGAAGGCAGCCATTTACTTTGAAGAGTATTTAAAGTATGTTAACTACAGACCAAAAGAATACATTGTAAACACAACATAATAACTCGTCTAACAGAAGAGAGAGGTTTTTTATTTACCTACCAGAGACATTTGATTATCAAGCAAAATTGCCTTATGAAAAGAAAAGCACTCCATCACCTTGCAGCCTCAAGTGCCAGCATACCACATATAACTTTAATGTGGTCAGTACCTGTTTAGAGGTCACTTAAAAGGTAACTGTTTCAAAAAATGCATTCATATAAACATAAGTTTTAATGCCTTTCGTGTGAATTGCAGAAGTTSAGTCTTGAATGCCTGTGCTCCTGAAAGATCATGTAGTATTTTTAGCAAGATTAAAAGGGTTAATCCTGGTCAAATTCCACTTTGAATACTTACACTTGGCCTACTTTAATTCTCCTGAAGTTTCAACTGTACATTGTGTTCTCCTCAGCTTTTTCTCTAACGTGTCAGCACTACCTAGATATGATTGCATYTCAGTAGCATGCTCAGTCGCGGGGCTCTCCACCCTGCTCAGGTCTGCACTGCTCCTTTTCCCTCTTCTGGCACAATTACTGAGTCCTTGTGGACCATTTCACTGGGACCTGGGAAAGGTCCTTGAACAAAACAGGCTTAGCCAGGCTTGATGTGCAACAAGAGAGGACATTTCACCTTAATTTTTTTTTTCAACGTTAAGAAAAGGAAAAAAACAAAGTGCTATATGAGTGGGAAGGATCACTGCTGTTCATATCAACAGTAATAGTTATATCTCTATCTATATTCCTTTTCACTTAACATTTTTGGTGATAAAAGGGTTCTAATTAAAAATATAAACAGGTCTTTCACTTTTTGTTTTATACTTATCTTCCACATGTGCTTGTAATAATCTGCCTTCTTGCCAACACCATCTTGTAAATGAGATCCATATCTCAAGGGTTTATCCTGGTTAAATAAACTGAATTCAATAAAACCCATCTTCAGATATTCCACATGTGAGAGTTATTACTACACTAACATGCTACTGTTGCTTCTGTTACCTAGTGTTACAGATGCATTAACTTCTCCCCTTTGCTTGAGTTATGCTCCACTGTATATCTAAGATAAGAAAATGGAGTGCCTGGAGTCTGTTCAGTGTTATCGTATAACAAACAGTGACTTTTTTATTGAAGGAGCTCCACGAGCGATGCACGTTTTATTGAAACTAATTCAGAGGGAAAAAAAATATTTAAAGATAAATGTTGAACTAAAACCAAAGTAAGTAATGATGTTATTTGCCCCCTTTCTCTCCCCTTCCCTCCTCTTTGCCCCCAGCTGATAAGCTTTGTGGCAGTGTCACACAGGGCTGCACAGCATTTCTTTGCAGTAAAAGCTCAAAGGTTACAGTGCAGTCTTATAGCTGCACCCAGTAAAGTTAGCATCAGCATTTCCTGCCCCCTGAAATTCATTCATTTATCAACCTACTTTCTGTGAGCACCTCTGCAGAGCCTGCAAGCTGGACTGTGCTCAGCACAAACCTCAGAGCAAAATGAAGAGTTGTATTTGAGCTCCACTGTGCTGCTTTTCTCTTTTTCCCCTATTTCTCTATTTTTCTTTTTTTCTGGGTGACTTCTTCTAGCTGTCTAGCTTGAACTTCCTGAATTGTTACTGCAAAACAATCTGATCTGCTGTGAGACAGCGAGCCCGCGGTGTGTTTCCCTGACAACATTTCTTTCTCAAAAGTACCCCAGGCCATCCACTAATCCAAGCAAAGTTATATATTAAAAAGTCACTGCATTCCCTCCAGAATCCTTCTGTTGTTGTTTGGAAAAGAGTGCAGTGGAAATCTGGGTCTTTTTCCAAAACTGGGGTACAGACCCCTCTTAGAGCAGGATCACATAAGAAGAGCACAAGTAAGAGATCAGATAGAGTCACTCTTCCTGGTTTCCTACGGCCAAGCCTCCCTTCATGTCCCTTTCTATTCGGTTTTTTAATCTCTTTTTCCTGTTGCCTTCCCAGCAAGGAATCTGCTGCATTGCATCACAACCCTCAGATGGAAATCTTCAGTTGAGTTTGCAGGGACATGGACAGATGAAAGGCCTGACCCTGAGATACACAGTTGTTTTGACTGGCAGCAAGAGCTTGATGTCCAGAATGATTCCAAACAATGCATTAGAAATACAGAACCAAGGCTCTCCCAAGATGGCCACAAGGCAATTCTTGGCCCATCAGAAAAATAATTAGAACTGCATTGCAAATAGTGAGGCTTCTTTTGCAACATTTATAGCAAGTGKAGGCCTCTCAGGAAAGATTTCCAGGAGCAGAGCCAAATTCAGAAATAAAAGCCAACAAAAGGAAGATTTACACTTCCCTCGAGAAGATAGCCAATAAGATTTCAAGGTGGGTTTTGAGACTTTGGCTGCTGAACTACATTTCTCAGATTTTTCTCTTTGATTTTAATGAGGTGAACTAATGTGTTTGTTTACTTAAAGGAATAATAATAATAACAGAAAAGAATACGAAAGGAACATCTTTTCTGAGCATCAAGGCCCGATTCCAGTGTTTCATCTCCAACTACACTCTCCTATTTGTTTTTATTTGCCAAAGCACATCCTCGTGATGGGGTCAGGGACACTGTGCTAGGAACTGTTTAAACAGCATAGAATACAGTCTTTGCCACAGAAAACTCACAATGTCTGGTTTTGGAAGGGGAATAAAAATGAAAAAGAAAAACTGAAAAAAAAAAAAGAGAGAAACTAGAATTACTGAACCATTAAAGTCCAGTGTGCTGGTATAAATCATACCTGAGACGCAGATGAACATACTATGTAGAAATAAAACTATTGCCATGCTCTCCTGTTCTAGTTCTCTTAGAGGGTTTTTCTTCCCTTGAGCTACTTTTTGCCTTTTTCTCCAGAATTATCTCCTCTTTGTCCTTTCTTCACCCTCAGCTGCCTTTTCTTTGCTTGTTGGCTTAGGGTGCCCCAGCTACACCTTATTTCATTCACTGGTCATAGGAGGAAGTGGAAGATTCAATGAATGAATGAATAAGTCTGTTAATCAGGTAATCACCTTTTTTCCCCTCATAGGACTCCTCCTTATCTTAAGTAAATACTAAATCTGATGTCAGGAAGAAAAGGTTTCACACATCTGAAATTTTTTAAAAAAGGACATRACAATGTCTTTTTTCTTGAGACTTTATCTATTAAACATGAAATTACCACAGGCCTCTGTTTCTTGCATTTGTAACCCTGGTAAATAAATATGGCATGATCACAAAATGTTAACTAGCAGTTCTGTAAACAGAAAAGGCTTTCTACATATAGGCCTTAACACGGTTTTGAAAAAGGTTCAGTAGGTGCTTTATGAGTGATATTGCTTTGAAGCATTGTTTCAAGCCATATCTTTCTGGCAAAGCTTAGGAGTTTTTAAATGGAAATATCACACTGGGAATTTTCATCTAGTCTCAATAGCCTGTTAGAGGAGGAGCTGAGACCTGAGTGGCGTTCCTGTACTGTGCCATTGCTATCCTCTGAGATGCTATGCTGGGTTCTAGAGTAACTGGGTTTCAGGATAACAGGGTTTCACACCCATGACTAGGACTAAGAAAGAAAATGATCTGAAGACAGTGTACTAAAAAACACGCTCTTTTATACTTGATAGATTGGTTGGATGCAAGGTCTCAAGCTGGGAAGGGCAATAATCAGTCCGTCTTGGTTTCCCCTTGCCCTGTTATCAAGACCTGTTTAGACTCTGGCTCCAGGTCTCCTGTGGAGGTTTACTTTCCAAGCTGAAAAGCCTTGCTCACACACTTATGGCGTATATGGAAACCTCTTCCACTCCTTCAACCACTTTCACCACCCTTGTTGGGACCTGCTTCTCTTCTGCTACTGAGGTGGAGGGAAGATTCAGGCTTGCACACTACTCCATGCTCAAGGAAACCACGGATCTATACAGTGGTGGCACCATGATAGTCACTCTTTTGTTCTGTATATTTTTCCTAATACTCCCTAATATCTGATTCACTTGCTTGAATGTTACTGAGCACAGGGCTGACTTTTTCATGCAACTATTATAGCCCCAAGATCTTGTTGAGTGATAACAACCTGGTCCTTGGCATTTTACTTTTAATTTCCAGATAATTTTCTCCCATGTGCTTCACCTTATGTTTATTTACATGGAGCTTCATCTACCATTTTACCGTTTGGCCACTCGGTCTTATAAAATCCTCTACAATTTTTCACAGCCAGCCATCATCTTGCTATCCTGAATAATCTAAACATGTCCCCAGTGTTATCTCACTATTAAACTCCTTTACAGATTCCACATAAATATTTTGATCAACGGTTTTAACACAGATCTTCTGGAACTCAACTGATAACAATCCACCATGAAAATAGACCATGTTTTCTACTCTCTCCTTCCTATATTCTAAGCAATTATTTATGCATACAAGGACCTTCTATCACATGTTTTTTCAGTTTCTTTAGGAGTGACTTTTGTGGTCTTGCAGGAAGATTTTTCAGAATTCAATAGACTGAATCAATGGAATATCCTTACATACTTGCTGATTCCTTCAGAGAAAAAAAACATTTTATAAATAATATTTTAATAGGATTTCAATTATAGGCCTCCTTTTGGCTCATGCTGCCTTTTGTACAGGACAGTATATTTATACACATTTATTAATTAAAGGTCCTCATTATTGTTTCTACTACCGTGTCCAAGTACAGTCGTCAGGATCACTGGCCTGTAGTTCCCCTCAAATTCCCTTGAACAAAGTTCTTTTGTAGTTAACACAATTAAAAATTTGGTGTTTCTTTGCCATCTACCAGTCTTCAGCTACCATGCTAGTTTTCAGTGAGCATTTAAACACCGCGGTTCAGTTATTTGATCCTTGGATTCCTCTACAGCCGTTGGGTAAATACCATCTGGTCCTGATGACTTGGCATTGTTCATTGTGCATATGGAGCCCATAACCTCTTCCACCAGCACTTCACTCAGAGACAGGTCCTCTGATGAGTCCCTCATAAATTAAGATCCCATTGTGGGAACCTCCCCAGATCTTTCCACACGTTCTTTTTCAGATGAAGTCCCACATTCCTGATCCTAAATAATATAATACTCTTGTGCAACACTTTTAACGACAAAGGGTCCTAAATTTTGTTTAAAAATTTGCAAAACAATCATTTCCATTGTGACTGAAAAGCAAGACGGGGCGTAAAAATAATTTCCAAACTCATCTACCTACCAAAAGAGCTGCTGATACAGTGAATCTAAATAGGAAAAATTTTGGTATGTGTATTGATTTTATCTTGACTATATGTCATGGACCAAATACTGCCTGCACTGTATGCAGCCTGTGGCATCAGTCAGTGTAGTACACAAGGTTTTCACAGCTGACAAAATCATTGTGATTTAAAGGCTAGTAGAAGTTTACTTACATAGTTTTATTTGCTCAAGTTACACCCCTCTGTGGATCAGGACTGTGACAACAACTAAACTGATGCTCTTCCATTAAAATGTCAATAAGACCCCTTTCTCAAAGTAAGAAAAATTTAAAAATAGTGTGTTCAGCTTTACCAAATAAGTGTAGAAATGATCTTGTTTGGAGCAGAAAGAGGGAAAGAAGGCAGTGTCAGACAACTCCTGGTCACTTATGCAGAAGTTTCTGAATTGCTCGTGGTAGGACAACATGCAAAGAGTGTGAATCATAAAAAAGATCTAATACAACTTCTAAGAACAAAACTCTTGAAATGTTTTTCTTTGTAAAAACACATTAAATCACAGAAAACGACAGGATGCCTGCTTAGGAAGCAACAAATTTATACCAAAATGCTACTCATGCTCGCTTCGGGAGGTGAATTGATTGTGAACAGTTTATTCTTTTGAGGAATATTTTGTACTGAGTGGTTCGTGAGCATTTGTGTACATACTTTGTGCACAAAGAAATGGTGAAAATGAGATGATGTGATTTCCCAAGATTCACTCAGAGCTAAAATCACATAACTTTGTAGGACAAAAGCTTCTGTGTCTTGCCAGCACCAAATGCTGCCAATCTTATTGCTTTTTTCAAAAAATATAAAAATTAAAGCTTTGATAAAAAGAACAGATTTTAGTTTGTGACCAATGACTCTCCACCACTGTAATATCAAAATGTTTCAAATAGCTGTTGCTCACTAAACAGAGAGAGGGGAAATAATCTGTCGTCTGCTGGACTGCTTTCAATGAGGCACTGAGACTGCATTAAAAATCCCATACAAGCAGAAAACATGCTATGATCACAAAGGTCCTTAGGTTCATATCACTGTTTGCACTGATAATGCTTATGATAACTCTGCAAGATACCTCTCTAACTATCACGTAATGAAAAATGAAAAGGATTACTGACTTGCAGAGAGCTGGTGAGCTTATGTGCTGCATAATACAGTAATGTATCGTTTAGATAAGTTACTATTTGGTCTGGAAAATTGTGAAACACAGTATTTCAACACTTTTCCTCTCCTGCCAAGAGAACTTCAGAATCACAGAAGACAGTTTATTTTGAACATATGGAAAAAATGAGGAACGTCCTCCCAGAGATAACCATCTTTATAACCTGCGGTGGAAAGGTTCTTCAGACCTTTTCCAGCTATTGGACATTACTTTTGTATGTTAGGTGAGCATTTCCCACTTGCATTTTAAATGTTCGGAGGGAATGGAGAGACATTTAAGTGACTGAATACTTCTTCCATGTATCAGGCAAAAC
The DNA here is from genome assembly GCA_018881555.1 of Amblyornis subalaris. NCBI lineage: Eukaryota > Metazoa > Chordata > Aves > Passeriformes > Ptilonorhynchidae > Amblyornis > Amblyornis subalaris. Next base: position 12,509,800 of record JACAXG010000001.1, on the reverse strand, counting down.
AGTCTTAATTCTTTTATGATAGGCTTAAAACTGGAACAATCTGATTTTGGACATGCTAAAGTTTATGGCATAGAACTACAGGGCAAACTGCAACAATTGATGGCAAATTACTTGTTCATAAAAATAACCCTCATCTGGTATCATAGCAAGGGAGGAAAAATGGAAAAGAATTTCATTCACGTTAGTGCTTCAGCTCTAAAATGCCTCACTTAACTCTCCACGTTCACAAAATTACTCTATCTTGATTTAGACTTGATTCTTTGGAAACAGTGTTTATTTTTCAGGAAACTGCAGGCATTGATAAAGGGGTAACACTTGAAAAGAGGCTGGGTACTGATTATTTTTATGAGAAATACTTTGTATTGAGATATTCACAAGTATGTCTGTACATACTCTAAAGAGTTGTGCATAAAGAAGTGGTGAAAYGGTCTAGTTTTACTTTCTACTACTCTCAGTCTGTTAAAACGTACACAGTTAATTATACCATTCCCACCTCAAATTCAACAGTGACAAGAAATTTTTTTCTCTGTTAGCAGGCTAGAAGAGACTGCAGAAGCCTGTTGAATATGTGATTTTAGCCTGAATTTAAGGTTAAAATTAATTACAGTTGTATAGATATAGAGTTTTTCAAATTGATTTTGATTTTAGCTAATAACTGATCTACACGGAAAATTTTAAAAATATCTAACAGCATTTTAAATAACTTATTGCAGCTTTATGATAGTCACAATGAATTACTGTGGGGTGCACTACCCTGGTGCTATTTTCCTCAGCTACAAATACGGGTAGGACTACCTGGAGTTCCACAGTAGGGCTACCTGGAGACTGCAAAAAAACAACCTGCAGAGGTGAAAAAAGGCTGGTTTTCCACCTGGAGGTCAATGTCACTGCAAGCTGACTGCTAGCAATACCCAAATGAGGTGTTGTAAAACTCGGCTGGTGACATTTGTGTGACCTGGTGCCAGAAATATACCCAGCACCAAGGTGCTCTGTGGAAGTCTCCCCAAGAACTGTGCCCACGTAGCACAATGGCACAGATGTCTTTCCAGTGAAATGTCCTGGCTGCACACACCGGGTATGAGGAGCAGGGCATGCATCCACAAAGCATCCAGTGAAGTTAGCTAAGCAAGGAATGGCTCTGTGTTCCAGCGTGCCCAGTCTGAATGTCTGTGAGATCTGACCCTTGAGTGTGCATTGCCCCATGCCATGGTATTTCAGTTTCTTTTTGTTCACAAAGAACTACAGACCCCTACAGTGCTATATAAATAATATACATTTTAACTTGCCAAGGACAAATCAAGTGTTTTAATTTTGCACTCTAGCTTAAGATAAGAAAATAAACATGAGCTGCTGGGGAGTTCAGTAAACTTGCTCATGAACTGGAGAAGTGGAGTGAAGGAGGGGCAACAGCATGTGAAAAACTTCCATTCAGTGGGAAATGGATAGAAAAGCAAATAAAAACTTATACTGCATATGAAAAACTCTAGGAACCAATAGTGAAAATACCTGGGTATCACTGTACAAAACTGGAATACGTCCTTTTATTTTCTGTTCCCAATCCAAAAAGCTCCAGCTATCAAACTACAATAATGCTGATTCAAACAAAAGAAGAAAACTTCTCTGCCTTTCACTCCACCTTCAGGCTCCCCTAGCAATTTTTTTATGTTAAGCCTGGTGCTGAGGAGAAATCTGGTTGACAACATTGTGGCAGTGGTAGGTTTTTAGAAGGAATTGCAGATTTTTACACTCTTACAGGGATTGTGATGCAAGAGCACTGGCCAGGTCACAACATATTAGAAAGACATTTATTGCATTGGCAACTTTTCCCTCTTTTTTTGGCAATTCACAAGAACTATAGAGCTCTTCAAGAGAAAAAAAGTTTTTATTTTCAATCTTGATCCTTCTCAATATTTCAAGAACTCAGAATCATTTGGGGAACTCCTCAGCAACCATATCTGTAACACCCACTTCTCTGGCCCATGGGGCCATGAACTACATCACCAAGTGAATAAGCCAGATCTGAGGAAGCAGGATATTTTGAATCACGGAATCACAAAACAGCTTGGCTTGGGAGGGACCTGCAAATATTATCTAGTCCAAGTCCTCTGCCATGGGTCAGGATCACCTTTCACTGGATACGGTTGCTCAAAGCCCCATTCAATATGACTTTGAACGATGATGGGGCATCCACAACTTCTCTGGGAGACATGTTCCAGTGTCTCGCCGTCCTCATTATAAAAAATCTCCTCCTTATATCCGACCTAAACTTACCACCTTTCGGTTTAAAACTGTTGCCCTTTGTCCTGTTACTAAAGGCCCAGATAAATAGTTTGTCCCCATCTTATAGACCCCATTTTTCTTATAAACCCCCTTTAAGTACTGAAGGGCTGCTCTACGGTCTCCCCAAAGCTTTCTCCTCTCCAGGTGAACAACCCCAACTCTCTCAGCCTTCCTTCACAGGAGAGGTGCTCCTTCCCTCTGATCATCTTCATGGTCTTCCTCTGGACCCACTCAAAAGGTTCATGTCATTCCTGTACCATGGACCCCAAAGCCGGATGCAGCACTCCAGGTGGGATGTCACCAGAGCGGAGTAGAGGGGCAGAATCTCTTCTGACCTGCTGCCCATGCTGCTTTCATGCAGCCCAGGATATGGCTGCCCTTCTGGGTTCTGAGTGCATATTGCTGGCTCATGTCCAGTTTTCCATCCACCAGTATGCCCAAGTCCTACTCCACAGGGCTGTTCTGAAGTCAATATTCTAACCAATGAATCAAACAATATTTGAACCAAAAACTTACTGGTCCCTAAATCTTTGTTTCCCAGAACTAAGTTCTTGCGTAAGACTCCCAGCTGTGGCACTGTTACTAGCCTAAGTGTAGTTCCAATTTCACTTAACTAACAGCTTTTAGTCAAAGCAAGGGTGCATCCCTCATTTGTTGTTCATACTGATCCCGAGTAACTCCATGTTATTCAGTGGACCCTGGGGACCAGGATGGCAGTGGAACAGGAGAATCAGCCCCATTTACTTCTGTCTTAGCACTTCTGAGATAAATTGCTGGGCTCTCGGAGGTAGACCTGGTGTCCTGAGATCTGGTACAAGTAATGATTAAACAAGAAGCCTGTTTCACTGTGAGCAGGCCAAAAATGATGGATGGTTTGGATTGCTTCAGGACTGTTGTGCTCATCAAACAGAACAGGCATGCAGAGCCTCCATTTTCTTGCACATTTCAGGAACATGATGGCATGATCAAAAGACCAAGACTTCCAGAAATGATAGCAGGAAGTGGTGATCTGTTAACTAATAAATTCTGAGAGCAGCTAAAAGCGTGAGGATGTAAATTCCTTTGGAAGTGCCTTTTCATGACACTGCACTATCATCTGGTCCTCTCCGTGGGTGTCTGCAGTAAGAGTGCTGTTCAGGAAGCAAGAACAATCTTTAAAAGCCTCTTCTGAACATTCCTGTCATATAAGATCCAGAAAAAAACTAGGGCATGAATCTTAAGGCTTTGTTTTCTTGGATCAACCATTCTGAGAAAAGCAACAGTTTTATTAATTGAGGCTGTATTTGGTCATATTATTGTGTGAAGTTTCATTAGCTCTGATTCCAGGGGCCAATGCATAACACTCTAAATTTTTACAGACCAGATTGATTTGCAATTTGGGAAACAGATGCTCTAAAATACTTTCTCTAACCAGACAAAAAAGGGTAAAAGGAGAAAGGAGTTCATTGCCTATCTTGCTTTTCAGATTTTCTATGCATTTTTTAGCAGTCACCAGATAAATAAATGCATCTACATGATGCAGGAGTGCCTCATTACAAAAGGGCATAACCACAGGGCTACCTGCCTTGGCCATTAGGTATATATCATACCTAATTACAAGAGAAAGTATTTTTCTCCTCCTCTATGTAGTGACAGAGCAGGAGTTGCTCCTCAGTTTTTAATAGAACGACACAAATTCTTCCTAACACTAAACATAGTTTTCACATTGCATTCATGTGGTATGAATCCCCACCTAAGAGCCTCACAGAAACTGACTGATTTAAGTCAGCTCAAAAACATCTGTAAGAGGTAGCTCTGGACCATATAACACAGCGGCACTGACCTCTCAAATTAACTTTGTGCCCCCTGTTTAAATGCTTGGTGACACCACAAACCAACTGAAGAAAAGTGGGTATGGCTAACGTAACCAGGGGGAGCTGTGGAAGATAAGCACAGCTGGCTGCATTTGCTGCTCAGTACACTTCTCAGGACCAGACTGGGTTTGCCTGAAAAAATGCGGGTCTGACTTAAGACTCATGCAAAATGCAGCACCAGAGCACCACAGTCCCTCCGAGTGATGTGCCAGACCAGTTACTTGTTCAGTACTGACTCAGAAAAAATGTACATGTCACCTCCTGAGTAATCAACCCCCCATCCTGAAGGATGTAAGTGTATAAAACCTCAGAGGTTTCCCAGGAGGTATTTTTTCTCACTTTTCAGATGTGAGATGTCCCCACCTGAGGAACGGTGTGTCTGAGCCGGGTGGCAGGTGACCTGCAGACAAGGGGATGAAGATTGGCAACAGCACAAGGACTTGGACCCATCCTGCAGCAGCAGCCACAGGGTATGACAGGTTCTGCCTTGCCCCCAGCCTGGACAGCAAACCCTGTTGCCTCAGTGGGAGCCCAGTGGTGACTCAGGAGAGGCAGGTGAAGTGGCTGAAAACTCCTGGTCCACAGATGGGACTGCAGATGCTTGAAGGAGAATGTAAAGTTTCTTTAAGCTTTAGTAAGTCCTGAGGTATCAGAGCTGGCATGCTCTCTAGTTGGGATATTTAGCTGTGAAAGAGGTGAGACCCATCATGACCCGGGGGAAGGAGGTCTGAGGAGACACAATTTGCTACAGCATTGGCATGGCTATTGGAATCTTCTTCTTAGCTGGATTGTCTTCCTTGTCCTTCCTCCTCATTTCCTGCCTCTCTAGTAATTTTGTTGTTATTAGGATACCTGGTGGCCAGAAAAAAAACCACCAAACACCTTTCCAGCCAGCTTGCAAAATAAATGTTTTCTGGGGTTTTTTGTAGATAAAAAGGGCAGGTGTCACTGTCACATTCACACCAAACCACTTCTTCTGCTAAGTGAAACAATAGTAAAAGGGCATTTCATACACCAAGGGGAGACCTCACTGTGGTTTTCAGCATCCTCCCGTGCAGAAGCAGAGGGGCAGCTACTGGTCTCTTCACTCTCTTGACCAGCGACAGAACTCAAGGAAATGGCATGCAGCTGTGTCAGGGGAGGTTTGGGCCAGATATCAGGACAAGGTTTTTTTACCCAGAGAGCAACTGAGCACTGGAACAGGCTCCCCAGGGAAGTGGTCACAGCACCAAGCCTGTCTGGGTTCAAGAAGTGCTTGAACAACACTCTAAGGCATATAGGGAGATATTTGGGGTGTACTGCACAGGGCCAGGAGTTGGACTTGATGATTCTGATGGGTCCCTTCCAATTCAGCATATTCTATGATTCTATGACTCTATGATTCTTCAATTCTGTAATTCTATGACAATAAACAGGTTCTTAATTTTTATCATTTTTATCTTTCAGAATACAGCAGCTTTTTTTTTTTAAGGTTTATGTGGAAAAACTATAATGTAATGGAAAAAAAGTTAAATAATTAAAGAAACATGTTCTGAACAGTTTCTAGCCTGTACCAGCAGTATGAATCACAGACTTTACATAAAAGAAAATAACTTCTGTTTTGTAGAAAGAACAGAAAAGTTGAAATAATCTCTCTAAAATCTTGAACTACATATTTGTTATGTGGTCTACTAATTGGGGGTTTTCAAGATTTTTTAGCTCCCAGGAGTTCCTGCAGTTTCTGCAGTCAGAACCAAGTCCTATTTTAAGAAATAATTAAGTATGAGACAACCGTAAAACTGATGTAGTTCCTTTTTCAGTACACAAATAGAATTTATTAAATTCTCAAAATTTAAGATGAATTTGATGTCCTGTGGACATTTTAGATGGTACTATAATGATCATTTCATTTTTTCATTGTATTTATTTATAGAGAACTACTTCCTAAGACTGATACCCTCTCACACCGCTACAGCTGCTCTACTAATTCTCTGTGTTCTCTACAGATGAGAGAATGAACTGGCTGTGGGAGAAACACTAAGGCAGCACAAGAGGATAAGGAGGATACCCAAGCAGTGTTGCAGGTCTGGTCTGTTTGTACATTTTGTCATAGTTTCTCCCACTGCAGAGCAATACCTGCCCTCGCTGGCCACAAGAGACATTACCCAGGAGGGTTAGAGCCGACRAGTACATGAGCAGTTCCCTTTCTCTCAGCGATGCTGCTCTGACAGCTCTCCCTCCCATTTCAGTCTCACTGCCAGCAGCATTTCCATGAGAAAGTGCTATTTGGCCAACTGCATCAATTCCACCAGAAACACCAGGAGAACCCATGGTGGTTGTCCAGCTCCTCCCGCGTTCACCCTGCCTGCCTCCCTGTGTTCTCAGTGCCAAACCAGCTCCTTGGCTTCACAGCGCTTTTAAATTTCAATTTCTTGGGAAATGCTGAGTTACTGAGTTAAAATTCAAAAAGTCTTGCACCATGTGAAAAATAGAAAATTTTCAACAGGACAAAGGACTCTTTCTCCCTCRTTATTATTTCTAACCATTGCATTTGGGGTGTTTAATTATCTAGAARAGCAAGACCTGAACTGGACAGCAACTATCAGTATCCATAGCCACCTGGCAAACAACAATTTCAATTTTGTCACAGCAGTAAGACCAGTGATAATTCTTTAAATCACCAGTTGACTCTTATGTGAAAACCACTGTATCATAGAATTCTTTAGGCTGAAAAGATCTCTAAGATCATTGGGTCCTTAGGGACACAACAAGGTGTACAACAAGCCACCTATTAAAAAAAGACATGCTGGTTATTCTAAGAGAAATGAATCTATTCAGGTTTACTATTTTGAGAATGTTTCAACCATGCTGTGATGTGTAGATGATTCCCCCGTGAATATGCCTCCAAACTAGACTTACTGAACTGAAAGTTGAGTTCCTTCCTCACGCTATGGATTCTTCTATTTTTCTTAATTCCATTGGCTGTTACATTGTAGTCTCAAACAGCATCTCCCAACTGCCTCACTGAGACTAACTGAATTTATTATATAATCTCATCTCCCTTTCCAAAAAAATTCGGGATCAGTCTCAAAGAGCAGTCCTCTGAACTTGGCAGACACTCGTGTGGGAAAGTCTTTAAACAAAAACAAAATTGTTTATGTGCTGGGAGAAGGAGCTCCACAAGAAGATAACATGCATCATGAGCCAACACTGCCCTCAGCAGCAGAGCTGGGGCTGCTCCCACAGTGCCGTGTCAAGCTGCAGCCCCTCCACCACCTGCCACCACCACAGCCACCCCTCAGCTCCTGTGGGGCACATGGGGACTGCTTTTGCATCAGGCAAGATTTGGACTGAGCACAAAACGGGCAGCCATGAATGCCTGAAGGCTGAAATGGTTTCACACAAAGTCGCTTTGAATTTGTGGACTTTGGGGACTTATTTTTTTCCCTCAGAAATTATTTAAGTATGTAGCACCATTGGCTTCCCACTCGAAAACCTTGGGAATTTTCTTACATGCAATCTAATTACAGTTCTGACAGGACACACAATCAAATTTTTTAGATGGAAAAATTTGATCCTGCTTAGGGTGCTGGCACTAGAAGAATCTCCCAGTCAATTCCCACAAAAGTGGCATTTAACGACTTTCAAACCATRTCTGTATGATCTATTACACTGAATTAGTTAGTCCTAGAGATTTAGGTTATAGGTATTTTCCCAAACATGCGCATTGCTGCCTTTTCTGGAGAGAAAATCAAAGTGTGTGCCCTTGTGAGATGTCTGGGAAAAGATGATCATGTCCTGTGCCAGCAGGTGAACCTTTTATACTGAAGCCATGATCACCAGGTACCTGCTGCTGAGTTGTGACACAGACCACCAACACAGGCACCATGCCCATACCTGGTCACTGAGGTARACAGAAGGGCTGGCCCAGTGCGATTTGCTTACTTGAAACAGGAGAATAGCRCAAGCAGGCAGTGAGGGATTTGCTAGACACCTAAGGACTGTTTTTGACTCTTACTTGCAGATGTCAAACTGAACTGCAGTTTCAGGGCTATGCAGCCATCTCAGGTGCACAGATGCCACAGTAGTCACTGCTGTGATTGCAGGGTGGAGATATCCTCTGTCCTGCAGGTTAGGTTTCCTAGTCAGTCAACAACAGCAGAGGCATAACTTCTGAATGATGCGATGGTAAGAACTTAGCATAAGTAAGAATTCTAAGAATCTAAACCTAAACAGTCCAAACAGTCAAAATTTTTATCTCGGGGAACAACAGCTGAACATTTTCCAAATAAGCCATATCTTCTTTGATTAGATTTAGCTCCAATATTGGTTGATCCTGAGTCATGAGGGAAGCTGATCTCCTCGAAGTGCTGTGCCGTCTTGAAACACGGGTTTGTCTGGCAAAAGACCTGCATGTGGCTGGCCCTTTGAGGCTGTGGCACTCAATGAGCCCATGAAGATTTCTGTGAGAAAACATGGAACTTTAAYGTAAGCAAAATACAGATGTCCCCCAAATTTAGCTATCCATTAGCACATTTGTCCTGGAGCCTTGGAAGGAATCCAATTCAATAGCAAAGGCAGTTCCATAAATATGAATCCATCAGAGACAAAAGTGGAGCTGATAACCAGTGGAAGGTATGAAAGAAGAGGAAGAACTTGGAAGAAAACAGTGTCCAAGAAACTCCATTTTATCTGTTGTCCAAACAACCATAACTAAGTTCAGATGCTCTGAACATGACACAGAGGAATGACGCAGCCAGGCTGCCTTGACAGAAACTCAAAATATCCAGTTTTCCAAGCCTCTCACAATCATCACTAGTCACACACAAATACTCTCCAGATATCCCCTGCATGAGTGCTCCAGAGCCATAATCTCACAGGAAGCCAACACATGCATGTGCTAGGGTCTGTCGGACAGCATCACCTGAGGATGGTACCTCTGCAAGGAAGGAGAGAGCCTAATTAATGAACAAATAAAGCTGATGCATGAGACTGCCACAGAAAAAAAGGCACAAAGACACCTTGTGTATTCCGTTGACTAATGTACAGAAACTAAGGGTTTGGATTGAAATCACAGTGCACTTTGAAGTCACTGCTCAGGCTACAGGTTTTGTGGGGAGCTGTCCCAAAGGATGCTACAATATGGAGCTCTTACCCCAAGGTGCTGCCTTACACTATGATGAATGTTTGGTTTGTGCTCCAGGCAGGATAAAACGGAGCCTAGTTTTCCACTAGATACCAGTGCTTACCCTCCCTTGAGTGCTAAACACCCTGACCTACGGGTTTCGGTGCAGTCGCACTCCCAACACACTTCACAGCTATGGGACCAGCATGGCTGGGACCATGTGCAGCGCCAAGTATAGAAGGGGAAAACAGTTCCTTTCCTGTGGAGCGAGGGGAAACCCAGCAGAGGGATTACAAGGGTGTGAGTCACCGTGTGCCTTCTGCATGACTCTGGGGACAGGGTGGCCTCTTGTTCCGGGGCTGGGGCAAAGTCACAGCTTGGCCTGTTATTATTGTTAGTCACAACCCCAGCTATACAAAGTCCACCAGAAACCACACTTGCAAATGCCTCAACCTGAAATGTAAAATAAACACTAGGAAAATAGCTGCTACTTGCTTTCTCTAAACACATCCTGGGGCCAGATCTGCTTCCACTGATGTCAAGTCCAGTTTTGCAATCAACAGCAGGGGAAGTGAGATCCAGCCCTTTATTTGGAAAGATGTTAATAATCAAATTGCAGTTTTAATTTGTCACCAAGACAGGGGTGTGATAAGACATTTTGGTTGCTGCTATCAGTAGCTCTGAGAATTTTCAGGGGTTGTTGTAGGTGTTAAAGACTTTGTGACATCCTGGCATGGCAAGGAAGGGATTCTGTGACTCTGGCATATGTCTTTGCTACATGGAGGTGAAGAAATCCTCCTGGTCCCCCTCCAAACACCAAGGACGAGCATAACTGGGTCTGTGAAGCTGCAAGAGGAGTGGGCATAGAAAAACAGGAAGGTTGAAAGCTATAGGTCAACTTCATTCAGTGATCTTATCGATATTTTCAGTGACTCATCTGTGACTTTTTCTCCTCTGAGATTTTTATGATGTATTCACTTCCTTCATTACCATATAAAGAGGGGAAATTTAAGCAGAAAAGGTGGAAAAGTGCTAAGTTAAGGCAGTTAGATAAACATAAGAGTTTTTAGCTTTATCAAACTGCTGGGTCAAATCCTCCCACACTCATGGACTTCCCCAGTGTCATGGACTTCATGGGGGTATATGCTGGATTGTGCTGGCAGAATGGATGACRCTGGCTCTAGATGGTCATTTCCCAAGAACTATGTTTCTGTGATAAGCACACTTCAAATGCACCACGCCATCCACTGTGTATCCAGCATAGTTCTAATTGCTGTGGTGTCACAGCTAGAGCATTTTGAGTTGTTGCTGGACCTCTCCTGGGAAGCAGGACCATTCTCTTGCACAGAGGAAGAGAAGAGAGGATGAAAGGGACTGCTGCATTTCCAGGTTTCAACTCAATAGGTGCTTAGGACAAACTCTGGGAGGCATCCAGAGCTGGAAGAGCAGAGTCACTCCTGAGAACAGTTTAGACACAGCCTGTATGTCTTTTAGCACATTGCACATATTGAAAGTGAAGACTGGTCAGCTTTGTGATTGACTCCAGAAAGAGTCAACGTAAGTTTAGCCAGACTTATTAGCTCTAATTCAGCCCTGGCTTTGCCAGATACAACCTGCCATTTGCACAATCTCTTAGGTATTTCTGCACTCTGGTCCAAGAGGGTGTATTAGCTAATGTGCAACCCAAAGTATGTTTGCAGCACTGCAACCACAAGGATAAATTTTGCTAGAGCCAGGGCATACTTAGGTGTTGCCACACAGAGTTCACTAAAGCTTTGGACTGGATCCTGGAACGCTGTGCTTGAGCACATGAGTACAGATGGACCCCCTTGCACAGTGCCAGCAAAGTGTCAGGGCCTTTGCGGCACAGTTAATCCACAACCTGGATAAACTGCTCATGAATAATTGAGAATTCATTGTACAGCCACCTAGCACCTCTCTTTTATGGCAGGATAAACACTTCTCTATAAAAGTACTTGTAAAAGTGAATTCTACCATAATGAACACTCACATTTTATACACATTTCCTTGATGTTTGGGGTTTTTTTTAAATTGTAACATGAATCATGCTTTTTACTGCAGTTGAAGGTACAAACTCCAAACACTGTAGAAGCAGAAGCATTTCACCTGAGGAGCTTAGCTTGAAGTGCAGGGCACACCCAGGCAAGTAAGCAGCAGGATGCAAATCACAACTTTTCAAAATCTAATCACTGGAAAGTAACTCCAGTTAATTGGAGGCTTAATTTTCTGCCCTCAGGCACTGTTGTCCTGCTCTCACGTGTCATTTAGCTGGCAGATATTCTGTTGGGATGTGGACAGTTGTATACGATGATTTACAGTTCTGTGTCTGTCCACCGGGAAACAATCTACTGTATATAAAAACATAAAATTAACAGCCTCAGAGGTAAAGGCTTTCCTCCTTTGTCCATCCAATAGCTTTGAACTAAACTCATTGCTGGACACGTTCCAGTGCTCTGGAAAATAAAGCCCAAAAGCAGTTTGAAATCTTCAGTTGGTCTGTAGAGTCAGTGGAGTCTGACGCTGCAGCCGCTGTGATTCTGTGGTCCAGCATTTCCAGTGACCTCGACTCCTTAGCTGCATCCACAGCATCTAGGATTTCTAATCACTGTCCATGCAAAGACCAAAAAGTTACCCAAGTTACTTTCCAAGTTCAGAAAAGATGAGGGAATTCAGGCCAGAATGACCAGGTGACCAAATCTCTCACAATACTTAGCACCAGCCACAGCTGGTGGCTGGTGGCTAACACAGTCACAGACCCTCTTGCCCTCTCTCTCATAGCTGTGAAATTCCACTAATTTCTGTAAGGACCAGGAATTTCCAACTGTGATGCTGACGTTGGATGGGTGACTTCGGTGAGTATTTTATGACAGCCTTTGTAGTCAGTAACAACCTAACTGAGGATTATTTGCCAGTAGCTCAAATACACACCTTTTACAGATCAAAAAAAGGAACTATGGATCCTGGCTAATGGATTTAACTGGGAACAAAATATCAGTTGCAGGAGCATGTCATAAAAACAAAGTTAGAGTTAAAGAAAAATTTCAATGAAGTTGTGAAAATATCCATGGTTATATCCCTCGATATAGCTGTGAAAGGGGTCTAAGAATGGAAAGCTGGGAGCAAGAGGTGGTCTTTGTCAGTTAGCATCATTTAAGTGGTTATCCTCAGTCTCCACAATTTTCTGCTTCATTTTTTTCTTAATGTAAAGATTTGCTCATTTACCCATTTCTTCTTGCAGTGAGGGTGAGGTAAGCAGAGAAGACGTAAGCCAACATTCCTTGAGCACAAATTGTTACAGAAAGCTCTGAAACAGACTGGCAGTGGTGACAGCTGAGGGCATGCCACCACCTGTTTTCAGCAACATGGTGGCTTTAATTCCTTATGTTTACTCTCACGACTGTTCCCATCCCCACTGGAAAAATAAAATAAATGCCTTTGTTATTTACAGTCTGCACTGAGGGCAGGCATCAAGGTTGATTGTCGGTTTATGGTTGCCAGCCAGCCTCCCTGCTCCAGCAGGTGCCAGGCACCCTGAATTACTCCCATCACGCCCTGCTCAGCAGGGCAGTGAGTAAACTGATGAATTCTGCTTATTTCGTCTGGGAGGCAACTGCYTCCCTCCCTGCACAAGGAACATCCCACGTATAATAAAGGTTTATAGTCAACCAGAGCAAGACTTCAAACTCATTCCTTCCAGATTCATTCATGACAAGGGTGGGGATGCTAGACTGCTCAGCAATGTTTAACTCAACAAATACTAAAATCTCCAGAGCGATGGCCCTTTATCACCCCTGCTTTCTTTAGATACAAAATCAAAGACCTAGAAAGCATGTCCTGCCAGCTCATGGTTACCAGAACTGAAAGAGAAGCAAGCTGTTAGGTGACAACCTGAGTTTTTAGTCAAAATAAAATAACACRCAGTAGAGCTACTGCAAGATTCTGGAGGGGGGCTCCCACCTTAAAATGGAAAGCAAGGGAGCCTTTTCCCAAAAAGTTGATTTTTAATTAGTTGTATAAAATATAGTACTTCATCCATGAGAATAGCCTCACATGTCCTCCTTCACATGGTGAGGAGACATCCAGGGTCATGTTAAGGAGAATGTTGTTAATACATCAGACTCAAGCATCTGTATCTTGCAGATCTGAACCATTAGGCCACAGTAAGAACCATTATCGCCTATTTCTGGCTATAAGTAAAAAGCAGTATTTTATTTCTTCAAACAAAACAGAAAGAGTATCTGATTGCATCTGAGCAAGATCAAGGACTCTCCATTGCAGAGGACCATTTCCCATGTCTTCCAAAGACGACTTAATGTCAATGCAAAAAACCTTCATACTATCCTAGTTTCATATACCTGACATAGCTGCAGCATGAATAATTTCATCGAGTATGACTCTGGAGATTGCAAGCAGCAGCAGAACAGGTTAGAGAGCAGTGGAACGTGTCAGTGTCAGAAGATCTGGATGGAGAAGGACAGCACAGAACTGAAAACTTTACATAAACATTTTCAGAATTTCCTACTTTTGACTACTCTCAGAAATACTAGAGAGCAACAAGTGCCATGGCTCCCTCTGGTATGTATTCTCCAGGATTGTGTAAACTGGAAAGTCTCACTAGGTGAACAGGGATTTAAACAACCCACATTAAAGGAAACTTCTTGTACTGTTCTATATTTTGTATGTTTCAGCTGGAAATCTGATTCACAGCTTCTGAAAATAAATTTTAAGGGGAATTGTTGATAATTTGGGGTTTTGAGCCCAGAAACACGCAGTCTCAGTGTTTTCCCCTTTCTGAAACAGGCCTTTCTTTTCTCCTAAAACACTCCTAGGTATTTGGTACAGAAAAATCATGAATCRTGAAAACCATAATGATTTGAGCTAGCACACTGCAAGGCCTCAGCATGTTTTCCATCTCAACACTTATTAATTTTGCACATTAGACATAACTGAAAAACACCAATTTAATTTTATGAATATTTCTGAAGTCCTGAATTTTGGGCTTGTGGCATGGAATACAAGGACAGCCTTGAAGATATGTCAAGAGACAATCACCTACTCCAAAATTGCCAAAAGTCAGGGGAACTGGACTGGGATGAAGGAGAGAACTATATCCCAAAAACCTTAGCTGCACCAGGTTTCTTGAAGTCTTGACCCTGTTTCAGAACCTAGCAGAGGGCCTTAAGGAAGACGTGAGCTGTACATACTCTTGAAAAAAAAGTACTGTAATGGACACAAGTTTGCAAAACACATCAGGCCATCTGAATCAAGTCTTTATTTCAACAAGAAAGGGTAGGGAAGGGTGTCATTAGAAAATTAACTTGGTTCCAATAGGAATCTCTTTGACACAAAAAGACAAGCAAACTGAATTTCATAGTGAACTCGTGAAATGAGAGAATATCACTCAACGTCTATTGCAAAACCTTCAAAACAATTCCGTTTACATAACCTGGACTTGCATCAAACTCTCCAGGGTGTTCATGAAGGGCCATATAGGAAGAGGTCAGGCAGGAATGAAAGATTTGCTGACAGATTTGGGGAGCTTTGTACCAGGAGCAGTAGGATGCGGTATCAGGTCTCTTAAATGACAAAAGTTCTCAGCACCATGTGGGCTTGGAAGATGAAAGACTGTTTTAGGTATTCTCTTATTTATGTGCTTTCAATTGCTTTTAACTTTACAGTGCATTTAAAAATCACAGTTTACAAGTACTGGAAAGAAGAAGAGGTAATTTCTTTTGAAATTGGCAGCTGTGCAAGTAGGACAAAGTATTACCCACCCCACCTTGTGTTGCTTCGTACCTGGCTCTGGGAAGATCCTGGCTCATTCCAAAGGAGAAAGTCAGTGAGCGCGGTATTACCCAGCGGAGCCATGCAAGCTGAGCCTGGGAGAGTGGCACTGCCCGGCATGGACCTATAAAGCAAGAAAAACTGCTGCATTATTTTTTCCAAGAAGCCCCAGAGTTTGTTAATTTTCATTTGCAGAGCATCAGGAAACCATTCCTGCCAAAACTAATCAGCAGCTATCACCCGATGTTGAAAGATACCTCTAGACTCCTCTAGACTTGGCACCCTCCAGACTGGTTTGTCAGATCCCATAAATTTAAAAGAAATTTAAAAAAAAAAAAAAAAGAGGAAAAATAAAATAATACCCTGCTGAACTTTTCTGTTTTGCTGTTCTTGTAACATATATGAAACAGATCTGACAGCAGAGTTTCCTTCAGCTCATATCTCAGCAGTAAGTAAGAGTATGAGCCTTTTCTTTCTTTTTTTTCAACAACCTTTACTAAAAATAACTCCTTTAAGACTATGGAAGGAGATTTCCAGCCCTGTAAGTTCAGATGTGCCTGTGTTCATTCAGAAGGTTGATCTGGATTTAATATGCACAGCCCTGTCAATACCGTGTTAAGCCCTCTGGCACCAGAGGGTCCAGGCAGCCTCTCTGTATTGTATCCCAACTCCAAGCACCAAGAGGGATGTAATCCATCACATCAGCTCTTGAACCAAAACTGCTGCAATTATATGCTCTCAATATGGGCCCATTAACCTATCAAAAAGTATTTGAGAAGGAGTGTAATGTTGTCAGTTATTGTTCATGAGGGAGGAGTGAAGATAATTCTTATCTTGCAGATAGATTCATGCAAAACCAATTGCAGTTTGTGTTGCTCTAATTGATTTAACCCATTTTCTATTCTATGAAAATTCCAGGGTGAGTGTTCACACACACAGACAAAGGGTAATGCCATTTCCCAAGAGTGGATTAGAGGGACAGCCTGTGCCTGGCCCACTACAGGAGTGCAGAGTCAAGTCAGCCACAAATAGCTGAGCATGTTCCCAAGGAAGGCAGGACACACCAGAGATGGAAAAAGTGGCAAAGGCAGTACTGTTCATTATAAACAGCAACAGATATGGAAATGTTAATRTTCAGATCTCACTTAGGTGCTTCAATGCATCAACAGCCAGTTCTAGGTACCTTGAGCTAAGCTGCACCCACGGCACTTTTTGTTTCCACAAAGTGAGGCTGGAGAGTTCAATAGCCTCCAATAACCTAGTCATCCTCTTTGCAAACAGGATGACTCCCTGGCACTCAAAGCAGTTCTCTATTGGGAAATAATTGCTACAAGTAAGAATAGTAGTTTGCTAAGCTTCACTGAAACAGAGAGAAAGGGTTCCAAATCAGGTAAGTGTGGGTACAAAATGTTCAGAAAATTTCCTGTGCTGTTTATAAAGTGGGAAATACGCCCTGTAAGCCCTCACTTTGGTGGCAATCTAGAAGAGGAGATAACTGTGATGGTGACACTCCTTATGCTCCTTGAGTACTCAAGAGAGAGTGCATCCATTTAACTTAAATCTCTGATGTGATGAGATAGGGAGCATTAGAAGAAAAGCCTTAATCAGCGACAATAGTTCTCCTAAATTAGTCACCAAATAAGTGTTTGTGGTTAAGCAATGTGCATACCTGTTATCTGCACCTTCCCAGGTAATCCAGGGCTCTCTGAAGTTTTGCCAGTGCTGGCTCCAAGCTGATCAAAGCATTGATGGGCCCGGGTCACCCTTTTCCAAGAGGCACAGGAGAAGAGTTGTCCTGCCCAAAGCCAAGGGATGGTGCAGCCATTTCCACACTCCCTACATAACAGAGAGACCTTGGGAGAGCTCAGCTCCTCACCAACACCACCCTCAGTGCCACTCAGACCCTCCTCAGCTCTATGTCCCACAGAGGAAACATGAGGTCCACTGGGTCATGTTGGATAATTCAGAGGAGCATCTCGTAAATGGAGATGGCACATTCAAATCTCTCTGTCTCTCTTTCCACTGGCACACCATACTGCACAACCTCTTCCCAGGTGACAACCTGGCCTCTGCCATGACTACCAGAGGAGAGTGCATGACATGGCCTACAATCTCAAAAATAAGGTTCTCTTCCTCCTTGTGACTCCTCCCAAACCAAATCTCCTGGTGACTTTCTTTCGTTGCTGAAAAAAATCATCACTGAATTCATTCTGTTCTGATGACTTACACACATCAGACAGGATGCTGCTCCAAAATTTAGGACAAAATAGGACAGATTCTTCTTTGAATATTTGCAGTCTTGCAAGCCATTTCGTCAGTTTAAACAGTGGAGCAGTAAAACCSTGTTCATCTTGTGCTTTCCCCCAAAGCAGCTTGTACTGACCACTTCTGGAGGTCTCCTTGTGTGCTGGATGGCAGATCAGATCTACCAGAGTAAGCCTTGTCTCCTTTCTTCTGTCACTACATCCTTTCTTGCCCGTGTTGTAGCCATGGAAGACTGTATTTTACCCTTTTTTTTTTTAAATTCTAGCAAAAGAAAAAAAAATGCCATTCCTAAGATAGTTCCATTTACTATGGAAAAGGACTAGAAATACACACATTTGGAAAATGAAAGCTTGGAATCTCTTTAAATTCATAGTTCCCTCAGATGAGTGAGGCCGGTGGCTGCAGACTGCATGGAGCCTAAAGGCCAGCTCTGTACAAAAGGGCAGAGGCAGTTCCTGTATGTGCTCCATAACAGCATGACACATAGCAGGGCTTTTGGACGAAGGGATGTAATTTTTATGTGAAATTGTTCCTTAGCTGTATATTTCTTTGTCCTCTGCCCATGGGAATAACGCTATCAGGCCAAGAATGAAAGACTCCTTTAAATTTCTCCATGCAAATAGGCTTGCTGTTAGTATTTCTTCCTGACTGGAGAAGCTGACAGGTTGAGGCAAAACTAAAACCTTCATGATAATGAAGAAGGATACCTGAAATCTGAACATTTTTAAACACACACAAATACACAGTCTATTGACAGCCACCCTTTCCAAAATGGGGTGGAGGGCAGGGGGGTGTTCAGGTAAAATTACTTCAGTAATTCCTTGCTGTACTATAAACCGAATTGATAAGATTTAAGCTAACATTTCATCTTGACATTACTAATGCATATGTGTGAGCATTCAGTTTACACTTTCAATACAGTCTGTCAGATTAGATCTGTATACCTGCTACCGAATAACAAGGGTACTATTGATTTTTCATTATTTTCAAGTATTTGTTTTCTTCAGTTGAGCACATTCTATTTATTTTGGCACGGGTAACAGAGAAACCAAAGCAACTTAACCTCTTTTCAGAAAGATTTAAGACTTGACAGGCATCAGAGCTTCAACAAACTGTTTGTTCCCATAGTGGTCTGTAACAGAGAATCGTCCTGCTTACTGCTTTATTCACTGTTTATTCTTCTAAATGTATAACTAAATCTGCAGTGCAGAGTACAGGCAGAGGTGGTGTGCAAGTTATGCAGCAACACTTTTCTTCCAGAGAGACTTGAAAAGTACCTGAAGTGTGGGTGTTTTTTGATCTTGTGGCTCAGTTCTGAGGCTCGGTCAGGTGCCCACCAGGCATCCTCCATCCCAGGTGTTATCCTGCTTTCTACAGCAAACGCACTTACAGTGAAGTGCAAAAGCAGTTTATAAAATTATTTATACTCAGTAGGAGTTTATCCGTTTGCCGGGTGGATTAAAAAAAAAAAAGGATGCCAAACCTGTTTGTTGTTTTCTGATAAAACCCATGATTTGACAATTAAATATTCTTCCAGCAGCAAGTACCAGCAGGGGATACGGTTGCTTTCCAGCTGGATGGAAGCAGACAGGCTCTGTCCATGTCAACCCATTTGGGGCTTACATTGTCCAGGGGAAGTGGGGGCCACCCGAAGGCTAAGGCAGTCAGGTGCCCTCTGTCCTGCTGCATCTAACATTTTAATAGCAGTATTGCCCATGGGGATTGCTTTTAGACGCTACTGGTGACCCTGTGCTCATTGTATATTTAGAGTTAAGTATAAACTGAGAACACTACAAACACATGTATATTTGAAAACACATTTTCAAACACATGTACATTTTAAAAGTCTTAACCATGCCTTTTTCTCCCTCCTCGAAGCAGATGTGCAGTGGTGTGCTCCTATACTGGCACCTAGTGGGGACCACACGGGAAATGGGCAAGTGGGAAGGGTAGGCTGCGCTTACACACATGCTCATCCCACCAAATACCTGCGACACTTTTTTTTCATCCTGGTTCTTCGAAAGCCCATCCGGATTAACACATTTTAACAGGCAGCCTTCCCCTTCTGTCCAGCAGATATATCRGACACTTGCCTGAAAGCCTTTGCCATGCCAAGCCATCTGCTCCAGCCAATCCTCTGGGACTACGGCCTCCTTAATATGAGGTGGAATCCCTACCTGTGATCCTCTCCTCCTGCATTTTCCTGCTGGATCCCCTAGTCGTGGCCAATCCACTCTTCCAGGTCACCCTGCCTTGACCCGGGCCTGACAGGTCTCTCAGGAAAGCAGGCGACCACTGGTGTTGCTTCCTGCCATGTGGCTTGTGCTCCCACTTTGGCCTCAGAGGAAAGGGCTGCCTCTTACCCAGCAAAGGACTTCCTCCACCAGTTCCCATCACCCTCAGAAATCTTGTGTCCCACAATTGTCCCATTTTAGCTGAAACAGCAAAAGGCTCAACCTACCACTTCTCCCAAGGTCCACCCTGTGTCGTTACGGCATCTGAAAGGAAACACTGACATGACGTTCTGCCAAGAAACATTTGTCTTCTTCTCACCATTTATACAAAAAGGACAACTCTCCCAAGGAGTCTACAAGGTTGGTCTCAAAGGCTGCAACCCAAATTAGACCTTCTGAGCATCCCAGTGACACTAGTGTAATTGTACTTTTTCTACAGTTCCCCTGGCTTATATCACAGCAGTTAAGGCAAATATTTTCAAGCATTTAAGTCAGTAAGAGTATTTTCAAGCTCAGCTGCTTTCAGCAAGCAACTGGGCAACAGGGGGTCGAGGTGCAGTTCTACAGGAGAGCAGGACAGATATGCTTCCCATGCACTGCACTATTTTATTTTTAAATTCAACGAGGAGCAACAGAAACACCTGCTGACTCCCTAGGGTTATTTCTTGTCCCACTAATGATTTCCTAAAGTTCTCTCACTCAAGCTACAAGTCTAGTCAGAGGGCAAAGTCTTTCCTTTTGCTTCATTTTCCATTGTGGAAGAGGTCTTTCCTTCCATCTAGAAGGAATCTTGCTGCTGGTGACGTTGTTAACCAGCCCTCCATGTATGGCCTATAGCCATGATTTACAACCCGTTCCTAGCTGCACCGTGATTCAGCTGAGTTTTCCATTGAGCAGTCGATGTGAATACTAAACCTATTCAAGGCTAGCAGCATTTCTGTGATTCATTCAACTTGAGGAAACACTGGAAATTTATTAGGATGCTTTTACAGTCCCGGAAATTGCTATGGGACTCTGTCAGTAACAAAGGAACAGAAACGGCTCACAATTTTATTGCACTTTCTCATCTGCATTAGGTAATGCAGGCCTTTGTCATTGATTCAGTTTTTAAGTCAAACTCTGTTTGTGGGCTGAGACTTTGTGAGACTTCCTGATCTTGCAATTTTATCACAAGCTTCACTAATATTTGGTGCTTTCTGTAATGCTCCAGCTCTTGGAGTCACTTGATTTTTCTACCTGAGAACCTGAGCTTTATGAAGAAACCAAAACAAAACTCCATCCCTTGTTGCTGTGAAGAGCAGCAACGAAACATTAACTATAAATCTACTCCCAAGCCAGATGGCAAAGGAAAGCTAGATCTTGTGYTTAAGTTTCAGGACATTTTTGCACCACTGATTTTGGTCTATGATTTCTGAATCTCTGAGTGCTGTTGGGCATGTTATCTGGAAGAAAAGGGAGAAGGCAAAGAAGCCATTTACAGCTCTTTGTCCCTCTGTTGGCAGTAGCCTTAAGCCATCTTAGCACACTAGCTGAAATCAGGCAGTGGTCAGCAAGTTAGGCCTATTTTTTCCCTTCAGGCTCAATCCTCCAGTCTACAGAGGCAGGTATCTGCAGAGTCAGCTACTCTGCCCTCACAGGGGACTTCCCTCCCCTGACAGCTGCCAGAGCAGCCATAGCCAAGTGCCAACAGGACTTGGGATCAAGGCAGAAATTTTTTTCCTAGTTTGAAAATGAAGAGCCTGGCTTGTGCAGATGGCTGCACCCAAGCCACGGAGTACTGTGGAACTCTACCACGTGGGTTTTCGCCCTTATCTCTCCCCGACAGCTCTGTGCTGGGTGTCAGTCACACCGGCGCCAAAAGCCTTCTGGCTCCTGACACCAGGGACAGATGTGGGGAGCTGTGAGCAGTGGCCACAGTGCAGGAGACAAGGCACAGCAGGAGGGCTCACACTTTGCCCTTCCCGAAGCCCCAGATCTACTCCAACAAACTGGGAATATGCTTGCATTTAGCCAGCAAAGGAGGAGGCGATCCCATCACCACCTTTTCCTTCCGCACTTTTACTAGGAGCTGGCCCACACTAGGGTGTTCCTGCCAAGGTCATGCAATGGGTAGCCAGGCTGTGCTTTTTTTTCACTTGCATGGTGAGTGCAGCATCCCACCTCCCGTGAATTTCTTCTTTGTACAGTGGGGTTTAGGTAAGCACGGCACAGAATGAGCAAGGAGAATGTGAAGCAGCCTTAGCAGCCATGTCAGGGAACTACATCATTTACACCACTGAGTCAACCAAGTGATCAGGGGAAAGGTACAAACCACATGTCAGGTCTGGGAAGGTCATCCTTTCTGGTGACTGGTCTCCTTCCAAAATACTCACAGCAGTGATATCAGGGCCCGTAGTGCTTTTGTTAAAGAAAAAATTCTTCTAGAACAGTGCATAGTAGCACACAGCCTTGGCTCAAAGCACTTGCTGTAATTTAATGCAAGATATAACAAATTGGTGTTACATGCAAAGGGAGGGAGCAGCAGAGATAACAGGATCATCCTTTGGATATTTATATCTCAAGCTTCATGGCTATGAATCCTTCAGGCTCGGATTTTCAAATGGCCTTAGGTAGTTGGACTTACAAAAGGATGGACTAAAAGAAGAAAGGTATTACCCTGTTTTTCCCTTAGTATTTTACAATATCCATAACCTTCTGAACCCTTTACTCACATTCACGACTACTTACTCCAACAAGGAGTCATGTTATGTGCTGCAAAAAGAAGCCTGCTTGTTTTTAACACATGTGGTTGTGTTTCAAAATAGCATAAAATCTTCTTAGTTGCTGATAGAGAGAGGTCACAATCAAACAAAAAGACTGATGGATTGGAACTCAAAGGAAAAACTGGCCTTTAGGGATACCAAACAATGTTCACACAGCACTCAGTTATGAAGACTTCATTATGTACCAATTTAAGTTTATACATACCAAATGTTCTTGAGTCAGCAAAACAAGCAGGAGTGCCTCATTCCAGTAGATCTTTTTTCCACCCTTATGATGGATTTTTTAAAATAAAGGATCATCAATAACCATGACAGGGTTCCCTCAGAGGATGGACATCCCAGCATGCCATGAGGTTGTCTCTCCCGAGAAGAATTTCCACAGGCTTGAGGGAAACCATAAACTATTTAGGAGGAATGAGATTCACAAAGCTCTCCTGGCCAGCTGCATCACTGCTTGTGAGCAGGTCCTGGAGGACAGCTAAAGACACTGGAGCCCATCAAGGAAAGTCAGCAGCCAAGAACCTTGCCCAGTCATGAACAGATGGAAAAATGAGACAAGGAAGCAAAAGASGAGAGTGGGGAAGATAAAAACTCCTCATGGTCTCTAAATATTGGCTTTGTGAATATTCACTATGTACATCTATTGCTTACAATATAACAATACTTGTGTCCAAAGCTTATAGAGGCAGTCACCAAATAAATTGAAGCAAATTTAACAAAAGGACATACCTGTAGCCCTGAGGAGACTTTTCTGGGGAGCTGCAACAGTTAAGGGTGGTTAACATCTTTTACAGATACTGCTATGCTGCATTAGATATTGCACCACACCATCAGCAGTGATACATGCCAAAGTTTGTCCAAGGGCTTGAGAAGGGGCTACAACAAAAGAACTGATTTAGATTGGGTCAGATATAGCTTTGAAGACCGACCAGTTTGCCTCTCTGATTTTGAAAGCAGAGAGGATTCACTCGTGTAGGGCTGTGTGTGTGTGTGTGTGTGTGTGTGTGTGTGTTTGTGCGTGTGTGTACACATATATGTGTATAAATAGTCCAGAATTGTTTTGTGTCAGAACAAGAGGGGTTTGGCAGAGGCAACTCTCTTCCCAGTGTTCCCTTTGGGTAAGTGTCTGTTCCCACTTCTGTCTATAGCTGATCCCTCCCCTCACATAAGCAGCAATAGCTTGCTGATAAGATAATCAAAACAAATGGCTTGTATTAGATGGCAGTTTATTCAACTTTTTAAAGAAAGCCGCTGTGAAAGGCACAAAAGTAGCATTCAAATAAGCAGCCTGCTTTTCAAGACCTACTAAGCACCATGGATATGACCTGTATAGATCCAGCATATACAGATATATATATATATACACACCCTCTGTCTATAGGCTGTTTAATTTCAGGGAAGCTATAGGTTGCTCCTCATTTTTGCAAAACAGGTCCTTGGGTACCTAAGAATATATTTGGGAAACTAACTTAAGGCTTTTTTCTTTTTTTCTTTTTTTTTTTTCCCCTTCTTTTTTATTAATCTTGGCCATAAATTCTATCATGAATGAGTCAAAACCCCATCTGCTCTAAATTTACACTTGATTTCATGCACAAATAGGGTTCACACATGTAAGTCCTGTCATTTGTGTGCTCCCAGAGGCAGTGCATAAATTACCTATGCACAAAACAAGAGGTCGGTCAGCTTTACCTTGTGTGCTGCTGAGTAAATGCACATCAAAGGGCACATTGTGTTGCTGGAATGAGAATGAGGAGTCCTGACATGGGTCTCCAACTCCACAGAGAAATGCTGCTTTCCTTGGGCACAAAGAAAGCCCCTAAAAACTTTTTTAAAAATGTGCCAGAATTATTCAGCCAGTGGAAGGTTCAGAAGGAGCCAGGGTTTGGGTTAGCACTAACAGCTAAGACAGTAGATTTCACAAAGTTGTTTGAAACCTGATTCTGGTCTTGGAAGAGACAGTAGTGGATCTTCATTAGAAATTATGCCCATTTTATAACAGACTTGTGTGAAGTAAGCATTCAACACGAAGTTAAAATTATTCTATACCATCAGTATAAAAGGAGGTAAGACACATTCAAAACCAGTTAGATGGAGACTATCAAACTCTAGAAATCACAGGGTAAACACAGACCAGTCACTATGAAGTTAAATACAGAATGCTCCTGCAAAAGTGCTATCTGCAAAAGGGTGTTCAGCAGCACAGGGGGTGTCATGTCACTCCTTCAGTTCCTCTTCTAGGTGAATTTTCATTGGAAGACAAGTTCTTCGAAGAATTTGGCATCTCACTTTGACTGCTTTATGCTCCGGTCATAATCTGTACAAAAAGCAGGATCTTAGTGAGAATTGAGGGACGAAAAACACTGACTCTGAGTCGATCTTTCCCAGATAAATAAATTTAAAACATAGTAAAACACAATGACTACCACAGCTTGTAAATTAAGGGAGTAACTGGTGCATAGTGAGGCACTGATGTATAGCCTGGAGGAGGAACAACTTCATCGAAACTACAAACAATTCATTTTAAAAAAAACACTTTGAAGAAAAAAATTGTCTCCAGACCAGCTTGTGAATAAAGCACACCAAAAGGCAATTCTGATACTCCATTRGCAGCATAAAAATGGAACTGTCCCCCAAGTCTGGCATAAAAATTAATTCCTTTTTCTTAAAAATATAGCTGTTTTGACATCTCAAGCTTGCTTGGGCAAGCATGGCTCAGGACAGCACACTACTCTGCACCAAAAAATACACTGCCCTTCACAGGCATCTGAAGTTGTTGTGAGGTGCATGTCGTGTCATCTGGCCACATGGACCATGGGAAGAGGCAATGAATTTTCTTTGTCCTAATTTTGTCCATCTTTTCATCCCCAAGGCCAAAGACAAAGCCCTTACCTTTTAAGCCCGCCTAGCCAGATCCCCCTGGTGACCCAATGGAAATGTGAGTCACAGCTTCAGTGAGCAGCAGCTCACACTAAGAAAACGTGCAGGCAACTGAGCTACAGCTTCACCAGATTAAAGCAGGGGGGAAAGGAGCCCAACATCTCTTCCTYCAAACTGGCCACAGCAATTTTGGTTAAAGCAACAGTAAGATTCCCAAAGTGGTCATGGGAGGCTAGGCACAGCCCTAAAGGTCTCCAAGAAGATTTCACTTTCTGGATGTCTTTTCTGGAAGCAGTTTTTTATTTCTCTGCTTCACAGATGTTCCTTTCTTCCAGAATCCCAGGGGATTTTATTTTCCTTCCCCCCCCTCTTTTCCACAAGGATAACAAACAAGTCCCATTTGCAGTTTCCTGTTACATTTTATGTTTTCTACTTCTAAAAGATACGGCAAAACTGTCTTCAAGTCTTACTCAAGATCTGGACAAAGTTTCAACTGCTTTAAAAAAGTAGGTTTTGGCCTAAACTTACTTCACATTAAGAGTTAGACTGGTGATGATTTAAGTGTCTTGCTTCCTTTATGAGCACGGCTTTGTGAGAGCTACTTTAACATCCAACTGGATACAAGCATGAAAGTCCATTGAGACAAACAGATTTTACAGGAGCAAGCTGTAAGAGTGTATGTTCAGGTAGGATTTTTGAGATGTCCAAGAGGTACAGAGATGTACATACACATGTGCAGGGTGCAGCTAGGTAGTAGAATCAAAATCTACATATCACTCTTAGTCAGAAATACAAATCAGAGTATAATAGGCAGAACTTGGCCAGACATCTTCTGGAGTTCGAGTAAGGAAGACTTTTGACAAAGAATGCTCTAGTAAAGACATGTCTTAAGACTTCTTTTTTTCTCTATTTCTTCAGTCAAAATACCAATCGCAAATAATTTTTTAATCATTTCCCTGACTTTGTAATACACTGTTAACTTACACTGTCTCTGTGCTAGGAGCTCCATGCACAAAAATGATTGATTCCTCAATCATTAAGAAAACATGCAGTACCAGCATTAGCTTGTAACTTTTCAAATCTTGGCAGAGCTTGCATTCAACCTCTCAGCTTCCACTCAACTTTCTAGTCTTGTTTTTAAGTTTGATACTTTTAAGCACAACTAAAGGAATTTGCTCTCCCTCCCCTCCCCCTCAAAACTAGACTTTTGCATCAATCAGTCTCACTGGCACCTTCACCACCAGGCTTCATATATTTCTGTGCTGTGATTGCAGATAAGTTCTTTAAAACGAAAACTTTTAAAAATCTATGTTTAACAGCATCTGAAGGTTAAATACTGTGCAAAGCGAGAGAAGACAGCGACAGGAGAGCACTCAATCATCATATAGTTTCTCATCCCAATGAAAGCATCCTTTGAGAGTCTGCCTAGGTGTTGTCTAGCTTATATGATACAGTGCAGTGCCCATCAGCACTTCTGTTTGGAAGTTTGCTGCTTAGAAATCACCAGCAGGATCATTACTCATAAATCAGAAAAAGGCTTTCAACCAGGCCTGGGAATCTGGAGACACTGCTTGAAGAGGGAGCTCTGTCTGCTCCACGGGTTTCAGACCGCGGTGGGGGTTGGCTTGGCTTCCCATCCTGGTGCATTCAATCAAGTGAATTGCACAATCAGGCTGCTTGGCTCTATTTAATGTAACGTTTCCTGAAATGTCATTTGTGAGTAGTACAAGTTATGGTTGTTGGAAAGGGCGGGGGGGTCCACAGTTTAATATTGTAAAACAAGGTATCTAAGGGAGAAGAGAAGACAGGAAGGTATTCTTTCCATTGGATAGATTGAAAAGTGTCTATGTAATTAACACGTATTTTTTGTCCCTACAACACCAGGTGGGAAGTATCTCCTTGCAGCTAGATGGGTTCCCATTGATTTTAGGAGTCGTGGGATATCTTGTTGATGCAATCTGATTTTGCAAATCTTGACCTTAGAATTTGCATCTAAGAGTTCTTCTTTGTTAATATTTAAATAAGTCTCACCTAAACTGAAATACACTCAAGAGAAGAAAACTTGGAGAAAGAATTCTTGTTCTCAGAGGCTCTGAAGATGCCTTATCCCATCACCTTTGACAGGACACAGATTGAACAAAATAGATTTCTCAGGGTCTGCCTTTCAATATGATTTCCAAAGCAGGAATTTCTGCAGATGGACGAGATATCATTAACAATAATCCCCTCACAGGATCAGGACTTTAGACTCCAAAGTTGTTTTTCCAAAGAGAAAGGTCAAGGCAAGTGTGTATTGGTCTATTTTGAATATATATGTGTAGAGACCAAAGATACAGCCTCTAAATAAATCAGTACACAAGCCAATTTAATGTGTGGCCTCTGTATTTCAACCATCCAAGAGGTTCCAAAAAACTGTTGAGGCCAATGGGAGTTTTCCAGAGACACCAGTGCACTTTGCAGCAGGACATTCACCTACGAAACCAAAGGTAAGAAGCTTTCTTGTTCTTCTCTTATCTGCTGASGCAGACAAGATCAATTTTAGTGCTATATGTAATCAGAGACGTATGTAGTTGAGGAGTGTCAGTAATTTAAAATATCAAATAACTGGATTCCACCTGGGTTATTATATGAAATACACTAGTGATGTCTCCAACCTCTCTTACTATGGAAATGCTGAATAAGCAAAAAGTAGTAAGTTGGGTAATAGTATATTCCACAGGGAGGAAAAGCACTATTATTCATTCAAATCCATCAACTATGTTAAGAAAGGAGAAGGTGGTTCATCCCAACTCTTCTCTATTTCAGTACAAAGCAGCTGGTTTTTAATCATCAGGGATGTTGTGTCACTGAAATAGACTGCTAGCTGGATTACCACAAAAACTTGCCCATTAATTAATTGAGCTCCATATAGCCAAAAATAAAAGCAGTTTAGCCTATTTCCATTGAGAATGGACATCTGTCTGCTCTGGTAACTACGAAGAACTAGAACCTCAAGGACAAGGAATGCAATATACTGACTGACATCTGTGCATTTTGGAAAATTCACTGGCTGTCCTTTATATTCKTCAGATGTTGAGTTTTTCTGCCTTTCAGTCTGTACTGTTCTATAAGAAGCTTATGTAGATTTAGATTCAGTAAGGTGCATTTTTAGGGCCACATCTGCATACCGTTGCTGTTAACAACCAGCAGTTGAGGCAAACACATTTCTACTTTAGAATAGCATAAAAAATACTACAGCAAAAWAATGGAAATTACTAATAGTCAGTAAAAATGGGAAGTAATTGAGTGCCACAATATTTTTCTGGGTGCTAAAGTCATCTCCCAGAGATTCAAAATCCTATTCCATGTTATTTTTAACAAAGAAAGTATAGAAAATATACCTTCTAGCCATCCCAACTCTTTCTAATTATCATCCAGCCATATAGTTGTTCAGTAGATAATGGAAATGTGCCATCTTCTTCCTACCATCATGAGAGCATCACCACCATAAAAAAATCTGTAAGCATGAACATCATCATAGCATCACCACAGAATCTATAAGCATAAACAAGACAACCTGTGTATTGTATGCCCCACTGACAAGGTGAAGAAGCATTCTCAGAGGATGACAAAGGTGATGCTGGATATTTGACTGCTCAACTGCTGTACCTCTAGAGCCATTTCAAGTCTATGTGGCCAGTAATCTATCACGTTTCAAAAGTGTTCCGCTAGAAAAGCAGGAGTATTAGTAAATAATTTTCTGTAAGTTCTGCAGAACTGGGACTGTAACTTCATATTTGTTTATTTAAAACTAAATGCTTTGGCTCTGACTCAGTTTCTGAGAATTATTAGTGAAACTACAGACAGAAGTCAAATGTTATTTTAGTGACAGTATTTCTAGAATAATAAAAAGGCTGTGCTGGTTTGGGCTGGGATAGAGTCAATTTTTTTCACAGTAGCTGGTAAGGGGCTATGGTTTGTTTTTGTGCTGAAAACATATTGATAATACAGGGATGTTTTAGTTACTGCTGAGCACCACTTGCACAGCATCAAGGCCTTTTCTGCTCCCTACACCACCCTGCCAGTGAGCAGGCTGGGGGTGCAGAAGGAGTTGAGAGGGAACACAGCTGGGACAGCTGAGTCCAATTGACCAAAGGGATATGCCATACCATATGTCATCATGGTCAGCRTATAGAGCTGGGGGAAGAAGAAGGACGGGGGGACATTGTGGAGTGATAGTGTTTGTGTTCCCAAGTCACCATCACATTACATGTGATGGAGCCCAGCTTTCCCAAGGACAGCTGAACACCTGCCTGCTCACGAGAAGTGGTGAATGAATTCCTTGTTTTCTTTTGCTTATGCATGGCTTTTGCTTTACTTATTAAACTGTCTTTATCTCAAGCCACAAGATTTTTCACTTTTACCCTTCCAATTCTCTTCATCCCACTGTGAGGGGAGTGAGCAAGCGGCTGCGCGGGATTTGGTTGCTGGCTGGGATTAAACCATGAGAGAGGCAAAGATTTGTTTTGTTCCTCGGGTACCTTCTCAGTGCATCAGTCTCTCTTGGTAGGTTTTTATTTATTGTCTCATGTGACTTCTTTGCTGCTGAAACTTCCTTTGAATCCATACCTAGGGGAGAATAAACATCACTCCCTACAGCAAAGTTCATTTGTCTGTACAAGAGATGTTCAAACAATAAACTCTAAGTTTTTAGCCTCCATTACTATTGCTGATAGCTCTTAGAGATGTTACCTGGATCAAAAAAGAGGTCTGCTCTGCACTGGATTGTTTTGACTGAAAAAAGTTAAAAAACTTTTTAGTGGAAAAAGGTTAAAAATTTTGGATGCAAGATGCAGGAAATTATTGCTGTCCAGGTTCACTGGTTTGTCTGAACAAGAACTGCCTTTAGTGTGCTAAAGAGAAACAATGCCAGGGTAAGACAGAGTAAATCTTGCTTAGCCAGTGCCTTCTGATATATTTTATAGCTAAATAGAGTGTATGATGCCTTTAGTTTGCTTTAAAAGCACACTCCTGGTCAAGTCTGGGCTGGAGTTTTCTTGAATCATAGGGTGCTCTTTGGAGCTAAGTGATGTTTTGCTTAAATTTCATCAATTTGATTAATAGAGTGTGTTTATACCCTTTCCCTCTTGTTTGTGGATGGAAACAGATCTGCTGAACAACATGGGAAAATGGTTTCATGAGGGACTAATACTATAGAAAATAAAATGTGTGTATGAGAGCATGGGACTGGGAAAAAATGCTCCCTTTTATTTCCTGTCAAGCTGATGGTGAGACTGGAGAAGACCCAATTCCTCTGGGGAGTTTATTTAAACCGTGATACAAAAGATACTCTGAAAAGATGGAGGGACCTCTGACATCACTCAGCTGTTTTATTGACTGTGGCAACAAATTCGCTCTTGGTTTGAACCCCCAGACGAAAAGGTGGCTTGAAGGAAGAATCTGAGCTTGAGACAATGCTAGAATTTGGGGAAGGATTTGGGATAAGGAAAGCTGCAGTTGACATGAAGTTTGGTGCCCAGCGGTTAAAATCGCTGTGTCATAATATATTTTGTAGTATGGGCACAGTGGAACCTTCAACCAACAAGTGCAATCATTCCAAGATGAAATTGAGGAGAAACTATGCTTACTTCATCCCAGTTCTCATACAAAAATGTATTTGTCTCTGGTGTGCACATGATTGCAGGGAGCTTTTGTGCTGTCTTTCTGTGAACTGAAAGTTCTCTGCTGTTGTGGAAGTGGAAACCCCTTAGGTGGAGACCGTCTGAAGCACTGTGATACGAAAGAGCTTGAGGGGATTGCTTCCAGCTACAAATTTCCCAGCAAATTATCAAGGTTAAAACAATTGCAGTACAGACTCAAAGACTGGCAGGATTAAGTTAACAGCCAGCAGATATGGAAAAGTGACTCAAAATGTTATTTCCAGCTGAGAATCCCTTACTATTTTAAATTGACTTTTTCTGATAACAGTTTGGAGTGAAGAAGTCAACCACAGGAAGGACTATGTAGTAGCTATTTCTTTTCTTAGGGATTTAGAAGCTTGTGACTCTGCATGAAAGGCAACAACAAATTCAATGTCTCTTGAGTTTGGTTTTAGTTGAGATTGAACTAGCTATTGCAGGCGGTTGGTAGAGTTCATGATAATATTAGGTACGCAACGTATTTAAAGTTACCATAAAAAATTTTCAGGTACCTACTGCAACTTCTTTTCATGGTATTTAGGGGTTCTTACAGTCTGAGCACACCAGTTATTTTGCCCATAGTCCTTTCAAGCACTTCGGAGTTAGGCATGAGATGAGGAAAATCCATTCATCAGGGACACTGTCAGGAGTAGCAGACAGTTGCATTTTGTGAGAAGTGGGTGGCAGAAGGGATCCTTTCTGAGTGTGGAGTTACGAATCAGTTGGGGGACAATACCTTGATGGTCATGGTGCTGCAGTGCTACGTATCGGGGAATCAATTTAGGAGGTGGGAAAGGACCAAAAGGAGAAGGATAATGGGCAAGTCTAGTAGGTTACACAGGACCGTCTGACACAGGAGGTCAGGCTGAGAATAAGGCAGACACCCCGGCTGAAGAAAGGTTTTATCATGCCCAAATTCAGTGTGTTTTGAAAGCATCAAGGGAAAGTTTCTGAGGAAAATACTTGAGCTGTGGTAACTGAGAGGGCTTTGTGCAAGTCTGAGTAAATTTCTATAAAGCTGAGCTACTTCGCCTGTCCTGAGCAAATGCCGTCAGCAGGTGGAAAACTGCACTACCAAGGGCTAGTGGGAATCCTGGAAACAGCTCTGTGTCCTTGAGATGGCACTTGGGGACCTCAGAGCAATGGAAAGTTTATTTTTTTCCCCAGGCCAGACTATTTTCAGGCAATGAAGTTTGTGTACTCTACACTTCTGTTATTGGTGGGCAAGGCAGTACAACCTGTACCGCTGACAGATTTTTGCTCTTCTAGTGGGATGGACAAAGAGGTGAGGAAAGAGGTTTTTACAAGTACAGGTATTTACTAGCATATTAACAACTATTTCACAGAGTTACAGCAACCAGCAAAGTCAGCTGATAAAGTGCTAATGAAATCAGAGTTGAATAATTTGAATCTATTTTCTCCCATGTGAAGCCATGGGATCGCAGGATATTTTGTGTCATTTTTGAAAGAAAGCCACAGAATTAATTATCTAGGAGAATATTTGTCATCTACTCAGGAAGGACATGTGGGAAACTCAGTATAATAAGTTGAGAGTGAGCAACCCAGTCTCCCTGGCCATGGCATAATTTAAGGCTCATAACTAAAGGAGAGCAACTTGTGTTTAGCACTACTGAAAACTGGGGTTATTCTTTGATGGGTAGAACAGTGATATTGCTGGATTCACACATAGTGAGAAAAAGAGTTTCAAACCCTTCACTTTCATGTTCTCTCCATCCTTTGTGTGGCATTTTGTAATCTTTCAGTGATCTCTTACATACAGGCTTGTTCAGATCATTATTTCACAAAATCTTCTTAATCAAGGAGAGAGGAGGGTAGGATAAGGGGAACTAGAAGCAAGTTGTCCTGAACACAGACTGCAAAACATTAGCCTCCATTTTCACCAACAGACAAGAGGAAATACCAGGGAAAAGCAGCTAAAGGTCATGGAATGGCACATTTTTTGTGTAGTTTACCAGAAGTATAGGAAAACAGCTGTAGAGAGAATGTATAAATTATGTTTTAACTTTGGATCGAACCCAGAATTTTGAACAAAAAAATATCTACCTACCCTATTTATAGCTAGTTCTGTCACAATATTGTATGCTATTGCAAATTTATTAGCTGGCAATGTTTTCCAATAAAGCAGTGTGCAAGGCATCCTTGTAATAAAGATGTTATAATGAGGAGGATTTTTGCTTGAGTTCCCTGTCCTTTTTTTCCTTGGGACTGTTTATCTCCTGTCCTATTAGGAAATGTCTAAGTTTATATGCCCATATGCTGAGAGAATGAAATACCAGCATGCCAGYGGAAAGTTTTTGTTCATGTGGACAATGTTTCAGTGCTGGTGGCCTCTGCAGAAGATAGAGTCATATTTTTTTGACATACAATTGCTCAGCTGCCACCAGAGCATGAAACAATAAAGAATTATTATATATTATGTATGGCAAAACAGCTTTTAGCCAGACACAGACTTAGTCACATGAAAATTTAGCTTAGAAGCAGTTTTGCATTCATTCTTGTGCCAATAAGATTTGAGAGAAAATAAAATGTTACCAAAAAGCATTGTAATTGTAAATGAAAAGAACTTGCAAATTTATACATAAGCAAATCTGGGTACTCTCTTTTGTCACTATGAATTTTCATTAATATTAAAATATTCAATAAACATAATAATACAGAGAAAGAAATCACCTTGCCCCTCAATGCAAATATATAAAGAATGTAAGGCCAAGAACAGGATCATCCGTGAGTTTAACTCTTAATTTGAACTATTTTGTGAAGTCTTAGAAATCCTGTTACAAGTATGGGCTTAGGAAAATGCTTATTTTGAATCCAAAGTCAAATTGAAATTCAAGTATTTTCACAACTATGACTTGCCATTCATTTCTAATAATACTGTCTTCTTTTTTTCTCTTTTTCTGAATACTATGAAAAATGAGTATTTAATTTGACCATGCCACTGGCAAACAAGGGGCATGGACTATCAGCTAAAATTCATGGTTCAAAAGTCATGTTTTCTTTTGTGTTTTTGCATCCCTTCTACCAGCCTAACTTACACAATTAACAGAGATTGCATGCAGAGTCTCACTATTGAATACAGACCATTCTTGTTGGCAAGCTACCTATTAAGCAGRCAGATTCATGAAGAAGTTCAATAAATAATTCCAGATTTCCTAGAAGGGAGATGTCAATCTTAACAAATAAGTTTTCTCAAATTATTTGTTCAGATACATAGGGGAGATTTCAGACTATGAAAACTGAGCACTGTGCTTCCACAATCACATTTCTTATCGCCCTTTTCTGCTTTCATTATCAAGATAACAGAGATCTCAACTGCAAAAGACACAGTGGCTGACGGAGCCCAGAAGGGCACAGTCTTGTTGTACAAGATGGAAAAGACACCAAGCTTCTCACAGAAGGATCTTGACTTCAGTTCCCAGTCACTTCATGGGAAAGGAACTCACTCCACATCATCACAGAAACATCAATATATTTCTTTTGTTTCACTTCTTACAGACTGCAAATTCAATGAAATTCCACCTGTATGCAGAATTGGATCCAGATAACCAGAAATCCACTGTGTGCATCAAAGAAACGCAAGTAGCTGTAAAGTGTGTTTAATTTCAAAGTACTGATTACATGCACTAAACGCAGACCTTCAGCAGCAGAGCTCCAATGATGACAATAATTGCTTCAGTTTTACATGAACATCAGAACCAGACCTGGGCTGATTTAATTCTCCAGGGTGCCATACAGTCCTAAAGTGGGTAACTGTGAGCAAGAGGTGAGGTAGACAAAGGAGGCCAGGTCAGCTCCTTGTGAAGGTGGGGACAACAAATGTTTTCAATTGCAGTGGTGAAAGGGTTAACGTTTCCTTGCCCATGTACTATCAACAATTTTATTAACTTGCTTTCATTCCTTTCTAATGTTGTTGTTCATTTTCAGATTCCATTTTTAATATTTTTAATTCAGTTTTAATATTCTCCACAGGAATTTAAAAACAATCTTCTCTTTAAACCTTAATTGTAGYATTTGTTATTCCACAAAAATACATTTTATATTTTCAGAGCCAATTTTGTGAAATAATTGGATAATAAATGAATAATGAGAACAACAAGACCCTTATTAACTTTTTAGTCATTAAAGTGACTTCACATTTTAGAAAGAACAATAACTTTTCCAATAACATTCCAGAAGAGTGGTTATAATTATAATGCACCAAAACAAATGTATAAAATGATGCTCTTTCTTGGATGGTAGGATGGAAATTTGTAATTATTTACATTTTCCCCAGGCAGCATAAAATTTTACATAAATAAAAGCATTTCTCTCCCAGAATGAACTGTGCCCCCTCCCGCTCTAAGGGACACAACCAACCATCTAAGTATTAATAAGGCTGATCACTCAGTCGTGCTGCCAGACAGTACCCCTGCAATGAACCTCCTTTTCCTGAGCAAGTAGGTGAGGCACTGGTCAGTACTCTGGGTGCCTGCCCTGGGGTCAGCCCAGGACAGAGATGGTCAATCCAAACCCCCTACCCATTTCTGCTATTGGAATAAAGACCCATAAAAGCTCAGGAGATGCCACCAGCTCGGTTGTCAGGAGTGCTTTAGCAGCATCCCTGTACCAAGCGCGAAGGGCAGCCTTTCCATGTTTCCCTGGTGCCAGCCCGGGACAAGAGGAGATGCCCAGAGTGCTGCAGGACCTCCTCCACCACTTTCCCTCTAACAAAGATCCCACACACAGTGGCGTGGCCTGAGCCAGGGAGAGAGCTGAGGCATGGTAGGCCTCTTGGTGCCCAGGGGAGCCCAGCCAGCAGACACTGCAGGACACCTGCACTCCTTCCCAAGCATAGATGTCAGCAGAGTGGTCCCACAGTCTTGTGACCTCCCACATCACTTAATACAGTTTATCGCGATGGGTTTGGTTCTGGCTGGGGTCAGGAGAGCCTTGTCTGGTGCAGAACAGAGCAGCCGTGCCTGGCAGTGATTGTGCCACTTCAGGTACCTGCGGAATGGCCACAAGTGATACCAGAGAACATCTGCTGTGTGATAAAATCTAGCCCTCAACACTGTCCGAAATACCACTTTGGCACCTCACACCACTTTACAACTTATTCAGACCTGTCAATCCATCATCCCAATCACCTAATGCTCTCTCCTTAATTCAAAAAATTAAGGTGAAATCTGGACAGCAAGAGACTTGAGCAGCACCATGGAGCCCCTGAATTATTTGTAACACCTTACAATCAAACATAAGTGGGTGCTCTGACAAAGTGTTGACTAAACTTTTCCTGTCGCTTAATCAGCTGGAAATCTACCAGTACAAAATATCTTCTGTCTGAGTAAGAGCTGTTTTTCAGTCCCCTCAAGCAGTCCATGAGGACTGGGCTTCAGCCTGGTTTCTCATCCCATTTCTCATCCCTAACGCTGCCAATGCGGTTCAGGAGGAGACTTTAAATGGATGCTAACCCTTAATCACGCCAGCAGGGCCTTTGAAGTCACAGAGGACTTAATTTTAAACACTTCTCTCCCACAGTTCTAAAATAGCCACTGATACAAGAAGCAATGAATGACCACGGCATTTCTCGAGCAGCGCTGAGTACAGGGGTCGTGTCTCTGGCAACACAAAGTTTGGAGAAGTTTGTTTCAATGGGAGAAAGAGCACTGGCAAGAGCACTGCCCTGACTGCACAGAGCAGGACTTTGTTTTTTAACATCAAGTAAATGCAATTCATCTTTTTCTTTTAAAAAAAAAAAAAGCAGCAGTTGTCCATGGGCTTTCCTATTCATACTTAGGTATAGTAGGTCGAAAACCAAGAGACAAAAAAAGGACAGGTGACAACAATCTCAGCCCAGGACTATTGTGTTCGGCCCAGCTCTGCTGCCCCAGCCACAACACTTGGAGGAAGTGCCACACAAACAGAGGAAGCAGGATTCGGGCTGAGAAGGATTTAGTAACTGCATTACTACGCTCTCAGCACTGATGCCTGTAAAAGATAAAACCTGGGAAAAGACCTCGGGTTCCTACTCCTTATTGTTGCTGCCTGGGATTTAACTTGTATGTCTGAACTATGTACATATTTCACTGATTTAGGTGGGGCGCCATGAACATATTTATACGGGCCGAGACAGTGACAGGACTGCTGATGTTTACAGTAACAGGTTAGAGAGACTTTGCCAAAGCATTCTTAGTTTTTAAAAGGATTGGTCCGACCCAGCCTCCTTCCCCCTCTCCATTGTTATTTTGTCTGCTGGATTTACGGAAGAAGGAAATGGTAAATTACAAGAAAAAAATAGCATTTATCTTGCCAGGACGTGTTGCTTTGAACTTGGATGATATTAACATATCAATCAGGTTCAGTGATATGCTAAACAAGGTTGTCCCTGGTTTATGGTTCACCAAAGCTGAGAGTTGAACCATGGCTTTGTCTGCGTGGTGGGCAGGGAGCTTAACTCCACCAGTCCAAATCCTTCATGTGGACACACAGCACTGACACTGGGCACAGGGCACCTTTTACTCCATCTGAGTTATGTTGACCCCAAATAAAGTCCATTTTACAATTTAATTCAGACTGAAAATTTGCTCAGATGAAGCAATTACATAGTCACAAATACAGTGACTAGGGCTGAAAATCCTTGAAGGAGGAAAACCCAGAACAGGGAATATAATGACAGACTACAATCACTCTGTTTAGAGTAGTCGGGTAAGAGGAAATATTTTTGGATGACATTTCCAGTTCCCAATCAGAGCTTGGCCAATTACATGGAAAATGAATTCAGAAAGGAAACATTAATTAGATCTTAATACAGATGCTAATTCCAAAATTTCATGAGGCTTCAAAAATTTGTCTTCTCCCCTCTGCCATTTCCTTATCATGGAATATTCATTACTTCACAATAACTCTTCAGGCTGGGGACAGCTTAATTTAACTACATTGCTTCCTTTGGGGACAACTAAGGACTTGCTATTTAAGTGTTAAATGGCAGTATTGAACTGGACTGAATTGGATTTACCATAAAAAGAAGCATGTTGTGCACCAACCTACTGGCTACACGGAATTCAAAACAGAAGAAAGAGTGAGCAAAGTAAGTAATTCCCACAGTTAATAGCTTGGAAAGAAGTCTTACCCTCTCCCTTCTTGCCTCTTTTAGGAAATAACAGACACTGAAATGAAGAAATATATATAAATACTATTTAATCTTGCTTGTTTCTGCTTTTCCTCCCATATGTAAGCCAACAGTGAAAACAAATCTCACTAAATAAATACTATAAAACCAAATAAGTAATTTAATAAACAATAACAATGCCCCAAAAGTAAATTAATCTTCAGGGCTTTAAATAAATATAGACAATTTAACTCAGAAGTACATTTTCCTCATGGAATTGTAAGCTGAGACCTATAGTAAAATCTTGATGTAATCATAACCATAGCATCTACTATAAATAAGTTGCACACACATTATTGTTTGGAAAATTAAATCAGCCCTTGGAAAAGTACTTTTACTTACTCTCTTTGCAAGTAGTGAAACTCTACAGTTAATCAGCACATAGATGTCACAAATAGATTTTTAATACTCAGACTTACTATCCACATTTTATGCAATTAAGTTTTACATTCATGAATTATTACAAACTAGGAGAAAAGGAGCTGCAGTTAAAAAATAAAAATGCTGTAAGTTCAAAGCCCAGGATCATAGCACAGTAATAATTCTCTGGAAGTGAAGAGAGAGGAAAACCCCAAATATTCTGATTTAAGAAAACAAGTAGCTACAGAAAACGAAGTCCAGTTTCCTGTGGCTTTACGTCTTGTGGTTGAATTATCTTGTGCCTAATAAGATGCAAACTCTGATTGAAACTTTTCCTGAGGTTGAGGCATCTATCGGCTCCTTTTCTCTCCCATCGAGATTTTCTGATCCAGTAATAATGTTTGGCTCATAATGAAGTCTTTCCCTCAGCAGAAAAATAAGTCAGACCACTCAACTCTGCTTGGCTACTAATTTTCACTAAACACAGAAGAAATTAATGTCAACTTTCTTACATCAAATAAACAGAAATTAGTCAGCAAATTCAAGGATTGCACCAGGACAGTTTCAGAYTAGATATCAGAAAAAAATTTCTCTGCAAGAGTGGTTTGGCATTGGAATAAGCTGTCCAGGGAGGTGCTGGAGTCACCATCTCCAGAAATGTTCAAGAGGCATCTGAATGTGGTCCCTGCAGATGTGGTTTAGGGGTGATTATAGTGGTGCCACCTTGATGGTTGGACTAGATGATCTTGAGGATCTTTTCCAAACTTGATGATTATGTGAAATTCAAAGGATACAGAGGCCTGAAAGATATGCACCTGGGCAGCATGACAAAAATATGCATTTCTGTATGAAGCAGGTTAAAAGTGGGCACACTTGCTTTTGTCTCAGATCAAGTTTTCCCTCTCTAAATACCAAGCTTTTCCTCATATGCTAATTTTATATAGACAAGGTGTGTCTTCTTTTCATTAGTAAGAAAAACTGTAGCAATGGTGGGGGAAAGGAATCTGACACAGGTACATCAAGACAGGAGAGTAAGAGGTCTGTGAAACTGCTACTCAGTACAGGTAATTCTGGTAAAGAGGTTAAGAAAGCATTTTTTGTAAGATATTCTGTTGTGCTTTACTGCTGTCAGGAAACCAATGTTCTGAGAGTAGAGGAGTAGTGGGTTGAGGGTTTTATGCACAATTTGAAAACCTGTTGTTTTCCCTGTATGAACACTGAGGCCAGTCATCATCATAACAAGTTTTTAACCTCATATTAACTGAATATCCTGGTATAACCTATATCAGCAAAAATCAGGGCTCAGATAAATAAATCTTAATTTCACACTCTTCAGGAGCTTCTTTGTGTTTAAAGTAAACTCTCTTTAAGTGGAGAACAAGGTTTCTATGGCAATGCCAAAAAGGATAAAGGAGGGCATATCTTCTGCTTCAGCCTTTCCTAATGTCTACATTCAAATAATCATTTTCGTAATGTTGTCTTGGGAAAAAAAAAATCTCCTTGCTCAGCTTTTGCCTAAAATGTAGTTACATCCTTTATTGAGAAGAGCATGGAGAAGGACAAATGGCTATATTCACATCTAAAAGTGCTCTAATAAAACACCTCTACAGCAGAGATAAAGGCTCTACAGCAGAGATAAAGGCTGTACAGCCCAGCCTTGCCAGCTGCTCCTCTGCTGTTGCAGGGCAGCAGTGGCACTGCCCATCCTGCTCTCCTCTATGACAGATCACTCAGATGGTGAATATCAATTTACTGTTGAGTGTGGATGAGGCCTCAAAGACCTTCCATGACAAGACAAAGCAACACCAGGGTCTTATTCATCTACTCAAAAAATAACTTGGTGTATGCTTTTGAAACTAAAGTCATCTGATGAATTTGAAGATGTATTTCATCTGGTGAGACAAATTTTTACAACATGGAAAGATTAGCAAACTTGTAAGAATATCTCTTTGTCACAAGAGTTTCCACTATTAACTGAGTCTAACATATTTTGGCTATGTTCCCCCAAAAAAGCACTAGAGGTCATGCATATTACAACTATGGTTTACCTCAGCCAGTATGACCAATTATTCTTTGCATCCCTCTCTTCATTTTTTCCTAGGGAGACAATTTCTTCTGGGACTGTTCACTCATGACATCTGGCTGGAAGCTAGGGATATATTTGCAAGTCCTTAATACGAATCCTCAAGTCAGAATTAGCTTACACAGGGACGCAGAAGTAACCCATCAGAAACAAAAAGCTTTAGTCATCAGCTCACCTCTGTTGACAACACTTTTCCATCCCGCTTTCTTTAAGAAGAAGGAATCTGATGAGTTAAGGCAAGTCTGCCACATGTTTGAGACCCAATATGAGAAGCATACACAAGAATATACATTCAGGCAAGCAAGTCCTTTCTCTGATGAATCTCGGGTGGCACTTGGGTCTCCATTCAGGAGCCTCTAAAACATGTCTGTTATGGCATTTGATCTTTCCTGAGGCAACTATATCTTCCGGTACCTTCAATAAGGAAGACCAAATGGGATATTCTAAATATCACCTACTTAAACCTACTTGGCCCCAGTTGTCCAGAAAGGTCATGGATAAAATTTAAACCTTTAACATACATTTTGTTGAGGTTTTGAAACCAGTTGTTGCAAATGAGCACCTGAAGGACTCTGCTTTTCATACGCTGTCTGCAAAGAACCAGCAAGTACCAATGACAACCTCCATAGGCTTTGATGGCTCTCATCTGACTGGAAGCCATCTCTTTTCCCCTGATTGATCCACCTGGACTACCCAAGCCACGAGAGGAATCAGTGAGCATAGATTTTCCRCGTAATTTACCCAAGGTTTTAATTACCAGCCAAACCAAACAGCAGAGGGACCAGGAAACACACAATCCACTTGGGAATTCAACACTTGCCTGGTTCAAAAAGCACACACAAAACCACATTGTTCTATAGATTTCAAAAAGAGAAGTAGGATGAAAAACAGTAAGCATTTGGTTGCTTTTTCTTCCCGAATAATTAATTTATCTTGTAGCTGGATTTTAACTGAACTACTATAGCAAACTGCAACTTTTCAGTGGCCCAGACTGTAATTTTGGGTCCATCCTCTGCATTTTCCCAGAGATGAGACTGACATAAGCTCGATTTTTTACTGAGAATACAGCCCATCCCATGCAAATTCCATGGGAAAAAATCATGTAAATGTCATGAACACAGAAGGAAGAGACAATGTAACAGAGACAATCTATTTCTGGTATTTTGTTACTTGGTAGTGCTTGACTTGCAAGCGAAATAATGTAAGTTTTACATGCAATTCCATTAAAGCAAAAAAAATGAGGGAGAGAGTACTGGAAAACTTCATGAGCAGTCATCAGGTCCCAAAAACTTAGATCCACAGCACAGCCTGTGATTGTCCTAATCTGCTTGAGCATTTGGTGACACAGTAGAAGACTATTGTCTATGCCCAGCCATGGCAGGGAGATGAGACAGAACTTTAATGAGTATATTTCAAAGCTATTTGTTAGACAGCAAATGAAAGATGAAAGTTGGGAAAGCACAGTTCAATTACAGAAGAAAAATGTATTTTCTTTTTTGGAAAACTCCACTGTTCTTGTTCTCCCTGGCTGCTCTCTCCATCCCCACATCTGTTCCCACTTACTCTGCGCCCATTTTCTCACTGGGAAGCATCAGACAATCTTTACTGCAGGCACAAGTATCTGTTCCAAGTGTCTTCGAGGGAATACATTCTTAGTCATGCTTCTACTCTACTGGGTGTCCTTGCTTTACATGCAAGTCCGGGTCCACATGTGTCCAGGCTTTGCCTCAGCAAAATACTTCAGTGGAGATCTCASAGTACAGAAGTGCTTAACCCCGAAAATGTCTAGCATGGGCTTAATTTTGAGAACTAATTCCACTGCAGCTAGCAGAAATGCAGTGTTTGTCACTCTCTTTTTCTAAACGGGGGCTTGAGACTTGCATATGGCACTTATTTGTGACACCGGCAGCCAAAAAATGCATAATAATTATATAACAAATAGAATATTTCTGTTTTAAAAAATTAATAATTTGGCAAGAAAGACTGTTATTTTCCCCACACTTTCTCTAGATGAGCTAATTAATAATTTTCTCCCCCATTTTTTTATACAGTCAAAACTCAGAGCAAGACTTTATTTGTCTGACTTGTGACATGCTGTCAATTCTGTGTGTGTCCCTTGTGTGTCTCCTAGGGAGAACCAGTGAGCCCTTGGGGGGATCTTTCTCAGTCTTTCACTGACTTTCTCTCAGGGAAGGGTCCTTAGCCTCAGCCCTCTAGGTGGCTCAGGTGTCCTTTACAGACAAAGCACACCACAAACACTTTGATGAAGGAGGAGAGATGCTCAAAAACACAACAATGCCCGTATTTGCCTATTGCTTGTGGGTAAATGATTGTGATACACGGGAGGAATAGAGAACTGGCACGGATGGAGAAACATCATAAGGCCAACAGGTTGCTATGCAAAATAATGACTTAATGCCTGCAAGCATTTGTTGTGTTAATTAATTGCAATTAACCTGTTTCAACTACTAGGAAGATTTTCACTCAGTTAGAAATGCAAGTGTTCAGTATGCAGTGAAGCAGCTGAATGTAGAAAATCATTGCTCAGAAAATCATAGCTCTGCAATAGCTCGTTTTTTTTTCAAGAGAAAAGGAGCTGACATAACAGGACAAGACATTTTCCACTCAGAAAACATGCATGCTCAGGCAGGCTGGACGACTGTGTAGAATAGGCAGCTGTGGAGAGATGAGTAAGTCCCATCCATTCAGAGATAAAACGACTTCTTTTTTTTTTTCTTTTTTTTTTTACATAGGATAGTCTAATGTGGAAACTGCCAATCCTTCTCCTCT
This sequence comes from Amblyornis subalaris, assembly GCA_018881555.1. Lineage (NCBI taxonomy): Eukaryota > Metazoa > Chordata > Aves > Passeriformes > Ptilonorhynchidae > Amblyornis > Amblyornis subalaris. Next base: position 12,466,541 of record JACAXG010000001.1, on the reverse strand, counting down.
CACTACTTCTTTGATGTTCATTTGCTTTAAAATTTTTCCCCTGTGATGAACAACAGAGATTGCCAGTAAGTATTTGCAAGCTCAGCAGCAAAGCAGAAGGAACTGAAGACTTGTTGCTCAAAATGAACACTTGAAAATGACTGTCTACAGTCATTCCTTTCTGTTTGCTTCACTGTTACGGGATAAAGGGAAGCAAAAAAAGTATGATGGCAATAGCTATATTAATAATAATAACAACTCATTAATCTTTGTAAAACCTCTGTTGGAGGCATGTAAGCGTGCAAAGTATTACTCTGAAAGAGATACTGAAGAAGGCATATTTATTTTCTCACAGGCCACCTCTTTGTACTTACATTTAGGGTTTTGATAGCATTATGTTTTTTTGATAGCAAATATCAATGCTAAAAATGTAAAAAAATACCATGAGAACATTTACATGAAAAGTGTACCCAAACCAGTACACTGTCCATGAGGGTGGGATGCTTTGGGAGGAGTGCAAGAACAGTCAGAATACTGGAAGATGGTAATATTTCCTCCAGACACACTCCCCACCTCAAACCACTGCATATGTTGCACATGATAAACACAGAGAGCATAACCTGCTCCTTCAGTAATCAGCCATTCTGAGGGTTCTCCTCGCCTGGCATGTCACTTGTCCGAAGGCAGGAGGGCGGGTGGCGGCACTAGGTGGCACTGAAAGCCCTGTGGTTAAGGCAATTTTAGGTTAATTTTGGGCTTTAAGCGCCATCTCGCGTTATTGTCTTTTTCTTGAACAGTCTGATTACGAGACCCTGACACTGGCAACCGCCACTTCTCATGTTTTACGATAAATATACATAACTAGATATCAAAATACAGTACCATGGAGTTTTACTAAACAGATTAGTATTTCCCCTCCTTTCTTGTTATGCTTTTGGAAAGGAGTTCAGTATGCAATGCGCTTATCAATTCCGACTTTCAGCCAAAAACATTTAATCAGAGAAAGTTTGGCTTAAAGGCATGAATGTGCTGCCAGCTGCACTCCTGCTTCTTGATGTAAGAGCTTTTCAATGCCCTTTCCTTCACAGCTCCTTGGCTTCTCCTCCTTTGGGCTTCCTCTTCAAAACTCAATCAAACAGGTAAGACAAACCAGAGAGACTGACATGGGAAGCAAGAGCACCAAGATCCAACAAAAAAAATCACACATCCATATATTCTTTCAACTTCCCCCCCACCCCCCAAAAAAAATACCCAAACAAAACTGAACAAAAACAAAGGACTAGTCCTTCACAATATTCCTCAAAGCCAGTAAAGTATCCAATCATGAGTCAAGATGCTGCACAAGAATGCCAACCACCTAGTAAGGGTTTTCTTCCATGCAAGTTTGTTGCAAATCTGCTCATTCCTGACTCCATTCTTTGCTTGCTTAGCCTGAAATGCTTTAGTTACAAATAACAACTTATTTTATTTCCCTAGAATATTCCTTCTGAACAGTATTATTTGTGTATGTAAAACACTAGATTCTGCTTTGCCATTTCCTGGACAACACATATTGCTGTGTTGAAGTGTGCAACAGGTATACATTGAGCTTCCCCAAAACAGGCATCTGTTTCACATTTTGAAAGACTTTTGCACTATTGTAAAGGCTGGGAGGGAATGGGGAGGCTTCATTTCAGTCCTGCTCATGTTGAGGCTGACAGAGAAAATTTCTTTCCACTTCCTTAGGAGCATACAGTGGATTTTGTCTTTTGTTAAGACCTTGTAAACTGGTGCTGGAACAAGAAATTGCCAACACAGTGTAACAAGGAGGAGCAGCTCTGATCCTGGCAGCTGCTAGGTGACTGATGCTGGGGTAGCAGCTGACTGAACCACTCCAGACCCTGGCTACAGACAGGGCAGGGGACCCCACTGACTCCACCTTGAAAGGCAGAAGGGCTAACTTTTTCTTCCTGGGATTACCAACACTGGCACACCAAAGCCAAAACTCAGATTCCCTTTGTAGAACTTGCCAACAATTCATTTACCCTGTTATTATCCTACATCCCATCACCTAGGGGCAAGGATGGAGGGGGGTGGCAGGTAAACACCAGGGCATAGGGTGGGCACTTCTGCAAACTGCCAGACCAAGCAGGTTAGCCAGGGGAATTCAGAAAGGAGTGCRAAACGGTTGACCTACCTAAACATGAATCCTCTCACACACATAATGAAGACAGAATTTGCATTAGAAATTCATACAGCTGTTTGGAAAGGGGAATGTTGCCCTCAGGGACAAATCCACTCCCTAACACCCAGCCTAAGCGTCTCCCTAATGCCTGGCCAAGGTCCTCCCCCTCATGAGGAAGAATCCTCCCCCCGAGGCGCCTAAGCAACAGTGGAGCAATCCCGAGGAGGCTGTTTTATTAAATTAAATGTCCTCGTGGGAGGATGCAATTCAAGGGTTTTTTCCTTTTTTCTTTCTTCCCCAGCCCCCCTCCCCCCCCCCAATGAAGCTCCCGTCTCAGAGAAGAGAGTTTCATTTGGAAAAATGAATTTTGTGTGTCAGATTGTCTCCTCCTTCAGATCTGATTACTTATTCCAGGTTCATCACTAGGATAGTGCAATGTGGATCCACGTTTTAAGCAGGACTCTCCTGTGAAAACAATGCCCAACACGTCCCATACAAAATAACTAAAAGATAAATCGAGCCAAGTTAGTTTCATTTAGGCTAAATGTGGGAGTTTTGCTTTGAAGTAAGAACATAGCAATTTGGCCTTGTTCTGTTCTAAAAGAAATTAATTTAAGAAACATATCCTAAATAATCAAGACAGGCAAGCATTTTGTATGTAAGTAACCAGGACTACATCCCTGAAAACCAGATGAGGATTCTTTGCAGTTTTAATATCARGTTTTCTATACAAAATACTCAGCATAAATTCTCATATCCAATATTCTTCTTTACTTTTTATAATTAGTTTTTGGTGGGTTTTTTTTATTTTATTCAGTGTAACTCCTTAACAACACACTTCTTTTGCCTGTACTATTCTGCCAATGATAGACCACAAATATAGAACATTTTTGTAGAAGCAGCTTAGATGGTCTGTATTTTTGTTGGGTAAGCACATGCTTTACTTGGTGTATCTGCACCATAAATAAACAAAAGCAGAAGGTCACATCATTGTGCCCCAGTGTGGCTTCAGTAACGGGACTTCGCACTACAGTCTGCACAGGTGTGGATACCACTATGGTTACTTTTAGACTGCATTTCAAGCTTCTGTCCCAGCATATGCTTAAGATAAGATTTGTTTCATGTCCCAACAATTTCAATACTAACACCCAAAACACAGGAGCTTCAAACAAACAGAGATTTGGAGCCATACTATTCTTTAGTCCAGATTCAAATATGTCATCCCATAGGTTATGTTAATTTATGTCAAATTACATGCTCTTATCACCATGCAGCAAAATTACATAGTCAATACAATGCAGACTAGTCAGTGTAGGTGCCCTCTAAAAAGGCTGGTGTCTGCAGCAAGACACTGTAGGATATGTAGGCTGCTGAACTGTACTTCAGGGCCAGCACTGCAGACACGCAGATGAGAAAGCGCATTTAGTTTCACACAGTATTCTGGCTTGTGCTCTACCCAGTAAGGGAGATGCAGCCTATGTGGCCCAAAATTTCCTGATTCTTCTCAGAACAAATGCAATTTTTTAAGTAAGTTCCATTTTAACCCAATGGTCAGCTCCACCTCTGCAAGACAGTCCCCATGCTAAGATCATTCTTTTCACTAGACAGAAAAGACAATCAGACTGTCAGAGGGGCTTTTCAGCCTGCCTGTGTTCATTATTTCTTTTCAGCTCTTGAAGGTGCTGAGCAAAATGGCAACACTTGTTCTGAGAAGAGAGAGTGCATCAACAACAGACAACTTCTCTGCCTACCAGTCTGTTCTCACTACCTGTGTTCTATCATCTTGTATTTGTATTGTTCAGACATTTTACTGTTACCGGGGATTTTGTGTTGTTCTCATCTAATTATCTTCAAGGCTTTCTGTTTAGAGCAACTTCACGTAGAGCAACTTCACCCAGGTGGGAGAGAGAGGTGTACAAGTAAAATTTGCACTGCACTAAAGACTGGAAAAATGAAGGAAAGTCAGACTTCACCTACTCATGCTATACAAAACTCTTGTTCATGTAGGTAAGGTCACCGATGTAGACTGGGCYTTAAATTACTTGCTAAGAAGAAAATTAGTATCAGAAAAGTAAATAAAATTACAAATTTCTTGACTCTCCAGCTTTGCTGAAACTCTCTTTCTCGTGCCCTCCKCCAAACATAAAAGGCACCTTAACTTTCTTTGTCATGCAGAAATTCTCACCTGTTTGAGACTCCAGTGATTTGTCTCACTGGCCTTTTAGGGCATAAACACCTCTTCTAAAAAGGAAGAAAAAGGTCAGATTCGTTAAAGACTTCACAACTCTACTCATGACTACCAGGCTGTTGCAATGTAATGACTCCAGGAGATAGGTCTTCAGTCCTGGTGTTAAGGAATGCAATTTGAGCCGTTGCCGGTACAGACATGTCACTGATGCTACTAAAACAAAACTTGAGCTAAAATTTGTTTCAAGTCTTTACTTGCTTGCAATGGAAAGTTTGCTGGCAGCTGTTGTCATCATTAGCCTTGTGGCGATGTTTTTTTCTGAAGTGTCTTGTGTCTTATTGAAGCTTAATGCTTGTTAAGTTGGGAGGGGACTTTGGGTGATCTGCCAACAGCAGACAATAAAGTGTTCTTTTCTCCTGTTGTAACAGAGTCGTAAGTTTTGGTTTATGGATAATGGCAGCTACTCACAGTAAATTAAAACACACACAAAAAAGAGGAAAACATGAGGGCTTTTCTCTAAGTAGTCCATTCAGCCTGTTACAGGCTCCCCTCGGGTTTTAAATGCAATCATAAAAACACTCTAATTTTTTACCATTAACTATTTTATTTTCCTAGTTGGCTAAGAGCAGGCATTTTTATAGCGATGTCCCTCTTCAGAGACACCAGTTTTGTAAGCTTTGAGCTGCATTACTATCACCTCCCTTTGCTGTGGGTCCTCAGACCTTCAGGGAAAGCTGTGATCTGGAGAACATCCCTTTCTCCCTACACAGCTCTCTGGGAAGGAGCAGAAATTCATCATCTGCTAGTATGCTGTCCCCTAGTTTTGCACTCTCACTATGGATTACTGGGATGATGGTGGTCTAGCTTTTAAATATGGATCAGATCTTCTTTATCCTGTAAACTGACAGAGAGCTGTGTCTCAGCTGTGTCCCAGGAATCCCAGGAAGGAACCACTGAAGCAAACCATGCAGCCCAAAGCAGACTCAAGTACATTGGTTCTATGCAGTGAAGCCTCATAGATGGCTTAGGGAGCTCTGTCAGGGGCATGGGACCCACTACAGGACATCTGGTAATTTGTTAGTATAAAACACCRCATGCACCAGAACCACTTAACTTCACCAGCTTTGTACAGAGGCCCCGTAATGTGTCCTGCAAGCAAATTGGGATGTACTATATCACTCTACAGAATCACACAGCAGCCTCAGACTGTTAASTTTAAGTTTAGGTTCATTATTGTAAAACAGGTCCAGTGAAGGCTAATTAGATTAAGATAATTAAAAAGCAACCAGGCACCTTCAGCAGAAAGAACAAGACTAGAAGTCCAAGCAAGGAGCAGCATGTTTTGCCCTTTGGTTGTGGTTTTCCTTGTTTGCTCAAGTTGCCAGAGTCCTTGAAGTTACATGGAGCAAGCATGGCCAGGRACTGGCATTGTTTTAGCAGTATGATGAAACTAAACTGCAAAAGAAATCTCTAAGCTTTGTGGGATTTAACACAGAGCTCTGTGGGAAGGTCCTGGGATGGAGATGTAGTTACATGGGGAATTCAGTTCCTTACAGTAACTCCAGCTCCTCAGGGCAACCTTGGACGTGTCACTTCACCTCTTTGTCTTTCCTCCTCCTCCTCCACATTACAGCCACGACAATGATGATGCCTCATCTCCTGGAACAGGAACTCCTCAGGCAGCGAGTTGCTGACAGCTGCGTGCGGGAGCTCAGCCCGGCACTGCGGGGCCACCAGCACAGCTCGTCACGGCTCTACCAGCACAGGAGGGTGTGTGGCACTCCGGTGTCACCACCCGAGGACACTCAGCAAGGTTCGCTGTCCCTGCCATGGTGCAGATACAAAGACAGCAGACAATAACCACTCTCTGCACACTTAACAATTTGAAGGAGGTAATTGCCATACATAACCTAAACCTCATGGGTAATTCAGGAAAGGGGAATTAATTAGCCATCTTGGCACTTGGTCTCGATTTTACTGCTAGCATGTGCTATAAAACATACAAACRTCATGGAAGTGTTGTTCTATTTGTCACACTATGTAACAAACCAGGAAAAGTACTACTGAATAGGAAGCCAACATCTTTCCTCACATACACTCTGCCTCAGTAATCATCTCTTCCAGTAAGGATCTGAGGCAACAGCATTCCTGCTATTAGCTGTCTTCCAGTTACACGGGACTATGAAGTACAGAAATAAAATTCCACTTCTGGTGTCTTTCCTAAGTGGCTAGTGCTTGTAACKTGCTCAATTTAACTCTGGAATTTCAGACCCAGCCAAAAGCCAGCTCAGTCTTCCCAAGGTCACCTATCTGGCAGTCTTTTGCCAGGTTCTCTGCAATTGCATCTTTTCCTAGCTTTCTTTCATGGTGCTTGTGTGTCTTTTGATCTTCCTGCATGATAAAACCAGGTAACCTAATAAAAAAAATAAAGAAAGAAACAGAAAAGCCATTTTAGCATTTGTAACAACAATCTCATAGGAAKTTCTCTGAAAGGCTTGTAGTCTGATCTTGCAGAAGCAAACACCTCAGGCTGAGTTCTTCTTCCTGTTCTGGCCCAAACACTTGCACAGAAATGGACAGTTTCGTTTTTTTTTTCTCATAGCATCTAGATTTTTTTAAAAGAATACGTCACACATGAGTTTTCACTTAGGTATTGAGATGGCTGGCTGCCCTGATGGAAGTGCAGAGATTCCAGCTGAGCTCAGTGTCCCCTCAAAGTAAAAGTAAGACAATGGCTGCTCAAAATCAGGCAACTGCTATTTTCTCAGTGGCAAAACTTTATAAAAAGACCAGACTAAATAGCTATCCCAAGATAGATATTATGTTCTTTTGCTTTTGAAGTGTCCCTAAAGGTCAAGTTGCTTTCCTCTGGTGCTAGAGCTCTGTAAGCAGCAGTAGCATATGTATTTCAAACATCAGTCACTGCTAAAAGACAATGAACAAAGGGCCATGCAAAAGGGAGGAAAGAACTCAGAGCCAAATTCTCTCAGGTCACATGCCAGGTGACATGATACTAGTTCAGGCTGTTCACTTGCCCAAACGAGGCCCTACTGCCATCTGCCCACATATTTCTATCTTTCCGGTGTTTTTGTCACAGCAAGTCCTTCGTTCTTTTGAAACAAAAAAAGTCCACCTGAACTATTGTATGTGTATTGATTTGGTTGATTTGCTGCCTGTGTAACTCAGAGCATCATTAATCTGATACAGAGAGAACCATTTGAAAGGCTTTGACTAAGCACAATATCAAGTGTCACCCTGGGCTTTAGAGTACAAAAAGTACAGATAGCACAAACAAAAGGGCCATATTCACCCTGGTTTAACTCTTCGAACGTTCCTAACAATTGCTATAAGGTGCTTATTCTAGAGTTGAATCAGAGGAAAAGCTGAACCAGAATAGAAATGGTAGAAAGTTGTTTGGACAAAGATGTTTTCTTGATTTCTTAAGAATGTTGCTTGATTGACTGATACTGCTGAAAATGCTGATGATTGGAAACATTCATGCTACTGTTTTTCAGATGTTGGAATTGTCTCGTTTGTGGATAGCAATATGCTTAGTACAGGTGCTAATCACTTCCTCCACACAAATAAGACCAATTTCTCTCCAGAAACTGAACATGCAGGTAGCCTCTGACCAGTAGTGGTGAACTGCTTCATAAGCAGTTGGGTAACACTATAAAACCCTGAGAGTGAGTATATTTAGAGTAAGTAGCAGTAGGCATTTGTTCTCACAAGAAGAAAACTTTCAAATCCAAATTGTGTTCTCGTCCAAATTCCTTCCCCCTACCTGCATTCTGGTCCATACTTCTATTGCTGTGTCAGCTGTCATCCTTGCTGCTCCAAGGCCCTCCTTCCCTTATTCACAACCCAAAAGTCACCATTGCTGACAGCTGCTGCCTTCTCCAACCCTGGTCTCAGCAAGACTAGTCAACAACTACAGCACACGGTGCTGCTGTACAGGCTGCAGCTCAGCAGCCAAGTGCTTTGGGGTATGGTCTGTGATCCCACATGGATTTTTAGTGCTGTATATGTTTCCTCTGTTCCTACAACCCACACATATGTATCCAGAAGAAGAAGTGGACTATTTTGTTATGCCAGCTGAAAAAGAAAGGATGCCAATCCTCCAGTGCAATAAGCGTAAGCCTGAAGCAAAACAAAACTTAGCACCCTGTCCCGCTTTCCCGCCCTTGATCACTGCTGATATCATTCACCCCCAGGGGCTCAGTCTAACCTACATGTCATGCCTATAGCAGACAGAAACTCCTATGGTTTTACTTCCTAAACAGAAGTTAAATATTATTTGAATTCTCAGTCATTCTGGTGTCCCTTAAAAGAAACTTTACAATGCAACTCAATGACTTGGTTTTTGTCCTACCAGTAAAATCCTTTTTATGTTAAAAAGGGTATTTTGGTCTCAATGACAGAGGCTGGCTGGATCCTGCCTAGTTTTTAAGCCAACAAGGTGAGGGGGAGCCAGGGCACACTTGAGCTTTCACATTTTTTCACAGCTAAGAAATGCACAAAACATGGTCTAGAAACTTTAAATAAGGTGAGAAGGGGAAACCAAAGCAAGTGTTTTCAGTTTTTAAACCAGTTCCAGTACCAGTTGAAACTAACCCCATCTGCCTTGAAATTCACCAAGAATAGAATGTCTTTTTTTTTTTTTTTGTGCTATTCCTCTGGCTTAGCATTGCAAAAATGTAAAAAAGAAAAAAAATTGTTATCTTAAGAAACTGCTATTGTCGCTGACCCAGGTAGAGTACCTATAAAAAAAACCCACTTCTCTCTGTCACTGAATTATTGTTTCTCACTGACGTTAAGAAAACAACCTGCCATTGATAAATGGTTTATATTTCCYCAAAGGTGAGTTTCCCGTTTTACACTCCAATGTAGACAATCGAGCCTATGTCAGATTGTCAGTAACGCGTGACAATAGTTTCCTGTAACCAACAGGCCATGTTCCAGTATGCACATTCCACTAGCATTAATCCTTGTACTACCTTGTGTTTAAAATATAAGTAGCATGGTTGGAAAAACAACAAAGATTTCATCTGAGAAGTAAGTATATAAGGGTGCAGAATTCTTAGAAAACAGTACTGCTGACACTGGACTGTCCCTGGGCTTCTCAGCATTTAGGGAAGATGAGATCTTGACACCCTAAAAAGAGGATAAAATAATTCGCATGTGCTGACAAAACTCAGGATCTGAGGGTTTAACCTCTGCTGCTGCAGTGAAGAAAGCAGAAGCAGCAGATTGCTCCTGCGAGGAGCAGTAACCCCTCCTTCCACTCTGCTCTCACCCCAAAATAGTCACCATTCATCTATTTTACCAGCCTTTTACTGAGGAGCAGCTGGATAGCTGGCTGCACAGGGGATACAGATGTCCCTTCCAGCACAGGCATCCAGGCAGCAGAATCCTTGCCAGCCCAGTTTATGAAACAGGGGAACCGATTTCATTCCTTGGTTCTACGTGCCCTCACAGAATAAATTGAGACAAGTCTTTCAAGAATCCTAAAACACAAAACCTAAAGAGCAGCAAATCAACTAAAGGAGAAAGCACAACAGGACAAATTTCTCACTTACGCTGAGATCATCCATTTCAGGATGAAAAATAACTTTATGCAGTTAATGAAATAACAATCTCTTAATTTACAACAAGGAAACCTGCTTAAACAGTAGCAGAGCCTAGATCGATACCTTAGATGTGGTTTAACACTTTATGCTTTTGTTTCGGTGACTTTTAAAGCGTAACTCAAATATGAGTCCCTGATATTTGTTCTTAGAATTAATTCTATTCCTATATTTGCTTGAATTTGAGCCAGAAATGAACTACAGACCTGAGTGTCAGGAAAAAAAATATATGATCAAAGGTATATGTACACTGTTCACTATTCCATACATTCTTTAAATTGCCAGGGTGGGGGAAGGTGTTCTCTCAGATTTTCATTTAGCTCACACATTTTCTTTTACCTAATTAAAAAAGTGTTTGTTGGTCAGTATTCTTTGCTTTCTTTTAGGTTCCTATTTGCTGCCATTTTACATAGCATACAGTCTGGTCCTGACTGTGTATGAGTCAGCCCAGTTATAAGAAGGTAGGTGGAGAGGCTGTGCAAAGCAAAGGAGAATGACGGTTGTTTCCCAGTTAGATCTGACTGGGAATAGATTGTTGGGGAGCATGGGGTGGGCATCCTCAGAAATGTGGTTGTGTTAATTCTAGAGGGTGCATCAGAGTGATTTTTCTAGGTGTTGTGCTCAGGAAAGAATGGTTTCACCACTGTGTTCTGWTTTTGCATTTCTAGATGCTTACATAAGAAGAAAAACACCTTGCTTAATGCTTGAGGCCCCCACACTGTATGAGTAAATCCCCTTTTTAAGCTCTAGATAAAATTCCAATTATTTTACTTTAAAAAAAGCATCTGTTAAAACATTATTTATTTCCTAAAGAAGACCATACTGCAAGAATTTGCACAAAGGATGTTAGGACAATCCCTTTTAGATAACTGAATTAAATAGCACCCAATTAAATAGCACCCAATTAAATAGCACCCAATTGCCTGTACAAGCACCAGTTTAGAGGAGATGTTCCAGGTCAGGCATACTGACTTTTCTGCTCACTTTGTGCTGATCACGGAAAAATACAAATGAATCTCACGCAAGGGATATGAACAAGTTTCAGTAGATTAAATCCCAGCTATACAAGGTAACCACTGCCAAGAGGACTAGGGAATGCCATCAAAGTTCACCAGTTAGTCCATTTTGACAGCAGAATACATTATTACAAGTGCTTGTTCAGAAGGGACAAGGGCAAAGTAGCCAGAGTGCTGTAAATTCACATCTTAGCTTACTTCTCTCAAATCTTTCTATGTCACCCACATTGATGAAAGATGAGATTTTAAACTGATTGCACTGAGCAAATCCAAAAAGTTGTCTGATCACTGAAGTTCACATTCAAGACCAGACTTTCTGTCTTAGCTTAGCTGATTAGGAATGGAAGTCAATATAAGTGGCTGCAGATGAATTTGGTCTAGCTTAAATGAATCATCTAAAAATTTTTTCTACAGTGAAATCCTGTAGTATCTGTTTTCTCAGATAGCATGACTCAATCCTCAGCTATCAGCTGAATTCTGACCTTGCCTTAGGTGCAGGCTCAGATAAAGGCGACCTGAGCCATCAGTCTGGACAACCCTGCCTTCTGTCAGGAGCTTATGGAAGCACCAGAAAAAAATACGCTTTCCTTAAGGCAAATTATGACTTCCTTTGGAATTTTCAGAAGTTCATAAGTACTTACAGAAACAACAATACTTACATTGTGTCTGAATTGTACTGGGTTTTTTTGATCACTAAAGCATTGAAAAAGCTGTGGTGTTATGCACAGCACAGTAAACACAGTGCAAAATGAAATTTGACCGTCATCATTCAACGAGGAATTGCTTCAGAGTTTATATCTTTCTTGTGCAGGCAAAGAGTTTATGTTTTAGCCACGTAGTTTTCCTGAGGGAGGAAAATAAATCTAACASAAAAGATACTGTTAAATCACAATTACCTTTTCTTGTGTTTGTTTGTTTATTTGTGTATTTTTAGTTGATCCCATCTCTTCAGTGATAAAGCAGTTGGAAATGAGGAAAATGTACTGTGTCATTTCTAGAAGTAGTCCAGTAATGTGCTCACATTGTAGCTGTCAGCTCATTATACAGTTTCCTCATGGAATTTTAAGGCTTTTAAGACCATTCATATTGTATTAAATTAGGTTTTGGTCACTGTGCATGTGCTAGTTTCCCAACAGTTTGATCTCTTTCATATATTGAAAAGGTTAGAGCATATGCCCCCTCAGCCATGCTACCACTGCTTTGTTTCAAAATGAAACATGTTTTGTTCAAAAAAATAATCCTGTGGGCCCACCACTTTTGTCTGCCCTGCCAAGGTTTGCCAGTACTTCAGCTATCCTATACAGGGCTTGTGGGGCTGTGCTATTATATTAATTTAATAATTGTGGTTTGAAAGTTCCTTTTGCTTAAGTATAGAATTTTTAAACCAGACTATTTCACAGATACCCTCCACCAAGAAAGCCCATCAATATTTTGATTGGAACATTTTGGACACAATGGCAAAGTTGGCTTCTGAATAAATCAAGAAGATGAGTCACAGTCTCTTTGTCATTTGAGAAGTTGGGGCTTCAACTGTGTGTCTCAGAGAAGCTCTGCAGAGAYCTGTGCTGGAGAAAGGCACTACCACACCTTCCCCATCGCTACTGCTCTTCCCTTCCCTCTGCCAGACACTACCTCCACCTGGGATTTCCCAGAAGGTAGCTAATCTATATTTTAAACAGGATAAAGAAGGAATACTGGATGAGGCATAAAAACAGCCACTCTGTTTATCCAGTTTTAACAATGCTGCTAGACCAGCATGAACTTTTTCCTTTTAAAGTCCTAAGAGAGCCGACAACAGTTTAAACAATGACAGTGTGACTGTTGTAGCTGCAGAATATAAACCATTGATCATAGATGACAGAAGTTGAAGAAGTGAGAGAGGGAGAGGATGTACATCACAGCCAGCTAGTGATCTGCTGAACTGATACAAGCATACTTATGGTTCAAGTCACAGGCTGAAGATCAAAGGTGGAGGCTTGATGGGTCTGTCTTGATTTTCTGCTTTTATCACACAAGGCCAGGAAGAGAATCTTGAGTCACAATAAAGCATGGTTCTGTATTCTGTGTAYGGTCTAACACCACAGGGAAATGGCTGCTTAAGTTTATCCTTCCCCCTTGCTTCAAAACGCGAGTAGCTCCCTTAACAGTTCAAGGCAGAAACAGACATTGGAACAGTAATTTTTTCGAAATTATTTTAGCATACAAGAAAGATTACATAAAAGGATTAAAMATCTGGTTTCAGTAAAGTCATTAGAACAACTCCTTCTAACTTTAGAGGCTTGGAAATTTACGTGAAATATATTAATTGCAAAAGTCTGCTTTGCTTTTGAAAAGTTGGAACATACATTTACATCCACCTAGTGTATTCCCAATACCCTACTCCTCTTGTTGTTCCTAAGTACAAGAAACAGGAGAGACCAACAAAGCTTTAGGTATTGGAAGGTAAAATCCTGCAACAAAAAACTGCTAAATGAAGTAACAGAACTTAAGAGTGGTTGGGTTTCTCTTGATGTTCTGAATTCTGAAGATGCTTAATAACTATGTGACATTTTAAGTTTCTAACAAAAGATATTGTCTCACTAACATTAGGTTTCAAACCAAAAATATATTTTCTCACCAATACACAAAGAACCAGAAAGCAAAAAATACATATTTAAAAACAGACCTATTGAAAATTTTAGTGAGTCTTCCTTCAATAATAGCTTGATTTAAACTATTATTACATTTTGCATATGAGACACAAAAAGAAACCTAATGTGCTAAGGATATTTCAGCAAGCCTCTTGCAATAGAAAACTGTAGCTCCTTAATAATTAGTAGAACAGCTGACGAATTCATAGTAGACAATTTACTTGGATTTTCCATGATCTGTGACCAAGGGCTGCAGAAGAGACCAGAAGAAGAAGTTAAGGGATGGGAAAGTAGTTCTCATATTTAAAATAATTGAAGACCTAAATGACAAAACAGAAAAATAAAATATCTAATGTCAGCATGTGAAAAGAMAACTGCGAGATCCATGATATACCATGCTTCCATGTCTTCATATAGAAAGGCTGTTGTTTAATACAATACCATCTGAAAAAGAAGACAAATAACAGAAAAGTGTTTGTTATTCAGACACACAAACAATGACAGCAATGTCAGTTCTGGTTCCTGCTTTATAACTCTTTTTATAGCAAATACTCACTTTTCTGTAATGATTAACCTCCATTTAAAAAAAAGCAGAGTAGTCCTAAATGTCTGTAAGACACCAAAGAATAATAACATTTTGAGGCTTTTTCCTCTCAGAGAAAAATAGCAAGCTTTTATATCAGGCTTACTCTTGCAGTGAGAATAGTGGTAGTTCTCTAGTAATCTGTTTTTTATATCCTGCTAATGTCCCGTTCTGCTATCTGAGTCGAGGTAAATGAGAAACTGTTGTCATCAACAATTTAGTTGCAACAAGTTCTAAACCTGCTCTTGCTCAAAAAGCATCAAAAAATGCTTTGGGTTGCATCCTTTGGCTCACTTGAAGGTATTTTTCTCTAGTTAGCCTCTAGGTCAGAAATTAACTGCTGCTACCTCTCTTCCTTATCCAAGGTAGGACTTGGCCTACTTTTCAATGTGCCCTTTAGGAGCCAACAGTCTCCTGTCCTTACCCTGCTACACAACTAGTCAAGAGGAAAGAGACATTACCTAACTCTGATAGGGGGTGGGAGCATGTGTGTTATCTGAATTTGCTTGTGAAAGTACTGAACAGCTTTTGATAGCTCTGGGGAGGTATGTTGTAAACTCTCTGTAATGAATACTTGTAGACATGAATGTTTGTGCATACCTTCAGTATAAGAACAAGTTGAAGCCTGCACTACTTATATTGTCTTACTTTTCAGAATTGCACCTCTCTGAGACTCTTCTCCTGAAGAAGATTTTATGTGATCACTGTATAAATTGGTAGAGTTCACAGATAAGCATTACGAGACTTCTCTTGGTGGAAGCTGGACATGATAAACAACTTATGCTTTATTCTCAATTGGAAAAGCATGTGATAGTAGGTTTGACTTTAAAGAGAATTCTTCTGTGAGATCCATTTAATGTAAATTATATTTTTAATAAGAGAGAAATCAGTACTTCAGATAATTATACCATTTTCTTCAGGAGGAAAAGCAATCTCTCCCACAGAGAACTCTGAGCAAGCCTGATACTACAATATTTATGGCTGTGGTAAGTCTACATTTAGAAGTGTCGTGAGTTACAAGGCTGAAAACAAGAGTCAAGTGATGTTTATCCAAGAATGTATTGATACATACAATAACTTSTTTGTCCTATATCTTTGCYTTTTACTTATGAGAAATCAAATTTCTTTAACTTGTGGAAGTGAATATAAAAGCATAACTCAAGGTCTCAACCTTGTCAGCAACTCTGTATGAGAAGCCTCAAATAATGAAAAGCCCCTGCTGAGTCTCTAAGGTGTGTACATGGCAGTTTTTGTTTGGGGGAGCAAGAGTCTGGAGAGAACAAGCTTCTTTAAGCACTTAAGTCAAAGGAAGAGGTAGTAAACATCCCTTTTATCCCTACACTTTTCAGAGTTCAGTAAAGAGTTCAATGGCAAGTACAATGCCTTTAAAGGCCCACCATTAGGTTCACTATAAGACTCGAGGTTTAATGATGAGTTCAGGACACAGAAAGGAAAATTTCAGACAGTACCTTTTATGAGAACAGCTGACATAGTTGGAAGCAGAGCAGCTTTGAAGCACACCAGCCCTCCTTAAGTCTATTATGCAAGCAGAGCCTTTTCCACATTGTACAGTCTTACAGCTATTTTGGGTGTTTATTTACTTGTGTTAATCAGTTACACAGTTTATCCAATTATGCGACACTCATAAAACCAAATTGTAGGCAGACACAGAACACTCACATTGGACAGGGATTTACAGTTCAAGACGTAGTGCTTGTGGAAAGGGCTTTGGAGTCTTTAAACCTTTCATTTAAAATGGCACCAAGACTGTAGCATATCCAGAACCCAATGTCTCCATGACATTTGGCAGTGATGCCTGATTATTCAGTATAGCTTACTGAATCACCAAAACCACTTCCTGCCGCGGACTTTCTGTAAATCTCTTATCCAAGTAGTGACCAAGCCCAGCCCTGCTTAGCTGTATGAAATCACAGCCTAAGGTGGTGTGACTGTAAGCACAAACACCTGCCATTTCAACTCAGTTTTTTGTCTTCTTCAGAAAAGAGTCTTCCTTTCAAGGCTATCACAAGATGCAGTCTTTCAGGAAGGGCTACCTTCCTGTAGTAAAATAATCTGAGTATATTCAAATATACTTTTTCATATTCTGGTCAATGGTGAAAACACTGCCTATGCTACACAATGCTGGTTGAATTTGATGGTAATGTCCTGTTCTGGTCACCGGTTGTCTAGTAACTATTATTAAAATGGGTAAGTAAGAAAAAACGATCTAAAAATTATAAATTATACCACTGTGGCATCATTTTATGAACAAACACAGCTTTCTATAATTACTCAGAGCCTTTGACAACACTCAAGATAGCAAATCTTTTCAAGACCAAGTGTTTAAATTTAGGTGCATAAACAAAAAATAAGCACAGATTTAGCAGACTGATTGTATCCATTATCACATTACCAGAAGTGTTAGACTTTTACAGCTCTCACTAATTTTACTCAACATCTCTAACAATCACAGCAGAAAATCTGAAAATTATGGCCTATATTTATATTTGAAAAAAAAAAAATAGTAAGTTTACACAGATGCAGTCTTCTGTCAGGGCATATCCTGATCTCTGCCTACAGTCTGAACAACTATGCAATATGCAGGACTGCTGTGCAAGTATTCTTGCCCCACAGCCATGGACAAGAAGCAGCACAGCTCTGTAGCAGCCCATGTGCTATTGTAACAGGGCAGCTGCTGTAGTTCCTCACAGTTATGGAAGCATGTCCCATGCACACCAGGTTCTCTGACCTGTTTCACCTTGAAATACGCTGTGCAGTAATTCAGGGCCAGCTTGCACAGACCTGGGGCTCCACCAAAGTCACAAGGTGGATATTCCACGTGCAAGCTCCCAGCGTCCAGTCTCTAATGTGGTAACAAAGATATGGTCAATCCTGTGCATACAGTAAATATACTTTGAATTGGAAATAAATTTAAATTAGTGCATAATTTGGGGGGTTTTAGCTGTCATACTAAAGATTTGGTGTTATTTCATTAAAATAAGCCTGTATGGTTAGTGTTACAAAAAAAAAGGCATTTTCTTCCCTGTTTCTCTTTGCATTTACGCTGGGCAGACCTCTAGCCCAGTTCATCTGCATATAAAATGAAACAAAATTTATAACAATAAGATTTTGCTACACTTAACAAGGATGTATCACTCCCCCACCCCTCGGTAAATTATTTTGCTGGAGGCTACATCATTCTCTCTGAGTAGTATGTTGGGAGTTGACAGAGGCATGAATAATTCGCGGCGCAGAAGCCTCCCCAGCCGAGCTGAGCTGCAGCATGTTGGGCCGGCCTTTGATGCAGACTGGTTGGGCAGGTTCCTGGGCGCCCCGGGAACCGGTCTGACGGGCCTGTTATGCCAACAAATTCTGGTATGATTCCATGCTCTCCAGAATGCAGAAACCTGCCCAGCCAGTTAAATGAAAGGCATATTAGGTTATCCATTGCACATTGTATATATCTTAGGTGCAGCAGATCTCCTCTCGGCATTCTCTAGTGTGGTCCACAGTGGCTTCCTCATCTCACTTACACTTCAGGTTTATAGCTGGAGGGGAAGTCAATAGTAAATATTTATCACCCCGATCAAGAACAGAACTTTTCACAATTCAAACAGAAGGGTGAGTTTTGAAAATCTTTCTTTAAAATTAATTTAAGATAACCTTAAGCAAAAAATTTCTCTGATGCTTGAAGTGGTATAGTGGCTATCTCCTTAATGTATCTGAGTACTACCAGTCCTATGGTGCTTGTCGACAGGATTTTTGTAATTGCAGCTGTTTGACCCTTCTGTGTGCAGCTCAACATCATCTGCTCTGTCTGCAAGAGTATTTAGTGGAGAGACAGTTCAATGAACACAGCATGGGAGTGAGAGATAGAAAATCCACTGCCAATGACTTAGTATTTTGAGCAGTTCACTTCAGTATTGCTTATTGATCTTCTCTTTTATACAGTGCTTTTGTAATCCCTGTCACATAACAGCAGTGTTGTGATAAGGCACAGTGCCATTACAGTAAGATGTGGGGTTACTAATTCTTGCCAGACTAACTTTTTTAATTGTCCAGTTTTATAGAGTGAGCTACTTAAGCCTAGACTTAGATATTGAGAATTAGCTTCATGGTAAGATAGGAAACTTACTTGTCATTCTTACTGCTTTCTTTCTACATTATTAGAAATTTACCTATTTAGAATGAGTAACGGTGGTGGCAATGGTAATAAAAAGCAGTCCTAGTCATAAAGAGCAGCTTGACCTGAAAGTTGTACCTGTATCTGTAGCTGAATCCATTCACAGGTTCTGTGTCAAATAAGAAAAATTAAACTGTGTGAAAACAAAAGCTGTGGAATCTGGTAACTGATTAACTACTGGAGCACAGAAGTACTTGCTGAGCTGAATAGAAAGGAATGAAGACAGGTTTTGTCATGCCTGTTAGGACAAAATAACTTTAACTCAAGTAAATGTGAATCTTCTCGACATCTGTGTAGCTACATTTTTGAAAACCCTCACATACCTACTTCCATCTCCCAGGAAATCTTAATTTTGTCTATTTTTAAGTTAAACAATTACCATTCTCTTTCATGATGTGAAGAAAAAACCCGAATCAGAATCAGTGGATACAAACCACCAGATACAAAATATCTATACAGGATTATGTAAGACTTTATGGTAGTCACACAACAGGAAGCTTCAATTATGTTTACTGCCAGCTATTTCCATGTTGATGCTAAAATGAATATTATTCTTTTGTAGAGTGCCAAGAAAAAGGCCTCCTGAGCAGCTTAAAAAAAAAAAWAATCAATGAATTAATGAATTTAAATCACCTTCTCATTAGAAGCATTGTGTCTGTGTGTAAAAATTTTTCTTCAAAGTGTGGCTAAGCAGAAAAGAATATAGGGAAAATTTTGTATTATCACAGAAGCTAATAATATTCATCAGAGAAAAAAGTTTAATTTTATTATATTCTCTGTTGATTCTGCTATGAAATACATAAGAAAAACTTGCCAGTGGATAAACCATTTACCAAAGAAAAATTATAGCTGATCGAACTGTATGGTTTGCACAGGAACTCTGTGTAGAGCCTATAAAACGCTACAAAAGAGCTTTGATTTCTAAAGCTATAGGATTTTAACACAGAACATGTTTAAAATTCACACGAAATAAACCACTTTTTCAAGATACTGCTTGCCATCCTCTCTCTCTCCAGTTTATGTGTTCTGTTTTATTTGAGTTTTCCACAGCTGCCTTCTTTTTAGGGGGCTGAAAGAGCAGGAGCTATTGTGTGGGGACTTTTTTTTTTCTCACAGGGTAAGTAAAATATTATTTCCTACATGTTGTTTCTTTTTTGTCCCTGAATTCATGTTGTTCACTACAGTAAAACGTAGGTGACATGACTTTGTGCACAGATCTGTAAACTTTTATTTGAGCCTTCCAAACTTGAAACAGCCTTCCAAGGCTGAGATAAATATGCATAACTACTCGAACTGGTCATGTTAACCTGAGACACATCAGTAGGAGCAAAACATTTCCGCATGCAGCTAACACAAAGAGGTGCTRCTGCTTAGATGTTCCTGAAGACCAGGAACACCACACTGGCATCCTGCAACAGCATCCCTCAGGTTGCTTTTTTTYCCCCCCCCCTCCATCAAGACTTTTTAAGAGACTTCAGTTGATTAAGCCCTGGCTGTTTCTGACTATAGATGAGGAGCAGTGAAAGCATTTCAAAGAAGAGGGTTCCTTAAAATGAACAGTGTTAATGGCATCAGGGAATTTGATCTTGGCTCAGTTTCRAAAGTGTCTACGCAAGCAGCTTGAGAAGAATCAAATTGACCAAGTGGGGGTGATGTAGTTGCTCCTCCCTATTTTTCCAGAGAAAGCAACTACCTGTGCCAGACAGCAGTGGTGTTGTCTGTTGTCTGTGTGCCCTCCCAGCTCTAAGAAATCATGCCATTCAGAAGACTGCCAGGACTCCTACACTTCCAGTTCAAATCCCATTTAGGTAGCAGCTGAACTGTGCCACATACTCTTATTTGCTGCATCTGAAGATCTGAAGTTGGGGTCCTTTGATGTCCTTATTGGCAACTGCAGCATAAAGTTCATTAAATGAACATGACTAGAGACTTAAACAATTTATTTCTCCCTCAGCTGCAGATCTGCAAGCTGAGGAGGTTGTGAACACACTGGCCATGTATATGTATGTGCGATCCATTAAATCTGATGCTAATACATAAGGACCTCACTAGTTTATTTTATACATACGCACACACACACATATATATACAAAGAGTGAAATAGTTAGCCTTGTGCTTAAAGAAAATAAAATACTTAAATTGGACTTTCCATTGTAATTCAAAGCTGGTTTTAATCTTTACAGCTAAACTTAAAGTAATAGAAGCAAAAAAACGTAAGCTTTCGCCTAATCTCTTTTAGTCCCACTCTGTACGCATGTGCAGCAAACTGGGTCACCTGCTGCTACCTGGATGGTTAGAAACACTGATGCAGCCTCTGTACTACCCCTCAAAAAGAGAGGGGGGTGTGTGTGAATTAAAGGCTACTTTTTATTTTATCTGTGCTGCAACATTGAAGTACTCTTATGATAGAAATTCAGTCATTAGTTGATTTGCTAGTAAATAGTCCAATCATCAAGAAGAAAGGCATTACCACTAAGCTGCAACTGAAAATCAACAGCTTCACAGAATTTTATAAGATTAAACATTTCAGATCATCCAGGTCTAAAATGGGCTAGGATAAAGTAAGACTCCGTTTTTGCAGAATTKCTCATGGATAAGTATTCCGTCACCTAGTTTAATGTGCCATAGTAAGGGTTATTTTGAAATCTGGACAAGAGCCATGACACCTCAGGAAGGTTCACATCTGTTCAAGCACAGCAACGGTGAAGCATTTTTCCCACAGTTTTATTGTCTAGGTGTGTGTGTTTACTCTTACGAGGCAAATGAGATGCAGTTCCAGTTAGGCTAGTCATCTTAAGGCATCCAGTATAAGTGAATGTGGAATATCATACTCTCCAGTAGTTTTCTAGTACATTCAAYGAGCCAGGAATCTAATCAGTGGCCAACTATGTGATTATGGGATACATAAAACCAAATAAATCTGGGAGGGAGATACAAGTAAAGTTCAACCGTTAGTGTTAATCCATTTTCACTTACTGTTGTGTAGATAACACTGTGGAGATCAGTGGATTTATACTGCTGTAAAGTTCAACATGAGAGAATATGAAAACAAACAGCTCACACAGTTTATTGGGGAATAAAAGGGATGACATAATTATTTGCCAGAGTGCTTCGTATAAATAGTAAGAAAGGTACAGTTTATGGTAAAATATCTGATCAATCAGCAAGAGGGCTATTTTATTGCTACTTATCAGATCTGTGCATTTATTTAAGACATCTGCTTCTCATAACTCTGAGGAAATGATTACTTGCCTACATCACAAACTTTTAGATTACAGAAGTTTCAAAAGTAGAACGAAAAGCTGMCAATGAGCATTATTTAGAAAGACTGGAGTGTCTATCACAACCTATTATGACATACGACAGCTTCTTCCAAAATACACAGTTAATTTTAGTTCCACAATATGTGTACTGATCTGATAATGGATCAAGATTACAATGTAAGCAACCTGCTGCTGAGCTCCTGAACACTACATTTATTTTATTTAAGTTGAAAAAATAAGTGGTTAAACAATGGAGGAGAATGAGCAGAAAAGTCAAGTACAAGATTTTTTTCAAAATACTTCAGAATTCATGGTACATATTTGATGGGAAACTGAGAGTATTTGCAAGAAAGGTGAACAACAGATTTGAAGCCAGAATCATGGGTCATCTTGGACCCCTGTCTGCCAATATTTCAAAATACCTCAAAAATGCTGAAATGGTATTTTAGATCCAGTTTTATTTATGCTGTAGCTCCTTATTTATGATATTTTCTTGAGACCTGAGTGATCTGAGTAATGTAACAAGAGTAAGATGGAACAGCTACTAAAAATTATGAAATACTTGAACATCTAACTTTTTAAATATTGCTATTAACAATCTAGAAAGTATATGTTCACAGCACTGGCCCTCCAAACTGATCACCATTGTGTCTTCTAGTCCTGCCATTAAGCTGTCTCTGCAAGAGTTCCTGTACATACCAAAATGGTCTGGTGGAATTGTGTGAAGGCAGAATAATAATAGTGAAAAGTTATGTTTTGTTTTTATTTAATCACTAAGAGCTAATTAAAATCAAAGGGTTTATCTCAGTGCTGACAGCGAAGTTGATCCCAGTAAATGAAGGAACATTCATCTGCAGTTTCGGCAAAAAAAATAACATTGAGAAGTGGCAAAAAAAGTTTAGCAGCCTTACRCTGTACTAATTATATGTGCCTACTGGTTTCCTGACTCACAAAAAACATCAAAATATGCCCAAGGCTGTTCTGCTGTACACTAAAATGATAAGCSATGGAAACTGTTAAGATCAAGAAAGCAGCGGGAAAGCACTTCAAATACTTATGTGTGTAAACCCCAGCAACCAGCAGATTACAAATCCGGTGGCACAGCTAGATTTAATAGCATAGCCTTAAAGGCAAGGCCGCTTCTGGCACAGTTGTACATCCCAATGATCCCCTTTACATCTAAACCAGCAAGAACTTCTTTCAGGAAGGCAGAAGCAGCATTTGTTTCAATGCAGGCTCTCACATACTCCCYTGTTTCTCCACGGTGTTCTGTGCCTGCTGCCACACCAAACTGTGGCACCAGCCAGGGCCTGGCTTGTCCCCTTGGCTTTCTTCTGGCAGCTCTCTGTGGAAATCCCAAGCACCAGGCCAGAGGAGAGGGCTGGGACAACGCCTGGTGACCTTGATGAATGAACACGAGCCAGCATGTGCCCGGGTGGCCGAGAAGGTCAATGGCATCCTGGCCTGTGTCAGGAACTGTGAGGCCAGCAGAGCCAGGGCAGTAATTGTGCCCCTGTACCCAGCACTGGTGAGGCTGCACCTCAAGTCCTGTGCTGAGTTGTGGGTCCCTCAGTTCAGGAAGGACACCGAGGTGCCGGAGCGTGTTCAGAGAAGGGCAGCAAAGCTGGTGAAGGGTCTGGAGCACAAGTCCTGTGAAGAGCTGCTAAGGGAACTGGGGTTGTTTAGCCTGGAGGAGGCTCAGGGGTCACCTTAATCGCTCTCTACAACTCCCTGAAAGGAGGTTTTAGCCAGGTGGGAGTCAGTCTCTTCTCCCATGTAACCAGTGACAGAACAAGAAACGGCCTCAGGTTGTGCCAGAAGAGGTTTAGGTTGGATATAGGAAGAGTTTCTTCACAGAAAGGGTGATTAGACATCGGAATGGACTGTCCAGGGAGGTGGTGGGGGTCACAGTCCCTGAAGTGTTTAAGGAAAGATTGGACGTTGCACTTTGTGCTATGGTCCAGTAGACATAGCGGTGTTCGGTCAAAGGCTCGGTGATCTCTGCGGTCATTTCCAACCCAACCCACCCTGTCATCCCATGACTGTGACACTCCCAGCCCTGAACCCCGGAGCGGTTGCCCCAGCTGCCGTTGGGGGGGAGGGGAGAGGGCACAGACCCTCCCGTCCCCCCTCTCTCGCGAGAGGAGTGCGAAAGGCTCGCGAGAGCTGCCCGCGCCCCGCCTCCTTGGGCAGGGCAGGCGCTCGCTGTGGCTTTTCCTTTTTTCCCGCCGTTGGCGCGCGGAGCCGCCGGGAGCCAACCAGGTAACGGAGCGCGTTCTCCTCATCTTCCGCCGGGGAGCGACCCTGAGCGCGCTGCTGCCGCTCCGCCCTGAGGACGAGCTTCCCACAGCCCCTCTGGCCCCGCGTCGCCGCCGGGCGCTTCACAGGCGCTGTCCCTCCTTCCCGAGGGAGTCCCGTTCTTTCCGTTTGGGAGGCTCCTGCCGGCCTCGCTGCCGCCCGGGAAAAGCGGCGTGTGGGACATGCCATACCGCTCCTATGCCGTCCTGGCTGCTGGGTGTGCCCGAAGCCTGGCGGGAAGCTCCCAGGAGTTGGTCATGGCAGGATTTCCCAGAGCATCCCGGCGTGTCTTTCGAGTGAGTTTTCTGTACGGTGTTCGTGCAAGAGGGAGAGGAGAATAAAACTCCCCGTCGGGAGGTACAGGAGGAACAGAGTTTGTAGGAGCAGCCGGTGCTCAGAGTTTTTGGTGGGGCTCAAGGCGCCGTGTGGTCCCCAGAATCCCGGTCTGTTGCCGGCGGAGGGGAATCGACACTGATAAGCGGCCTCGGCGCGTTATCGGTGCTGATGGGTTGCTGGAGGCAATCAGTGATGAAGCCGTGCAAAGTTTTACAGTGCCGGAAGGAGTTGGTTTGTGGAGGAAGAGGGAAATGGGCGTTTTTAGGTGCTTCTGTGAAAGCGTCAGTCTGCAGTATAACAGCAAAGCAGGACATCCGGAAGAGGGGCTGGCATTGTGCTTCCAGATCCCCCTCAAGCAGCTTCCAGTTCTGTCCCTGCCTGCCCCAGTGTCCGTACATCCAGCTCAGGCGCTTTTTTCCCTAAAGACTGGAAAGCCCTTTCTTGGAAATGGAGGCTAAGCCATCACTTTTACACAGCTGCCCCCGCCTGTAATGGCTCGACTTGAACGCTTGTTGCGGGCCCTGTATTTTAAGGCAGGTTGAACACCTGTAAGAAGCAATGTATCATTTGGGGATCTTGAAGCAGGTGAAGCTTGGGAAAATGCGTTGCTCTTTTTTTTCGTATTTGTATTCAATTGATTTACTAATAGTTTGCAGAAACTCTGAGCGAGTTTTGTGCATTTTTTTTTCTTGCAGTCATCTTGGGTGAAAAAAAAACAAAACAAACACTACATACAGCATTTAGTGTCTAGAGTCAGATGACCTTTCCGTGGAAATGAGTCATCTGACGTACTTAAATCTGAAACAGTGAGTGAAAGCGCTTTGTGCTTTTCACTGCCCTAGTGCTTGATAGAGAAAAAGATTGATCTTGAAACATCTGTTGAAGGTAGCAAAACAAGAGTTTAAAAGACATCCCTAATATCACTGCGCAATTGGTTCCACAAAAAAGCATTGTGAGATGGCTGAATGTGACTGCACGCAAAGTGGAGCATTTCAGCTGCAAAGATGCAAGTAAATAACTGTTCAACTTCCACTGAAGAATTGTAGGTGTTGCTAATTTTAAAAGGTAATTTTATTTTCTATTAGGGATTTCTCTGAAAATAACATTTGCTAACTTGAAACCAAATACTGAAATACTGAATTTTCTATGGACAGAGCATGTTAAAGTAAATGTGGA
The DNA here is from genome assembly GCA_018881555.1 of Amblyornis subalaris. NCBI lineage: Eukaryota > Metazoa > Chordata > Aves > Passeriformes > Ptilonorhynchidae > Amblyornis > Amblyornis subalaris. Next base: position 12,441,098 of record JACAXG010000001.1, on the reverse strand, counting down.
GCTGTTGGCTTCATTACTGTAACATTGAAGTATCYTTATACTATAGAAAACATACAGTTCAAGTGTTTCTGTTCAGAATAATGGTTTTTTCCATTATTTTTATTCCATTGTAAAGACAGCCAGACTGAAAGAAAAGTGACTTGCTTAAGACAGTGCACAGAGATATGAGAAAGGAGAGTGGAACCAAAGCCTCCAGGCCCTACCCTTGGTTATTGACCACTGGCCTGAACGTTTTATCATGGTGAATCTGTAGGACCGGCTAAGCCAGGAGCTGCATTCAGATACTCTAAGTTGTTTGAAGGCTCTGAAGACAGGAAATACAACTTCTTGACTAATTGTAGACCTTGTATCATCTGAACTACAACTATATCTTATGCCTCAAAAATTGAGATCAAATGGTTCCTTCTAATTGTCAATGTAGGCATAGTGGTTTGCTTGCTCAGGCTGCTAATTTAGGAATAGTACAAAATACCTAACTTTTTTTTTTCTTACTGCATTTTGTATTACAAAGTCATAGATAGCTATGTCCGCCTGGTAATGACAGTCCCTGTTCAGAAGTGTTCTTTTGAAATTGACTGCATAAAAATACAGAAAACTTAGAATATCCAATTTCACACAGAGGGAACTGAAGGACAGAGATTAGGGAGTATTTCAATATTGGACACCCAGTGCCAATAGAATTGAATCTCACCTTGGCTCGGACCCAAATCTGAGTACCATGTTTCCCCTGTAGTTTGCCTGAGGGCATCATCTGTGCTAAGAAACCCTTCAAAATAAGTGAGAATTATGGGTAAGATTAGCCTGAGTTGTGTAGACAGTCAAGCTTTTAAGACAGAGCTATCTGACTTTAATAGTTCTCTTCAAATATTAATGTTTTGGAGATTTATAAATCTTGAGATTACTCTCCAATTTTTTTTCATCAGGGTGGTGGGAATAATTTCAATGTAGAATTATGAAGACTTCAAGGGAATGTGAACTTTCCTTTGTAAAAGGGTGTCATTTGAATCCAGGTTTATATAAAGGATGTATATACACAAATACACCTCTGATAAAGCTTTTGACAAATGCGTCTGCTGGCAGTATGGGTTACTTTTGGARAGCAGGAATTCTGTTTAACTGTCTTTGCAGAGCAAAAGAATAAAGACTTCAGTATCTTAATATGATTTTAAGTTGATAGCTTTTTAAGGGGAGGAAAATTCTGTTAGTTCTGCAGCAGAATACTTAGCATCATTCATGCTTTCAGGGTGACTGTCAGTATAAAAGTATATAAATATATTTCCTCAACAAGGATGGACAGTAAACTTTGTATTTCATCCATGGCTACAAGTTATACTCTGATAAATGCAAATGTAAGTGTTGTCATTCTGTTGTTGCAGACATACACCGTCTTCAGAAACAGTTTCATAACTATGTAATTTAAAATACAAAGTTTGGGAGAGAGACGGTTCTGCAAATAAGTCAAAGAAGCTGGGAGCAGAAAAAAGCAAGATGAATGCATCTGGCGGAAGCTGTGGGAGCCCTAGTTCTGCAGAACCTGCAGGAGATTTCTTCAAGGAGCTGTGGTCCAAACTGAAAGAATGTCATGATAAAGAAGTACAAGGTAAAGCGTTGAAGTTTGGGTTCCTCAGATTAAGGTTGGGGTTTGTCAGTTCCCACAGGAAAACTTTGAACCAAAATACTCTGCATGGAACTAAACAGATTTTTAAGGTCTTAAGTTATGCAGAAAGTTGGACTGGATGATTACAACTATCAACAAGTATAAATGATTTGCTAGATCAGTGAAGAAAAAGTAACACAATGTTACATGGAATCTGTGCTTGCTTATCAATTTATATTACCTTTAATTGATTGTGATTCAAAGTTTCCAAACCATGGCTTCTTCATTTCAAAAACTCTGTGAGATTGTTGTATAATTATAGATATTACATACCTCCTACTGAAGGTCTTGATTCARTAATTTGCAGCACTGTGCTGGGACACTTTATTGTTAATTATTAAAAAAAAAAAAAGGCAAGCAACCAAAAAGCATTGATCAATATGGCAACTAAAAAGAAAAATATAGCGGATTGTAGCATTTTTTTACATTAACATATGAAATACAGTTTTATTTGTGTTCCAAAAAACACAAAAAAATTTCTTTTATAAGTTTGGGTTTTTTTAATTGTTGATGGTTGTTTTTGGAGTGGGTGTGATGTCAACCGCAGATAAATGCTGAAGTACTGGCAGAATGGGATCTGGCAATCTATGGCATGTCTGAACAACAAAAACTTAACAAACAAAAAGCTCTGATGTAGAGACTTATGTTAAATGACCCTTTCTCTAGTTTCTTGGGATGTGCAGCACGTGATTTTCAAGTTTTGGTTTTCTTTATGCAAGCAAGATACTCTTTAGAATGCATGCAGGGTGTGGCCAGGTAATTTTGCCACCAGGCAGTCTTTTTCATGCCTAGCCCTTTGTCAGTATGTCCCACATCGTGTTAGGTAAAATTAGGTCTTCCATGATAACATCAAAGACATGCCTGAAGGATAGTTAATTTTTTCAGAAGGTGGGGATCCTCTTATAGAAAATGGTACTGGAAGATATTTTAGAAACATCAAACGCAGACTTGCCTGGACTTTGCTTGTTTCTGAAGTCTATAAATAAGAATTAAAATTGACTCATGAGTTTCCAATCTAAATGTCAGCAAAAATTGTTTTAAAGGTGGTGGAAGGTGGATTAAGGGAAAGTTAGTCGTTTTTGAAAAAGCTTTTTGCATGTACAATGTATTAAACAATAAAATGGTAGAATTCTTATTATTCATTAAAAATCCATGAAAAGTTGGATTTATGACACATGAGCTTGACATGTTCAGACCTGTTATACAAGTTATATCTATAGAACGTAGACTAAAGAATACTCTAAATTCATACAGTTTGAAATTGATTTTAGTGAATTTTGATATTACTGTATTGTAAAAGATGTGGTTTTCCACTGTTATCTAAAGAAATCCAGCTTCTTATTATTTTAAACTGATCACTTGTAAAAAATTCCAAACTTTGGCCATTTTCGGACAAAACAGCATTCATATAACTTAAAGTCATTATGAGACGATGGACAGGACACCTACATCCCAGTTTGCAAAGCTGTTGGGCATGGCTATCAGTTGACTTTTCATGGAGTTCAGAAGTGCTCAGCAACTGAGAATAATGGTCAATAAAAATCTCTTTGCTTTTACTTTCTATCCATAGAATGTATGGGATACTTGCATAGCACCCACAAAACTGAAAGGAATATAATAATGTTTTTATGAACTGACTTATTTCTACAGGTGTTAGTTCTTACATCTGGCTCAAAATAATAATATGGATGCTTGCTGCATGTGGATCTTATCAAGATGTCTTCTGAGGATTAATTGAAATCTAAAGCTCTGTACCAAAAATACATATCAGCATAGAAATGTGAGCAGTGTTTTACGTACAAGAAATAGCCTACGTTTTTTCAATTATTCTTTACCCCTCAAAAGCAGAAGATATCAATAGAGAAAAAAATATAGTTGTAGATGCAGAGAAACTTACGAGGAAAGCAATCTCGTTGATAGATTGCTATAGGAAAGGAAATGGCTGGAAGCTCCTCAAAAGTAAATAATTATAGAAAACGGGGCTGGAAGGGGTTTTAGAAGGTCATCTAGTCCATCTCTATACCCTTAAGGTAGGATTATGTCTCCATCATTGCTGACAGAAGGTTGTCCAACCTGTTTCAAGAAATCTTCAGCGATAAAGATTCTGCAGTCTTCCCGGGCATTATCAGTTTTAAGGATGCGCGTTTAGTGCATTTGAAAATTCATCAGAACAGAAATTATCACAGCCRTTAATTGAAATATTACATGTGTGTAGTCTAATCAAGTAGAAAGTTTCATAAAAGACTGTTGTGTGTTTAATTAATCTGCCTAATGCAAGTTTAAAGAAGGTCGTCATCGCTTTAATGGGTGTAGAGTGTCATTTACTAACACACTTAGGAGCTTTATCTAATGTAGATTTATATAGTCTGCACTTTGTCTATTCCATAGAAATATTGTGTGAAAGATAAAATTGAGTTGGGAAGGGACACAGTGCAATTCCACATGGTTTTACATGCTCAGTGTGTTAAATAAGGAAACCTGAAAAAGCAAAGCTCCTTAAATGAGCTTAAAAACTCTCAATGCTCTGGGAAAGCAAAAGGAAGAGATTACAGCAGATGTAGTAATTCAATGCCCTTGGATAAATGTAACAGACTGGTTTCCTGCCTTCTCGTTGCAGTCGTTTGAACTAAGAAAAAATACAACCTGTAAATAAGTAGTTTAGTTCCTCCTGAATTCAGGTGAGAGGGGAGATAGTGTTACCTGGAGCACAGTACTGGGCCTTTTGAGCCCTGCCTCTTCAATTGGTCTCTCAGGTTGCCAAAGTTACAATCCTAAATACTTACTGAAGAGACTACCTGTTCATACAGGAGATGCATTGTTGTGCAGCTTCATTCCTTCCGATGGGCGTGGAGCAGCATTAAAGCACACTTTATAGGGGTTCTAATTGCAGATGCCTAATTGACTTGATGAATAGCAACTACTTAAAAAAATAAACCCTTTTTTTGGGCTGATCTGCATGATAGAACATAACATCTCACAGGTGCTGAACACTTGGAGATAAAAGAAATCTTGCTACATTTCCTAAGAATTTTTGTAAGTAGTCTCTCTGCATTTTTGTCTCATTGTCTCACTGGCATCTTGTAGCAGGCTTGGGTTCACTGAGTCTGTGGCTGGCTTGACATTTCAAGTGGCCTGAAGAGTGAACCTTCTCAAGCAAGTAATTTTGCCCTTTGAGCTGTTCCCAGTTGAGTGTAGTAGGAGAGAAAAAAATCTGGTAGTTACCTTAACCTACATTTTCTGTAGTAAGATGTAGTATCGGCTGTGTATTTAGGCTTAAATTCAAATTGTCTGAAGTTTTCTTACAAGTGTTCTGGTTTTATAAGTTTATCCTACTATCCTAAATGCATAATGCTTTTAGAAGCGAGCTTACAAGACACCTAATGTTCCAGCTGAAGTTGGTGACAACCTTTCATAGTTAGAACAAAATAATGGTGCTAGGAAAAAGTATGTTATTTTCTAATATCATATGAAACCTTCTGTTGGATTTCTATGTTAGAAACTGTTGTATGATTGGGGTCTGATTATTTCTAACCAGTTTACTTGGAATAGGAATGGCCAGCCTGTGTGGGTACTATGCCATAAATTCCCGTAGCACTATGTTGCGCTTGTTAAGCTGTGCTGTATTTAAAGCATCTTTCTCTTCCTACCTCTGTGCAATACAAATGCACCCAAGACTTTGCAAGCTGAGAACATCAGTTGTATTTGCAAACCTCTTTACTTCTGCACAGAATATGTGGGAGAAGGGCCACAGCTGAAATATCATTCCTCGATTCCCCTTCAGATCTTGCAAAGAAGCTTTGGCTGAGACAGTCTGGTAGCACACCTCCAAAGGAGCGTGTTCTCCTTCTGTGCTTTAAAGCCTTGAATTGCATATTTTTAATGTTTCCCCTATGCATATACACACTGTCCAGCGTAGTAGTATGGATTTATGTGCACACAGAACATACTTTATGCTACTTAGGTGGACATAGTCAATGAGAATATATTGACAGTGCTGTCTATTCATGTGTGGTTTTTTTACAAAGGTGGTTTTATACCTGTGTAAGAGGAAATCTGTGGGGTTTTTTAAGAAGTCCTTATTTCCTGGAGATCACAATGACTATATTTCTTTCCAAGATCCTGTAGAACACACTCAAAAAATCTAGCATGAACCATTTACTCTCCAGATTAGTGACATTTTTTATCTCTCTTTGGAGATGTCAGTGGCAAAAGGAGAGTTAATTTGTTGTTTCACTCATTTTTTAAAATCAGAATTCTATAACATGTATTTTCTTCTTTCTACTTTTCAGGCTTACAGCTGAAAATATCTAAGTTGAAAAAGGAAAGATGCTTGTAAGTACTCATCCTGATGATCTAATTTATTAAAGGAGAGTCAGAGTCCCATTAATGAGCTGCAACTCTTGTAAGATCAATTAAGGTTTCATGGATTCTTCCTTCAGATGTGTACAAAACTGCTCACTTTAGTAATTCAGCTGAAGTCATCTGAAGATGAACAGAACTCTTTACAGGGTGTGTAACCTGGACACTGGGTTCGCCTTCTTTGAACAAATGACTACTACAGTTTTCTTATCTTCCGGTATTTCTAGGATGCCTGTCAAAGTGTTGACATTTCTGATATGAAAGATAATTAGGGAGACATTACAAAAGAGGTGTTAAATCTGTGAAAGAGAAGTGACAAGAAAAGAAGCCAACTTTATTTAGACTTTTTTTTTTTTGCTACATTTGCCTTTAATGTCAGGTCTTGTGCATTAACTCAGCTTTCAGTCATTCAGTAAAGATTCTGATAATAACCTTGCTAATTTTCACTCAATTCTTAAATTTTAAGACATATAACTTCTTTTGTGGTCATTATTTGCTACTTATTTTTAGTTCTGTTCATTTGGAGCAACTTTAGGGAAAGTTTGAAATACAAGATGTGCATGTACAATAGAATTATATGTACTTAGAGAATTAAATCAGCATTTCCTTTTGCTGACTAAAACCATATTAAATTAAATTATAAGAGATATGCTTCTGTGATTCTTTATTTAAATTTTTGCTTCAGACTTAATTACATTAGTATTATGTTCCCATTAAATATGGCCTGTATTATGAGTTGTACTTTATAAAATGCTGTGTAAGAGGTAAAAGTTTAAATTGCTTGATCTTTTTCCACTTTGGAAAACAATATAATTATGTTAGCTATATTAAAGAAATTAAACTCGTCTTAAAATTAGCAAAAATACTCCATATTTGCATTCCCAGCATTGTCATCTGAAATCAAAGATATGTAACTTTAGTTTCAAAGTATAGCAACAGTGCTCTCAAGCATAGTTTGTGGTTTTTTACAATTAACATTTCTATAATAATCTGGCCAGTTTTATTCCTATTATTTTTTTTAGTTGTCTCATTTTTAGTTATATTTTTCGAATTGTGTAAGCAGGAGATAACCCTCCCCTAGTCTAGAAAAATTAGGTCATCAGTTGATTTGTTTGGTTTTTGTTTGTTTGTTTGTTCGATAGTTACTTATGCTTTTTTGACAGTTTTTGTCTGAGCTCCTTGATGTGCTTATATTTCTGATTGGGAGGGAAACAAAGGTGATCTTTCCATGGGAGTAAATTCCCTTTAATGGCATACAGTAACATGACGTGTGTAAATGTATCTCAAAATGACACTGGCTTTTCTAGTATAATTTGATTGTACTACAATACATTCTTAACTTGTCTATTTTTACTACAATTCTTCTTCTGTAGTTAGAGCTGTGTCTTCTAGGAAAATTGGGTTTGTTTCTTTTCACTAGGCCTTTGGGGAAAATTGCCTTCAGTTGTGTAATGCCTGTGCTGTTATCATTTTGGACTTTGTCTACACTTTGTGGTGCTCAAACTTCCTCTTGGCTATTGGAGTTTTTTGCTTATTTCAGTTGTTTGGTTAAATATCACCCATCCTGCTGGCATTGGACAGGCCACAGTGGCACTTAGAGCCTGTGCAGCCTGTTTTGTCTCCCATTTCAGCTGCATTCATACAGATCTCATCCATGGAGGCTACAGATAATTGCCTACTGCTTTGACTTCATCTGCACGGTCACTCTGCTGCTTGCAGAGCAGGTGCAAGTGTTTTCTTTGCACTTTCTGTGGACTAAAGGCTTCAGAGAAGCTGCTAGGGCAGCTGAAGGTACAGTTCAGGACAGGATCACAAAAGGAAAGATTGATTAGTAACTTCCATAACAGCATCCACCTTACTCTGGTACTATCGGGCTCCTTGCATTTGCCAAGAAATTCATCACACCTACAGCGGGATTTACAATTCCAAGAGCACCTATGTGCTAATTCCCCATTCACCTGCATATATACCTGTTCCTCAGGATCAAAATTTCCCAGTTTTTATACGACTTCTTGTTCAATCTCCAACAGTATAAAAGTTGCAGCTGCTGCTTAATTGTGCGGAAGAGTTCACCAATTATTAAAAATCAAAAGTGGCAATAGAGTCCAGTTGCTTATTCAGTCTGTCAGTGAAGTTTTGGTCCATTGGAAATTAAATTACGAACTCTGTCACGATTTTCAGTTCAGGTTGTATCATGGAATGTTTTCAGATCTCTCATTAAAATCCAAGCAGCATATATGTTTACATTTTAAATATATGCTTTCTGAACATTAAGATTGATACTGCAGTATCACAAGGAATATATTTATGTTGGTAGATTATATTATATTAGGTTATTATATGGCTTTCAGTTAGCAAATACTTGGTGCTATGTTTTATTCTAGAGGCTACACTTCCTTTCCTGGAAAAAAAATCAATTTAACATCTTGTTTCTTAAGCATAATTATAAATTAATCTGAAAGGATTAAATTATCTCTTGCTGGTTTTGTTAGCCTGGTGTATCATAAGTCGCTTCCATGTTCTGGAATTTTAAGTTGATAGGCAGTTTTCTAGATGAGAAATATTATCAGTGCTGTGGCTGAACACATACCAAATAGTTTAATCATTGTTTGTTTCTCCAACTTTCTCCAATCTTTCTCCAACTACCACATTGTAGATACAGAACTGTTACATAGGAGGTCTTGTTCTCCCTGGTGCATCTGAATACCTGAGGTTTAGTATTTCAAACTTGGTAACCAGCTGACAATAAGCACCTTATTTTGTATCCCACTCCAGCATTGGAGCTAATGATTGTAAACTCTAGGTCAGAAACTGGCCATTATGCAGTGCCTTCGTAGCCAAAAAATGTCTGTCACATTTATCAGATGCACTGGAATTTTAAGGAATAAACCCCCAACCAACAGCCTAGTTCCTTGTGTCATTTTACTGTCTTCGTGGGACATTTTACAGGGTTTAAGTGGAAGGCATATAGTATGAGTGTACATTAACGTCTTACGTATTTATTACAAATAACTTAATGCCATCGAGTAACTTACAGTTAGCTAGAGAAAAGATTTTAAAGCTTGCTGTTTTAGGCCTCCTATGTGAGTTGCATAAACAGAAGAGATTTTTTTTTTTAAAGCCTTAAATATCAGGAAAATACAGCCTTCTTTTGTCAGACTTCAAATGTTGCCATGGCCTGACTGTACTTGGTTAATGAACTGAGGTAACAGAACTTTAACGCATTGTCCTCCCCAAATGAAAGTACAAATCTTAAATAGTCCCTCATGCTGTTTGCATGTTGCTGTTTTATAGGTTGAATATGCAGTTGGAATGGCCTATATTGATCTGGATGGTAGTACAAAAATTAAAGCATCTGTACTCAAATTTCAGAATTAATAAAATATGTTTGTGATTGTAGACAATAGAAGCTTCCAGCTGTCCCATTCACTTTGTGACCCATGATTGCTAATTCCTTGTATTACTGTAATGCCAGCAGTATGAAAATGTGGTTGGCTAAACATGTGTTAAAGGGATAGTGCCAATTTAAAAGTACGTTTGTGTAAAAGAAGTGTATCAACAAGTCAGCAAATATGTTTTCATTTCCTCGTGTGTGTGTGCTTAACAGCTTTTCATGAGCCAATTTCATKACTTCCTCAAATAATCCATCTCAGGCACACTGAAAACAACCAGCTGCTTTCATGGATATATAAAAAGGATTCTGTGATAAAAAGAAGAGCTGGGAATGAGTTCTCAGAAGTTAGTAATTGTTGTCTTACACAGATTCAGTTGCTTAGCTTTTACTGGACATTAATTTCCGTGGAGAAATTAATTGTCTGCTTGTCACTCGTACCTTATTTGCATCTTGAAGAGGTGTTGTGATCTGATAATAAAAGTGAAAGGGAGCTAAAACTGGGAAGTTAATGTTACTGCTTTTCCTTAGCTCTTTTAGGGAGGAAATATTATTTGTGAATTAATTAGTTCTGGTTTTTAGAGAAGGTGTTTTCCCCAAGATCATCTGCTTCTAAGGGTTTTGAGAAGAGACTTCTTTTCTTTTTATTCATATTATGGGAATACATGCTCTATAGAGTCTGAGAATTTCTTCATGAGGAGGTAAACCTGTGATGGATCTAAAGACTTTTCAGAGATTTCCAAACCCAGTGTGGTTTGCCACACTGCAGAATTCACTCACTGCTAAGACAAGACCAAAATGACCTGATTGTGAAAGCTCCCATTAGATTCCCAACAGCTCCACAACACAGTAAAGTGTAAGAGAAGTGTTTGGGTTTATGTTCTCTGAAATCGTTGCTTGCATATTATTAGCTTTTATGCTTTGACTGTCATCAACTCTAATTTTTACTTAAGCCAAATTCAAATTTATTAACAGGTCACCTGTATTATGAATTAGGAACTAGCTGCATCTTTTCCTAGTAATTTCTGTATTATTATTCATCAGAAACACTTGCTTCACTTTTCTTCGACTTAATATTTGTGCTGATGATGATAATCATATTTCCCAAGAATATGAAAGAAACATACCAGAGAGGATTCTCCAGTGAAAAACTAATAGCTGCAATTTAAAGCTAGAACTAATTTTTTCTCTATTTCATTTCAGGGATGCAGAGAGGCTTGAAGAGTTCTATACCAAGAACCAACAGCTCAGAGAACAGCAAAAAGCTCTTCATGACACTATCAAGGTTTTAGAAGACAGGTGAAGTAGTGTTTTCTAGCTTTTGATTTTGCTGTGTTCTGCTCTTACAGAGTAGCTCTGGATACTTTGCAAGTTGAGTTTATTGTGTTCTGGTGTGGGATTAATTATTTTTTTTTGTAAACCAGTCCTTCTCTAATGCAATCCAAATACTGTGTTATAGGGAAAAGTGTAGAATTTGGATTGTTCTGACTGAAGAACAATCAATAAATATATAACAAATACATATTTATATATATATATATAACTAAATATAAAATTAATATAAATAAATAACAATTTTTGTTATATTGTTATTTTCAAAGTGCTTAGCTTGTTTAGTTCAGTTAGCATCAACAGAAGTTAGAGCGGCTTGGGAGGCAAGCAGACATTTTAAGGCACATTCTTTTGTATCCATCTTTGTAGAGTTAAATTTTATATTGATCAAGATGTAATACAAGTACAAAACTCAAAGGCTGTAATATGTTGTGAAACTAATGATATAACCCACTAGGAAACGTGTCAGATTTGAGGGGGTCTCTTATCAATTTTCTGTTTTACCTGAATTAATCAGAGGTTCCATCTTTTACCTTCTTTTCAACTTAGGTGTTCTCATCACCTTTTGATCCATTCTTYCTTTTCCTTATTTGTTCCTATTTAATCTGGTATAGCAAAACAAAACTAATAGACATGAAATTGCAGTGCATTTTTTCATCTCTAAAACTATACCTGTTGAAAAGTGTTTGTTGAATTTGCTGTTAATAGGCTCTCAGAAGCTTTCTGAGAACAGGAGATCATTACACAGTAAATTATTTTCCAACATTCCTGTGTTACCTCAAATTTTAGAGCTGTGATACTCAACTTTTACTTGCAACTCCATTTCTCTGTGAAGGGCATTAGGGATAAACTTGTAATCATGCAGGTAATAAACTTTCACACCATGTAAGTACAGAGACTTCCATGGTGTGGATGGACTTTTCTAATCCCTTAGCAGATGGATTACTCACATTGTGGAAGACAAAAGGAATATTTCAAGTGATTTAATATGATGACATTATAATACTGTGTGTATTACACATTCAGTATTGTACTCTTTCCATAACTCCACAATATTAAAATACCAATAAACCAGTATGGTTTCTACTTCCAATATTCAGCTGTGAAATTGGAAACTGAGATTGTTTGAATGGGTTTCTTTAATACTTCATGTGGTAGCAGCAGCAATGCAGAACTCTTAACTAAATGGCTTCTTATTTAGCAGGCAAAAGAGAGTCTGGTTTTCACTTTGGTAATACTGTTAGCTTTTTGCTGTGTACCAGAAATAAATACATTGCAGTTTTACACCTATAAAATGAACACGTTTCATTGCATGAATGAATGTGTCAGGTGAGATGGAGTGATTATAGCAAGTCCTTTTCTGGTCATGGATGTATTTTAAACAGCTGATCTAAACCATTAGAGACAGTGGAGTCTCTATGCCTCATGTGAACTTTTGGATCCACTTCTAATTATTGGTGCCTAGATAAAGATATAGGATTTCACATTTGCTTGGCATTTGTTACAGAGTGAATTGACTGTCCTTTTTATTTGATTATTTTGTTTAATGACAGTATATATCCTTCTTAGATGAAGTAGTAATTCTATTTACTGAAATTATTTGCTTATTTGTATTTTCTTGAATGAACTTAAAATGAAAGGTAATTTACATCTGACAGGATTCTTAGTAGGACACCTCACAAAGGCATTCAGTGTCAAGGTGTAGTATGCTCCACTTCATTAAATAAAGTAATGAATGTTGCTTTAGAAGTATCCAGTACCTACAGTCATTTATCCAAAATGTTAGTGCATGTAGTATTAGATCGTTCAGAAATCTCAAAACGTTGCTATATAAACATAGAAAACCACAGTATTTAGTGGTGTTCTGCACAATTGTCAGAAGTTTTCTGGTTTTCATTGTTCAAAAGGTCTGTTAAGTTTTGGTATCTGCTTCATGCATGGTCATATTTTCTTAACAGAGGGACTTTTTTGTCTAATTTTATTGTAGATTGAGAGCGGGATTGTGTGATCGTTGTGCTGTAACAGAAGAACACATGAGAAAGAAGCAGCAAGAATTTGAAAATATCCGGCAGCAGAACCTCAAACTTATAACTGAGCTTAGTGAGTTTTATCCACAAGTCTGACAGCAGAACATACTATTTTGTAAACTAGTTCTCCAGTAATTCCTGTAACTTGACATGATTTATATGTGGTGTGTTTAGTAAGCCCAAGAAGTTCAGTGGGGGGATACTTAACTCTACAGTCTGAAAATGTGTAACATACCAGTTCCCAGTCATTTGACCCAACTTCTTAGATTGAAGTGCTGATACTGAAAGTGAACTGACGTGGAAAATCTTCCACTGTAAAGTAGCTACTTTAGATAAAATGTGACTGCTTCTGTTTATTCCTATAGCCAGAATGACTGATTGCCAGCTTTCCTAAGAAAACCCTGATTTCAAAAGGAACTGGTGATTGTAAAGTATCAAGTTCAGACAGAATTGGATCCAGCTTGTGTCCTGTTGTTAGCTGGTCTTGGACTTTAACTGCAGTAAACCTGTAACTGTCACATAACCAACTGAGGCCACAAAAGAATAGCTTTACACCAGGCAGCCTGTAGCCAGCTCATTTTGAAATCAGGAAACAGAAACATATGAGACAAAATAAACTGTTTGTTCCAGGTGATACACAAACAGGACACAAATATGTTCATAAAGAGAATTTGGAAAGATTGGTTGTATAAAGTGCAAAATAATACAGGACAGAATTTCAAAATGTTAATGGTATCTTTACCATTAATTATTTTGTATAATTTTGTTGTCTTGCTTGATGAAGAACAAGCAGGCATTCAGTGAGATTTAAAATATGGGAAATGCCAGACAAAAACCAGCTTTTTGGTGCTTAGTTAAATTATGGAAATGTTAGGTTCCATGCTAATACAAAATACATCAATTTTTCAAGGACTTCTAATATTGGACATTTATATAAAAATATTCTGAATTCTGAGTTCAATGATGATCATCAATCAGGATACAGCCAATCTTTAAATAAACCTTAAAAATTAAGGTGACGACACCTATTAGGTACAAATCTTCTTGACCTGTCTGACACAACAGTAGGCTCCCATGGGTTTGGATTGAGATCCATATAACAATGAAAAAGATCAGTCAGAGAATCTAGAAGCAAAATAGACTACAGCAAAATAAAAACAAAACCGTAAAAATTAATGTGAACAGAAAAGGTGGGAGCTATCACTACATTAGTTTGAGACAGCATGGAAAAAAGACTGAATGATGATGCAATAAGTTTGTGTGAAGACAGGATGAGATGGAAATTAAGAAAAATCAAAAAGTTCTGAGTAGGCTGTCTTGATTTCCAAATTATCTAAGTATCTAAGTTTTTTCATTCTCTCCAACTAGCTGTTTGCTTTAGTGGCTAAACCCAAATTTTAATTGCTTTATACCTCAGAGGTTATCTTTAGCCTAAGGGAGCAGTTTTGTCCATGGAGGCAAGTGAGCAATTCATTCATCTTTACAATACAGTCTCAGTTGTATGTACATGGGCAAAAGTAATAAATGATTGTGTAGAACTAACATTGTGATCCAGTAATTGTGCCACCTTTGCCTTTTCTAACACATCATTTTACAACTTTTTGAATGACTAGCTTGAAACTTCGTTTTTGCAAACCATAGAGAGGGTATATGGTATTACGTTTTACAATTAGTTCTGTTTCCTTAAAGGACCTGACAAGATTATGATGTTAACACACGTGCATTGATTTTCTTTTTCTCTTTTTTTTCTATAAATTGCAGTGAATGAAAAAAACAACTTACAGGATGAAAATAAAAAGATAACTGAACAGTTCCAGCAATTACAGAAGGAGCTAGAGTAAGTTTTGGGTTGTTTTGGATATTGCCCCATTCCTCAGTAGAAATGTCTGGGAATATAAATATCGGCTTTAAAGCTAAAAGCCTTTAAAGTCTTTAAAACTTGTTTCCTCTTTTCTGATAGACTGTGAAAACATAGCCTAGTGCCACTATAACAACATAAGCCCAGTTTCTTTCTATTGTGCAGATTTTTGTTTTCTTTTAACTGTGTGCATCTTTTTTTAAACTGGAAGAAGTAAATTTATCATAGAAATTTTGCTCGACTTCTAATCACAGTGTATATAGCAAAGCCTTATGTCTCAGACTTTTATTCTTTGGTTCTCTTTACCAATTCTTTCCTCCTAGGTTAAGACTTTAGAAAAGTAGTTATTTAGATAGTCAGAAAGTCCCAGGATCTTGCCATAAATTTTTAAAATAAATTTACAATAATTTTGCAATTTTAAAATAAAAAAAAACGGTAAATTTTGAAAGCAAAACCTAAAAATAATGAGCTACAAATTGACTGTCAAATTTTAATCTGATAGAGTAAGAATGTGCCATCTAATGTTGTGGTTAATACGTAAATGTGGTGTACTGTGCAAGGCAGAGGTAGTGTTCCTTTCTTCTTGTGGTCTGACATCATCTGAAGCTTACCTCACTTTTGCCTCTCTGTGACTAAGTTGTGTACGTGTGTGCGAGAAAATGGGATGGGATGTGTGGACTTGTTACAGAAGGTTTTTTATGCATGTGATTTTTTTTTTCTTGTCTGTCAGAATGTAACTTTGATAGAGGAGTAAAACAACTAGAGTTCAAAATTACTGTGGTCCTGTTCCTTTCTATTTCTTGGTTTGTCTCTCATCTTTGCACCTTAATTGTCCTTTCTTTTTCTGTATGCATTTAATCTTGGAGTAACATACTTCATGACCCCAGCTCCCAGTAAAAATCTCCAGCCAATGCAGGAGAGCTGAGAATGATCAATGTAAGGCTGTGTTACTTTGCATGTTATGTGATCATTCAAATGACTACAGAGTTGAGTGGATAAACAATAATTTACAAGGATGATCCTGCTGATTTTGATACGGTCACTGCATTTGGTTGTTTTGGTTGAACTACAGTCTTGTTACTTTATTTAGAATTAACAACTTGGATCGATATAATGTCATCGTGTAGGTGCAAACTAGCAGACTGTTTCTGGTGGAGGGTATGAAATCAGATTTTTGCAGTCTTCTGCATTTTGTAATGAAGTTGTAATATTAAGAATAAAAATCAAAAAACTTCTCCTTAAGAGTGAAATCAATGAAATTGTAGAAGAATTGTATTATAATATTCTTTATCAGGTTATGATTTCATTATGCATGGATGGAAACAGCAAAGAAATTTCTGCAAAAACGTTGCTGGAGTCTCAGATAAATCCATGATTCAGAAATTATTTACTACACAGTTATGATGTACAGTATGTATGGCAGCTTCTTCATTTGATGTTTTTTTCTGTGATGGTATGGGGGAACTACCTCTTGGTTTGCACAGAAGTGAGGCGCAGAAAAATATGTTTATAGTAGGTTAATTTGTCATACAAGGCCACATGTGCCAGTAAATGTAAAGAGAACTCTAACAGCTAACTTAAATTTGCAAAGTAAATGGATGAATATATTGCTTTGCTGTTTGTTTTGATTTGTTTCTTAAGATATTGCTAGTAGATAATATAGTTTTCCAGTGCTTTCTTTGTAAATGAGCAAGAAAAGAGGAATTGCAAAATCACACAATAGGATTCGTCAAGACTTGAAAACATCAGTGCATCAATGTTTGTCATTGAGTGTTCAAAGTTAGTCATGGTAAAAAGCCTAACTGCAAAAATGCTTTTTGTCTCAAGCCAGGCAGCTTTTTATTATATAAGATCTTGTGGTTCATTTAAATACAAGCAAAAATGTATGTGTATTTCCTCTTCTTTCTTCTTAGATAAAAACCTTATATCCTTCTCTTTATGGTTAGGAAATTATTTTTTGGCCTGTGTTTTTTTTGAGAATCATAAGGGAAAGTGCAACCGCAGGAAGATGACCAAGCAGGCTGAGTTAGGTTTCCATGTAGTTTTCTTTTACTGCCTCTTCCATGTCTCACTGCCACCATAGGGCAGATATACTCTTATTAAGTACTAAACAAACTGTATTTTAGTTCAAAGATCCAAAATTAGCGCTTTTGTGTTGTTATTCCCTTGCTATGTCTAGATAGAGTTTTTGGAGAGAAGAGACATAGTTATTTGTTACATTAATTTTTATATACTGACTCTCCAACAAGCTACTAGAGTAGACAGTGTAAGAGGAGGTGAACTTTATAACTCATCTTGTGTTTTATGTTACTTGTTTTACATGTTTTTACATTACTCCCTGAAGACCTTTGTGAGGTGAATTAGAGGTAACATCCAAGGCTTTGGAGAGGGATTGCTTTTAATACAGTGCTGTTCATTACTATTTAAAATTGTCCAAAAGCTTTTGATTTGTATTTAAGACAGTATTTCCAGATCTCAGAATATATTCTGAATTGGAAGAGACCCACAAAAATCATCTAATCCAACTCTTAAGTGAATGGCCCTTCCAGGGATTGAAGCCACAGTCTTGGTGTTATCCAGCACCATCCTCTAACCAACTGAGCCAATCTCAGGATCAAAAATTCTCAGGATAAACAGGGGTTTTCGTATGGCGGAGAGGCACTAACCCGTTAATTTCAGCATTCTTTTGTTAAAGTAGCACCTGCTTCAGGGGACAAGCTGTAATCTCTACAGTACYTAGTTTCTTCCAAGGAAAAGGTCTTCCATAGTGCAGTTAGTTGTATGTTGACTTCAAATATGAAGAGCTAGGGTTTTCTGCTATTTTTGGGCTTCATGGAGCAATGGTCAATATTTTGTTGCCCATCTAAAAAACTGGGTAGTAGTATTACTTTAATGCAATGTGATGTTACTGAGATGGCTGGATTTCCTAAATTGTTGCGTGCTTGAACCATGTGATTGTCCTGCTTGCTGAAATGAAAACTCTTAATCTTACTGACCTGAGGTTTTATTTGACCACCTGATTTGGCCTCCAGGGAGCAAAAGCAGCAAGCAGTGGAGATAGAAGAAGGAGTCATTCCAGATTCTCCAGTTCTGACTTCTTCATTTTCTATGGCTAATCATATGAGAAGAAAAAAAGAGAATAGGCATGTCCGATACACAGAACATACACCTCCAGATTTGGAACTTAGGGAAAGCAACAGTGGTAAGAGTATTGTATTTTATTTTTTTTTAAGGGTTAAAGAGAGAGATGGTTATAAACTGGATTGCAAAGGGCAAAATCTAAAAAAAAATCTAGTGCTTTTTTTTTTATTTGCCTTTTCTGTTTTTGTATGATAATGCATGAATCAGGGGAAAATGTCTTTAGCAATAACTGTTACATCAGTGATAAACTCAGAATTTATCTCAACCTTCTACTTTCATTCATCCACGTGCACATGCAAATGTAACAGTTTTCCAACCTGTATTTCTTCGTAAGTGGAAATTAGCTGAAAAAGCATCTGTTTGGGTTTGACTTGTGCATGCAGCAATGTCACCACCTAGTGGAGAGTGAAACAAATGTTTTGCTGCATTCTGAAATTATTCTGCAATTAAATTAATATTACTTAATCTGGTAGATATCTACATGATCTCTCTTTTTCTGTATTCTACACTGTTTGCATTTGTTTTAAGTTCAGAATTATTGGGTGCATTAATTTTCTGGACTTTGTTCTGTAATGTCGTAGAAATAACACTAACATATTTTAACTATGAGAAGTATTTTCTTGAAATGAGAACTTCATGCTTGTATTTTATTGATATACAAGAAGTACATAATGTGTTAATTTATCTTGTGGCAGAAAACAAAGGTGTTTTAAATAATATGTGAATACTTCTAAATATTAGTATTGACTAAAAGCCTCTTTCCAAGAATAAAAATAGTGATTGTGGAGAGAAAAGAGTGGGCTGATTATTCATGCCCTTTATTTTGCATTTGAAATTTCTAATGCTGTTAATAGTTTCTCCTTTCTAAGCATACCTATTTCTCTCCATTTTCTGAATAAGAAAATGGAGCTACTAAACAAATCCAGAGTATGATGTGTAAGAAGTGGTGTAAATACCTATCATAGTTAATGGCTATGCAAAGCTGGTGGTTATCAAGGTGGAAAGGACTACATGGCGTATGTTGGTCATAATTCAGATCTCAGGTTTTTCACCTTTTTATTACCTTAGCTACTGCAGAACATTGTTGCTTTGGATGATTTACTTACACTTCATTAGTTTTGTTGCCATGTTAACAAGACAAATATAGCTTGAATAGATATTTTTATGTGGTCTGTATAGATGGTGATGTCATTTTGTGTTAGTGTTGTTTTCGGGCTGATTTGCTGGGATCATATTTATGAGAGAAAGGATTAATATGAAATATTTATGATTTTATTTTAATTCTGACATATCACTATGACAAAGTATCAGATATGCTTAGATTGCTGGATCTACTGACATGTTAAAACTCACATGCAAGTGCTTTTAGGATCGGGATCATTGTCTGTATCTACACAAAATTATCACAACAGGATACCTAATTTCACCACGTGAAAATGTTTCTACATCTCCTAGAGTTTGGAAAAATTCCACTCTTTTCCACACAAGTGAACACTCAACATGGAGAAGAGATACTAGTGGCAGACACCTGTAATCCACAACTGTCCCCTGTGCCAAGTAAGTATGTTGATAGACTTAGTTTTAATTCCATTCAAAATAAGGTGAAAATACTGTAAACTTGAGGGTTCATCTCTTTAACCTACTTTTTTAACAAAGAAACCTAATAAAGTGCAAACCTTTTTAAACTGTTTAATGACTGTGAGAATCAACATGGAATCATTCATGCAAATCAGGGCTGTGGTGGTTGTAGTTCTCGTACTTTCCAATCTTATTATCTTGCCCCAGTTTAATGAACCGAGTGATAAACCCCTCAAAGAAGGGAATCTATATGTTTTCCTAATAAAAACACATGAAAAATAATGGTAACTGTCACCTAGGAAGTATGCAAGACCAGCATGGTACTATAAATATACATGATCTCTGTTCTACATGCTTTTTTCAGACTACTCATGCCCTGGACTAGGAGTTTGAAAAGCAACTTTTACAYTGACTTGTCTTTGGCTTTTAATTTTGGGCTGCTGTCTTCAGATTGGAAACATATTTCTCTGTGCGGATACAGCAGTTGCTCCCATCGATTCTTTTGCTCCCTGTGCTGGTTTGACTGTAAACCAGCAGGGGAAATTAACCCCACACAAATACCTTGAGAGAGATTTTAGGTCAGAGTTACAATTTTAATAAAAAGGTTAAAATAGATGCAATGAATCACAGAAAGAAAACTGGCTTAAAACCACAAGGTCAGAGTGGTTTCACTCAGGTATCAACACCTGATAGCCCGTTGACCAGGGTGGTAGCTGTATYGCCCAATTAGGCAGTGGTGCTGTCGGAGGTCCAGAACTGTCGGAAATTTGCCTCCTCTGCTGGGTACCCCATGGTCCTCTGGGTGTACAGTGGTGGTTTCTCTCAGTCCYCGGGCCTCTTTTTATGTGGTGGTTCTTAGGTGGTACCTCCCCCAGGGGCAGGGATTTTCACAATGCAATGAGATGTTTCTGAAGTTCTATTCGTTGGTGCTTATCCAGTTTGGTAATGGGCCATTAGCAGAGATAATCCACTCAGGATGGGTGGTGCTTGCTGCTTCCCAGAAAAGTTATCACAGTTCAGGTAAGAAACAATACCCCACTTCACATGATCTGCCTCTCCTCAGCCTGTAGTCTGAGGGACCAGGTGCATACCCAGCTACTGTGAATTACCCATTGGTGCGGGTGGTGATAGAATACAGACTTGGTTATACCCAGGACACTCCCCTTCTCCACTTACCACTTCCAGATATGATTTTTATCTGACACTGATCAAACTGTTTCCATAAATGCCAATTTTAATTTGTGATCTTTTTAGTTCTGTGTTTGTACCATCTCTGTGAGTCAAGCAAGAGACTATAATGTATATGTAACTTCCTGTGATCTTCTTTCTACTCACAAAGATAAACCAAGGGTAGGAGGATACCCTGTTCCAAAGCCATCTTTTAACTTGGCCGCAGTCGTCGCAGAAACAATTGGACTTAGTGTTGAAGAGGAATCTGTAAGTATTCCCAAATTTCTTACATAAGCAGCTTTTTGGGCCAATTGTTTTCAAAAACAGTATTTTTCTCTTTTGCATTAAAATTCTGTGAAAGTATTCAGAGTTCCAGTAAGGTCACTTTGGTTTGCTTTGGCTTACTCATTACTGAATTGCTTTACCAAGAAGAGATATAACTGTGCTGACCTGTGTGGGGGTTGAGGAGGAGGGTAGGGACATGGTTCCTGCTGTGTATACAACTTTCGAGTTTTGTTAGTACAGTGATCTAAATCCTTCATATGCTGAACTTCGTTTGTGCGGTAATCAAGTCTGAGACCCTGAAAAAGTCTCMTTGCCAACAAATCTGTTTGGTGACTCAGGTGAGACTATTTGATGGTTTTGATTGGTAACTACCATGAAAATTACAATATGCAGACTGTTTTTGTGTCCATGCATTTGAATGATGAATTTTTCAATTTCCATAAGATTTCTTTAAAGCTGCTGGTCAAAATTTCATCTGTCTTAGCTTTTATTATTTTCCAGAGTTTTGAATGTTTCAATTTGAATGGGTCTTCAGAGTATTTATGTGCCAACCGAGCATATTTCTAATTTGAATTCCAATATCTTCTCACACTTCTTTTTTTTTTGTTTTCCTTTGCCCCTTGCAAGGAGTCCCAGAGTGTACTGAATCTTCCTCTCGCTAATACAGTTATGAGCCAGACCACAGAGAGCATGCAGTCTGAAGACTCAAGAAAGCATCCAGTTTCTGAATCAAGAAATGATGACAACAATTTAGGGTGTGTTTCCACTCAGTTATAATAATATTGTTTTAAGCAGGCTTATATGAAGTTCTGTTTTTTGTAGAATTTCAAACCTTGCAACATTTTGCTTTAAAGGTATAGACATGGAAATAAATAATTTTATATCAGAGGGGTTTCTTTCAAGTAAATAACATTAGAAGCAAAGAAACTGATAGAATGCAGAAGTGTGGACTTCTACTTAATTCACAAACTTCTGATTTGGCTTTTTGTGTACACTGTCTCTCCTTTCCTAACTTCTTATTATTGCAGTGTATCTTCTGAGGCCCATAACCCTGTGGATAGCAGGCCTGGAGCTGGAATACAAAAATGATCGTATTGCTCTGGTTAGAGCAATATGCTCTGTCAGACCAATTGACTGTTGCGCTTCTCACTTTCCTCAGGGTGTTGTGATCTAAACTGAAATTCTTTTTGGCCCTATTTGTTATCTTGAATTTATGTTTTATTGATGGCAGGTAAAAAACAGAGTACCTGAAAGGAGCTTGCACTTTTTTCCTTCACTTGCAGAAGCTTTGAAAATCTGTTGTCATGGTTTTAAGATCTATACAAGAACCTAGATAGACTCCTATTGCAACCATTCTCACTTTCTTTCTTTTCACTGCACTGAAAGGTAGAGAGTACTTGGATTGAAGAGATTCCTCTGCAGGCTTAAATCTGTCCTTGGTTCTCAGTTGAATGTGGAACAGAATTTCACATGAAACACCAAAATGAAGGACAAGATCTGTGTTTTGTTTGCCTTTTACAGTTTTAAGTGCAACAGTACTTATCCCTAGAATAGGTTAATTTTTGTGTTTCCTTCTGTTTTCAGTTAATACTAGCAGCTCACACAGCCTTTTAAAGCAGATCAGCAATAGGAAACTTATAATTTTTATATATCCATTTCTATCCTTCCATCTTCTGAACACCAGAAAAATCTCTCATCTCTCATTGTATTCAGTATTTCAGATCCATCTTGTAACACTCCACCACATGATGACTGGGATTCTCGGGTAGCTTCTCCTGTTTTTGGAGCTTCTAGCAGTATGAAGAACGGCTCAAGTACGGGTCATGCTCCCTGTATTTTAGATTCAGGATTGAAGCCTCATCTCAAACCCAACCTCTTCAACAATCCATCCAGTTCCAGATCTCATAAAAGTAGATCGAAATTGGAAGATGTTGCTTTTGTTGCACCACTGAATCTTGGAACAGAAATCAGCTCCGTTATCAGCCAGGCCTCTATCCACAGGCAAATGGTTGTGAAAAAGAATACTAGTGAGGCTGTAACCTGTGTTGGAAACACCTGCACAGCCAAAAATGAGGTGATCAAGAGTGATTTCCTTCTCGTATACCAGAAGCAGCTGGAAAGCAGGTGTGCTAAGAGAAAGAAAGCTGAAGACGATCATGCAGTTAGCTGTGAGAAAACATCATTCAACAAAGAGAACTCTGTGCCCTTTCAGTCAGATGTTCAGCAGATTAACGGGGAACACACAGTTGATAAGCCCTTGGATCTGTCTGATCGCTTCTCTGGAGTTCGTGGTCAAGAGAACAAACAAGGCAGTGAGGAGACATGTAAAAATAGACTGAAACAGATGACTCTGCATGACATTTTTTCACCCATAGGGAAGCCCGTTCCTGAAGGTTCATCATCCGTTCAAAGTGCCAACAATGAGAGCTGTTTGTTTGGCAGAGATTTACAAGAGGAATCCTATGTACAAGAGGGAATGCTGGGAAAAACATTCCCGGATAAGAAAAACCAGATTCAAATGAAAGAAGAAGTTCCTCCCTTCAAATTTGCACCACTGCCAAGTTCTGCAGAGACAGAGGAACTTTTTGATGACGTAAGGGTAAGCTTTTCTAACTCTTTTTCTTCTCCTTTGAAATATTATATTTAAGTTTTGGGAAATAGTAAAATTGCAATATGTTGTTAGGTTGCCAGTGGCCATGTACCAAATAGAAAGAAAACAAGGACAGGACATGGAGAGTCTGAACCAGCATCTGTACTTCAGCCAAACCCTTGTAGACTATCAAAAAGTAAAGCACTGCAAAATGAGCAAGGTAACTTGATGAAAATGTTCCTTTTACTGCCTCCCTACCCCCTCAGCCCGTGCTATGGTTGAGTAGAATTTTTCATCTCTTCCTTTCTTCCACTTTAATCCCTTTGTTCTGCTTCTAACTTAGTCACATTTGATTTGGGATTTCTCAAGATCACCCCTGACATTTACAGTCTGTATCTTCCTGGCATTTTTTTGCCACTGTATAATAAATACATCATTGATATTCAGGTGTCCACTCTACAGGCTAGGAATCTTGTTCTTGTTTATTTAGCATTATTATTTGTTGCAGTGTAATAATAAGTAAAATCTGAGGAAGTCTGAGTTTAAACTATCTATATCAATGATTGAAAACTGTACTCAAGAGTAAGCATAAGTAATTTTGTTAATATTTTTCATTATTCCTAATGATCTGTTAAATAAATTTGTACTTTTAATGATAATGAACACAGTCTGCCATATACTCATATACTCTTTCTAGAACTTGTATCTTCTTTCCTATTAAGTGCTCCCAATCTGAAAACTAATTTTTTTGAACTAGGATTGTAGAATCAAGGCTTCTGTAGTCCTTAGCCAAGCTATTACACTGCATACTTTATTTAGAAATACTTGCATTATGAATCAAAAACATATTTGTCAGTAGTTGGTGTGGCCATGTAGCTTGGAATCTAAAAATTCCCCTCAGAGATAAATTAAGAGGCATCTTTGGAACGAAGACCAGACACTTTTGTACTCTTTTCTTGTACAAAAGACCTGACTTTTGTATTGTCAGTGATCTAATGTCAATAGTGAACCAACTAGGGAAGGAATCCCCCGGACCTGTTGTTTGTGAACAGAGAAGGACTGGTAGTGATGGTTGGGGGCAATCTTGAACACGACAGTCAAAATGGTAGAGTTTTCAATTCTTAAAGGAGTGGGGGGACAGCAGAACTGCTACCTTGGACTTTTGGAGGGCAGGTTTTGGCCTGGTCAGGAGACCAGTTGACAGTCCTCCCTTGGGAGGCAATCCTGAAGGGCAGAGGAGTCCAAGAAGTCTGGACATTCTTCAAGAAGGAAATCTTAAGGTGTAGGAGCAGGCTGTTCCCATGTGCTGAAAGATGAGCTGGTGGGAAAGAAGGCCAGCCTGACTGAACAGAGAGCATTGATTGGAGCTCAGGGATAAAAAAAAGAGAATTTATGACCTTTGGAAGAATGGGCATGCAGCTCAGGAGGACTACAAAGATGTTGTGAAGAAGGAAGAAAATTAGAATGGCCAAAGCCCAACTAGAGCTTAATCTGGCTACTGCCATAAAAAACAATATAGAATGTTTCTATCAATCCATCAGCAGCAAAAGGAGGGCTAAGAAAAATAGCCATCCTTTATTGGATATGGGGCAAACATAGGGACAAAGGATGAGGAAAAGGCTGAGGTACTTAATGCCTTCTTTGCCTCAATTTTTAATATAATATGAGTCGTTTTCAGGCTACCCAGTCTGCTGAGCTGAAAGACTGGAACAGGGAGCAGAGTGAAACCCCCATAATCTAAGGGGAAATAGTCAGCAACCTACTGCACCACTTAGACACACCCAGGTCTGGGGGGCCAGATAGGATCTGCATGAGGGTACTGAGGGAGCTGGCAGAAGTGCTCACCCAGACGCTTTCCATCATTTATCAGCAGTCCTGGATAACCAGGGAGGTCCCAGTTGACTGGAGGTGAGCAAATGTGACACCCATCTGCAAGAAGGGCAGGAAGGAGGATCTGGGGAACTACAGGCCTGTCAGTCTGACCCAGGTGACCAGGAAGGTTATGGAGCAGATCAACTTGAGTGCCATCATGTGGCACATACCGGACAACCAGGGGATCAGATGCTGCTGGCAGAGTTTGATTCTGATTATTTGTCTTTTTTTCTCATGTTCTCTGTATACAGACCTGAAAGAGAAACCCTCTTTAGAAAACTTCCAGTGGAGCATAGACCCAGGAGCTGACCTTTCACAGTACAAAATGGACATTACTGTGATTGATACAAAGGTGAACTTTTATAATAAGTCTGCATGTTCTATGATGTTGAAAAAGCCTGCAAAGGTAGTATCATGAACATTGCTCTGAACAGACCAAACCCACTTTCTAACAAAATTCTGAATTCGGCTCATTTGATATTTGTTTGCACTCCTGAAATGTTTGTTTATGTATAGTATAATACAGTTATCCTAAAACATTGCCACTGTCTAGTTGTGCTTGATAAACTCAGCAGGCATATTCTCAATATGAAAGTCATGCTTTTCAGGGTGGTTTTGAGTTCCTTTTAAGACAAAAAAAAAAGTTTTAAATCTCATCATTTTCCCTGTGAAAATATTCAGTGTGATATCTCTTTATTAAGTAAGAGAAAATGTGCCAATAATGACTATTATCTTTCTTTGAGTCGGGTACAAATTGATTATTAAGATCTCTGAGAATTTTCCTAAAGTCTGTTTGTTTTGTCTCTCTCATTTAAAGACTATGTTAAAATCTGTTAATTTCACCAGTCTTTAATTTCTGTATGTTTTGTGATTACTTTTTATCTTTGTAGAATTTAACATGGAATTTTCTAAGGCATTTCTTGCCCACCAGATAAATGCTTCACACTTGGATTTCAAAACATGTTATTCCCTTACCTAGATTTTACATCGTTGTCATGCAGATGTTACTGCAGGAAAAAAGTAAATCAGTGTCCAAAAAGAAGCCTGTACCTGCTATGGAAGTGTTTCAGATACACAGCAATGACACTGACTACACCAGTTGCTTCTGGGTGCAATTGTCATGTTTCCTTTTCTTATTTAGGGTGGTTCTCAGACCAGAGTTGGAGGGGAAGTTGTTGATATGGATTATACATATGTTAGTGACAGTGTGTTATTAAAAATGAAAAATCAAGAGCAAAATCAGGAAAACAGTCCAAGTAAGACTTTTTTTTGTCTTCCTCTTTGGTTTGCTTTTTTGTGATGTGGTGGGGTTTTGGGGTTGGTTGGAGATTTTTTGTTGTTGTGGGTTTTTTTTGGTTTTTTTTGAGGAGGAGGAGAAAAGAGTAACGGGCATTTTCCCTGTATGACTAGATAGTAGAAAATGGTTTGCAGTAAAAAAGTGCTGATGTATTTTTATAGGCTACACAGATCAGTCTGTTTTCTAGTAGAATTGGTGATGGGTTTTGTGTTTTTTTTAACTTAGATCTAGAAAATGATAGGATTTGTGCTGAGAGCCAGTAGCTATTTCTTTACAGTGCTTAAAGGGTGAAATACTTAACCATATAACAGTTCTCATCTCACCTGCCGCAATCGCTCTTGCAATAAACAGCTTTGAAAGTTATCTATGTAATCACATGAGTCTTCTGTGGGAAGACTGATTTCATTTTTACTGACATAAATAGAACTAATATGTTTAAAATAAGTCCAAATGTGTTTATATCACTTTTAATGTATGGAATGTGGTGAATCATGACTGCAGGGCAGTGACTTATTTCCTACCCACAGAAAGTATTTTCTTCTGCTTGGATAACTCCATAATTACAGTAACAAAAATTTCACATATCCAGAATTAAGGTTGAAGTTACCTCATGGTGATTTAGCAGTCAATCAAATTTTAGAAATTAGATCAAAGGTATCTATGCAAAATAAATGACCACATTTTGACAGAGAAGTTGCAGAAAGAATAAATGTATAGCTGTTGCTCAGTTAATTGTACTGGAGCAGGAAGTAAATGTTGGTTGTTTTGATACACATTAAATCAATATGCACTTTCTTGACTTTCTTGACTCAAATTGTTGAAACACTGATTTGTTCTTTATGCTTTTAATAACAGGAGGAGAAATAACAGAGATGTTTGATCGGACAACACATGAAGAATATGAATCCTGCCTACCAGAAGATAGTCCTTCTGCATGTGATGGAAAAGAAACTCTTCATGATGAAGAGCAGGATAAGGGAATAACAGCAGCAAGCAAGAAACTAAAGAGTGGGATATAATTTGGTTTTGTCTTTATTAGACTAGTTAAACTACAAGAGTTGATTTTAAATCAGACTCTGTTTTCTAGGAACAAATATGCCAAATAAACCACCAGTTCTTTTTTCATAAATTCATGGTAAAGTTGCTTAATTGTAAGGACATCACATAAACAAATATGAAAATTTTGTAGGTAGTTCATTTATATGATCACCACACGAATGTGGAATGGAAGTTGGCATAGCAGCGGAACAGCAAAGTGACTCTTGGCGGAAACACCAKGTTTTGGCTACAGAATATTTACTTCCTTTCTTCTCACTATTCTAGGTTCTACTGAAGATTTTACAGTATTTTGTATTTTAAGCAGCCTTTCCTTTGATGTTCTTCTTGTCTTTTTTACTTGTCTCACTGCTGTTTTCCTTCTGCTCCAGTAATGCTTTTTGATCACCGGTTCTATGAATTCTATATTATTTTTAGTATCTATTTGAATCTGTTGTCTCAGACTAAATGTACATGGCATTTTTGTATTTCTTAATAGTTGGATTTTTACCAACAGAAAGCTTCTCCAGGCTGTCTGTTAACCTTGTATTTTGTTTTGCATATGTATTTACAGAACATGAGGATAAACAAGATAAAGCCAAGCAGAAAGCTTTTGTGGAGCCATATTTCAAAAGTGATGAGAGGTAATTTAGTTTGTTCTGTGTAGGCATTTTAAGGCTCTTTATATTTTCCCTATAGGGAACTTGTTCCTCCATAAAATAAGCGTATCTGTGTGTAACAGACTAGCAGTTGAAGATACACAGGTAAAGGATCTACTAAATTAGATAAAAGACCTAGATAAAAGCTGGGGCAGGGGAAAAAATTAAACATGTTGAAATGCCTATCACATTTGCTGAAGAGAAGGGATTGCCTCTTCTGCTTTTTATAATTTTAGTGAATGTAGTGTTTTGTAATCCATGTGGTTTCTTACAGGCATGTGGTCATGTATGAATTTATGAGCCAAGAACCTATAGGGTGCTTGTACAAATGAAAACCTTTCCTTCTCTGGTATTTTTGCCTCTGGCTCTAGGCAATAAATGAACAGTGTTCAACAATTGTACCTCTTAGTGCCTCCTCTGTTGCCTTTCTGTTTAATCATCATTGCAAGTCTGAATCTTCATTTCATAATGATACCAAGCCCTTCAGTTAGCTTATATTTTACCTCAGTGTATGCTTTCTTTGTAGAGGAAAACTTGTTTAGCATTTTGTGAGCAGATAAGGTGAAAAGAATCTACTGATCTTGAACCCTAGCATATGTTCCTCTCGTGGAAATCAATGCAGGCATGACTGTGTCTTGGGCAAAAACAAATATTCTACAGAAGATCTATATTTGAATAATTTCTATATAGTAATTACTTTCACACTGTGAAAAGCCATAATAATAAGACACACATCTCTGGTTGTGTAAAAGCTCATATTACATTTGAAAATTATTTTGTTTATACAAAGAGCCCTATTCAGCTATGAAACACAGTATGATTTGGGTTTTGCGGGCATTTTCTGATTTTATTTTTTTTTTCTTTGACACTCCATCCTTGTGTTCTAAGAAATGGAAATTTCCAGTCACACAGAAGAAATTAAACTACTAGCATGTGAAAACGTTTTTGTTTTTCAGAAAGAGTACTGTGTTAGATTTTCCTCATATTGAGGTTATTCGAAAAAAAGAAGAAAGAAGAAAATTACTTGGCCACACTTGTAAGGAATGTGAAATAGTAAGTAGTGCTTTAAAATTTGGTCAGCCTTCCATTCTCCTAACTCAGACAGTATCTAAGTGCTAAAGTGCTGTTTTTAATTATTAATCTGGTTGCATCATCATCATCATTACCTACAGTAGCAGAGAAGTAAGTGTTTATCAAAGCTGCATAACCAAGTTTGTGGTTGGTTAGTTTGTTTTTAATGTAGTAGCTTCATATAACATAGAAAGTATTGAGTTTGATTTTTTGTGTGTGTATCTGTATGATAGAAGCTTCTTACATCGTGGTTCCAGTAAGATTACTGTTAATGCAAAAATACATTAGCTAGTCAAAGAACTATTACAGGCTTCCAAACTTTAGATCAAAAGCTCTACTGAACTTTACAAGTACTGAATAAGTAAGTTCTATATCCTGTTGGATAGATAGATAGATACATAGATACATAGATAGATACACAGATAGATTTTTTTTTTTTTTTTTTTGCTTGGTTGAGTTTTCCCTTGTTTCCTGAGATAATTTTTTTCAGCTAATTGAACCAGCATGGGTGACATTGTGTATATATGTGCAAATGCATGCAAAAATGTTTACCTTAGGAGGTTAAAAAGTATGAAATTTTAGGTTTCATGTTACGCATTTTTTCCTCACTTTCAATTTAGTAAATTGCATTCAGATACTAGGTGTAGAGATAAAATATTTAAGTAATTACATGTGTAGTAGGGACATACTTCATTTGGCCATTAATAGATTTTATTATCTAATAAGTGATGATTCAGTACAAGTGCAGATTAATGACTGAACAATGATGGCTTTTCTGGAATCTTTTCAGGTAATTTCCACACCTATATAGAACCAACATTTTTTTATAGATTCTCCTGCTATTCACTTTATAGTGAAGTCCCATTTACTTAGTTGAAGAAATTTATTAGAGTATGTTTTTAATGAAAACACATTCTGAAAAATAGTTTTAGTAAAACTCATTAAGTACGTATATTTAATTTTTGCAGTCAACTATAAATACCATTTTAAAAAACGTTTGATTTAAAGAGTTTGAAAGAAAGCAAAGCAAACCRCAAACCTTCAGTGTGCTTCATGGTTCCAGAGCCAGGTGTTAAGCATTGTAATTTCCTGTTTCTGTAAGCTAYAGATCTTCCCTCTGCAAATTAAGTCCTTGTTACTTTCTGTCGATTTAGAGTGATAACTGTGGTGTCTGGAAACATTCACAGCTCCAACTTTGTGACACTAGGTTTCGACATTAAATGTCAGGAAAGTTCGAGTTTGTTGTTGGTTTTGGCATTTGTTTTTTTTTTTTTAAGTCTGCACCATTCAAGATTAATGTCTTGGAATGTGTGGAATGCTTGGCTGTGTCATTGCACAAATAATAAAACTGGCTTTGAATTAAATGCCGATGGAAGAAGGGAGTATTGGATAAAGCATAAATGATGCTTTAAAAAAAGTCTTGTCTTACTGATTAGCCATATGGGTTTGAAAAGTCTCCAAAGTCTAGGGAAATATTTAGAGAATGGGTAGAAATCAGTAAATTGTTTCTGGCCATGTGCTGTGAGTGGGGTGAGTTACTGTCACTGAGAAGACCTGAGAGATTTAACTTCTGCACGTGCCACAGCAGGCTGATATTAATGTCCTTTATAAGTGTTTGTCTTAAAGCTTTGTGGAAGCATCTCATTCACTTTATAGTGTAGAACTTTTGATAAGAGGTCTTGTAGTTTTTTATGACCTTGCGATGCTATCAGAGAAAGATTGTAGGCAGAAGTTACTGGTGGCTTGTAAAAGTAACATTTGTTATTGTGGTTATTAAGTGTAGCTACACTTAGGTGAGTGGGAGAATCAGTCATATGTTTTTATGTGCCTTTAGATTACAGAAATTATTCTGTAAGTAAATTTTTGCTGAACTAATTGGAGGAACATTTTACAGGTTTGTTCCCTTTGAGACTGTAGAGTTCTGTTAACTGCAAGCTGTAGAGTTCTATTAACAATTATTTTACAGGGAAGATGGGATGAGATATGCAGTATTTTCACACACAGAAAAGCCTAGCTCAAATGTTTTGTGTGGATTAAAAATGCTGTGGACAGTGAGATGAATCTAGAAAACAGCTGAGAGTTCCTTTTGCTGTTTAGCTGACATGCATAACTCTCTCATTCTGTCAACCCTAAGAGATTTCTAAACAAGCCGAAGAAAAAAAGTTACTTTCTAATTCGTTTTTAAAGCATACTTATCTTTAGTTTCTGATTGGTCTTATTTTCTGTTCCTGCTAAACTGCACTGTATTTTTCATTGTTAGATCTGTAATTATTCCTTACCAATCATAAATTTTTTAATTAAAAAAAAATGTGACACTGCCAACTTTTATTAGATCAATATCTAAAATTTCAGACTGTTTACAGGATAAAAATAAGGAGCACTGCTAATTATCCCTAAATAAGACTCAGTATTATTTTGCTCACACAGATGTTGTAGAATTCTTATAATTAGTTCTCTTGACTTAACACCATGTTCTTAACTTTTGTCAATGAAAATTGAAGTGTACTAGATAACAATTACCTGTCCCTCCTCTTTGATTAGTCTCTAGGTGTTTAACTGAGTGACACACACATCTTTCCAGCTGGGTCTCTGAAGTCCAGTTGCATAAGTGACCCTAGTCTATCTGACTCGATCCCTGAGCTACTGATGATACCCACTAATGATGATATCCTACTGGTGATACCCACTTATGTTCTGGTCTTGGCATAGGCTTTTTTCAGTTTAAGAACATTGTATAACAAACTGAATCTTGTGTTCTTGACCAGGAGACCCACMTGTAGATCAGACTCCTGCACTAATAAGGGCTTTGAGAGGAGAATATGTTCTGGTGGYGCACTTTGTAAAACAGCACGAAATCTGAATTGATTTGGGGAGGGGAGAAGATGTGCCTTTTTCAGGCAGAGCTGCATTTCCCACAGACTAGAGCATTACAAAATGAAACAAGTCTATTTTTCCTACTTCATGCAGTTACTGACATTTTCAGAGCTGTGATTACTCTTTTCTACACGATCACCAGTATTTATATCACATGGGTTCTTTTGAGAAGGGTATTTATGCCTTAATATTTTGTCTGCTATTTAGTAGGGAAAAAAGATTTTATTAGCATGGTTCACAATTCCAGGTAGGTTTTCTGAAATGTTGCCAGTAGTTGGGTGCTTGAAATAATCTTTGTGGAGAGAGGTATCCTGTTCTTTTCCCGATTTCCCCAGTCTAGGTCACTTTCCATCTGATTGAATGAGTTCTAAACTTTAGTTTGTCTTTTGAGTTGTAACAAGGTCATTTCAGGAGAATTGTTTTACCACTTTCACAAGGGTCAAGTTTCTTGTGTGACTGTGACTGTTGGCATGCCACTTGAATCAAATTGTGCGTTCGCTTTGAAAATATTTTGACACACTGTGGGCTGTGAGGGCCAGATTTGTATTTTTAGGAGATACAACTAGAATTACAAATAAAAACAGTAGAAAACTGTGTGGAAAAAAATAATACCCTAACTTTCTATGATGCTACTCAGGGGAACACCCAGCTAAAAGGTTTGGAGAGTCTATATAGTTTTCTCATCACAGCCCCCAGTACAGCTGACAGGGTGAAAGAGTAGCCAAATTCACTGTAGAGAATGCCCAGCTGGCAGATAGTTTTTGGAGTCCCAGTGTCAGTCAGCTAGTTAAACTAGCTCGCTATTTACTTCTAATTTGAGGGTAAGAAAGAAGAAGCATTTTGACTTAAGTTTGCTGTTACTACTGTAAATTTGGACACTAAATAATTCTGCAGCATGGGTTTTGTAGTRTGGGTTTTTTCATTTTTTTTTATTGTATTTGTAAATGCAAGCTGACACTTAACATAAAAATTCCGATCTCTTTCAACACCTGTGCTACTTAGCTGTGTGAAATCAGTCAGTAAAACTGTTGACATAAGTAATTGCGCACATGCCTAAACCTTGTACCTATGGTATGTTAAAAGATAGAAGGTTAACAAATTTGCCACCATAAAGTTACACTTAATCTGTAAATTCAGTAAGCTTTCAAGATAATTGCCAGGTGTTTGTCACTTGGATAACAAATCTCTACTCTTGGCTATCCTCACCATTATTTTTAGATAACTGTGTTAATAAACACAGTGATTGATAATGTCAGTTGTGTAAAGCAGTTGCTCTGTATGTATGAATTTGTTAACTTGGATTTTTTTTCCCCTTAACATCCAGTATTATGCAGGAATTCCAGAAGAAGAGAGAGAGAAGAAATTAGCTTCCTGTTCAAGACACAGATTTCGCTACATTCCTCCAAATACTCCTGAAAATTTCTGGGAGGTTGGATTTCCTTCCACCCAAACTTGTGTGGAAAGAGGTTTGTGCAAAAAAAAAAGCTTACAAGCACTTTTTAAAGCTGATTTTTCTTTTCCCCTGAAATTAGATCTAGTTCATTTTGCAGCCTTTCTCACCCGGTCCTGTTAAGGTCTATTTATCAGTTGCCATTATTTTGAATAAATACTGTCTTGTTTTAGCAATTCCTGTACTAAGAATATTCCTTTCTTAAGAAAGGAATATAAGGAGACTTTCTTAGAGCCTAGATAGAGAAGGCAGAAATAATTAGGATTTTCATAGAACTTAATTTAAACCCTGCATATATTTGAACGTAAGCAAGAATGGGATTTTCAGAAACAAAAGCCAAGAGATTGTATTTGCTGAGGAGAGACAGGCAGCACTAYTGATGTCCTTTGTCAGTATTTGTCAGCTTCATAAAACCCCATGATAATGGAAATCTTGCAAGTAAGGTGTGATGAAAGAGTTTTTAATACATTTACCCTGCTTGTTAGTGACAATGAAAAGATGTGGCTTTGGTTTTTTTAACTCTTCTTCGCATAGAAGTATGTTCTTTCCTAAATAATTTTTCCAAATCCTAGAACCTGGTATAAAAATGAGTTTTTACTAATTATGTTAAAACATGGTGAGTTTGTAGTGTACTCTATGTACATTTCTTCAGAAGTCATAAAACTCTTAGGTAAGGAGCTCTATAGGGACTCCTAGTTACTTAGATCTTTTCTTGTGCATTAGCTGTGAAATATTAACCTTTGCTTTTATCTGTGCTTGTAACAGTATCAGGTCAGGCATAGGAAAATGTAGCCAGAGTTGTGTATGTGTATTGTGTGATAGTGTTGCAGTATCGTCCTTAATCTTTCAGAACAGAGACCCTTGGTTTTTAGTGATTTATATAACTTGTTACTACCCGTTTGGAATCTGCTTGCAGCCTCATTAAAAATCATCTTCTTGGCTGTCTCCTTGATCAGCGAGAGCAAGAGCAGTTCCGTTGTTGATGGTCCTCAACAGGATRTCAAGAGGCAGACTTTATGATCAATCCTCCCTTGGAAAAAAATATTTTATAACAGTGCAGCAATAACACTAAAACACTAGAGAGAGAAAGAGTTGCCATGATGAGCAATTGCAGCTGTCACTCCAAACTAGTGGTGTACAACATATGTATTTTCTACTTCTTATTGGTGTCTTGAGCCAACTGTGGTTTATGTTTGGGTTTTTTTAAAATAACTGAGTTACATAGACAGTATTTTCCAACAATGAATTAGGAATCTATTTTTCTGACTTTGGTAGATGTTGTTGCTGATAAACAGTACAGAATTGATGAAATCCAGGTGCTGAAACCAACTTGCATAAAATGTCTGCTCACTGTCAGTGTTAGCTAAGATGAGCATGTTATAGAAATTTTCTGTACACTCTTCTTATCAGAGAACGTTCAAGGTGTGTTTGATCAGCTCATGTTTGGCTTTTTCTAGTCTTTAATAAATAAGGGTGCTCTTAAAACAGAGGGATGTACTCTTTAGACCCACAGAGCACATGTGCTTAAAGCTTTCTCTGTATGACTAGGATTTACATTTTTAAAAGTGATTTGTATTAATCAGCTGAATTAGCAGTATCTGCATGCTTTGTTACTCTTACATAAAATCTTCTGTAGAAAGAAAATGAGAAGTGCAGTTTTGTTTTTAATAGAGGAATTATTCATAGTTTCTGTTCTTTTCTTCAGTGTTAACCGTGTTGCATTACTGTGCAGTCATCTACTAGAAAGCACCCGAGTGTTTTAATGAATAATATCGCATCTTGGATCTTGGAACTTTATATGTGAAGTGAGAGCCAGTTGCCACAAAAGGCAAAAAAAATTATGTTATATTTTGAGGGTAAACACAAATTGAAGCTAAAGTTATGCTTGTTTTTATATTGTGTTTCTGACCTCAGATTTATTCTTTTAAGGCTACATTAAAGAGGATCTTGCTCCCTGTCAACGTCCAAAAAGACGGCAGCCTTATGCTGTAATGTTTTCTCCAAAAGGCAAAGAACAGAAGACATAAAGGATGGGGAAGTAAGGAGTGCCAGCCTGAACTGTATCTTTCCTGTCCGTAGATATTTATAGTTAATATAAACTTGAAATAAAAGAACTGTGTTTTTCACAATGATAGATAAATTGTTTAATTGAAGATGTAAATTTTATAAAATTCATTTGGAAGTCTGATGTACCAGGAAAGAAAACTATTTAATGTATGTTTGTTTCATATTGTGTTAATACATTTTGTATTAATTTTTGCACCTGTCAGACAAGTCTCGTATTTTTTTTCTCTAAGATCAACAGCTAAAATTCYAGCAATTCCTATCTAAACTTTGTGTCAGTGAGTAACTGCTTTGAAGTCACTGAAATTAATTGTTCTTGCAAGGGTAAATGTCTGTCAGTGGGAACAGAAATGACAATTTTCTAGGGTGCTTTTATTTTGCACTGGATTTTCTTATATATCCTTTCTCTTATGGCAATAATGGTTATATCTATTTGGAATAAAGCTGTATTAAATATGAAATGTATCTACGGTTAATAGTTTGGAGGTGGGAAAACAAGGAAGTCGAAGTGTCTTTCTTAAATTCTGGTGTTAAATGTATAGCACCATGTTTCCCTCAGCATTTAAATTAGAATATCCAATAGTCTTTTTTTTTTTCTCCTAACTTGGAATCTGTTTGCATATATATGTCTCATTTATTGATAGAGATAAGCATTGTTATTGCTAAATTTCAGTGACAGCTCTGCCCAGACTTCTCCTAGTAGACAGTGATGTCATCACCTAGATTACAAACGATTCTACAGAGATATTTTAAATTAATTTTTTGTAGCTGGAGATATAGTTCCATGCTTGCATTTGGAAAGTAAGATTACACAGTATCACAGAGGCTGGGTAATACCTACATAGGTAGGTGGGCCAAAGATCACCGTAAGATACTTAGGAATAAAGAGGCTACAGTCAGAGTTAGGTTGAACCAGTGAGAACTCTTTTAAAAAGAGATCATAAAGCAAGCAACTATTTAAATGCCTTAAATCAAAATAAAATAATAAATAGTACAGATACATCGGGGGGGGTTATATATATATTTATTTATATGTATAAATGCATCTATAATTTCTGTTCTTRTATTTTACGTGTGTGTATATGTTTGCATAAAAAAGTATGTATTTAAAAACTTAGCGGATAGGACCGTTTAAATCCAGGTGCAGTGAATCCARAGGTTGTGGCATAGGCCTATGAAGAAGACTAAAAGAAACGGGATCAATATAACTGTAACACTAAGCAACACAAAATCCTCTTAGGTCGAATTCACAGGCTTTGCAGAAAAATTGAAGGTATAACAGTAGACACTGTCCCCATCCTACCTGCTTAGTTGATTTAGTTGCTTTAGCATTTCACAGGGGTATATCCTAAGGAATGCCAAAAGCGTAAGCCAAATAGCAATGGAAGTCTTTAGTCATTCCTGTATAATACATGCTGACAGTAAATGTTTGCACACTGTAAAAGTTCATTTCTTGGAGCAGGCAGTCGAAGAACCTATGCTAAGGTAAGTCTGGTTTCCTGAAAATTAAAAAAAAATCTGAAGAAAATTATCAGGTGCTGCCAAAAAGTGGAATTCTTGCAGGTGTCTTGAAAATTGTTTTAAGAAGACTGTTACATGCTCTGAATAAATATTTAGCCATTAAAAAAGCTTTTAACAAGGAAAGTAGGATAGGAGACTGCTTTTAATTAGAGAGAATCTTTACAYAGTAGAAGCTATGTCCACAAAAAGAAAAGTGGAAGCACTCATTGTAACTCATCAAATGTAAATTTTGCTATGAAGTAGGCTGTTTGAGAAAGTTTCTGGAAGAAATAATTATAAGTCCTATTTTAAGAACTATCAGAAAGAATGAACTTTATCAGTGAAAGGGTAAAGTAAAAGACTGAATAATAATGGGAACATTTAAACGTAAAAKGATGAGAAAAAAGGGGATTTTTATGGCAATGTTCGTTATGGAAGTGCCTAAAAGAACATTCTTTGCAGGGTAGGTGGGCAGAGCTGTTGTGAACGGAAATGGCAGAAAAGGTCTATTGCAGGGGTGTTGGCAGGCAGCCAGGATTGGACCCCACTCCCATAGATTGGAAAATGAGAGAAGAAATTACTAAATCCCTCACTGTAGGGACATGACATTCAAAGGAGCTTTGGTGGTCAAGGAGAAAAAAGTGACAATTCTGCCATCAGGCTTTAAAAAATACTCCAAGGAGATCAGGGGAGCTGCAGCCTGATGAGTTTTATGGAGTATTGGGAACTGGGCTAATTGATAAGAGTATAACGAACAAGATTTTCAGAGTCATGGATAAATATAATGTGAAAAGATGACACTTTTTAAAGGTGCCATTCTGATGGTTTTTAGACTCTTTGAAGGTGCCAAAGCATGATTTATCTGACAGCTCACAGTAGAACCAACTTGTACAAAAGGAAAAGTAGAACCGCTTCACACACAGGAAGGGGTGTGATAGATGCCAATAAAGTCATGAAGTGTGGAAGCAGTGAATAGCAAGGGTTGCTCTCCAAGGGGCAGCAGGTTTAGTTACAGGCAGAAAGGAGCAGATAGTGTCTGCGAGGATGTTACTGCTCCACTAGAGGACAGTAAGGAACTGCTTTTGAGCTTAAAACGGTGTAAGAACTGCCCTTGCCTTTTTAGTTGGCCAATTTTATAAGACTTTAATTGATTTTAAAATTGTAGATCTCTCACCTGGCTCTTCTAATGCTAGAAAAACTATTTCACTTCATCTTGACAAGAGATCAATTGTAAAAATCTAGAAACAAGAATAGAAACAGACTATGATTTCACCTCCAAAAAAATAAGAGAAGTTCCTAGAAAAATACCAGAAGTCTAAGCAACATTTGTATACCAAAAATATTATTGAAACTTGCAGATTTTTTAAATGTAAAGATTTCTATTTGCAGTAATTTYGAATTATGACTTACCTGTATTTTTAGCACACTCTTGAAATAATACATATCTTTTGCCCAGAGGAAGTGGAAGAAAAAAGGAAGCCAATCAAACCCCGCAAGGAAAGTCTGCTAAAAAAATTAACTTTGAATGTAGTTACATTTATACATACTGGCTGTCTGTGTCCTCTTCATGGCATGGCAGCACACTGTGATCGGAGTCAGCTGCACTATCAGAGGAGTGGACTGTGTTCTTTGAGATTTGTGGTTTTTTCCACATCTGTAAGCAGTGGGGGGAAAAAAAGAAATTTTGGATAAAAATCATAAACTGAAGTAGGTTTTTGTCACTGTAGGGGATTGGGGCAATTGACTAAACCCAATGTTTATGAGCTAAATATTCAATGACTTCTTACGTGAAGCCATTACTCAAGKTGAGAGAGCAGGAGAAATTTCTTCATGTGTATTCAGGTATGAGCATCCAAATGGGAATCTCTGAACAGCAGTGCCTGTGGGGTCATGCATCCACCATCTGGCMGAACAACCAGGATAGCCATGATGTCTTTTAGTTTCCTCTCCTTGTATGTGACTGTATCTTAGGATTCATCCTGCCTCTTCTCCTTCTAGAAGGGAAAACTTAGCATAATTGATGCTAGGATTTGTGCACTCTGTATTTGTGTGAATAAATACTAATACAACATTTGCCATGACTGGAAGAGCTTGAAGACTTGACATTAATGTAGTAAGAACCCCCAAAGAAACAGTCATGTCTAGCAACTCATCCATTCGACATCATCAAAAACAACCCTCACTGGAATGAGTTGAAGTGGCTTCTGAAAGTCAGTTTTTCTGAACTTGGATCAAGGTAAAGCTCTGGAGTTCCAGCTGAGCTCCTTCTGGCCTGCTGGAGTACAGCACATCCATCACCCCTGTATTCCTAGTGATTCTTAGCATAGATTCCAGCCTGTGGTGTTCAGACAGTGGTATGGGGCCCAACAATTGTACAATCTTCAAGTCAGCGGCTTAGTGTGCTTCCCAAAAACATAAAGATGGCAAGGTCATGGCTTGAGCACTTCTAAAGTGTTATCTGTCCACTCTGCAAACAATCAGCCTGAGAAGGAAGCCTTTGATCAAAACCCATTTTTTGGGCTGCTTGGAGCACAGAAGTCGGACAGATTGCTGGTAAAATGTCCACAGGCACATTGAGTTTCCTGCACTGCCTACAAGGCCAACTTGGTTTTTAGTTGTTTTTAATAAGTTGTGCTTTTGAACTTTGCCTTTCTCGTGCAGAAAGGATGAATGCCTTGTCCCTAATGAAGCAGGAGGAAAACAGTGTCTGTTTGCTGATAATTAGAAACTCCTGTCAAAAGAAAAACAATACATGAGGACAAAATCGTAGGCAATAGAAGAACAGAGGCAGGAGTGGAAGAGAGTGATGATGTGCTTGGTGGTGGTATGTCATGGGGTATCAATGGACTCTTGTTTTTAGAAATAATAAACRTCAGCCCCGATCCTCAAAGAAAGGGGCTTGCTATATTCAAATAAGTCTCCTTGGAAGAAGGAGATTCCTTTGTCTCGTGTGTCTTAATGTAGAAAGACTGCTCGGTCTGAACATAGTCTATCTTTGCTTTATTTCTGCAAAGAGTGAGCATAAGATTTCCAGGTGATCTCTGTGTACAAGTATGAACACCTAACTATGAAGGAAAGGCAGCAAGACAGTGCAGAAATAAGCCCAAGGTTTCCCTTAATGGAAGAATGACCACGCTTGCTTTAGGCCCATATAGTTTCTTTGGCTAAAAACTGAAATGTAGAGTGTTTTCCTCAGAATTTGTCTGGCTTCTTTAGTCTGTACTTTGCAATCTGTGTTCCTCTATGTCAGCACATCAAAAAATTGTGTGCTGTAGATGATATAAACAGTGTTGTCTCCTGTGAATTATTTTGCATGTTACAAACTGATGGGTCAGCACAGGTTGGGTGGTTGTGTCTTAGAACAAGGATGTGCTATAAAAATACACAATTCACTTTGATCATCAAGTTTGAAATTATGAGTCCTCTAAATATACATAAATCTCCTCTCAGTGGTCATATTAATATGAGATTTTTTCTGAATTACAATTATCTTCTGTCTCCTACTCTTTTAAAAGCTGCTTCTCCTCTTTAGAATATTTTTTAGGATATACATATGTGGCTATCCCGGGCACAGTGCTTGAGGTGCAGGCATCATCCCAGCAGCGCCACATGGACTTCCASGGGTCTGGGAGAAGTTCTTATGATCATTGTGAGGAGAGGCACTGGGGGCCTCCAGTCAGGGGCAGAAATGTCTGTCTCCCACACTTGGCGATGGTGGGAGATAACCCTGCCCAGCAGGAACTTTGAGAAGGACATTTGAAGACCGCTTGTCCTTGGGTGGTTTTTGTCTGCATTCCAGCTGCAGCCRTGAACAAGGCTTTTCAGGTTCATTTATAGCCAAGGCTCCTGTTTAGCATCTTGTTAGGAAAATTACTTTGAGCTTAAGGTCAACATGGGAGAAGGGTTTTTCATTACATATGGGAAAGCTGATTTAAGCTAAAAAGCATGTATTTTTTGGGAAGTTATCCTCAAACTAGAATATGTTACCAAATCAGGACAGTAACATTTGGTGTATACTTTGTACACCAGCAAGTGACTATGCTTGGAACTAACCAGTGAATCAGCAAAGTTTTAAGTGCAAACTGGTGACATACATGACATATTCAGACAAGAAAAGCAGGGAAAATATCCCCAGAAATAATAGTAGGAAGAGTTCCATGTCTACCTCTTTTCCACCCATTTCTTCTATGAAGATATTACACCTATGTGGTGATGATGCACATTAATGTATTTCAGCTACTGTATTGGAATAAATATAGTATTAACCCCAATTTGGAAATACAGATGATCTCCCTTTTTCCCCCTTTCTTATTTCTGAGTGGTTTACCTAGGACTTTGAACTTCAAAGTAGAGATCAGTTAGATTTTTGGTTGGATTTTTCTTTTCATTAAGAAAAAAACACAGTGGTAGAAAGGACAAAACCTTCATATGCCTGTGCTCCAAAGCCAGTAGGAATAGATAGGAGACACTGCTGTGGATCAGACACACGCGAAACAAGAAGCAGAGGGGGCAAAATTCAGATCTAGTCATCAGCTCAAATCCATAAAGCCCCTCAATTCCCTCACAGTCAAAATTACCAATGCTATGAGTCTTTTTAGAGCAGTTTTAAATAAAGTGAGAATAATATGAGGCTAGATAAGAATGGAATAACGATTTAGGGGCCTTTAGGAATATGTTTTGTCTGCTTTACTTGTGCCCTTGGGTAAATCAGCTGTGGGAAAAGATAAAGAGATTAAATACAGTCTTTGAAATTACATTCCTAATGACTCACCATTTCAGCAAGCTTGGGAATTTAAGATGCAATTGAAAAGAAGCATAAAATAAAAAAAAAATCTAACATTATCTTGGATAATGTGTATCAGATAATGAGTTGATACTCTTTTAATGTTGAACAGATGTCCTAGGAGAGGCAATTGTTTTAACTCAAATGTTCTTTCACTTAAGCCAGTTTGCAAAAATACAGGTACTCTCTCTCACAAATGTAAGGATGAATATAATTAGAACCAAGACACTAATAGTTGCAAATCAGAAAATCTAATTTCTTATTTCTATTCTGTAGAAATATCCTGCATCTCAAATTGTAACAGTCTTCCACTTTGGAACAAAACAGCAAAATTGTCTATGAAATTAAATCTAAAATAATTGGGTTTGAAGTATTAGACTTCTTGAAGTATTTCACTCTGTCCTAGCAATTGAGCATATATCATTACTGTCAAATTAATAGAAGCAAGCAAGAAACTCCAACTGATCATGACAACCCTCTCTGAAATTACTGTGTTCTTTATATGCGTTTCTAAAGTGTTTTGCTTGCTGGGTGTAACTGAATACTTTTCAGTTTGCTAGCCAGCCAAGCACACTCTTATTAATTGCTAATAGATCACTAAATGCTTGGCAAACCATTCAGAGAAACCGATGGGACTTTTGAAGTTTAATCCTAATAATTTGACACTTAAGCAAGAAAAAAAGGAAATGTAAAAAGTTGCAAAGAATATTTCTTTTAGCCATACTTCTATCTACTTCTTTTTTAGTCTGTAATAGAGAAGCACATGAAATCATTTGAAATATGATTCTCTTCTTCTCAAACCTGTTTGGAAGAGTTAACTGTTTAGGGGGGGTGTCAGAAAGCCTTTTTTTATTCCTCAGCCTCTGAGTATTGACAGAGAATATTTTCTGAGTGATTCTTGAAAAGTCTTATGCATTCCTGAGAAAAGAATTGCATATATGTCTCATCTGCTCCATCTGCTGTAGTTAATGGAGAGCATCAAGCCAGGGGAGTATGGGATTAGTGGTGTGCACTGGTAAGCCCCTCCACAACTGCACTCATCAAGACTTTGTTAAGGCTCTCCTCTATCCAAAGGATAAGCAAAGGAGGCTTTTGTGAAAATTTTGTCAAGACACGAGATAACCAAACTGTTCTGATATAGCATTGTGGAAATATACATGGAAATATATTACTTATTTCATAAGTTATTAAATGTGATTAATACTTCTTTTAAAAGACAGGTGTGTGCTGTGGAGACTGGTGGTCTCCAGGCTGTGCCATCTGTTTAAAATTACTGCATATATGATATCACAGAACGGGGTTCATTTATAAAAAGGCATTTATGTTAAAGCAAATGTGAACTAGCACTGAAACAATTACTTTTAAAATATATTTCCCTTTGTGATGGCAACAATTTCCAATTCAGTCTATGTAAAAACAGATCTCATGGGTTTTCTCAGAAGAAAGCTTCTGCAGAATCTGTTTATCCTAGAACTGAACTGGGAAGGACCTGAGAATAGGAATAGTAAGACTTAAGGCATTTGTTACCCCAAGAGACTACAAATGATTACTCCAAATGGGTCTGTAGACTTGACATGACCTATTCTAGGGGCTCTCACCCATGTCCCCATAACCTGTGGCAGGTCTTTTACGCCCAGCAAAGATACCCACGAGCTGTGGTATGCACTGAGTCATTCTCCTAGAGGGAACTGCCTTCAACATGCAGTTATGAGACTCACAGGAGTCTCCCAAAACCAAACATTTCTTCTTTCTGCCACTCTAATTTGCTACCTGAAGGCAGCATCCTGCTTTAACCTGCTCAGCTTTTCCAAGTTCTAGATGTACATCCCTTTCCAGGAACAAAACCGATGCTTGTCTGCCAAGGGGCATCACCTGCATTCTTGGTGGTAAAATATTTCCTCCAGCAATTTCCCATCTCTCTTACAATTCTGGAGTCAGGCTTTCAGTTCAGACTAACTTGAAATGTTTTCAAAAGGGGATCTTGTTTCTAAGGGCAAGAGACTCAAGATGCTATAAAATATGATGGAGTTCAGCAATTAG
This sequence comes from Amblyornis subalaris, assembly GCA_018881555.1. NCBI lineage: Eukaryota > Metazoa > Chordata > Aves > Passeriformes > Ptilonorhynchidae > Amblyornis > Amblyornis subalaris. Next base: position 12,397,065 of record JACAXG010000001.1, on the reverse strand, counting down.
AAAGCAAAGTGCTGTAATTCACATCTCACTGCAGAAAGCTCAGCTGTAGGTTGGGGCACTGGCAAAGGGCAACCCATGTGGAGGGAGTTTTGTGGGAAGATATTCCATTTTCTCAGAGAAGCGTGTTAACATAAGGATGGCCCAAGACCATCTTGTCAGATCCTGGCCTACTCTACAGCCACTTTCAAAACTCACCAATCTCTATTAACCTACTCTGGTGGCTTTACTTGTGCCAGCACTCAACTTGTGGCTGTTCAATCAAATATTTCAAGTTGGCTTACTGTATTTTAAATCCTATTGCCTCTTTTTCTGTATTTTTTACCACTCAGACAAACAGAACTGCATTTTTAATAGATTTATGCTATATACTAGCCAAGAATAAATCATGCAAGTGGAAAAATATCAGACAGAATGTGGAAAAATAAAATAATGTGGTTATGCGTGTGGCTGCTGTCTCTGCAGTCCTCAAGCAGAATATCTGCTGCTCTGCACATCTCTCATTTTTTGAAAGGTAAAAAAAATCTGCARCATAAAAGACCTGATATTCCTTGGCCATGGCTGAAGCCAAAGGGAGGAATTTTTCAGGGAGGATTTCTGAGCTCCCACTCGCTAGCCTATCCAATTTTTTAAGGCTTTGTGATAATACAGACTCATTTATTGCTCAGAAGTGGCCTGCATGTAACTTTATATCAAGGAGGTTTGATGAATTTTCAACATGTGAAATTCCAGAATTTTCCTGGCCTGCTGTCAGCACTTCTGAGATCTTCCTCTTTCACTACTTATGTGTGTGCAATTAGGTGTTTTGGTTGTGTTTTCAGATCATTTCCCTTTCCCATTTTCATTGCCGCATTGCTTTTGAGGGTCCTGATCTCACCACGAAGCCCACAGTTGTTGTATCAACAAAGCTGCAGCCCCTAAAATCCAAAGATTGTATCAATTTATGCTTTTATTTAAGCAAAGCTTTCAAAGTAACCTGAGAGGGCAAAAAGGTTTCCATATGTCAGACCTGGTGTTGTTATGTGACGAAAGGTAGGGAGACTGTAATAACCTCACTGGGTACAGGATCCCTCCCTGCCTCCCTCCATCCTGTCCCAGAGGACCCTTAGCCCCATGGGCCAAGAGTGACATCCATCAGGGTGAGGCCAGAGGAGAYGCTCTCCTGGAGGGATTGGCATGTTATGGGGTGCGGGGAAACAGTGTCTTGGGATGGAACAAACTTAAAGGATGTTATGGGGGGGAATCAAAAGTGGCAAAAGGATCATGGTGGTTTGGGGAATAATGAGTAGGGGAGAACTAAGGGATATAAGAGGTCAGTGCACACCAACGGTGGCTGGTCAGTACCCTTGTCTGGCCATGCCCTGCATCTCATTGCTGCCATCTGTCATGTCTGCTCATTTAACTGTTTCAAACCATTTCCCTGGGTAGAGGGTCCCTACTGTTGCTGGCAGGCAAATGGAATAGGTGGCTTGGGAGCCCGATACTGAGGCAGAAATAGCCTGGGGCAGATGTTTTTCCATCCCTACCTGCAATTCAGCTGGACGAGCTGGCCTCTGGTCCAGGTCAAGCACAGGGGAGAGTGTGGGGTCTGGGGTTCACTGTGAGACCTGTCTGCATGTGTGTGTGTGTGTGCAAAGGTTGATGAGACCACCCAGTGCCAGCTGCCAGGGAGGCTGAGTGTCCATGGTTGCAGGAGGTCCATAGCCTTGTGTGTGTGTGTACACACAAGGGGGGTTGGGGTTTGTGTGCCTGCAAATGTGTGGGGCTGGAGCCCTCGGGGGGCTCATGTGCCCACCATGTGCCAGCAGCTACTGYATAGATTGGATATATGAGGACAGTTCCTGCCCACATGGGGTGTGTGTATGTATTTCCAACACACAGGCCTTCATGACACAGGGCCGGACAGGACTAAAACTGTGCTGCTTGTACAAGTGTTGTGTTTTCTGGGTGTGCTGGTTTTGCCTGGGATAGAGTTGGTTTTTTCAATGTAGCTGGTGTGGGGCTGTGTTTTGGATTTGTGTTGAGAACAGTGTTGAAAACAAAGGGATGTTTTTGTTATTGCTGAGCAGTGCTTACACAGAGTCAAGGCCTTTTGAGCTCCTCATTGTATTGTGCCAGCAAGTAGGCTGGGAGTGCACAAGGAGTTGGGAGGAGTCAACTGACTCCAACTGACCAAGGATGTATTCCATACCATATGGCATCGGGCTCAGCATAGAGAGCTGGGGGAGGAAGAAGGAAGGGGGTGTTATTCAGAGTGATGTATTTTATCTTCCAAAGTCACCATCGGGTGTGATGGAGCCTGGCTTTACTGGAGGTGACTGAACACCTGCCTGCCAATGGGAAGTGGTGAATGAATTCCTTGTGGTGCTTTGGCCGTGTGAATAGCTTTTGCTATCCCTACGAAATTGTCTTTATCTCAGCCCATGAGTTTTCTGCTTTTAGCCTTCTGATTCTCTCCCCCATCCCACKGGGTAGGAGTGAGTGAGCAGCTGAGCTGCCAGCTGGGCTTAAACCACAATATTAGGTTGTGGTGTGTGGCCACATGTATACAGGGTTTGTATGTGTGCCAATTTGGAATTCGTGCTCAGCTTGGCTACAGACAATTTTTACCTGCTGGGCTGCTGCACCCAGCAGCCCCCAACCCTCTATGTCCAGGACTCTGCTCTGCTAAATGCAATGGGTATGAATAAGTGACCTAAAGTCTGATATTTAATGAGTTGAAAACTATTGGGATTTCTAAATGAAGGAYTTTTTTCTTATACAGAGAAGGCTTGCAGACACACAGGGTCCACCCTGTCTCTGCTGGTGGCTGCTAAGGGATCTGTACAGGGGAAAGTAATTTCTGACTGCTGCACTGGCACTTCTAACTCAGCCACTATGCAAAAATAAGAGATATAAACTATGGAGCTGCCACTAGTGCAGAGGTTGCAGCTTCTCCCATCAAATTTAACTAGTGCAAGGCCATGCCTCCAGGAGGGCCGTGCCTGTGGGTTTCATTCTCTCATGCTGCGAGGGATTGCACAGCTTCCAGCACAAGATCATAAGCTACATGACCTGGGGCTTCAGATCCCTCCCACTATCCAGTTACTAGGAATTTTCCAGTAAGTGAGACCCCATAAGGAGGTGTCAGTGATAAAAGCCAACCTGAGAAGAACCCTCTCAGCATCAGCGCTGAGCACACTAATAAATCATTTAGCCCAGCACCCTCTAAATACCAGCCCCAAAGCAGCAATATTTACCTAAGGTTCTCCAGCACCTGCACAGATGGTCTCTGACTGCTTACGTTCCAAGAGAGCTCTCAGCATGAGCAAGAAGGGCCCTAAGTGGGGGAACAGCTCAGGCTATTCACGGGGACAGTTTGCATGGTTAGCTCTGGGTACTAAACAGTGCAAAATAAAGCAGAGAGTATTTCCTATGAGTCTGGGAATTCTGACCTGCTTCTAAACAAGCATCTATTTGCTCCAAGTGTCAAAACCACAAACAAGCACAGTAAAAACCTTCTTCTGAAGGCAGAGTGATGGAAAGCTTTCAAATGCTTTAAAATCCCTGAGATCCTTTAAAATTCACTTTTAAATTTCTGAGTTGTGGTATCAAGGAGAAATGCCACCTCAGCACTTGCTAGGATGACTGGCTGGGTTGGCTGTGACGCCGCTTGGAACACCTGACCCACTGCCCAACTAAGCAGAGACAGGAAACTGCACAGGTGATGCCTCACGTCCTCCCACCAGGGTAACAAAAGACAGTGGAAGCAGGTCAGCCTTATCTCCTTGTCTGCCTTTTGGTCCCAAGTGAGACAGTTTCTCTTTGCAAGCATTGCTAAGTATGAGTAGTTCCACACTCTCACTCTCCCATACAAAGCATATTTTTAAAATAACCATTTTTAAGCCATGCATTGATACAAGGCAGTCCTATCACAGGAGATGCACACACAGCTGGGGCTGTGACACAGTTCTGTGCTGGAGATTCCATATTGTCATTTCCTGTATGCTTCTGTCCAAGCTGTGCTCCTGCAGGTGCTTTGACAGTCAGAAAGCTCACTCAGAGTCCTGCCTGTGGGATGGGGACAGGCGCATCTGTCCCCATCTGCATGACACTCTGCTGACATCCACCGCCCACATGCAGGTAGGGCCATGCTACAACAAAGCAGGAACATCCTCTGCCTCCAACAGCTGTACCAGCAGAAGGGTGGAGCACATCTCAACATGATGGTCCCTCAGAAGAGACCCCTTTTCAGCCTCCACTGACATTTTCAGCTCCCAGATGGGTGTGTTAGGATTTAATTCCACCCAACAGCCTCATTATAAGAAAAAGATTAAAACATGGAGGAGCAGAGTAATTTAAAAGTCGTAACACAGGAACAATGGATAATGCACCAGCTGCATGGAGTAACATGGAACCCAGAACAATACTACCAGGGGCCAATATCACCATGCGATTTTTCTTGCAATTATTTGTCCCGTTCTGCAGCACTTTGCACACCTTGGACTGGTCCCCCTTTTTTACAAGATGCCCATCTCCCTGGCTTGTGCCTTTATCCCCAACTCCCAAGCTCTGAAGCCAGAGGACTTCTATTTTGCCTGAAATCTCTTCCCTGGGACTGGGGAAGGAGAAAGACCTATGGTCCCTCATCTCTCCCCATGCTTAGATATGCAGTTCCCTCCTCTTAATTTAGTTCCTTGAAACAGCAGAGCAGCCATGAACATGGGGTCAGTCAGTCACCAGAGACTGGGGAGGGAGCAGAGGAAGGTGCTGTACAGCAGCAGATGGGCACTTGTAGCTTCCAAGGAGACCAACATAGGAGGAAGAAGCAGCACAGACAACATGTGAAGAACTAACCACAGACCCCCTCCTCCACCTTCCTGTGCCACTTTGGGAGAGAGATAAACTGGGAGTGAAGTTAAGCCCAGGAAGAACGGAGGGATAGGAGGAAGGTGTGTTAAGATTTGGACTTTTATTTCTTATTACCCTACTCTGATTTGATTGGTAATAAACTAATTTCCCAGAGTCAAGTCCATTTTGTCTGTGACAGTAGTTGGTCTCCATGGTCTCTCCCTGTCCTTACCTTGACCCACGAGCTTTTTTATATATTTTATTGTATTTTCTCTCCCCTGTCCAGCTGAGGAGGGGAGTGATAGAGCATCTTTGATGAGCACCCGGCATCCAGCCAGGGTCAACACACCACAGCCTCTGACCGTGCATGCCTCAAGAAAAGGAACAAGGATCTCTCTAGCCTCCGCCTAATATTCAGCCTGCTCCCCCAGCAGGTAAATATTTCTGGAGCAGGTATTTCTAAAACATGTGCCAGGGAGACGAACAGTGAATCACACAGGCCAAAGTAAGCAGTCAATACAGTGACCCAAATGCAAAATGGTCTGGCACAATGTGTTCCACGCCAGCGCACTGAGCATCCATCCATGCTGCACGGACAGTCCTCCTCACTGAGAGACAGGCCCTGGCAAACCTCCCCTTTCGCCTGGGTTGAAATTTTTAGAATAGAAGGCAGCTTCAAGGTTTGGTCCATATGTTTAAAGATAGCAGTAGGAAGAGCAGCTCCACTAAACCACTGCTGTGACTTACAGAAAGAGTCTAGGAAAAGACACAGGTAAAGTATAGCAAGCTGTTCTTCCGGCAGCACGGCATCCCAGCTTCCTGAAGTTCAGAGATTTCCTGCACCAGAGGTTATGCGTGGACCATCATCTGAATACACAGCTTGATCGCACCCTCCATGGAGGAGGGAGGCTTGTTCCCATGTGAAATAAGCAGGTATCCCAGTGGAAGTGAACAAAATGTCTTCATGGAACTGCGCCTAACACCAAGGTTCGTGAGCATCCTGCCATTCCGACAAATGGTCCAGCTTGGAGTGAGCTAAAGCTATGAGTCAATAGCAGGATCCGTGTGCTGGGCATTAAAGGAAATATTTCCATATTTTCCTTTCAGATTGTGTTGAGACTGCCTCTGTGTTCTGGGCCTGACTTAGCAATGCTTGCTCACAGCAGAAAAAATCCAAATCTCAGGTGATGTGAAGTCCCTCCTACATCTTGTTAWGGTCTCTCAAGCAGAGGGGATGAGCTGTAGCAGAGCAGCAACTTGAAGCCACGGAGAGGGAGCAGACCAGCCAGCAGAAAGCTGACAGTGTCAAAATTACTTGTGTCCCACCTGGAGGTCCCAGGAGGATCTCAGGAGGTGCCCTGTTCAGATGTGCTGACCACAGTGCCAGCCTGGGGCACTGCTGCTTTCCACCAGCTAATGTTAAAAGAATAGACTGTTTCCTTGAAAAGTCCTCAGGACGAGGATGCAATCCCCAGAGAAGCCCTGCTGGCAGCTGAAGTCTGTGTACCAGACTTTACCAGCCAGACGAGGCCAGGCAGGGGAGGAAGAGGGCTTCCTACAGCCCTTCATCCCCTCGGTTCAGCATGTGCATGGCTTCAGGCACAGGCTCGGCTGTATGAAGGCTAAGACTTGGTTTTAATCATGTCTCTAAGAGAATACAACAAAAAGCTGTGAGCATATTTGTTTGAGGTATGAATACCTAATGGATCAAATACCAACCAAAACTGAAACCGCTGTAATTAACCACTGTGTAACAGAGATTTCGGTTTGTCATCACAGTACTTTTAAATTAGGGGGTTATCTGCATGTAAATCATGAGTATTTTTTTAGAAAGGGAGGAATCCTAGAACAACTTGATTTGCTCTAGGAACACATTCTGGAAGTCAAATTTCTATTTATTTACAGACAACCAAAATGAAAATATTATGTCTATTTTCATGTGGCAGGCTTAGAAAACAAAAACAGTTACAAGAAAAGCATGTGATGGAAAGTTATGTCCTCTCACTGGGACTGCTCAGACTGTGAGAAGAGAAGGAAAGGGGAGGGAAGGAAAATATATGTGTGTATGTATATATATAGATGTATATATTTATTGATGTATATTTAGTGCATGTTTATTTATATATATTTATATAGAGAAGTAAGAATCATAATCTCATGAGAAACCAATATGAGTATTTTTAGGCAACATGAGAATAAATAATACTTAGGCTGCAAGGGAGCAATATGTGCACCACAAATGTGCACATCCCTGGAAGGAACTGGAGGCCTGGACTACAGTAATTTTGATGATGGCATGAATGAAAGACAACTAAATCCAGGCTCCAGTTCTCACCACCACAGCTCCTGAAGACATGGAGGGCAGCTCGGTATGGAGAAGTGTGAGTGGGGGCCCCAGTGCTTTCCCAGGTTTCCCATGAGAAGCCTTCAGGGGAGGTATGTGCTCTATAAAAAACTTACGCACTGCATTCTGTGTATGTGAAAACTGATTATAAAGACAATTATAATATTCATGTCCTTTCCCTGTCATAAGGAGCTTCCCTAAAAGAGACAGGGAGAGAACAGGCATCTCACTCAAACTCATTTGTTCTGCTGCACCCTGTATTTCCCCGGTTTTGGTTGAGCTGGTCCCAACAAACACCAGCCCTGACCTCGCTTCTCTCTCCATCTGCCCCAGGGGCTCAGCCCCTCTGTAAGGAAAGCCTCTGTTTCCGAAAAAATCAGCATGTCAAAACATCAGCTGGTGCTTTTATAAATAAAAAGGAAGCACCATCAGATAACCCCCCTTAGAGGCCAGGCCGGTGCTCGGAGCCCACGCGTGTGCACGGACAGGGTTGCCACCTGCCTGGAAGGGTGAGCAGCAGGCAGCGAGGCAAACCTCACGTGCAGCGATCCTGCCTGACTTGTGGAGAACAAAACCCTCCACCAGCTCTTCCAGAAAAGAAAACAAAAGCCTTAAACAAACCATCCCCGGGCCATTTCAGCCAGCAACAAAGCTAACAGGCAAATCAAACAGAGAAATATCCCAGCAGACCTCAACTGGCTGAACAAACAAACGGAGAAACTCAGGTTCCAAAGAGCAGGGGAGCTGGGTTATGAAACAAGATTTTTGATACAAAAGGAAGCTTACAGCTATCGCTGGTGATTAGACACGGAAGAGAAAGGTCGCTCTGGGTGTTAGACCACACTTCACACACACACAGAGGTTATTCAATCAATATTTGTCCTGGAATCACATGCGGCGGAAAAAATTTCAAGTGAATGGTCAGCAGAATTTAATGCTCGTATTCATTCATGTTGTGCTCTTGGATGAACATGTGTTTTTATATCTAGCAAAACCTAAGCTTTAGAATCCAGGAGGTTTTTAATCAAAATAGAGGAAAACCTTGGAATTAAATGCTGCATTTGTATATGCCTTTCAATTATATTTTCAGCAGGACAGGAACCCCTCACGATTTTAGAAAGGGATCTGTGGTAGCAGAGAGATTATTTGAATCTCCAAGTTCTGGAACTAACAGGAAAAATAATTCAGTTAAGGCTCCAGGAATACGACACTGTCCACAGAAACCTCCCCAAAGCAGAAGGGAGGGACTTATTCCTGCCATCACTGTGTTCTCTGGCCATGCTGCTGCTCTGGCATTAGAGGTTTTATTTAGGGTCACAGCAGTAACAGCAGGAAGATATAATCCTCTGATGAACAGGCAGCTGTTAACCCCTGCCTTTGTGAAAATCATGATCTCAGGTTGAGGCTATTGTGGCCTTAAATCATCATATTTTTTTATCCTCCTGTAAGTTTATCACAACAGGTTGTTTGCTTATATTCAGATCATAAGGCCATGACTCAATTTTCTCCCCTCAGCAAGAGTTAAAAGAGATTTGGCCATAGGTGCCCTAACCATGGACTTTAGAATTTGGGTGCAAATAATGATGGCTAAAACACGAACAAAACAAAACAAAAACAGACAAAACCCAACCCTCTTGCCTAGTGACCTAATGACAAAATATTCGTGAGGCGCAGCACAACATCCACTTCACTTTAGTTTGTGATATACCTGATGGGTGGCATTCAGATGACTATCACAGAGGCAGGATGCCTCTAACTCCTTAAAATAGTGTCTTTGTGTGACTAAAGTGAGGTATTTATTAGTGCTCTCTAAGATGGCATAAGGGTTAATTTCAGCTGCACAGGGCATAGCCCAGGAGAGAAGAGCCCCACTGAACAGCACTTAGAGCTATAGAACAAAGGCAAATACAGGGTGGCTGCTTCAAGGAAGAAGATTTCAGGGAGAAGTTTATTTTAATATCCTAGCTGGAAATTGACTGGAAAAACAGCTCCATCAGCCCTGGTCAGGAAGAGTGGGTGAGCAGAGATTATGTTCCTCTGGCGATCTGTCCTGATGAAGCTCCCATACTCCAGCACAGGACAAAGCGTTGCCACGTCCTGCATCCGATGGATGTGCTTTCCTCATGGATCTCATGCAAGGGAAAAAAACCCTTAAGTTGGTCACACTGTGTTAAGGACCGCTTTGATGGATTTCAAACAGGCTGCTGAAATCATCCGCCGTGCACGCAGTGCCACTCTGCTGCCAGAGGAGATGCTGCAGGAGGGCAGGGGGCTGAGCGGGGAGCACTGCTCGGGTCAGGGATGGCGTCCTATTTCTCTTGCCTTTTTTCTTCACCTGCGCACCTCCTCCCCTCTAAAAACACCCTCAGGGCAATGCTGATGACCCAGCATTGGTCACCCAGTTGGTGTTCTCTGGGGAGAGAAAACTCCCTATTTAAAGCGGGGCACTCTGGCACAAAACAGGGTTTATCCTGCAAATGGGCTGGCAGGTTTCACACGGGGACTTGCTCTTTCTAGGTTGCRCCCACCCGAGGCTATTGCACTGGTATTTCATAACAGTCGTAAGGGAATATTTAAAGCGGAGAGGGAAAAGAAAGATCCTCCGTGGATGTGATTTGCTACTTTCACAGCTTTGGCTCTCAGTCTGTTTGGCCCTGAACACTACAGTGTCCTRTCTCACTGGATCTCTGGCTCTGAACTGGGGCAAAACTGCACAGATTCGGGCACAATTAAACTGATGTTTCATGGGAGTCATTCAGTGCTCTGCAATGTATTTCCCTAAATAGCCACAGATTTGCCCTAAAATTATTTGGCTTGATGCCCTTCCACTTCAGAAACAATTGCAAGCTGAATTTGAGCATTTGAAGTTCTGGGACCAGTTATCCTATATGCAATTGTCTTCCTCTTACCTTTATGGGCTGTCACCCTCCTGCTTCTCTCTGCAGTCCAGGTATGCTTTGTACAGAGTAATAAAAACAACATATCCCTCACCTATCTTGTTCTGGTTGGCAAGCAAATACTAAAGGCTCAAGACCAGCAGATGGCTGTTCAAACAAATTCAGGTCTTATCGAGCCTAAAAAGGATTGACACACCCATGTTTTCACTGTGTGGCTCTCCTGTGAGCTGTAAGGGTTGTTCTAAAGACAGAAACTGCAAGTTGTTGTTTCCAAGGGCAGGGTATGTCTCATGATATAGTATCAGATATTATATTTGGTCCAGTGAAATTAGGTGTCAGACAGTTTAAAATTTCTATACTTTCCTAAGAACAAAAATAGGGAGAAGTGACAACATGCCATTACTCTTTAGAGCAGCATGAAATTTAAACCAGTAAATTTCTTGATATTAGAAAGAGGAATTTCAACACTAATTGAAGTTCTGCCATTTTTAAACATTTCTCTTCAGCCTATTCCTCTCCACTTTTTTTCTCACAAACATGCTTTCTGCCCCTCAAAATAAACAATCACTCAGATGAAACTGTACAGGGAGGTGGGACCTTGTGGCCCCTTGTGAGCTGCTGAGGTGGCCCAAAACACCAGTACAACATACACCAGTGAAGACAGCAGATCTCTCTCAAAATGTGCTTCAAGTTTCTCAACAGCAAGGGTCAATCCTACCATATCATGACCAAAACCTTTCCTTGGAAGTTTTTGCTGGTGCCTTACACATAAAGGTTTCTTAGGCACCTTTAGGATTTCTTCTTAGGGCCACTCCACCACCATCTTCCCTCAGGGTGATAGGGGAAATGGCACTCACAAATGGTCCCCACGCTTTTAGCATTTTGATGTCCCACCCTGGCCACTCTGCACCTCAAGCAAGGTGCAAGAGAAGTTGTATTGATGTTAGAGCAGCAGAGAGGGAAACCAGGACTATGTCAGCAAAGATACAGATGACCCAGGACTAAGAACAGAGCTACAGAAGACATCTGAGCAGTGCTTACAGGAGGGATAAGATCACGACTGGAAGACACAACTCTCCTTGTTTCATTTCTTTCCATTAGAAAACTGGTGTTTCTGCACTCATGGCACCAGATGGAACATAACAACACCACACTTGGGGTTTCATTTACAGCTCTACTCTTGCTGTACAGCACTTCTGACTCCATTTAACTGTGTATTTCCTCCAACTTACAATCTTTCCTCGAAATCTGAGTCCCAGCCTCCCTATAACTTCCAGTCATTCATTCATTACCTGCTGGCAAAGAATTGCAGGTGAGGTTCTGTCTTCTTCATATCACTTACTTTGCTGGCAATTTTAGCAGCTTGGAGTTGAAAGTAAAGCACAGATACATTTGATCAGTTTTATATCAGGGAATGAACACCCAGAATATAGATTCACATAAGTATTCAGCTAGCTGCAGCAATCGCTCTGCTCTCTGACCACCTGGTCAGATCAACGCTTTTCTTCCCCAAGATCCCTTCTTTTCAAGGCATATCATAGAATCATAGAATTGTAGAATATCCTGAGTTGGAAGGAAATCACAAGGATCATTGAAGTACAACTCCTGGCCTGCACAGGACACCCCAAGAATCACACCATGTGCCTGAGTGCGTTGTCTGAGCATTTCCTGAATTCTGTCAGGCTTGATGCTTTGATGCTGTGACCACTTCCCTGGGGAGTCTGTTCCAACCTCTGGGTGAAGAAACTTTTTCTAATATCTAGCCTAAATCTCCCCTGACACAGCTTATGCTGTTCCCTTGTATCCTGGGAGAGATCACCAGAGAGAAGAGATCTGTGTCTGCCCTTCCTCTTCCCCTCATGAGGAAGTTGTAGACTGCAATGAGGTCTCCCRTCAGTCTCCTCTTCTCCAGGCTGAACAAGACCAGTGACCTCAGCCACTTCTCATACAGCTTCCCCTCTAGGTCCTTCCCCTTGTAGCCTCCTTTGGATGCTCTCTGATAGCTTTGCATCTTTTTAATGTTTTGGTGCCCAAAACCACACACAGCACTCAAGGTGAGGCTGCCCCAGYGCAGAGCAGAGAGGGACAATCCCCTCCCTTGCCCAGCTGGCGATGCTGGGCCTGATGCCCTCCAGGCCACAGTTGGCTTTCCTGGCTGCCAGGGCACTGCTGACTCAGATTCAACTTGCCTTTCACCAGGACCTTCACGTCCCTTTCCACGGTGCCACTCTCCAGCGTTTCATTYCAGTCTGTACACACACCTAGGGCTGCCCTGTCCCAGGTGCAAAATCCAGCACTTGCCCTTGTTAAACTTCATACAGTTGGTGGTTGCCCAGGCTGATGTCGCCCCATTCACTGTAACCCTTTACACCTGGCCCATGAGCCAGTCGCTCACACATCACATGGTGTGTTTATCATATTCAAGAGAGTTTGGAAGTTCCGGGGTTTTCTTCTGTAAGCACTGCTCCTGCTGCAAGTCAACATTACGACAACATAAACCTATTACAATATACAACACAAGACCTTGTTTTACAGAGGAGGTCTGCATTTAAGGCAGACATTAGCATAAAGCCAGACTCCAACATGCTCCCTCACACAGAACAGTACTTTAATCAAGCACTAGTCCCATTAAAGCCCATGGGATTAGTCGTGCAGCATGGTGCTTTCCAAAAGGGATACATCACTAGGGTGCAGCTCTGAGAAGTAACACTGTGGTTGCATGGAGGGCGTGAACAAGCTTTTTCTACCTAAGATCTTCTAATTAGTCCTAATGATGGTTTGAATGTGACTGATTGCATCTTGCCTCACTGACAGAGTAGAAAGAACTATTTCAATTAGTTTTGAAAATGAGTGAATTTAATCAGAATATTGCAGAATACTTGGTATTTACAGAATATTTAGTTTTGTGCTAAACACCAAGTTTTTTAGCTAGAATGCACATCCTCTGGCTACAGAACCCTCTTGCTTTGAGGGAGCTTGTTCCCATAGGAACACAGTCACACTGGCCACATTGAGACAGCTAAAACATTTCCAAAATCAGCATSCAGAATAATTCTGCTGTGTATTCCTTCTACTGCTCTAGTTTGAGTGTATGTATTATGTCCTATTATATCTAGTTGGAATTACATACCCGAACATATACATATATATACATACATATACRCACACACACACACGCACATACACAGAAACAAAATCTTGTTAATTCTTTTTGGTATATATTTGAACTATTTCCTTTTAATGTTTTTTTCCCAAGCGACTGGCCCAAAGACCAGCCATCTGCAAAGACATTGCAGTGAATCAGAACTAAAGCATTCATTTTTACTTTGGAAGCAGGAATTACCAGTGTGTCAAAAACCCCAACAGAGACACCTGCAGATGCACCAAGTATGTACCAAAGGCCATGCTAGGAGAGCTGTACCCTCCTGCTACATTGCCATTTCTTCCATTTTGCTTTCTGGCCCCTAAGTAAGTTTTATTTTGTCATAAGTTTTAGAATGGATCTGACTCTTACCAGCTCTTATTTCTCCACAAATGGATTTATCCCTTCCTTGGGGCTCAAGGAAGCTTGAATTTTAGTCTTTCAAGCTGAATGCCATCTCTCTTCCCTTACTTTCTTCTACACTTGAATGCTTCATTTATTTAACAGCCTCATTGATCTCAACATGAAGATTATTACACTGAGGTGCTATTCAATTTGAGCAGAGAAAGCAAAAGAATTTGGATCTGTCTTGCCAGGGGATTGCTTTTCCATTTATGTAATTTCCATTTGTTGCTTACAAAACTTTTCTGCCAAAACATTCAGAGGACAAATGTATCCTGTTTAGACCAATTTTTAGCAGCTTTAATTGCTATCAGACTATGTAAAACATGTATGTGGCAAGTTGCAGTTATTTGGGGTAAGGTTGAGCTGCTGTTTTCCCCTGCAACGCACCAAGTCATCCCCACCCCACAGGCAGCCCCCCTGTCCTGGCAGACCCCAGTGTGGAGCTGGGGCACCCATGGCCATTCCTCTGGAGGTAAATTTGCTGTTCCTCGAGCAGGTGGTCTGGACTCCCTCCCCTTGCAACATGAAGGCAAGCAGGAGGATTTGGGAAGCGGAGGCAGCAGCCCCACAAGAGCACCACAGACATGGCCCAGGGCTGCAGGGAGCAGTGAAAGACCTCTGGAGGGCTGTGGTGGGAAGCCTCAGACTTGACCTAGCCCTGATGAGAATGGCATCCAGGCACATACCAGATCAGAGGTGCACAGCCTTTGGCAGCTCAGAGGTTTGGGGGGAGAGAAGGTGCCCATCATCCTCTTCCCACCCAGCCCACAGCTGGGCCTAGACCCATACTCCCTCTCCACCCCCAAAGTCACTGCCATTTCACCTTCCTCCTCAGGAGCCCAGCCACTTGTGCCAGCTTTTCTGGCCACCCTGGAACAGAGGCAGAGCTGACCTGGCTGGATTTCATCATGTTGAAAATTTGCCAGTAACAAATATTTAGCTGAGAATATTGCTCAGGGGATCCAGGCAGGATCTGTGCCCTGTCTTGTGGGCAAGGTAAAGTGGCTGCAGGCCCTTCAGACTACCATGCAGGTGGCCCAAGGTGACAGACCACAAGGATGCAGGCACAGGTTTTATTTCTCTCCTCTGGCTGCCAGATTTCCACATCAGCCTACAATGAGCACTACCCACTGAGGATCTTCCAAAGTTAAAAGGGCTCTGAAACCTTCCCTGAAATTTTGGAATGAACCGAGCGTGGTGCTCATGGGATATCACGTTGCCTGCAGACCGGAAATCACCACAGCGCTGAACGCAAAAACCCAGCTTCTGCCACCGAAAGTTTTCCGTTTGCTTCCTTCATTCCCCTTGGAGTCACACTCCCTGAATATTTTCAAGAGGAGAAAAAAAAATACTTTGAACATTTTTTTTTTTCTTTTTCTTGGATATGAAACATTTCCAGTCAAGCTGAACTTGTAGGAGAGTCTCTGAAACACTCCGTCAGCATGTCCCTCTGGGAACTTTAGATTCTATTTATTTAGTGTTTTTACTCATTGAAGACCGCGTTTGAGAAGGTGTCAACAGCGTTTTCCTTCTCATCCAGCTCCTTGGTCTGACTGTCCTGTGAACTGAAGGGTTTTCTTACCCTCAGCAGCCAGCAAACTGAAGGACTTGCCTACATGAATGTTTCAGAAACCTGCAGCCTGTTTTAAAATTATCCCGAGGCGATTAAAAATTAACAGACACTGTGACAAAGACGGATGTTCTTCCAGGCTTCCCTCTGAAATCTTAATGTCCAGTGATTTTGTACTTGATTCCAAATTGCCTCCAAATGGTAACAAACACTTMATGAAAACCTTAAAACAGCTTTTCTTAGCAACCAGTCATTCTGTTCTACTGCAGTTACAAGTTGTTTTTTRTTTACACCACTGCCTAAGGTGATTTCCAAGAAGACAGGACATTTGCCTGTTCCTCGTTTCAATAAAGATGACTCCATTTTGAACCTCACACTTATGTTAACTTATTATGACACTGAAAAAACCCCCAAAACCAAACCCTGATTTCAAAGAAGAAAACTGCAGCAAAACAAGGACAAACTGAGACAGGGGTTGTTTTCTGTACAAGTGCCCACAGTTTTTGTTTTTCAAGGGAGGGAGGAGCTATGCGGCCCTGTTCCCACTTAATCACTCCAGTAGGAGCCAGTAGGAGCCACCAACAGCCACATTCCAGTTGCGATTCCRACATGGCCACCTTCCTTGTTTTGTCTAGTTATCCTGTAAGCTCACTGAGGCATGGGAGAGCATTTTAGCAACACCCAGTAAAATGGAGCTCCCAGTTTAGTGTGGGTCTTTAAGGGATCCAACAGTATATGGAATGGAAAAACAGCAGCAGCAACAACAAAAAAAACTCAAAGCCATCTTAAGTTGAATGAGGAACTTCAAAAATTCAAGCATGCAGAAAAAAAGTGAGAAGGAATTCATGCTGGATGTGCAAGTCCTCAGYCCCCCTGCAGCATGCATGCATCCAACCCAAGGATGGTATTTTTTCCTCCTGCAGCTCCTTCCCTCTCCACATGTGAACAGGCTGCTCCTTCCTCCASTCTATTTGTCTGCTCTTCACCCATGGTCTAGCAGCCGCCTTCAGCGTGCCCCAGAGCAGCTGGAAACATCCCTCCCAGTGATCCTGTAGTTCTGGGGACTACTGCATGTGCTCAGCCCCTTCAGCAAAGGCAGAAGCCTGAAGTTTGCTCCATGAAGATATATTCTTACAGGCACTGGCAGTTTTAGCTGCTAGGCAGAAATAAGTCCCTAGCTAGCATATGSGAGCTATGATTCAAAAGCCTTAAAATTGGACAAAGGTGGGTGGATCTTGACAGGAAGGGCACCCCCTCCTCCTTCACCAGCCCCACCTCAGAGACAGAAGCCCACCTCCTGAATTCTTACCTCGCTGAGGAGATGCTAGGGTATTTCAAGGGAGCGGTCGTAAGAATTTCTAATGTGGGTGACGCRATGTATTTTTCTTGGTCTTGCCCTTGGAGCTCACATAACCATTTTGACCAGTTTTCCAAGAAATGCTTGGCCTGAATCAGATCTAGCATGCATCTAGCAATGGAAAATATTAAGTATTCTTAATGAAGGTACAATAAGCTGGAGTAATGATACAGAGACCAGTTTTGACTTAACTAGACTGCCCCAAATTCTTCAAGAGACAAACAACTATCAAATTGGCTTTACCACCCGTGTATGCACTACCAGATACCAATGATCTCAGGAACCCTTCAACACAAACACAAACACCACACATGCCGCACCTCTGACATCCAAAATAATTGGCAGGTTGGGTGCCCTGACCATCCACACCTCAGCTGATCTGCAGAGACAGTTTCATCTTTGCTGAAGGCACCTGCTTCTGCATGTCCTGCCCTTCAGTCACACACACCACTCCAACCATGACGTTCGGTGGTCACAGATTTCCCCCCCTTTCCCACTGCTGCATCTGAATTTGGTTTTACATTAACATGGCAATGTTGGCACCTACCCTGGAACATGGCGAGCAAAGTTAGGTTCTTCATAGAGAGGCAAGTGTGGACCTAAACCTATCCAAGGAATGCTACTTCTCCAACAAGGTGACACTCTTCTTAGTGTCAAACTTTTACATTTCAGTTAGCAAAGGTGGCCCCTGACAAGCAAAACGCTCAGGCTCCTGAAAAATCACCAGTGGGATGCACAAATACTTAGCGTTTCTCAGAAATCAGGCTAAATTTACAACAGATTGAAGGTTTGGGCCTGGCACCAAAACAGGTCTTGTTATCCAGATGCAGTATTAGTCTTTTGTAAAGAATTTGTACTGTCTTTATCCAATTTCCATTCTTAACTGTGGCTCTCCGTGAAATGTGTTCAAACTCCCCCCAACTTTTTTTTTTGCCAGACACTCCTTCTAAACAGAAGGATTATTAAATTCACATTCCAAATGTTTCTTCAATGTTACAACTGCTTTCTCCTTTTGAAGTGCAATTCTCTTCTGCAAAGGAAAGAAAAAAAAAAGTGTTTATAAAGATTGGATTTGGATTGTTTCTCCCAAGTCTTGCACAGCAGGATTAGAGTACTCACAGGCTATGGGAATGCTGCCTGGCTGTGGGGATCTGATAGTGATATCCAAGACCACTGGTAATAATGATCTCTGTTCTCACCTACAGGAGCACAGAAGCATTATCTCCAAACATCTTTGCTGAGCTTAGCATAACAGCATTACCTGACTGAGCCTGACAGTCAGAAAACAAGACAGTCAAAATTACAAGAAACAATTGCATTTACTTTTTCTTCCTCTAGCTTCCTCGGAGCTGCAGCTCTAACAAGTACCAGTGACAATAAGAGACTTGTTTTTGTCACCAAAGCAGGCAAGCATTGTGCTGAGGCCAGTCAAGAACTAGCCTGGTGACTCAGCTGGTGACTCAGGACCAGTTATTCCCGCAGAGTTAACTCTCAGTATAACACAAATCTTGCCTCTAACTTCAATTCTGGGTGAAGTTTTCAATTCACCTGCAAAAATATTTTTAAGCTTGACTTGACAAACTGCTCAGGACCCCAACTTTAGCTCAAGGTCTGTGGCCTTTCAGGCTGGCTTTTCACATCCTGCTGGCCACACATTTGCCTCGCAGCAGGATTGCACTTACGCTAGTTAAACTTAGACAACATGAAGATTCTACACTTGTGGTAACTTTCCCCCAAGGGGAGGTATGTAGAGGCACTGTTTCTCCAATCCCAGTCCTTAGACTGGTAAATTCTGGAGCTTTTGTTTTCGTCCAAACTCCCTCCACCCTCTTCAATCTTTATAAAGAAAGCCTCTCCATCACCTGTGTTAACAGGCCCCCCAAATTCCATGCTGCCTCTGAGCTTCTCTTGCAGGTCTTGGTGCACTGGTGAAAAAGCCATTATGCTCTATCACTCCCATTACCACTTGTCATCCAACCGCTTACATAAGCCTSTGACCTCTGAAATAAAAACATTTGCTTGCACTTGGGTAGAGCTGGTTGGTTGGAAGAGAACTTGGAGAGGGAAATGATTGAAAAAACAGTCACAGAAGCAAGTTTCCAGAATGTGATTTTTTGGTTTTCCTTTCAACTTCGCTATTTCCTCTAGACAACCACTGCTTCCCCATCAAATAAAAAAGTTTCAACTGGTGAAATCAATTTGTTTAACATTTTCACATATCCTCCAGCAGACAGGACTTCTATAGCACACGTGATCACCTATAGCTTTGCTAAGCACAGATCAAGAGGACATAAGTAACTGGAAAAAAACCCTGACATTATGTTGTGCACATTAATTTAAATTTGCTACTAAACGTATAAATAGGTCTAGAGAACCTGGTATTTCTAACGTGCCAATTATCTTTGTACTGTGGTACCCCACTCGTTATCAAAAATAGCTTCACTTCAGACTGAAAAAGTCATGCTTTTCTTCTTGTATGTAGCTTTCTCAAATGGGTTTATTCTCATGTACAGTGGAGGGGATGTTTTAACCAGCCTTCACTGTGATTTTTGGAAAAGGCAGTCTGCACACGTGCAGTAGCTCCAGAGGCAGCTTCCGCCTATTAGACCATGGGCATCCCTTGGGGTCCTTGGGCGTATTTAGGCTGGTGAGCACAGACGAGCACTTTGCAAAGTAACAAAGTGAGCTCAGCTCAATGAGCCAGGCCTGCAAAGACCTACAATTTATTCCGACCACTCTAATTCTGATGCAAGGAGGTTGATAGGCTCAACCATTCATGTAAGCATTCCTGATTGCAGAGATTGTAAAAGGTTGTTTTGTAAAAATCAGGTGCCAAAAGCACGGAGATGCATATGTGGACAAGGGAGGSGGTAACATTTCCCTCTGGGTACAGCTCTAGAGGAGCTCTAGAACAGAGGTTGTGGCTCCATTTAAAATAATGCTTCCAATATAGAGTGATTTATCCCATCACAAGTGTAATTTTGTGAAAGGAGGGCACACTTCTGCACTCATAAAAACTGTCCCAAGTTAAACCAGCCTCTGGAACCCCACCTGGCATTTTGGTGGTGGTTCTCTTTCCCAGACCTGTATATTGTGAGAAGATGAATTTGGAAAATACTCCAGCATTCAGTTGCCCCACAAAGTTTTTGAGCTCCAGAGGAAAATACACACTGTTGCTGCTTACACTCAGAAATGCAAGAGGAAAAGAATATCCCTGTGTATACCTTAGCTCTAACACGGGAGGCCTGAGTTTCATTATCTATTTACCCCTTGGCAGTAGTCCTTGGACCAGAGATCAGCATTCAGTGAACATACTGACTATCAGGCTACAGAGCTGTGACATTTTTCCATGAACGAGGAGTCCTCCTCTGAAAAGTCCCAAATTCTTTTAAAAGCAGGACTGTCTCAAAAGAAGCACGGAACTCCTCCTTGAGAGCCAAGTGCATCATGCCCCGACACCTAACTGGTTGTCATTGCAGGGATGAGGCCTCCGGTAAGAAACAGGCGTTGCCATCAAAGGAAGGTGGCAGGCCTGAAATTCCTCAGCCTTCCTCTCCAAAACAGAAGTTTGAAGTAAGCACTCTGCAATCACAGGGGTACAGAGTGTCCTTCCAACAGATGGGACATGTCATTTAGGTTTTTCTCTGGGGAGGAGGGTTTAGCACTCTGCCCTACCCATCCATGCAGTGCCTTTACCACACAAGTAGCACATCTCCAGAGATTTGGCTCCTAAATTTGGGGTTTGTGGTACTCAGTGTTAGCAGAGGCTGAAGGTTCAGAAATAAATCCAAGTCACAGAGCTTGATTCTAAAATGTTCGAATGCTCGAAAGGTCAGTTTCGAGAGGAACACAAACCTGGGTCCACAGCTTCCTCCAACAATATGATTAGCTTCTCCATTCTGATATTATTTTTTCCCCATCAAATTAGCAAGGTTTTGATAAAACTGTAGAGGACATCACAATATTTTGTGACAGTTTGGGATGGCTTGTGAATCATCTACGAGCTATAACTGGAATGTAATACAAGCCATTGTAATGCTTTATGAAGAAAGCGCATGTTGCTATCTTGCAACAACCATATGTTCTGCTGTTTGTATGTATCTGTCATCCAATCCTTACATAAGCCGTTGATGAAATTATCATCGCAGGACAAGCACACTTGTAGCACGGCTGAGTTGATCAAAACAGAGTAATGAAGAAATGAAGGAGCTTTATGCTGAGGTGGGACTGGCCGTTCGCCTTCCCGAGACACAGCCGCAGAAGGAGGCAGTGTGCAGACCTGCAGTCAGCTGCACAACAGCCATCCCTTTGGGGACGACAGGAATATAGACATTTGGGGCTTGGGCTGCATGGGAAAGGGCAAAATAAATCAATCTGCTTTCTCTGGTGCAGGGGACAGGAAAGGGGTGGGGAAGGAGTTGAGGGAAAGGCTGGAGAGGGGGTTATTTAATGGTTTAGGGAACCCGTGAGATGTTACTTGCACGCCTCAGACTGCAGCAGGGGCAGCAAAGGCAGCAGAGCCGGGACAGCCCAGCCTTGCCGCACCGCGGGACGCGCCGTCGGCAGCCAAGCGCATCCCCGGGGGCTGCCCTCCATCCCCGACTCTCCTTCCTGCCCGTCGGGCACCGCCAGCGCCTGCCCCGGGCACCAACCCCCACCCAGGAAAACCAGCGGGTAGCGCCCGGGCCGCTTGGCACCGCTCGGCTGCATCCCGGTGCCGCTCTCAGTGCCGCCCCCGGAGCCGAATACGGTACGCGCCGAACCGCGGCCCCGGGTCCCGTATGGTCTGTGCCGGGCTCCAAGGGCCATGTGCCGCGTACTACGGGCACAAACTCCACCTTCCCCGGCTCCCGCCCGCCCCCACGCATCCAGGAAGGGAAAAAGAGGAGGGAGGAGGAGGAGGAGGAGGGAAGGGGGTGAAAGGGGAAAAAAAAAAAAAAAAAGAGAGAGAGGTTGAAAGGAGGGAGCTCGCCGAGACCCACCCTTCTCCCTCCTCCTCCGGGCTTCTGGCCGGGCTTTTGTTTTCCTCCAGCGCCCCGTTTCCCACACGTGATTGCCGTGTTATTGCACAGGGCGCTCGGCGGCGCGGCTGCTGCACCTATAAATACGGAGCGGGCGGGCGGCGGGGGCCCGGGGCAGCGCGGCGCGGCCGGGCGGAGCGCACCCCCCGCCACCCCCATGCACCCCGGAGGGAGCGCGGCGCCCATGCCCCGCCGCCCGCCCGCCTGACGGGCCGGCAGCGAGAGGCAGCGCCCGGCCAGCGGCGAGGGGAGGGGGAGCCGGCCGACAATGGCGGCGGCCGCCACCGCCGCCAGCCCCGGCAGTCCCGCCGCCGGGCCCCTGCCGCCGCCGGCGGAGCCCTGCCCCAGGAAAGCGCCGCAGCCGCCGCCGCAGCCGCCGCCGCCGGCGCGCAGCGACCCGCGCCGCAGGCAGGCCGCGCTCTCCTTCCTCACCAGCATCTCCCTCGACGGGCGGCCCCCGCCGCCGGGCAACGACGGCCCCGCCGCCCGGCCCCGCCAGGCGCAGCCGCCGCCGCCGCCGCCGCGGCTGGGCAGCCCCCCGGCGGCGCCCGCCGAGCCCCCGGAGGAGGAGGAAGACGAGGAGGAGGAGGAGGACGCCTTCGCCGCGGTGCAGGTGCCGCCCGCCGCCTTCCTGGGCGCCGCGGCGGCGGGCAGCCGCGGCCGCCTAAACTCCTTCACGGCGGGGGTGCTGCCGGCACCCTTCGGCCGCACCAGCCCCCAGGGCACCGCCGGCGGCAGCGGAGAGCTGGGGCAGCCTGGCCCCGCCGCCGCCTTCGAGCTGCAGCGGTCCCGGTAAGCCGCGCCGCGGGGATGAGGGATGCGCGGGATGCGGCGATGACGGATGCGCAGGATGGCGATGGGCTCGCCGCTCGGGAAGGGCGGGCACGGCCGCCGGGCGGCCGGGGGAAGCCGTGGGGAGGGAGGCCCGATAGCCGCGGGGCGGGAGTCTCCCTCCGCGGGGCCGGCTGGGCGCTCCGCTGCCTCCCGGCCGGGGGAGCCAAGCCAGCGGCGGGGATGTGCGAGCGTGCAGGGGCAGGTCAGCGGAGGTGCCCGAGCCTCCCGGGCGGCACCAGCCGGGCAGGCGGTCGGTCGTTCCCGCCTGGGTGCGAGTGGCTGAAAGTTTCTCTCCCGCTCAACAGTGCGGGCGTGCGGCTCCGCAGCCGCCGTGCCCCGCCGCAGCCCAGCCCAGCTCCCGAGGGTTGTCACCCGGCTCGCACGGCTGGTGGTGCATTCAGCCCGCCGTGCTGCCTGTCCTATAGACAGCAGGCTGGGAACCAGCCCTGAGTCAAGTGCGCTGTAGCCARGTCTGTAGCCCACAAGGGGGAAGGAAGTCTTTGCGTCGACATCCACGGGCTACGGTGCGAGGGCATGGTTTAAGCAGCGTCTTGCTACCACCCTAAATAAGCTCTTTATCTGCGATCACTTTGTCTTCCTTTGGGTTGTTTCTTGCCGCCGGGTACTCTTTTGCCTTTTAATTCCCAAAGGAATAACCTCACCTGCTTGAGCCTTCAAGCTGAGACTTTTGGCTAAGAAGGTGCAATCATGTAAAAATGTATGAATGCATGTGGATACAAAATCACCTTCCTTCGCTTCCTCACCAACATACTCAGATATCAAAGACGGAGGGGGGAAGAAGCAGGGAAGAAGCTGGAGGAAATGACTGTGCTCCCCAAGCCCACATCGGCAGCCACTCCCACATTCCCCATTTGCCACACTCCCTCCTTGTTTCTCCCTTGGACAAATAGGTAGACTTTGAGTCACATGTTATTGCAAGGGTTTATAAGGGTAATTGAGCACAGATCGCTGTAGAAAAGTCCGTTTCAAAACCAACTCGCTTGGAGAAATTGGAGGTATTCCAGGAGAAAGTTATCTTAGCTGCATGCCCCACTGTTGGTTGTTTTTTTTCCCCTTCCATCTGGATTGTATTGGTGGCTGTTTWGAGCCCCTTTTCGGGTGCTGTGCTACGGAGCCCCACCTTCCCAAGTAAAATGCCTGCTGGTGGGTTACCACCCTTCTTCTCCCAGTCACGTGCCTCTCCAAACATTTTCTGCAGTGACAACCCTCTAATTGCTCTGTGGATCAACAGCACAATAACGTGACACACACACTCATACATTTTAGTCTGTGACAGGGTTCTGCACATGGCTGCCTGCAGCCATGTGAGTGAGAAGTGTCCGCAGACCATGATTTGGGAATTGTTTTTCTACTCTTGAACTTCTTACGTTCAAGAGAATAAATTCTCCCTGACTTTCTATTTAGTGAGTTTATTATTGATGGAGGATTCCCAGGGATCATCCTTGATTTTCCTTTCTTGCGTGCTTTGATCCTGTGCTCAGTTCTGGGAAGAATGCTTAGACTTCACCTGTACCACTTCACTTAGCCCTTGCTCTTCCAGTCATTGTTGTCCCTTGCCCCTGTCTGCCATTTTCTGAATGTTTCCTTCCACAACCCCTGCATTTTTTTATTACATGAGAACAGAGTGAAGTTTAAGAGGGAAAGGTAATTACTGGTCTTGTTTACAGCCTACAAGTCCAGAGTCTTGCAAGTTCAGCTGTGCTGCTAGCACATAAACAAACTGAAAGGATGGCCCAAGTCCATGGCAAGGGAAAGTCACCTAAGGAAACCTTGTCTGGGTGCTCCTCCGGTCCTATYGCGGCCATCCTTTGTGCTGTATATTTTCTTGTGATGCAGGATGCAAGGAAAGTGCTGGTTTTCTCATGCCGTTGTGGCGGAGACCTTGCGTTACTCCGCTGACAAGTATGAGGCTCTCCATTGTAGCACTTGCTTAAGGCTGACACTGGTGCAGGAGAGCTCTGGGTAATGTCCCTGCCTTTGCTGGCTGTCGTGGTCCTGCACATGTGCAGTCTGGGGCAGACTTTGGCCTGCCTTCAATAGATTTGTTTCTGTTCTGGAAAAGGTACGTATTTTAAAAATCAGTAATGGACAGCTGCAGACCACAGAGGCTGCACAGAACATTAGCTCCTCATCTTCTTAATGTAAAGGTGTGGTAGGGGCTCTGACTGCTGGGTTCACTCTTGGCTGCACAGAAGATAAATCACAGGCATGCACGGGACTGGCACAAGTCCAGGGACAGAGGGTTCGAGCAGACCTTCTGCTGCTCTCTTAGTGGAGAGGAAAGAGCCCAATCCCCAGCACACAGGCAGTCCTTCTCAGGGCAACAGGGTGAAAGTCACAGCAACTGCCCAGAGGCAGGCGTTAGCTCGCCTAAAGGATGATGCAGAGAGGAAAATCAGGTTTTTTTGGTAGTTCACGTGTGCACCTGCTGCCTTTCCTCCCACCCTTCTGCTCTCCTTGCAGTGAGCTTGAAATTGAGTTTGATGCCTTGTTTGACAGACTAGTCCTCTGTGGTGAGATATGTAAGTTATAATGTGAAACCTTTTTCTGTTACAGTATCAGGCAAGACAGGTTGCCTTATGTTGTTATTTTTTATTTAGTTTTCAGAAGCCATTGTGAACATATAATCAGAGTTTCCTGGCTTTTTTGTTTGTGTTAGCAGTTTGTATAATTGCATACTAGTTTATATTTAACAAGGTTATCATTAATGTGGTTTGGGTTTGTGCTCAATGTGTGTTCACAAGAAACAAATGATACAAAAAAAGAACATGGAGCTTCAAGCTGCTTGGAGGCTAGTGTGTAATTATATGTAAATAGCAAAAAAAAGGCTTGTTCAGAAGTTGGCTGGTTGGTGCCAAAGGCTCCTGTCTGGTGCAGAAGGAGTTTGTTTCAGTTTGCGGTGAGTAGGTGGATGAGGACGTGAGTTTACTAGAAACTAGGACCAGAGTTTCTTTCATGTCAAATTAGAATTCATTTTAATAGCATCATCTTAAATTAGTGAGGAGCTCTTGTGAAACAAGGTTTCAGCAATGCTGGTTTAAAATCATTTCACATCCTGTAGATTAGGTAATGGTCCCAGGTACCTGTTTTTGTGTATGCCTAGAATTCTTGTTGCCATAGTTTTCTTCGGGAAAAGTATTGCTGTTTCTGTATATGAAGTTGCCTTTTCCAGTGGGCTGGGTGGTTAGAAATGAGCACATGCTTTTTTTGTGTTGTGTGTTTTGGTTTTGGGTTTTTTTCTGTTTTGCTAAGGAAGCAAATTGGTGATTGAATTTGGAGTTTAAACACTGCTTACATTTGAATTTGTCTGTGTTGCTGTGTCAGGTTTGAAGGCAGATGGGCAGGAGAATTCCTTGTGGGAGCAGTGGGTGCTGGGAAGCAAGGAGAAATATCTGCTGAGTAATCACTGGAGAGAGGTCCACTCAAAAGGACATTATCATGATCCAAACAGATTTTTCTTCAGAATTTACTGACCTGTGATAAATCGCATTTCCTGAGTAATTCCAAAATTAATTTACAATTAGTAAAGCTTGTGAAAATTCAATTTATTTCTACCTATTAGAAAAGACAGAGATGCATTTGGCTTCTGGCTAGATGCAGTAAAGGGAGGTGCTGGAATGGTTGAATTGCCTGACTTCTGTAGGGCCTGCAGAGTTCCATGGGTTGTTAGTGCTGGAGGAAGCCTCCAGGATGTTGCTGAGCGGCTGAATCCCACTGTCTAGTGTTTGTGGTGGAGGGCTGAGAGGTCAAAATCCAGTCCTCCATGGCTTTGGGCAGGCAGGCAGTGCAGTTTCAGCCCACAACGGAAGATGCCTCCAAACTGAACACGCGTGAGACAAAAGAAGAGTCTGTCAGAAACAAGTATCTTACAGGCAGAGTCCTGAAAGGGGAGCAGAACAAAGAGCTGGGGGCACCCTCCACCCTGTGGGGTCATCCCAGCATCAGGAGTTGGCTTGTGAGCCGCTGGAAGCACATCAGACCTTTTGTGTGTGGTGGACACTCTGCTATTCACTGAACCTAAAGCCCTTCAGGCAGCCTGAATTTCAGAACGATGTATACAAGTATAGGATGAAAACAGCGATTTAATGGTCTGAGAAGTCAATGGGAAGTGCACATGCTAAACGAAATCTTTTCATAGGTRTGTGACCTTGTATACCACTGATAGCTGCCGCCTCTAAAGAAGAGGATACTTACTGACTTCAGCTGTCACTTCAGGAGGCTAAATGGCCGTCCTGTGCCACCCTGAAGGGGGAATGCTCAACAACAGGGTTAAGACTCAGGTAATAAGGGGTGTTTCAGTAGTAGCACAATGTGTACAAGCTCCTCCATGAGTCCTGTAAGGGACATTGAGCGCACCCATGTCCTTCAACATGAACACAGTGAGAGCTGTGCAGGGGCTGTCGTTGATGCTGGTGGGTTTTCTGAGCCATGTCCATGCTCAGACTGGCATTCACCACCATTGGTCTTTGCCAGCCTTTTGCCTTGTTCGGGGTGTAGGCTTGTGCCTCCCTCTGTTGCTTCCTTTGAAACTGGTGGAGTTGGGGTAATCTTCCAGATGTTAATTGAAGTTGACCAGTGGTTCAGAAGTCATCAGAATATGATGATGCAGAGATGGATGGACAGCATAAATGCGACATCCTTGTTCCCTTAATACACAAAGCTTTTAAAAACAAATCCCACAGAAATTTGCTGTGGCATATTTTAGGCTCTTATTATACTATTTAGCAAGCATCTCTGTCAGATAAAAAATGTTAATATTCATCAGACAAGGAAAAAAACCCTTTGCTATCAATTCTGAAGAGTGGAACAGGGGGACAGAACACAGTGTTCATGAGTACTAGGGAATTAATTAGAGAGCTTCACAAAGGGACAGATGCTGAGAGGCAGCTGTGTCTGCCGAAGCCTCAGTACTCTGCCGGTTTCAGAGTGAGACAGCCTTAGAGCTGGACAGGTGAGAGAGGCCTTCCTGGGTGGGCGCACATTAAACGCTGTGAGAAAACATGAGCTGGTAACACGACAGGTTGTGTTTGTGCTGGCTGCCAATTCAAAGCTTTCAAGGTCCAACCCTGTCACGGGCAGTCCTGTGGTTATACCATGCAGGTGCTTGGCTGGTGTGTGGTGACCCCTCAGCAGGTTTTGGGAGAGCAGAAGGAGCAAAACATTTCAGCAGATTTGCTCATGAGGTGGGTGCATTCCCGCTACTTGATCTTTCTTTTCACCCTTTTCTTTACCAGCAAAGCTCCTGTGCAGGCAGCCAGACTGGATCATTTCCTCATGAGCCCTGCTACACAGCTTCCCTCTGCACGATAGTGCCGTTGAAAGCACCTTGAAATGATGAAGATCGGTAACAACTGTGTGAGTCACCAGCCCTCCAGACCATCGCAAAAACATAGTTCTGTGGTAGATAAATAGGATAATGAGAGATCATAGTTTGATGACAGTTTCTGGATAGGAAGTATGCTTTAATCTGCAATTATTATGACTTTGAGAACTCCTCTGGCAGAAGATATAGCTTAGCTTGGAACAGTTCAAAACACCTAAAACACAAATATGAGATTGCCAAATGTGCTCTCTGAAAGGAAAAAAAAAAACCCAATACTCTGGTAATTCTGTGATTTCCTTGTTTCAAAAAAGTAAATATCAGATGGGCTGTCTGGAGGCTCTGTAGTGCAGTGAGTATGATGGAAGGCAAAGATGAGCAGCAGAACCAAATCTTGATTTTTTTTTTTTCCCTTTAGTTTTTTTCTCACTCTAGTTTCAGCTGCACTACTCTTGTAGTGCAGGTTCTCCACTACATGCATGTAAAGGCTCTTCTTTATAATTTAACCTGAAAATGCAGAAGTTTGGTATTATGTGTTGGGACTTGGGTATGCTGAAACTTCTGTAGGCACCAGCTTGTCCCTTGAGAAGCGTGGGAAAGCAGATTCTATTTGCAAATAGGACAAGCTGGTGTCTACAGAAATCTATATGCAAATATCCACAGAATTCACCCCTGAACATGTGCCAGTACCTCTGAGGATGCACTCAGCCCTTTATGACAAACTCTCTTTACTGGACCCAGAATTGTTATGGGTAGCTGTGGGGCTGCCACCAGATACCAGGCCTAGCAACACAGCAGGTGCAGCAAGACACAGAGCTGGCTCTTTTCACAACCCAACAGAAAAAAACCCTTGCCAGTTTGCTGTGAGAAGTATTCTTTCTAGAAAATGGAAATGACATAATTTGGCATATGGAGAGTATCTGCTTGCTGGCCTGTCGTTTGCAAATAACATGCTGAGAAATTTAAGGAATGGTATTTGTTTTCATAAGAAGGGCTTTCAGAAGTGTTTTTTTGCTGCAAGGGTAGGGTAGAGAGCTCGGGAGAGCATTTAAGAGAAGAAAATTTAACTGGTGGTTGGAGAAAACACAATGTGCCAGTGGGAGACTTCTAGGACTCTCAGGATTTGCTTTTCAGTGTGCAATATGCAGATTTAGGGGGATACATGTTTAAGGAACTGTGAGGTTCCTTTACAGGGGCTACTGTGTTATGTTCGTAGCAACTGTTTTCCTGTCATCAGCACTAAATGTATTTTCTGTTCTCATGATGTATTTCAAAGCCAGCACTAGTCTTAGAAGCTACATTTCAGAGTGTATGCCTAAGGAAGGTTTTCTGTTGTGGAAAATCGAGAAATGAATGAGAAGCGAAGCAAAGGCTATCTTCCTTTCTAGAAGAAGTGTTATTTTTAAAAAAGCCTTACACCTCATATATGAATATAAAGCACAATTATGTGTTCTTAGCAAGCAGTTGTGTTTCCCCCCGTGTTGTTATAGATCAGGTTAGCAATTTTGTGAAATTGAGGTTTGGGGATTCACTCACCACAACTGGAATGTTTTCCACTCCTTGCTTTGGATGGCAGAGAAGGTATGTCCTCTCTGACAAGGGATCCTGCAAAGCCTGGGCTGTACACTTACATATGTATAAAATTGCTCAGTTAAATTAAGCACCAGTGTATAACGTTTTGCTAGTAAGTAAATCTCTGCAATATCAGAGATTTTACACTATAATGTTGGTGGGATTAGAAAATAGAAAGCTAGAGAAGTTTATCATAATTTTTCAGTCCACAATGGATTGCATTTTGGTGCTCCTAATCATATTACCAAGGTAAATGGTTTTCAAATCTACATGCTGTCAAGGCAAATCAGACATAGGCACATCAGTTTATAGGTAAAGGCATTCGAAAAAAAAAAACAATCCCCTTTTTGTATAACAGGAAAAATCTATAAGGTGACAGTATGATGACTTCGTTCTGCACCATGTAGCTGGAACTGAGCCTCATGAAACAAAAAGCGTTGAAGCTCTTGAGCTTGCTTTTCCCTTTCTCTGGGTTTTSGGTAGGATGCTGAGCATCAAGAATTCAGTAGTGCCACTCACTTAGTGCCTACTTGCACTAAGCTGGTTTTTTCAGCCATCCGTGTGCTGTCTGCTGTGTGTGGCTTCACCCATGACTATGCAGGTCATACCTGCTGATTTTTTTGTGTACACAAGGAACAGAGAAGTGATACTGGCATGTAGTGGTGGTGCCAGTGCAGCTTCAACAGGTACCAACCACAGACACTATTGCTGTACTTGYTGCCTTTGGCAATGTGGGAAGGCTGGTGACAGGATTCTCTCTATCCTCTCCCCTCTGCGGGGCATCGTTTACTTTCCCATTTCAGGATGAAGAAAGAGCCACTGCAGGTGGCTAACAGGGTCGGTACCTCCCAGTAAGGAAAGTGGATGGACAAGCGTAGGAGGCTCCAGCATTCCGAGCATCATTGTTTCTGGTGGGTCTGCCATGGGTGGGAGTGCAGGGAGATGTCCCAGCCCTCCTGCAAGGCTGGATGACACAGGGGTTCATATACCAGAAAGGGGAGAGAAGGTGAGAGGCCCCGAGCTGATCTCTCTCTCTTTTTGACAGGAGGTGTACATGCTGGCACAGTGGCATGGATTTAATTTTATCACGATTCGGGCGTCAGATATTATTACCATTGCTTTTTACAGAGATAACTCACGGCGCTGGAGCAGCCTGTTGCCCACTGCAGCTGCTTGCAGAAAGGGGATTATATCCCCAGCCTCGTGGTGTGCTCTTCAAAGGGTGCAAGCAGCACAGCTTCACCAGCCTGATTCAGAAGGAGGTCTGCTGAATTTTAGTTTTCTGGGTGCATGGTGCTGGAGGACGGGAGAGCAGAGCCTCACTGCTCCGAGGAGACAGGATGCCTTTGGCACTCAGGGAGGACCAGTGTGTCACCAGGAGAGTTGTCGGGTTTCATCCGGTACCCCCAGCACGTGTAGGGATGGAGAAAGGGGAGCCAGGATGTGAATGTCACATAAGACCCTTTGCCTTCAGGCCTGCTTGGATCACATAAATCCATTTGTGTATACACAAATGCAGCCCATACCTACAGTTCAAGAAGCTCTCATCCCTCCTTGTTCACACTGGCATATGCTAGGAACCTGCACTTCCCACTCAGCCTGTGTGAAGGACGTAGCATAAAGCAGAAGCTAGATGTCAGCTGTGGTCTGAAATGTGTCTTGAAAATATGTTTTTGGTTTTTTAACTCACCACACCAGCTTTATTCCTTGTTTTGTCACTCATAGACAAACTTATTTTCCTGTTGCTTCTGTACCTGTGTTAATAGCTACAGATCCAACAGAAAAGGAGACGAATTTCCTCCTTTTTCAGTTGAGGTTGCAATCAGCTACACCCAGACAAATGCAGGGTGACAGAACGACTGCCTGCATGTCCATGGGGTGTGGTGGATGTGCACAACAGGGAGTGAAGTCCTCGTTAGGTGACAGATAACTACATGAAAATGAAGACACCCATTTTGATACCTGGGACGTGGGCACAGTTGAGCGGGTTTGGTGGTTACAAGCAATCTTCATAGTTCTCTGAATTTAGTTAAGTGAAGGATACTGACTGCAAAACATGAAGATGTTTTTTGGGTAATAGGAAGAGAGGCAAAACAGCTTTCAGATGTTACAGTGCAAAGTATGGTTTAATCGCTTAGGTAGGTGAGTTGTGCAGGTGCTGCATCAGGTTATGTAAAAAGGTGTGGAGAGCTCTCTGTCAGCTATTAACAGTCTTGGAAGTGTGGCCTTTGAAACACAAAGGTTTGTGTTTGTATTTTTTAAAAAAACAGAGTTCACATAACCTTCTGTCTTCAACCCATTGTGTATCTTAGGAACTTCCTTAATTTTATGAGGCTGTTTTCCTAAAGCAAAACTGGTTTTGATTTTTAATTGGTGGTGTTCACTGCTTTGTAGAATCCCATCTTTCAGCATAAGTGAATCCAGAAGAAGTGGCAGCTAAGAGATGGTTGCTTAAAAAGGCAGAATTATTTACAGCAGAACACAAAGTGCCACTGTCAAGTACCTCCATCGTGACCTTTGAGATTTATTTGGAAAATCCGTATTTTTCCATGTGCATGACTTGCCTCAAAATAAAATGCTCTTCTGTTTCAGAAGGCACTCCAGGTACTGCAGAACTCGAGAGCAGCCTCGCAAGCAGCGAGTGTCTGCGCACATTTGTTTTAAGGAGCAGACTTCATTGTCCGGGGCTTTTTGCTTCTGTTTRCTTTAAAGAGATTATTATAAATATTTATTTCTTGTTTGATCATTAGTTTCCTTATTGATGTAGGGCTTTTCAAGTCAAAGATAGCGCTAGGGTGTAACAGGGAGCAAGTTTGAGCAGACACATTTAAAAAGAAAAAACACAAATTGTGTGAATTTGCCAGCACCCTTATATAGGCACATTCAAGGCAGTATTTTCTGTTGCTGTCCTCAGCTCTGTGGGAAGATTGAATGGATGATGTGAATGGAAATGTGTATTTTCTCGCAGTGTGTTTGTGAGCTCGCAGGCTTCCTTCTCCTGGAAGATGTAGTGTTGCATCAGGAGTGAGGATTTTTTTTACAGTGCAGTACTGATGCTGTCCTCAGTGCTGTACAAAATGCCATTACTTCTCCCTATTCCTTAGCAGCTAAGCCCCAAGCCCATGACCTGTTTAGTGCAATAGGGCAGTGCAGAAGGGTGGGGGTTGTAATTGGCATTCACTCCCTTGGGGGGAATGGGCTGAGAGCAAAGAGKCTGGTGTGAAAAAACCCTTGTGAGCCACTGCATGTTTGCAAAGATCAAGGCATCTGAAAACGAATGGTTTCTGAATTAATTGCAGGGTTGCTCAGGTACCAATGAAAACAGGATTAGGCCTGTCTTTTCTATTTTAAGTGCAGAGGTAACGTTTCCAACCTGTCGAGTGATTGCGTATCTTGAATATCTTACTGGATAAATGAACGTGATATCAACAGGCGAGGGTGGCACAGTCTTTCGTGTAACTGGCAGTTATCTTGCAGTTGTTGCAGTTCTTTGTTTTGTATGATTCCCCAGGAATATTTCAACATGGTCTTGTCTGGTTTTTTGATTGGTTGGGGGGGGGGGTGTGTGTGTCATTTACGTATGTTAGAAGAAACAATCTTTTGAGAGGCTCTTGACCCTCACATCCACTTTCCCAGGATGTGCGGTTGTGCTAGTGAAGACTTGACTTTGCATCCCTAGTGAACTGGGGAGGGATCTCTTTTGTTTGTACTGGTCAGTTGTGGGCTTTCTAAATTTTCATTTTGTAATGCAGTAGATTCTGCAGAAAAGGATATTAATTTTTTTTATTCAGTTATTCGCATTAACAGTCATCTTTCCTGTCTGTTTAGTGGAAAGGGTAAAACAGGAAAACCAAAATTTCAAAATTGTGTGTCACGTGCTGATGGCAGTTTGTGAACTTGATTAACGTAGAGGTCTAATGTCATACCCACCATGGTTTTACCCCTGTCCCGGGCTGTTTTTAGATGTGAACATGCAGTGACAGAGGAAGTAGTGGTTTCTGTTTATGTGGTCTGGTGAAGAGGGCTCATTTGTTTAATCAAAAGAAAGAAAAAAGCCCCGCTCTTACACAAAGTATAGCTAATTGCACTTTCAGTGAAAGCAATAAGGCAAAATTTTGCCTGTGACTTCTATGTAAGTAGCTACCAAATGAGCCTTCATGTGGGATGAATGATCCAGAGATTTGGCAGGGGAAACCACACCAAGGTTTTGCACAGAGCAGGAGGGTTCTGCTCTTCCTTTGGTGCTGCTGTCCACAGCTTCTCACCTTTGTGTGAAGCACCTTTGTGTTTCCTCTCTTTCCCAGCCAGATGCAGGTGGCATTTTGTGAGCACATCTATGCATTTACCTACTCTGACCCATCCAAGCACAAAGCCATTCCCATCTTTCCTCCATGTTGGATGAGCTCATGGTTGTTCAGGTCTGAGGAGGCAAAGGGTGACAGAAGCAAAACAGTACAAGTATATATATATATAATTTGCTTTTTCCTGCTGCTTTGGGGGCCATGTCCCTCATATAGTGGCACTTTATTCAACCCTCTTCCTTTGCAGAGACTTGTGGGGAGGAGGGAAAATGCTGCGGGTGCTTGGGCAGTCAGAGAGACAGCAACAGAAATGTGGTTTTGGCTCCTTATCTGGACAGATTCTTAAGGTCCTGCTGCTTCTAAAGGAAAAATAAAGGCATATAAATCTATTTTCCAAAGACCAGTTAGCAGATCCTGCCCAGGAGGGGAAATCTTAAGCATTCTCATTTTCACTCTGTCACAGGTAACTGAATGCTGCTCTGTTACCACTTGCATCCCACATTTTACTTGTTGAATTTGTAGAGATGGTTTCCTGCTGTTGGGATCGAGTATGCCAATTACCACTGCTGGGAGTGCTACTCTGTCTCACAACAGCGCCTGTGGGAGAACCTGATCTCTGCTTGTGGGAGAACCTCAGCCTTGGCTGCAAACTCCATGTCTGCTCCCCTCCACCCTGGTGGAGCCTCCTGACACCTTCTTGCGCTGGAGAGCTTCACCACATGGTTTACTTGACCATCTCTTTTCTTGCATACATTGTCCTGGCAGTCTGCAAGGCCGTRCAGCGCCTGTTGGAACGTGGCAGGGGGCTGGAGCTGTCACTGTGAAGACTTTGGATGTGCTTTTCTTCAAACAATAGCTGTGTGTCTGCATTATATTTGTCCTTATTAGTACAATCAAGAATGTTTATTCTGTATTCATAGCTGTATTTATTCTTTATGAGGTGCAGGAATAAGTTTTTCCGGTTGCTAAACCACAGTTTTTCCTGTCTAGAACTGCAGCAGTTCTACTCCCAAATTTGGTTTCCAATTTTCCTTAAAAACCTTCAAAGCATGTATGCTTGTTGTGGTTGGGTGAAAAATTAGTTCATATACAAAAAAAAAAAAAAAGGGAAGGAGTTGGAAAGGAGAAATACTCAGTCCTAGGACCTTCTGCTCTATACTTCTTCTGTCTAATGTGAATTCAGAAAAGATTTTGTATGCAAGCAAGGGCAAAAGGATGCTAATCAGTTTGTCTTCATGTGTTGTTATATTTCATCAGGATACTGTGTATTACTTACCCAGATATTACATTATATATAATTTGAAAGCTTTAAGTTTCCAAAATAATGCTACAAAAGTGTATGTTTCATGAGCTTCTACTTAAAGCGGAAAGAGAGAGGTTTACGGATGTAAATTTACAGATGATAAAACGTATTGTTAGGGGGAGGATTATTGTTTCTTTAATTGCCTGTCTGATATCCTCCCTGGAAGATTAAGTATTTTTGGTAGCAGCTTTGTGGTCTGTACCCTGCGAGCTTAATATCTGTCATAAAATGATGTCACTGTTACTGGCGCAGGTAAAATTGAGCTTGCGTTCAACTCCCTGGGAGGGTATTGTGAATGGGTAACTGTTGTGTCTACATAATCCCATTAGTCAATATTGTTGTTCAAAATCCTTTTTTTTTTTTCTTTCTCGCAACAAAGCTCTTAGGTCTGTGGTGAAGTGTTTTGTGACACATTTTTGAATGGGCCTTTTGCCCTGCTTTCAGTTCTTTAATGCAAGAAGCTTTACCAGGAAACAAGAATCTCTTTCTTCTCTGTCTGTGTTTTTTCAGCTTGGGGCTGTGATGCTGAATATGCAGACACACACACAAGTCAGATGATCTAAGATGTGTGATATTATGAGGTTATCCATTTCACATGATTAGTATCTGTATTGGAGTTGTTTGGTCTGCATTTCATATCTGTGCCATCTAAATATGTCTTAATCTTTTTTAAAAGATAGATTTTTGTGTGTTTTCATGCACCCTCAAGGCTGTTATAAAGTAAATCTTCCTTGCATTATATTTAGTGCCATCTCTTGAAAGAGGCGATTAGTTGGAAAGAAGTATTTTCTGGATTAACTTTTGTCATTGAAAAAATAGAATGAAAATAGAGCCTGATCCTGCACTTGCAGATATGTTCAGCCTTACTTTCCCAGGTAACTTGTAGCCCTTTGGCTCATAAAGACATTGCCTAAAATAGTCAAAATGAGCAGTTTCATGGTTTCATTTGAGCATGAGCCACATCAACTGAGGTTTCTGCAGAAGTGCATCATTGGTTRTGCTGTTAGCACCTTTGTTAAGAATGCTGACGTGCGTAAGTTTTTACAGGATCTGATCAATTTATTGGTATACGTGACTTTTTTTGCATCTACTAGACTGGTATATTTTAAAATCTTAGGGGGAATGTGCTTTCAGTGGTCACCTTTGAGATGTTCTTGTAAATGAATGTGTAATATTAGTTCTTATAATACTGAAAGCTGAACCTAGGATTATAATGGACCCTAAATCAGTGGCGTCAGAGGCAAAAAAATAATTTTTATTCAAAGTGGTGGCAAAATGAGATTTTTTTTTCAAGGCATTTTATGCTTTATGTTCTCCTTTATRTACTTTGTCTTCTAAGGAGACATGATGAGCTACTGTCAAAATTTTCCCCAACTGGTTTTCTGTTAAAGTTTTTTGTTGTCTGCTTAATGCTTATAGAACAAAGATTTTTCTGCCTGGAGGTGCCTCTAGGTGATTTTGGGCAGTTAAAGGGATTAGTGGCCCCAAAGCAGAGKCTGGCTGAAGCAAATGTGCTCACAATTCCAAGATTTTATTTCACAACCAAAAGTATCACCTGGAACTGAAATAGGTGCTGGTTTAAGCTGGCACACAGGTCTTCCTCTGCTCTCATATTACCCCACRTTTAGGTTTTTCAGCTTTCAGAAGTACGGAGCTTTATTGATTGAATGGAGTAGGAGAKCCGGATCCATTTTGTCTGTTTTCAGGGACTCAAACTGTATTTTCTTTCTGCATATGCAAGTGACTTCAACATAGGAAATTMTTCCAGTATTTCCAGCTCCAGAGTCTTGCAATGTATGGTAGGGGCTTTTTAAAGTTCATGGACTGTTGAGAAGAGGTGATGATGCTCAGTCTAATCCCCTTGTATTCTGTCTTTTTGACAAAGTTCCTAGCTTTCAAGATCAATAAAAGATTTTAAAAGATGTAGCCTTAAAGAGCTACGTAACAGAAGGCAAAAATAAGATTCATTAAGGATTCACAGAAAGTCATGAATGTTTAATATGTTTTAGCTTTGTTTTTGTTGTTTAAACAGAGTCACAGGTCTCATGCTTTCCACTTTCAGAGAATCAGCAATGAATACTGAATGCAGTGTATGCACATGCAGAGTCCTATGTATACCTTTTCATGGAGATAAGGCTCTCTGAAAAATGCCAGATACCACCATGGAAGTGGTAACAACTGTGCCCGTTGTGATGTTCCTTTTAATGTCTGCCTTGGTCCTGCTGGCATGGGAAGATGCAGATGTGGACACTGTGCAGCTAGGTTGGGGCAGCCCAGGTACCCAAGCATGCCCCAGGACTGGGGCTGTGTGGGGAGTTGCCTCTGTGCCAGCATCTCCCATAGCAGGAGCCAAGGTAAGGTAGATGTGAAACTGGAAAATAAGCCAACACACCCTGACCATCAGCAGTGTGGTTCCTGAGGTTACAGGAGGAGGTGTAGAGAAATGCAAGCAGATCCTTTGACTGCTTAGCTTTGTTCTCACATCCTCCAYCCAACCAGTGGTATTTGTGGTAAGGGTCTGGATGTGTGGACACCTTTTGTTCTCTTCTTCCGGAAACTTGTGATACTGAAGTCATTCAGGAGGGACTTGTGATTTTATTTCTTTTTATTATTACTTTTCTTTTTCAGCAATGCAATTGCCTCCTGTTTCAAAAATGCCTTTTTCTGTGGTTATGACCTGGRGGCACCATTGCCTGTCTCAACAAAACTAGCCAGCTGCTCTGCGGCATGCTAAATCCCCAACAGGTTGTTAACCTGTCATGAGATGGGGTGTCATCTCCTGCTGGATTGAAATGTTCAAATCCAGCTTGGAGCTTTTTCAAAATTACCTGTTTTGCATGAATACAGGTTTCATAGGAGTGTTTTGTGGTCACACCGACAGCGGTGCCTGTGAGTAGCTCGTCACCTGCTCTTGCTGAAACTCGTCCCAACAGCAGCTGCTTGCTTGGGTTGCACTGGCTGTGGGGCTGACAGCTGCCCACAGTCCTGGCTTTGRGGTATGAATCCAGCTGTGCAGTGTCTGGTTAAAATGCCTGGGTTTGGTTCACCTAACAGTTTTTGGCAATAACAGATTTACTGACGCTGGTAAAAGTAGCTTGAAAACTRAGCAATGGCCCTGAAGAATTGTCCCAGCGTGTAATGTTGAGATGGGACAGACAGCTGTCCCTTGTACTTGTGAGCCGTATTTTTAAGAATTTCTCTCCAGTTGTTGCTGTAGTCTGTGAATTGAAACAAAGTCATATCCCCTCCCAAATATTCATGAAATTAGGCAATTCCATGGCCAGTTTCCCAGTCTGTGTAGCTCGGGAGGTTGGTATTACTGAATTTCCTTTCAGTTTCTGGTTTTTTACGTGTGTATGGTCTGTCAAATCATTTGCCCAAGCAGTCAGAGGTTAGAGTGAACATCTTTGGAGATCAAGGTAAATGTTTTTGAAATTAAAGGCTTGGTTCTGTGAAAAACTTAATGGACATTTTGTTATGCTCTGGACTAGTTTACTAGGCTTCAAATGTGAATTAAAAATAAATGCTGGGAGTGAAAGTTGTCTCTGCACAGGACTCTGTAGCCCAGCAAAAGATGCTGCTCCAGCTCCCAAGCAAACCTGGCAGAGACAGAGTAGAACATTTGCAAGAATAAAGGAGGGTAAGACTTTTTTGTCCATCTTTTTCTAGGACAGAGGAGAAGAAAGTAGCTCCTGTTTTACTCTTCGTATAAAGGGGAGAGCAGAGCTTTCAGAAGAAATAGCAGGTTGGGAAGGGGAAGCAGATGTTTCCTTCTTCCTCCCACTTTCCTTTTCACTTCCCTGCCCTCCACCATTGCTGGGACGATCTCAGAATGTTGTAGAGATTTGGGCTCAAGACTTGTTATGTGGTGAGATGTGGATCGTGAGACTGGTTGGGGGATGCGGCTTTACGTGATTTTTCTTACATTTGCATTAAGTGCAGAGCTGGGGGCAACGTTCCTGAAGCCTGCCCTGGAGAGGCAGGCTGTTGTGCTGTCATGCTTGTGTTGCCCTGGGAAACAGCAATTTCTTTGATGTATAAAAGTGTCTCTTGACTGTTCTTGTTTAAGAATTGGATAGATAATTTGATGTTCCCTGTTTCAGAGAGTGTGTGCTCTGAGTTGCTCAGAAAATTGCCCTCCTTTGACATGAAGACGTGTGGGTTTAGGTGTGCACACTTGTTTGCATGCATATGAAATTAGACAGTTCAAATGATCATCAGGTTGGTCTCATCACTCTTTTTTCAAATGCTTGTGGCGGATAACTGGGCGAACTAAATTCAAAGTGACTTCTCAGGAGAGAGGTAGGATGCCTCAGGAAATACACAGTAATACAGGATCGTAGAATCATAGAATGGCTTGGGTTGGAAGGGACCTTCAAGGTCATCCAGTTCCAACTCCCCTGCCATGGGCAGGGACACCTTCCACTAGACCAGGTTGCTCAAAGTCTCATTCAACCTGGCCTTGAACACTTCCGGGAATGGGGCATCCGCTACTTCTTTGGGCACCCTGTTGCAGTGCCTCACCACCCTCAGAGGGAAGAATTTCTTTCTAATACCTAATCTAAATCTTCTCTCTTTCAGTTTAAATATGATTTTGTTTATCTTTCAGGATAAATAATGTTGGTTTAGTGATGCTTTGTTATAGCATAACACTGTGGCCAGATGGGCAGGAGGAAAGAAACCTTGCCACCTCCAAGTGTTTGGRAGCACTTTGCAAAATACTTTGAAATTAATTTTTTTTACTTTTCTGTCTTCCACTGGCTTGCCTTACAGCAGTGGCAGAGCACCTCCTGCTCCTCCCGTGGTTACAGCCTGGAAGTAGCTGCTGAAACAACTTCTGGAGAAAAAAATTGAGGGGTAATAGAGGATAGAGAACAGCATGGCCACGCTTCGTATGTCATCTGTGATGCCTAACAGAGCTTCTTTGATTGAAGACAATTCTTCTCTGCTGTCCTTGTGTTAGTGGGGCACAATCATACAAGAAAAAAAAATTGGATAAGTGAATGTTAATGAAATCTGTCATTCAGTTATCACCAGAGCAGACTGTGGAGAATTGGGCTGCATTTTTGGTGGATTTAAATATAACTTTGCTTATGCAGTCCTGTTAAACGTTGTTGAAATATGTCACTGAGAAAGCTCATTATATTTGCTATATAAAGATTACGACTTTGGGGGGGATTAAAGTTTTAGCAGCAGTTGCCGTCTTTCTTGTGGTCACAACAGCGACCTGTTAAATGTGGAACAGAGCGGGGAAGCTGTGAGTAAGCCAGATTTTCTGTCTGGAAGCACAGCCTTTAAGGCTGTTAAGCCAAACCAGAGGAAACTCTGTGAACTTTTTTTCAGGAAGCAAAATTCTTCAGAAAGTTGACATGTTCAAACAGTGGGAAACATTTTTTATTTTTCCTGAGTATGAGTCTTTTATATCATATATGCAGATGAATATGTATGCTTATATGTATATAAGAAGAAAAAAAAAGTTTGAAGTGAAACATTGGCTTCAGGCAGATCAAAATGCTCTGTTCCCCATGAAATAGGAGATTTTTTGATTTTGCTGAGACTAGTGTCAAAAATAAAAGCAGAAATATTGGAAGGGGAGTTTTGTAATTGAGTCATACCCCTGCACCCCATGACTAGCAGTGCCTCTGCCCCCCCCAGTGCTGTAGTCCGTGTTCCTGATTGCTGGAGATGTGTGGCATTGTCAGCCCTTAGAACTGTGTGGAGCATTTTTTTGTTGTTACAAACCTAATCGTGTCCCTTTGTCCTGCTTGTTTCTGCAGCAAAAGTCTGAGCTGGGTGTGAGGGAAGGCAGATCTGCCTTGGCTCGTGGCTTTGGTGTGCYGGGGTAGGTCTGAGGGGGCTGATGTGCAGACACTGTTCTGCAATGCGTTTTATTGCAATACACCAAGCAGCGCTTGCCCCAAGAAGTCATCTGCTGGTCTGAGCGAAAGCGATGTCTGCAGATCGATAGCTCTAATTAGACACAATGCACTCGATGCATCACTGATTAAAAATAAGAAACATTATGACTAGTTATTGTACAGCTTGCTCGAAACTACTGTATAATGATGGTACATTTGCCGTCAGATTAGGTCATGAAGCAGCTTTACTGCAGCTTCGAAAATTAGGATCAAAAATAGTTCTGATTAAAACTTGAGCTTTTGAAAGCTCTTCAGAGAAGAAGGATGTGCACATGCAGATGTATGGGAGAAATTAAGCAATCTGGATATGCATGATTCTTGAATTTAAAGAGAGTAATTGATGTAACCACTGTGCTACTCATTTCTCACAGTCACCCTGTTTTAACAAAATTCAATGAAACATCAGAATGAGCTGGGAATAAGTTGCCTAAAATACAATCCATAATGGCTCAATATATTAAATAGTGAACTTAGGAGTTCCTGTGGTCCTGCAGTTGTTCTGCAGGTACCAGTGTCAGCCTGCAATAGCAGTTTTCTTGGATTTAGATTTATGAATTTCTCCCACATTAAAAAAAAACAAAAAACAACAGAACTTTATCACATATTTATCCGCAGTAAAATAATTTCTTTTTAAAATGACATTTGCTTTTCTGATATCATCTGGAATTGGGCTCCTCCTCTTATGCCCTTTGCTGCAGCAGCGTGATTCCATCAACCTCAGGGCATCCGCAAGTCCCTCACATCCTGTCAGGCAATTTCTAAACACCAGGGAAAAAAAGAATGTTTCAACCAACTGAGAGAAATTGTTAGGTTCTAAAGACTGGATGTGATCAATATTGGTCACAGGCCTGTTTGGCATGTCTATCTGTTGAGCTTGAAGGAGTCTGTCTTATACCAGTTCCCTGTGACTGTTTTAGATGCTGCTCACTGAGTTAAAGGAGAGACCTGAAGCTGCAGTGAAGGAAGGCTTGGGGATAGTCAGCAGCTGTGGGAGCAGCCTCTAGGGATGCAGGAACAGTTAGTCAGTTCTTGTGATTTGAGGATTGTTTTGGGCTGATCCCATTGAGGACAGCAGATCTTTTCCTCCCTCACAAAACCCAGTACAAGCTGATCACTAATCATTTGTGTGCTTGTTAGCAGGATCAATTCCCTTACTTGGCCGGCTGCAGGAGACCTTCTGCTGGTGTGATGCAGGGGGTGGTAGATGACTGAAGCAGCACGGTGCCTTTTGGTCGCAGCATCAGCTTATTAGTATAAATGAGGCTGTTTTAAGCCAATTTGAAGCTGTAGTTCGCAGGAGGTCTGACCTTTACTTTGTTTAATCTTACTTTGATGTCAGGATGTTCTGTAGGTCTCTGAGGGTTAAGTTGTCCACAAAGACAGTTTCTCTGCACATCAAGTCTGCAGTTGTGGGCTATTCTGCACATAAGGTATTCGAGTTTGATAAGTCTGGATGGTATTCACTTTTTTAAGCCACATACCCATTTTAGACAAAACTCAGCACAGTGTTTGTTAACATCTGTTTAACTGATGTCTGTTTACACCTGGTGCAAGACCGGTTTTGTGTAATAAAMGTGATGCTCTGTTGAAGTAGGTGTTGCCTGTTGTCTAACACACGGACTTGATTTATGCTACTGATTAAGAGTTATGATCATGGTGAATCCAGTTGCTGCCTGCTCCCTCTGCAGCAGCTCCATAAGCCTGAACACCTACAAGTGTCCCGGTCTTGGAGAGTAGCAAGGAGCGTGGAATTACGGGACAACATAAAATCAGCTAATGATACAAACAAGCAGTGTCCAAGATGATCTACCCCAAGCTCAAACACGATGTACCCCAAAGTCAGAGGTTAGCACAAGTCTCGTGCCTATGCAGAAAATTGCCACAGACTCGGCTGGAAAGGGCAATGGTCGTGGCAGTGAGCACAGTCCCAGTCCCGGTTAGCTGGGGCAGTCAAATTCCCTTGCCTGTTTATCAGTGTTCCCAGGCTGAAAGGCTGATAGAAAGTGCTTCCTGATCAGCATGATAAATGGAATTTTGCATGATAATTATGTTTACAGCAGGACAGATGTACTAATAACATGTTCCCTAAAGACTTCAAATGAGCTATAAAAGAATCAAGTCTCGGCTGAAAATGCTGGCAGCAGTATTATTAATTGTGTAAGTTACAGCTGATAATTGTCTTGTTTCATTTGAATGAGGCAGTCAGCTATTAATGGCTTGTGCTCTGTAGTACCAAAACAGCAGACTGTGCAAAATTTGTCAGTCTGGATAATATAGTTGTATATTAGCAATGCATCCTAATGGACATACTCTAATGGCTAGGGAAGGGAGGAAGTGTTACAGTTAATTTCTAATGCTGTTTCATCTTTTCTATCAAAATACTTGCTTGTGTGCCTTCAGGAAGAGAACTGGCTTTCCTTCTCTACAAATTGTTTGATGTAAGACAATGCCTGCAGTAAAAAAACAAGCTCTCTTTGTGGTTGTTGAGGATTGAAATGGAGAATGACTAATTAGCTGTCTTGTTCCACTTACCTCTTCCACAGTGGTGATGTGAATGAAAGTCTTACCATTGTTCTTACGTGTGTGAAAGATCCCACTGTTGTGCAGATCTGCTGCAGAGCATCCGTAAGTGTGCAATTGCATCAAGATATACATATGTTTATAATAGAGACATGACCTGCAAATATGTTAGAAGTCATCAGGCCTGATTCTTAAAATAGCAGTAAAATGAATTTCAAGTCGGGAACCATACTATGTATTGTACCACGTTTACAGTTAAATAAAGATCATGTAGGTAACTAACCCAATTCAAAACCCTGCTGGTGCAAATTGAATTACTTTTTGTGACATCCTAATTCATTTGCATTCCCAAAGCGAGTTTCATTTCATCTGTGGTAAGTTGAGCTGCAGATAATATCCCAGAGGAGCACAGTTGTAGTAGTCCTAACCTACATCCATGCTCTGGCTGATTAATCTGTAAATCCTTCAAAATTTCTCTCCCCTGCTATTACATCAAAGCATCTCCGAGTAAAAAGCATGTGAGCAGAATCCTGAAATGAGTTCCCATAGCATGAGAAGGACTCTTTGTGTGTTTCATTAGACAATACTTTGGGATTTTTTTATGGGGAAACAGAGAGTTGACTTTTTTCTAAAGAGTGCGAGATTGTGTTCCTCTGTTAGCAAAAGAGAGCTGATGGTCTGGAAAAACTGCCTGGAGATGCTTTGTAAAAATTGTCCTTGGTTCCTTGTGACCTTTCATCAACTTAATTCATTGCTAATGAGCTGCAAATTCATTGCAATTCATTGCAGAGCTTTAAAATTGCCACTGAGTCAGATGACAAAGTGCCTTGTTTTATGTTATCAAGAAAAATCCTCCAACTG
Source organism: Amblyornis subalaris (assembly GCA_018881555.1). NCBI lineage: Eukaryota > Metazoa > Chordata > Aves > Passeriformes > Ptilonorhynchidae > Amblyornis > Amblyornis subalaris. Next base: position 12,352,852 of record JACAXG010000001.1, on the reverse strand, counting down.
AGGGAGGACTAGGCAGTAGCACAACTCTGAAAAAAAGTCGGGAACCATTGGTCTCTAAAGGCTGCTGGTGAAAGTGCAGAGATTTTGAAAAAAGAAAGGAAAGGGGAGACCAGAAAAACTAAGTCTTAAATCTGCGTAGGTTCTATCAGGATGCCTGCTCACCCTAGGGAAATGATAATGTGATTGATTTGTTCCATGCAGATAGGCAGAGCCTCTAACATCAAATATATCCATTTCTACATTGGCTTAGTGTTTTTTCTTCCTACAACTATTTAAAAAGTGCATATATATAAAGAAATCAAACACCAACAATAAAAAAAAAATTAAGAAGAAAAAGGGTCTCAGGTCTCAGCTAAATGGCATTTGCCATCCAAAGGTCTGCCTGAGGTTGTATACTTAGCATGGCTCCAGTTGAACCACAACACTACTCCTTCCAGACTCTGGAAATCATTCAAACCAAGTAATTTCAGACTGAGTTGGGGTACTTCACCTCAGCTTTCAAAGAACCAACCACCACATCAGCTGAGGTTCTGTTCCAGGTGTTTCTCAGGCCTGGTACTGTGATTTGCTCCTGTGCTTCCCAGATGTTTGGAGACAGGGACCTCAGGCAGCCAGCTTTGACTGCTGGGGAGATTTGGTAATGTTGAGTGGCACCTTACGCCCTTCTAAATGCTTTTTTAGTAAAGCTATTGACAAGGGGAAAGTCCATCACCAAATGCCTGGGACTTTACTGTGATTTTTAGACTTTTTGCCCCTACCTTCTATGTATATAGGTGTCTGAAGTAATATACAGGTTACATAAAATCACCATAGGCAGCTTAACATTTGTGTTGGTTGGTTGTGGGTAACTCGGATCCTCCAGACTGCCCATAGGGTCAAGGTGTGACCTCATTCTCCATTATTCATCTCTACAAGGAGATGGGTTGCATCTATAATTAATTGTTGATTATTTTGCTTTAGTGATTGCTCTATCTATTTGTTTGCTTATATGCACTGTAGACTGGACCAAGTTGAGGGCTCAATAACATTTGAAGTGGATCACTGCGAACATTAGGGGTGGGTCAGTCAACCTCTACCCTTCCTCATTGAACAGTGTGAATGCAACATATCTTTTGGGTGTGTTGGGAAGAGGCTGAACAACTCGGGAATCATCACTGAAGTTATTTGGTACAGCAATCAGTGTGCTTTAAGAAGGCTACCTGCTGTTGCATCTGCCTGAGCTTCTGCCTCTGATCCTCCTGGCATGGCATGGGTGAACCAAGGCAGGGGAGTACAGAAAAAGTGAAATTTGGGTCTTGTGCTGCATTCTGATGATGCTTATCTTGAAGCAGCCTCCTCATCTGCACTTTGTTGGCCAGATTTGTCATCACAAGATGCTTTTTATGGCTCTGATAATATAAAGTATCAGTAGACCCAGTCTAGCAGAGTGCTCTGGCAATTTTCCTCACTTTTGGTGTGTAAATGAATCTGCTTTTAGAATAAAATAGAATAAAATATTGCAGTTGAAAGGGACCTGCAAGGATCATCTAGACCAACTGCCTGACYGCTTCAGAACTGACCAAAAGTTAAAGCATGTTGTTAAGGGCATTGCCCARATTTCTTGAGGTTTTTTTTTTTGGGGGTTTTTTCGCCCCCAAAACTGATTGAAAACYGATACCTCATTACTAGGTATTTGCTAGGCAGCCAACTTGTTGGCACCCAGGAAAATTCAGTTCTCTAATAATGACATAATTTACTAAGCAGGAGATTGCTCAGATTACATTTTATAACCCAGCACTGTGACAGTAGGTGGGGAATATAAGAAAATAAAAGGCCATAAATWCGGGAACCTTTCAAGCTGAGCTGTTTGTGGGGCAGCAGAGCAGCACGTTTTCCCTGAGTGAGTGGGGATGGTGCCCTGGTAAGAGGCTGTTTTCAGCAGAGTAGGGAGATGCTTTCTGAGCCTCTGGCCTCTGCCAATTGCAATGTATGCTCTTGGGGGCGTATTGATCCCGGGAAAGGCAGTTCCYCAGCCTGCAGATGTAGGCTGCATTTGCCAAGTCAATGAAAAGTTCATTAGGGTGACTGCTGKGTACTCTCTGTTGTGAAAACAGGTGGGGAGGCTTCTTGGCCAGCTTCCTTAAACATTGGATGCTACTGTACCCACCGTTCCTTAAAAGTGAGCAAATGTTACAGTATACAACCAAACATTACCAGTAGTATGAGGGTTCCCATAGTGCTTGCTTACTGGGAGGAGGGGGAAGCAAGGGCTCCTCGTGGMGATCCAATCTCTTAAATGTCACCTTTTGAAGCATGATTAGTCTTTGGACGTGTACCTGTGACAAGCTGAACTGTGGTGTTCAGTCTGTAGCTGGTCTTCCACCCTGCGGAACTAAATGTTCACAATGGARTAAACTGGTTCTTGAAAACATTTGAATTTTTAATAGAGATCTGTACCAGGAGAGAGTAACCTCAGACTGGGAATGACCCCATTGCCGTAAGCTGTGGTGAGCAAGGGACCTCAACAGAGAGAGATGATGATCTAACCCTCTGCTACCACCTATAAACCCAGTGCCCAGGAGTATGCCATGCCCAGTCATGGTGGCAGGGATGGGGGAAAGAGGAAGTAGTTTGCTTTTCCCCGAGCAATTATACTGAGTGGCTCACTCTCCCTAGTGAGAAGAGCAGGATGGAACCAAGCTCTCCCTGTGCAAGGCTCAGGTCTACAAGTTCTCAGGGACGTTGAAGCAGTTCTGCTGGACAGTAAGGATCTGCCTTTACCCTAACAATGAATCTTGCGGTACTGTTTTTGGAATGTGTCTCCTGTATTGCAAATATGGTTTTTAGTAAAGCATAAGCAAATGCAATATTTTAAGTAGATACATATTTTTGTACTCAAATATCTTTGGCATTAAAATTGACTGTGCATGAACTAACAAGCAAGAAGGCATTAATTTCTTCGGGTGTAATAATATTTAAAATTATGGCACTTGACTATCTCACCTTATCATAGATATCGTAAAGCTAAGATATCTAAAGCTATCCAGTATGATAGCTGATCTCTGAACAATATGAATTGGCTTGGTCTTCAGCAGTGCATGGCCCARGAGAGCAGGGCATTGACTCTTGGGTATGTAATGACATGCTGGGAAAAGTGCCTGATCCCAAGGGTGTTTGTAGCAAATGTAGCCAGAACTAAATGCGAAGTATGCACTAGTAAACACTCAGATTGCCACCACCTGTGCAAGCGTTCATATCTCATGCCCGAAATGCCTCATGCTAAGCTTTCTCCTATTTGGTTTGGTCGTTATGCCCTGCTCATGTAGGGGATTTTTCTTTCTCTGTCAAGAGCTTTAYCCAGGCCATTCACAGCGTCCAGGATATTTTTTTTAGCAGTGCGATTAAGTGTCTGTTCAGATCTCTGCTAAGTCTTAAGAATGTTAAGATGTGGGGTTGTGGAATATGTTTTCCCAGATACCACATATGCATCTGGAAGCAAGACAGGGATGTGAGGTTGGCCTGTAGGTGACCTAAAAAACACCGCAAATGGAACAGGAAAAGGCAGGATGTTTAATTGCATGGTTATGTATGCGGGCTAGAATTAAAGTCTTTTTTTCAGATGACTTAGTAGTGCATGTGTGTGTTTCCATGTGTCATGGTATCTGCTGCATATAGCCTTGACTTGCAAGTGAGTTTCTTAGTTAATTCCAGGACTTTGGGTGCTGTGGAATACAACATTATGGGATTTGATACTTTAAAGACTTGCACCCTTGCMGTGTGTGGCTTCCTCAAGTACTTGTTTCAAATGTTGATTCTTTGTTTCTTTAGGTTGTGATGTTTAAGGGGAAACATTACTTGTGGACAGAACTAAATTTTCAATGTTTCGCAATGCACAGAGTTTGTCAGGCATAAATGATAGATGAAGAATCTGTTAGATTAATGTTGATCAGATGAAGGCTCTTACAGTGTTGGTTTTACTGTAGAAAAAGGACATAAAGATGGACTGTTTGTATGTTCTTTACAGTGTTATTGTATCTGCTTTGGCAAGCATCCTTATTTTCATGAGGTCAGATGATTAATCTTGTTGTTTGCTTCTTTCCTAGTTTTGAGTGTCTCTAATTAAGCTGATGCCCATTGATGTCTTACCATGATAATGTATGTTAGGTTATGAGGTAATGGTTGTTCTGAAAAATATAGGTATGGCAGTATTTGGGCATACTCAAAATAAATCACTGCACAGAAGCCTTCTGAAAGCTGTCACATTGCTGCAGAGTCAGTAAGGTGAAGACAATGAATCTGTAAATCATTGGTTAAAGATAATAGAGGATGTAGATTTCTGACGCTTCAGGATCTGTGAGAGGTCTGCTGTCTTTAAATTAATCTTACAGCATTGCAGCTGTAGCTTCTCATTATGGCTTGGGTAGAGCCAATAGTATGAGGACTGGGTGCCAAGGCAGCTGCCTGCAGAGAGAAGGTAGCATCATTGAATCATGGAGTCATTTAGGTTGGAAAAGACCTTTAAGTTCATTGCGTGCAGTCATTAACCCAGAGCTGCCACGCCCACCACTAAACTATGATGGTAGGCTTCAAACAAGGTGTATCTTTGGTGAATTGCGAATCCAGCTGGGGAAGATGAAAATTAAATGGCCCCCAGAGTCAACAACATGTGGTGATTGCTCTTCTGTTCTCCCTAGACTAAACCCTGGGGTTTTTTCCTTCAATAGGAATTTCTGGAAATCATGTCTTCTAGAAAAACTAATAATCAGTGTGTCAAGTTGAATCATGCAAGATGCTAAAAAAAAAGCCCCGAAGTCCAAATATCCAGTTCTATCATCTGTTTTTCTTCTGTTTTTCTGCACACATGCACATACACATTCGCACTATACAAATGCTCTGTCAGTGAACGGTTTTCTACTCAGCACTTCTAGTGTAAGTTCCTTGTCTCTTCATAGTGTTGGTACTCTTGATGTTATATTTGATATAATCAGACCCACATGATCCCTCTGGGCCATTGGGACAGGCCTGTGCTAGAATTTTGTGAGCTATTTGAAGGATCACATGTGTGATGCTACATAATAATTTGTGAACAGAGCATTGTGTTGCATTGGCACCCTGTGAAAGGTCAGTGGGATACTTCAGTGTTGACACATTTATTTTGTTCATTGTTTCTTACTTAATTCTTACTTACATCCTACCTTTGGGATGGCAATGTAGGTATTTTTCATGCTGAGATGTTACGTACAGACAGGTCAGGAGGAGCAGTTTGAGTGCTGTGTATTTCAAAGCTCCTGCCTTGGGTATTGTGAGAGGATGACACTTGGAGGAGGAGTTGGATAGCAATATAGGTGGAATACTTAGTGCAGGGGACACACCTGGTTTAGAAGTATGTAACTTGGAGCCATGTTCATGCCATAGCATTCCCTTCATCTCCTTGTTTTCTGTCCATCTTCCTCCTTATCCCCAAAACGTTGATAGAGACTGTGCAGACATTTGGCATGGCATTATTCTCCTAGTTATCACTGGATATGGAGGTCTCTCTCCTTGCAATGCATATCTCAGCACAGCAGGTTGTTGAGGGTCCTGCTAGCTCGGGATTTCTGTTTCAAAAACTTTCCTTCACAGCCCACTGTAGAAGTGTGTGATTTTAGACCATATTGGCATCCCACCTGCACATAGGTGACAGCTAAATGGAGGGCTCATGGTATATTCTCTGTGTGTTTGGGTTGGGCTGCTGAATTAACAAAATAACCCATTAACAGCATGTGCCAGATGCTTTTAACTCCCATTGTGGGCAGCCTTGACAATATGCTGTGCAGCGTGGAAGTCCTAAATGGAGTTTGATGTTCTTTGCAGATAATAACTATGCTGCGTAATTATGATAGCACACAATTAAAAACTGCTTTATATCGCTTTGGGTAGCTCCTGGAAATTCTATTTCCCTTAATAATTTTCAATAGTCTCAGGGTTTGTTTTTCCTGTGTTTGTCTTCCTGTAATATTGGCAAAAGATAGGAAGAAAATGAGCTGGGACATAAGAATCCGAGTAAAAACTTCAGAGGGAGGGCGAGAGGTGACTCATTAGCGGGTCTTTCATCTGGGTTCATGCTGGGTTATGAAGTCAGGGGTCAGGAAGTGAATGGGAATTTGTTCGCAGATGATGTCTTGTATAATATTTCAGAAGACTACATTAATTGTCACAGCTTAGCCTGGGAGTTTGGGCAGGGGTGTTCAGCTGGCAGGCTGAGGAGGAGTTCAAGAGAAGTGGCATTTAAGTTTCCCTGGAGTGACAAAGGGGCTGGAGCTGCTGGGGACAGGGCATGGCCTGCATCTGGCAGCTCTGCTGATACCTGCTCCCCTGGTCCCAGGGAGAGCCAGCAGCTGCACTTCTGTTCATACCCAAATCCAACTCCAGAGGAATTAGGGAAAAGAATGGCAAACGGTACCTTACTCAAAACTCAAAGTAGCCTGGAAGATGTTTGTAGCCATAATGTTGTAATATATAATATACATATATATGTATATATTTATTTATTTACTTTTACTATTTGTTTCATTTTACTACATAGAAGCCTAATCTTAGATCTCATTGAATTTTCTGCTTGTTTTCCTTTTACCGTTCAAGCCATTTTGGTGCTGAAAGGAACAATATGAAGCCCAATGGAAAAATAGGCCTAGTGTTGCTGTTCCCATAGAGGGTCAAGGTGATGCTCTGTCTGGTTTGACCTATGGGAGCTGCAAGACCAGAGCATGTTTTGGTAGCCCCTCAAGGAGTGCTTGCAAAGGACAGGTTGGCTTTCGAACAAGGCCTGCTCTTTGAGTCTGGAGCTGGCACCTTTCAGAGGGTGGATGGATGGCAGAGGGAAACCCTCAGCTTACACCTCTAGGCAGGCCCTAAGGTACCCTTACAGGTATCCTGATCTCATTCCCAGTCACTGCGTTTTACGATTACTTTCTTCCCACTCCCCTTGTGCGTGTATATAGGGTAGTGTTCCTGTGCGTAGGATACGTCTTTTGTGGTGAAGGCACAGTGGAAAAAAAGAATCTAACATTTTCAAAGTGTCAAGCTGTCTTGTCCTTTTCTGATGCTTCCCAGCCACATCATTATAAACACAGTTGTGATCAGAAGGTAATAGCCCAGACATTTCTGCCCCGTGGTTCTTGCCAATTTTGCCTGGGCACCGGAAGGGAGGAGGTGAGCCGGTGGACATGGGAACTGCCAACAGYCTTCAGCTCTTGAAATATCTTGGTCCTCTTAAGTTCTCCCATCTGTGTTAACACAGCCAGCAGGTGTTCAGATGATTAGCACTCATGTGTCCCATGTCACTGCATCTCTGAAGGGATGCAGTTGATCCAAAGTGAATAAGCTTGTCCTGAAGGGGTGTTTTTTGTTCTTTTTGTTTTTGGTCTTTTTGTTTTTGCCAGGTGCTGCTGGCACCCATGGTATTGCCTTCAGCTGTTGTAGGTTTGTAATCTTAATAGAAGCAGGGGGGAAACTACACCCCCAACTTTCACAGAAATTAGTTGTATTTAAAATGCAGCTTTTTATTCCTGATTTTGTAGCTGTGCTAGAAAGTCATTACACATGGATTTATTTTTCCTTATCTCTTGGATTATCATTGGCTTCCTTCCTTCCTTCCTTCCTTCCTGGATGAATTTATCCAGTGTTCTGATTGCAGCTGCTTTTATTTTTTTTATCACCTCCTGTCTATGTGGCTTAAGATTTTGTATGTTTAACATAACTGAGCTGAGTATTTTGCAGCAATTGATGGTGAAGATAATTTTGCACTGATTGATAGGGTGGTTACGGTGAATATATTTGTAGTCTACTTGCTTTGGCTATTTGTTGTTTTGGTTACAGACCTGCCTTATTTTATTTGTCCTTCTATTTAGTTTCCTTTTTTTTGCCCTTGTATTTTATTTAATGGTTTACAACTGAGCCACATATTAATYGGACTTTGGAGAGGGGAAATGGAGACAACATTTTAGCTTTTAAGAAACTCCCACAGAGATTCAGACAGCTGGTCAAAGATAAAACCAGTATGCAAAAAGGATCATGAATATCTTAGAAAACAGACATTTAAAATACCATGGCATCAAATATCTGTTCAGTTTCTTTCTTTGGTCTGGACTTGGAATTTGATTGGAGGGTATTGGTTATTTCTGGGCACATGCACAGGGAACAACAGCAAGGAAACAGACAAAAAAGTGTTTTAGGTAGGTGTTTAAGGGAAAGTGATATTACATGGTTTTTAAATAAAACAAGTCTGGAAGTTGCATGAGACTGTGACCATTGTCCTACAGGGGCTGATCATTAGAACGAGGTGGTCATCATTTTTCCAGTACTGAACTGCCTTTTTCCGTGTGCATGGGGCTATGGGGACTGAGGGGTGAGTTTGGTATACTTAGAATGTGGTGATTAAACTAGGAGGAATTTTTTAAGGCTTTCCGTAGACTAGCAGAAATTAACATTTTAATTGAAACATCTTTTATTTGGTTAATAAGGGCAATTGTATTTTTGTGTGTTAGCTGACTGACATTTACTCTACAAAAATTTTAAAGCATTTTATATTGAAATTTCATCTGCTTAAAGACTTATCCCAAAGCCTGAATCCTGTGTGACTCACATAGTGCAATTTTGTTTTGTTCTGCATATATTCTTCCTCAACAATTGAAGGATTTTACTATAATTATTATTGAAATAGGGCATTTTAGAATACAAAGTAGGTATCAACACAGCTTTACATCAAAATGATAGTGATGTGTGATATAAAACAGTTTGGGTTATTTCAGTGCAAGTGTCTACATACACCAGCTGCTATAGCATGTTAATCAATTTTTGAAAAATAACCCTTTTAGGAGTTACATAGACAAACCTTGGCTGCTTGCCTGAAGACAGAAAGATGATTAATTTAAACACTAAACACCAGTTGAGGTGATTAATTCTTAATGAAGTCAATGAAAAACTGATTTTGCTTGTATTCCCTGGAAGATCCTTTCAAAAGCTTTGCTTTTCCAAAATTTTTTTTTGTCCTGTGTGTGTGGCACGGGATGTGACTTTGTTCTCAGCAGGTAGGTTCATTAGTTGGCATTTCTGATATAATACCCAGCTGTGGAAAGCTTATAAAATACTGGTATTTAGGTCATCTTAATTAGGCCTTGAAATAAAGATTTAAGATAAAGTGGAATAATTGTACATACTTCATTGCAGCTGAGCTTCCTCAGTGAAAAGATTCACGGACAGCATGAACTGATTTCAACAGAGTTGCTCCAGATCTGCCCCTCCGGTGCTCCTTTGACAGTGCCAGGACTTGAACTGATTAAAACTAATAATTCTGGGGAGAGGTGAAAGATGTGGCAGTTTTCATCTGGGTTGGGGTTGGGCTGGGTATCCTTGCTCTCACTGCTATGTATGCAGTACCTTTTATGTGTGCTTGCTTTCTTCCTTCCTGGATGAATTTAGCCAGAGTCATGCTTACATTATGCCCTAGTTGAGAGGGAGCTCAGCTATCAGTGCTCCTCTCCCAGGTTTGGGTGAACAAAGAGCTTCCCCCACTCCTTTGTGCAGGCTCGCTTGCCATGTGTAGATAGCCAAAATGCTGCAAAATCACTGCCACTGAAAATCARTGTGAGGTCTTTTGTGCCAAGAGGAGCGGCAGTGATTACCATCCAGTCTATGTTGCATTTGAAGTTAGCAAGCAAAAATCAGGAGGCAGCATCCCTGGTGGTTTAAGAAGTTGAGACCAGCAAGGAAAGCCAGAGGAATTTGAAGTCAGCAGGCAACTGGATGACCAGCTGATGTAATGCAGTTGTGTGTGTTCCTGCCAACCAGCGCATCTGCCTTAATGACAGATGCGAATGTAGGTCCTTCAAACCCGTGTCTGCCAAGCCATCGGCAATACGGTTGAGTGTGGTGCATAACTTTGGACGAGGAGAGTCTTGGAAAAGGATTTCAGTGGCGGCTGGAATATGCATCTGGTGCTGTACAAGTGCCTGGCATCTAACAGGCATCTAGGGGAAATACAGTGTGACTAATTTGATAAATTTAAAATGAAGAAGGTGGCAAGGTTGTACTGTTGTTTATCTCTCTGACTAATAACATGCCAAGTATGTTTTTGGTGTTGTAACGCCACAAGATGGGAGCGTGCCATTATTTAAGTGTGTTATTAAGCTAATGATGTATAAAGAGGTATTAAAAAGCCAACAGCTATCATCTGCTACGTCAGTGGTGCTGGTAGCTGAAGCTTCCAGCTTTTGCTTATGGATCAGTGAAACTGAAAATGGAGGAGGAACTCCTCCTGATCTGAATTTCTCCCAATAAGAGCATTCCTGTGTCCTCTCTGACTGTGGATGGAGCTGACGGAGCACTCATGGGTGCAGGAGACAGATGTTTGGTCTCTTCTTCCTTGTCTATGCCAGCACATCCTGAAATGCAGACTTTTTTTTTTTCCTAGCCTTTTGAAGGTGTATCCGATCTTGCACCAGATCTTCTGAAATCCTAGTTTAGACAAAGCCTGAGGGGGTTTAGGTTTGCATATTTTTCCTAAGAGGATTATGCTTCACACTTAGTTGATCTATAAATTGTTTGAGATTTTTTTATGATTTTCCTAGTACACAAAAAGCTGCATGCACATTCAAATTGTCCTGAAATACGTTGTCTGTGGGCTAGTGATAGAAATCTGGTGTTTGACTTAATAGCAAACCAAATCACTGAACCTCAGGGTTATTTTGAACTGAAAAACATTTCTTTAATCAGATTTGCAGCAGGGCTGCAGGAACAGTTGTAGCAGCACAACTGGAGGGGCAAGGGAATTGCAAGAAGGATTAGAAACTGCTTACACTGGCATGAGAGAAAACAATTTATTGTGAAAATACAGCCCAGGAATAAATTAATGAGCACCTTTCCAAGCATGGGAGTGCTCTTAACATTCTGGAAACTCTTTGTTTGCAGATCAAGGGAGCAAGGCAGCTCAGTGGGAATTGGGCAAAAAATAATGGTAGTCTATGAAGACTTTTGTCGTTTAAGTTCATACCCTTTAAGTCACTGGGGAGGTGCTGTCTGCCTCAGCCATGGCCCCTGGGATCAATGGGTGCTGGCATTGCTCCTGCCAGCTGGGTGCTGGGGCACAGTGCCATGGCTCTGCTGGCTGTTGCAGCTGTTTGACGCCCATCAACGACGGAGTAGTTTTAGTGATTGTCAGCTTAATTTTTCTTTATGTGCCTGTGGGTGGGCTGTACCTTACACATTCATTTATGGTATTTACAGTGTTTTTTGGAGGGCTGGGTGCAGTCCTTGTTTTTTGCTGCTGTCCAGGTGTTTGAAGGTTGAGCAGCAGCAATTGCTGCTAAAATAAAGGCTGTACTGGGGCTTCTTCCTGCCTGCTAAAACAGCCAGAAAACCGGTAATGCTGAGATTTCCATAATTATTTCACTGAAGGTGGAGGAAGGATCTGACTCAGACATAGGAAAATGGTTTAAAACAGAACCAAGCTCACCTGTGCTGCTCACAGAGACAAAGCTTCCTCTTAAACTGCTGTTCTGTGCCCAGTGCTGCCAGCATTGTCACTTTTGTCTCACTTCAGACACTGCTCACAGGAGTGATTAGATGGACATCGTTGAGAAACAAGTGGCACTTTGGTAGCAAGCACAAGGGGCAAAGAGATGTGTCTCCTGTGGCAGTGTGAAGTACAGGCAGTCTCTGTAGATCTACATCTGTGTTGTTTTATCAAGGTGCTGTACTTGTAGCACTGCCAGCTGCACTGCAGCACATGTGGGACTGTGTTAGATGGGTGTTAAACCCTTGAAGGAAGGGAAACGTGAACTGAGGAGGAGCTCTTGTGAAGCTGCAACTTCTATTTCTCTGTAGAAGCTTGTGTGGAGTAAGTTTGTTTCTGGATGGGATCAAATAGATTAAGATGAGCAGAATGGAACAGAATTTATTATATCCAAGGGTATGGCTTGGCTAGTGAAGGGCAGTTTGTGATCTTTACTGAATAACAGCCGTGAGGACTTTCTCGTGCCCTCTAATCAGTGGTGGTGTTTTGTGTTCTGTTCTCTCTGCAGACGTCGGCTGATCTCCCAGCGATCTTCTCTGGAGACTCTGGAGGACATCGAGGAAAATGCCCCACTGCGGAGGTCATTTTATTTACTCTCTCTCTGGCTTCTTGTCTGTAAAGCACATGCATGGACAGACTTGCTGTCCATCCCCATGTTGAAAAGTAGCTGGGTCTTCACATTAGGCTGTTCTTCATAGTGAGTAAAAGTGTTGAAACCTCACGTTCCCCTGCGTGGTGGTAGGGGATATGAATTGCATGTTCCCTGGCTTTAGGTCATTAAATAAAAAGTCAGTATTTAAATGAAATGTGAGGAATTAAAATGTCAGATTTGATTAATAGAAAAGTTTAATTGTCACCAATATGAATGACTAGCCCCTAGTCAGTAGAACCCTAACATCTGTGGTACATTTAAGAAGCACAGATGGTTTAATATAGTTTTTGAAGACTAGTATTTTTTATGGATTTTTATTGTTTATTCTCTCAGCACATGCAATCTTATTTTGTTTAACAGCATTACTGTCTGTGTGTTGGCTGGTAGGTTTGTGACTGCTACCCCACTAATAAATCTGCCCCCATCCTTGTTATATTGGCAGCTCCAGTGTGGTTTTATTTCTGCATCTGAGAGACCACAGCTTCCATCTCTGGGGACCACAGTAATTAGTCACTAGGCAATCCTCTGGGGTGGTGGAAAACGGAGCAACTACATAGCAGTTCAGAAACTGGCTGGTCAGTAATCTGACCAGTGCATGGAATGCTTCCAGGTCAGCTGTTCGGCAAGCATCAGCCTAAATTTGACCATCTCTTTATCACAGGACCTGTAATTCAGCTGTTTTTTATTGGTGTTTAGCCTATAGCTTTGTTTATCCACATGCAGATTGGCTGTCTCTCCCTACCTCGAAGCAAAGAATAGCAGAGGCTGTACCAATTGGCCTATTACCAAGACTTGATTATTTTTACAAAGCTTACTGTTGCATGCTTTACCAGCATGTGTTCCCATAAGTGATTCAAACACGTATAGTTGGCAAAAGATATAAACAAAGTATGGTTTGCCAGGCAGTATTTTTGCTTGCTAATCTGCAGAATTGGTGGTAGAATGTCTCTCTTGGTGGTATTTTCCTGTGAAGAAGCTAACAAGGCTAATTGCAATCAGAGGCTGAGGGTATCTCAAGGATTTTACTGATAGGAGAAAGGCAGAAATGGCAGAGTGATGGGGTCCCCCTCTCTGGGTGTGCCTGTGCAGCACGATGGTGTTTGGGTACAGCAGTGGGGACTGGCACAGTGGTCTGTGGTTTTAGTCCAACAAAAGGACCTCTCAGGCTTGCGAAGATGCTGAACTCTGCCTGTGCGGAGGAGAGGATGGAAAAAGTAGCTTAGGGAAGTGTAATACAGAGGGACTGTGGTGGTCCCATGCGCTGGCGGGGGATGCCTGTCCCGTCGCTCCCACGGGGGATGCAGCAGCCCCGGTCCAGCAGCCCTGGCTGCACTGCAAGCACAGGACTCATCTCCAGTGCCTGTGAGCTGTGCCTCGCCTTGCAACAAAACAGCCCTGAGATGAAACAGAGAAAGCTTTCACATGCGCTGTGGTTTCAGCTGATTAGAAAGAGCAAGGGTGGAAGGCAGGGGGAGGATATTGCTGTTTGTCTCATCTCTCCTCCCTCTGGCAATTTCTTTCTGTAACTGCAATTTATAAAGTGCATTCAGATGTAAAATAGATTTAAAGCTTAATGTTTTGAAGAATGATTATTTTTTTTCCTGGGGTAGTTTATTTTATTTTTGGTTCTTTTGTATACTGTCAGGAACACGAAAAGTAATATTTAGTGTGAAAACCAAATATGAATTATCCTTGCAAATGGGAGATTTTAAATCTTTCTAAAATTAAAACGAGAAAGAACTTTCCTCAGTGGCTCCTCTATCAATAGCTGAGGAGGATACAAAAGCATGGGTGTTGGTGCGAGTGGGAAGAATTGCGTATTTACCAGGTTTTGGTTTGGTTTAATTTTTTTTTCCTCTGAAACCTTGGGCTAAACTGYCATGGCAGATTACAGGAAGTTTTACTTTGCTGAGATTTTTTTATGATTTTTTTTTTTTTGCATGAAGGAAGGGGGATGGTGCCTTTTCTTATTATTATTATTTTAAATATTTGTTTGAGCTGTCACATTTCCAGATTTATTGTCTTTATTGTTCTTGCTGATTCCTAACACAGGGTGACTTGAATCGTTTGTCTCGTCTTTCCTTCCTGCTTTTGTGTAGACTTCTTGGCGGTACAGCAGGGAACTGAGTACTTTTTTTTCTTCTTCTTCCCCCCTCCCCTTGCAACTGATTTATTTTTCAGATGTCGGACACTCTCAGGATCACCCAGACCAAAGAACTTTAAGAAGGTTCATTTTATCAAGAACATGCGGCAGCACGATACCAGAAACGGCAGGTACTGTGCGTGCAAAGGCTGCTTCTGCAAAGACAACCCATGGGGCATGTGGGAAGGGGCAGGATCAGCATCCCCCTGCAAGAGCACAGCCATTGTCACTCACAGCATATCTCCTAATGGCCTTTCAAAGAGTCTGTGAGGGTGCAGGCTGCAGTGCATGCTCCTTCCCCCAGGGAAGGACACATGAATGGAAGTGCTGGCCCATAGATTTTAAAGCCTGTGTCTCCTTAATACGAATAACCTGCATAAAAAGAAAATCCATGATGCTGTTGAAGTAAACTAGGCATAATCTGGTTGCATTTCTTCGAGAGTGTTGCCAGGTTCTGAGTGTGAGAGGGACACATAGCTGAACCCGCCTGGATCAAGTTTAGTAACGGTTCAAGGATACTTCCACATCTATTAGTGGATACAAAGTGCTGGTAAATGTACAGCCAGGGATGGTCATGGCAAGGTGAGGCGTGGGATCCTGGTTTGCATGGCAGATGGAAGCAGAGGGGCTTCTGAGGGTATGTGAGAGGTGAAACTGTGGCAGCAGCACACCCTGAACTGGGATGTGGACTGCCCAGGTTACAGCCACAGGCATCAATGGGACCTGTACAGCAGCCATTGACTTGGCCTGCTGCAAAGGCAGGGTGTTCCCATCAGCAAAATGTTTTTTTTTATTGCTGTATCATCCAGCTCAGAAGTGAAACTAGCTCCTTCCTGCTTGTAAAGAAGGTACCTGCTCTCTCTGATTTTTCCAAAGCCAATTTCTCTCTCTCTCTCATGATTTTTTTGTTCTTGTCCTTCCAAACCTGAATAGCTTTGAACTAGGCCATCTGAATAGGTTGCATGTAGACTAAACTGTTCCACTGAGAGCTGACCCCTGCAAATACCTATTCTCATAAAACTGCAATGGCTGAGAACCATGTATGTTCCGATGGACCGATTTGTGCACGTAGCCTTTGATTCCCATCAAACATGGAACCACGTCAGTAGAAATTCTAACATTGCATTCAACTCCACAGATTTTATGAATTGAACTCTAGTGGGTGTTACTTGGCTCAAGAAAAATTTTCTTCACTTTTATTCTCACGCATACAATTGAATGCAGTGAGAGGTAGTAATCAATATAAATGTTGCAGAAGGTGGCCCTGAGAGATTTTAGAAACAGCTTTTAGAAACAGCTCTTGTCTCAAACAGACACATGCAAAACTACTGGCTTGACTATTATCTGACTAGCAGCTGATTATTGTCTTTATGACAAATACATGTGGAATCAAGTGCTGAAAAGCAACCCTCTAATTTTAGTCCATTTTTTGCATAAGTGGATGTATGCTATGGGGATTTCTTACAGCAAAAAATACAAGGTATTATGCAAATTCCACAGAGAATGAGTAATTTCTGAGGTGTGTATATAAAATCTATGCATAAACTTGATAGATATATTACCTGCAAAAGAATGAATAAATATTTGATTTGTAAACTCTTTTCTCCATGTTTTGCAAAAAAATATTTGTAGCATACATGCAACATTTTATCTTAATTCATAGATCAGTCATTATGCCTGACAACATAACTGAATATTTTTCTTGCTAAGAAAAGTGAGAAGGCTTCTGTTATTCAGCTGGCTTCTTATCTTTTTCAACAGACATGGTTTTCCAGAATATTTCCACAATCATAATAAAGATCTCTTTATCTAGAATACATAGACAATGAGAATAAGAGACACAGTTTTGGAAATAGTTTTCATCCTATGACCGTAGAGCCACAATGATACTAGCTAAAAATAAAATGCAGAGTTAACACTTAGTGTCACCCCCTTGTGTAGCAGTAAGTACTCTGAGTGCAGATTGTTTTTCCCAGGGGTCTGGATGCAGTCACAGTCACTGAAGTTAATGGGCATTCTGTCTAAAAATGATCTCTAGAAATTCAGGTGGATCTGCTTTATATGTTCATCCTAAAATCAACAGTTTTTCTGAGTACCTTAAGACCTTTGAAGCTGGTGTCCTCCCCAGTTCCCTGTGACACAGAGGAGTACAGTTGTTGCAATGGATAGAAAACCCTCCTGGGGCTCTATTCCGTGTCTGAGACCTTGTCCCAGGTGGCTCATGCATGGTTGTGCAGGATGCAGGTGCTGAGCTGGGATGGAGTCAGGCTCTCTGAGCTCCCTCCAAAACCCCTGACCTTCTGTCACAGCATGTCAGTCTTTCACTTAATATGAGGAACCCAGCTTTGAAAACATCTACACTGAATATATTTTTGGGTGGTGAATTTGATGACTGGGCTTTAAAATAGCCAGCACTTTCAGTAATTGTTTCACTGGCTTGTGACTGTGAGTGTCACAGCAAAGAAAACTCCAGTGTGGGTGGTAGCTCAGGGCCCCTCTCTCCAACAACTGCCCTTGTTTGCGTCTCTCAACCTGTAAAGTGATGTGTCCTTGTCCTGTGGTGCTGAGAGCTCTTCCTCTCTCAGCCTCAGGGATGACACGTGTTGAGCAATGATGCTCTGGGCCCAGCCTTTGGCAGTCCTGCTGGAAGGCAGGACCATCTATGGTTAAAATAAGAGTTCAGCTATTTAGCACAGAGAAAAAGCACATACAGAAAAACACACAGACTGGAGCTTATCAGCTGGTCCTTGTAAGGCTTCCTGTTGATAGTTCTGTTCACTGGCTAAACCGGTTTCTTTGGATTTGCAGGACATGGCTTATTAAAGGAGCTAAAAAATTAGGTTTCCTAGACTGTATTGTCAAAGCAGTCTTGTAAAATAGCACAAAATAAATTTTCCCATTAAAAGACAAAGACAAGTCAACCCTGACATACAGACTAGCACAGGTAGCCACCAGCATGGGGTTTTACCCACTTTACTCAGCAGGTTTATTGCTGATATCTTTCATAAACACTGAACTTGAAGATTAGCAAAAACTAGCCACCAAAATGGCAACYTGAGCCAGCTGAACAAACAATTCATAGGGAGAATGGGACAAGAACAACTCTAGAGTTATCATAGATAGCAGATAAAAAAGGCAGTAAAACAACGTTCCTCTCCCACACCCATGGCATTGCTTTCTCAGTTTTTTTGTTAGGTTACACATCTAAGCCAAGGCCAAACACCGTCGTGAAAGGTCCCTTTAGCTGCCCTCTTAATTGCACACACATGCAGACTAAGAGGTTGATGATTGGCAGCACTCTCACAGTTGCTCTCAGCCACCTTCTAATAGCCCTTGAACTTCAGACTGGAACTTGAGACTCCAGAATGAGGGTTGCTACCCTGACAGCATCCATGGTTTGTGTGTTCACCTTTGTGTGCAAGGCAGCAGAGCCCTGGCAGTCAAACATCATCAATCAGGAATGAGAAAAGAGGCTACAGGATTCCATATGTGAATGGTATATATGAAGTATATCACGTTGCCTGATGGCAGACTCTTGGTGCAACACAATCAAACCTAGACAGACGTTGAAGAAAACAGACATTATTCTTCAAGTCAAGCAAATTACTGATCCTTTTGAGAACTTTGTGCTCAGTAAGTTTTTTTTGTAGCATCCACCTTGTACAGAAATTGGAAGATTAGCTTTAATAACCTCACATCTTTGCACATTGTTAGAATTCTCTTCCAAAATAATGGTTGCTCTGAGCCATAGTAATTAGTAAAACTTTCTGGTGAAATGTGAGATTTAAGGAGTGAAAACCTTTTCCTGAAGTGGTTTTAAACATGTCTAGGTGGCACAATTGGAATCAGGGCAGGCAACCCACTCTCAGACGGTTTCTCCTTTCAGAGATAGCTCCTTCAGAGGTGTGCAGGATCGTAGATGCCCGTTGTTGAAGAGTTGAAATCCAGAAATATCCTTTTCTCCCATAAGCAATAATTCAATTTTCTTGAACAGCAATGGACTTCCACCACACCACCTTCTCCAAAGCATACTCTGTGGCAAGTTTATGGACCTTCTGCCCCAGCAAACCATTGCAGGCCTTCAGAAATTTTTTTGCTTCCGTGCATGTCATCAGACCTCTACATAAAATGCCGTTTTATCCCTCTATGATGAGTATCTGACCACTGCATTCCCTGCTTCCTTTCCAGTCCAGCTCCTAAGGCTGTTTTGCATCACCCTCCCTCAGCAGCTCTGCAGATGAGGTTTTGTGGCATCCTGGCAGTGGAGGCTGTGGGCTCCTCTCAAGCTCTCCCTGGGACTTCTTTGTGTAAAGAGAGTCTGCCAGTTCATGAAAAGAGAGGCAATACTTAGGTCCCAAGGGAAAGGAACCTGAAAAAAATAAAGGCTGGGCTGGTGCTTTTTATTTCCTTTCTTGTCTGATTCCTTCTGATACACACAGTTCTGTGGTAACTTCCTACTGTTGTCTTTGCTTSTGGACATGGAAGCACCAGTTTGTTTTTCTTTTAAGTATTAAGAGTTGAGTGGTATTTTTAGGGAGGTGTAGGGCGTTGGTGGAAGAGCTGTATTTCTAGAAGCAACCAGAGGGAGGGGGATAATATGCTTAGTGGGTACTGTGGTTTTCCAAATTCAAAGATGCTTTCTGATGTCAGCCTCGAAACATGTGCCAAGTTTCATACATCAGCAAACAAGGCTTCCAGTGAACAAGCAAGCTGTTGTGAGTAGCAACCATTCAGCAGTAAGCAGTGGCGAGCACAAAATTAATCATATGCCAGGGTTTTTTTGCTTGTGGATTGCTGTTCTCAAATGTGAAAATTGATTCCTCCCTCCTCTGGGTTTCATTGCTGCACCATGAGACCATCGTATAGGATCTGAGACATTTACCGTAGGTAAGGAGTGTTACAGCATTCAGACAACAATGAAATTGTACTTCATCTGCTGCAGGAGAACTTCCTAAAGCTGTGTGCATGTTTATTATTAGAAACTCTTCTTCATTGAAGGGTAAATCCCTCTTTCCTTTTAAACGGGCTTTTAAGGAAGAAAATAGGATTGCTTCAACAGAGTAATCCAGGAGAAGGAAAATCGATCATTCTGCATTTTTCCAAGGATTACGTGCAGCAGCTCTCTTGGGGAGCTAAACCTTTTCCAAGAACGATGACTAAGCTGGTCCCTTAAGGAAACAGTGTTTTAGTAACAGCGTAACTGGTATAAAATTCGTAGGTGCATACACTGGTTTTCGGACAGTAAAGAACAAGATAGCTTGTTAGGGTTTGTTGTCCAGCTTTGACCAGTGTAGAACAAAGGATGAAGAATTCAGGTGAAATCCTCACATACAGATCTGTGGGACACAATGTCAGGAAAATCAACATTGGAGAGTGGAGCAAGGAAGTGCAATAGCCCTAACAACCAACATTGCCATAGGTCCTAGCATTTTTACCATAAGTGGAGATTTTTAGAAAGGTAAATTATTGGTAAATTCTAACACTTATCACGTCAGAAAACAGCACAAATTGGCATCCCTGTGTCTTAGAGGAATTTGACGTGGTTCAGCCTGTTGGCCAGCATTAGAGGGAAGAAGGTCAGTTGTACAATTGTTGGTGTCCTGAAGGTAATAAGGGAAAAGGATATATTTTTAAGCAATAGTTATTTATTGGCATTTTATATCTTACTTCTTGATCAAGCTTCTCTTGGCTTCTTGCAAATATGCATCTCCCAAAACTATAATAATGTGGGTACTGGCATTCCATGCTGTTTTATGGAAAGCAGGTCTTGACCTCAAGGTGGTTTTGATGTTGCTTAATGATATGTCAGAGCTCGACAGCTGAAGGCAATAGTGTGGCTGTGTAACAGATAGGTTGCTCCAAGCTATTTGATTTAAAGAAAATGAACTCTATCCGAGCCAAAACCAGGACAGTATCACAGTGACTTTGCAAATGTTGCAGAGATTTGGAGACTGGTTAAAAATACAAGGCATTTGCTCTAAGAGTGTCCTGGATTCTGAGATAAGCTCTCTGCAGGCAGATAATGTATGCTTTCATGTAGCCAAATCTTGAGCTTACTGCCTATGAGGAATAAAGGCAAGCCATGCTTAGAGAAGGGGGGATTCAGCCCTGACAGTGACTGAGACAGACGTGGTGCTGGAGGAGAAATGGCAGGGAACTGTGGAATCGGTCATGCCGGAGTGTCATTGCAACATCAGAACCAAGAGGGCTAATGTGATTACTGAGCACAAAGGCAGGCAGGTCTTCCAGGCTAGACACTGATCTTAAAAGGTAAGACTGGAAGCTGTGCAACTGCTGAGGTCAGGGATAATGCCCAGAGACCAAGAAAGGTGATGGGGAAAAACTGGAGAAGACTCAAGGAGGAAGCTTGAAAACAGTGAAAGGATCTGAAAACTTATGATAACAGCAAACTTAAACTGATTGATGGATGAAGTCTATTTCAGGAACAAGAAGCTGAAAATCAAGGGAGTCCTTTGGTTTAGCACAGAAATGTCACAACCAGCAGTCAGAGTGTGGTGTGTATCAGCAGTAGTTGCTGGTGTGTAACACCTGAGTTGCTGCTGGATTTGTCTGTTCAGTTTCAGCAATCACAGTGAGTTGACAGAATGATCCTGTGCCTCTCTGGGTGAACACCTTTCACTAGGAGACCGTTTATCCTGGATTCCAAGTGATGTATTCAAGATAGTCTTCCTAGAAAGCCTGTAGAGGGAATGGGACTCCACTACTCATTCACTGCTCATTTGCTTCAGCATAGGCTTCAACACTTTTGTGAAGCACTTCTGAAAGACTCCATAGCACAGTACCTGTGAGATATAACAGAGGACGGAGAAATCATGCATTATGGAAGTTTTATGATTACAAATTCCTCAATGGTAACATCTGTTGCTTTGCTTATTGTGGTGGGATTTTTAAATTTTAGTCTTTGATTTCTTTTATTTTCTTTTATATTTTAGAATAGTCCTTATCAGCAGCAGAAGATCCTTCTGTAGCATATTTTCAGTGCTGCCATATCGAGACTGTACCCAAGTCGGGTATGTATATTTATACGTGTACTGCATAGTCTTTCTGGGCCTGCATGTAGACCTTATAACAGACAACAGCATGATGGAGGCTAATGCTTTTACCTGTCTGCTCTGAGAAGAGGTAAATACACTTAGGTATATTTGCCTTGTGGAACATTACCAGGTTAAAACTACAGCTCTTAGTCCCCAGTTTATTTATATGTGTTGTGGTGTCTTCGATTACTAGGTTGGAGAAAACTACACCCCTGAAACTGATGTTCTTGAAAAATGCACTGTTTTTATTGTTTCTTCTGACTTCACTCATCTTTGACAAAACAAATACTCTAGACAGCACAACTTCAATTTTATAAGCCATCTTAGCTTTTTCATTCTCCCATGCAAGCTGTATCTAGACTTCCAGAACTATAAAGAAATATTTGGATTTAAACAGAATACCTTTTATTGTACTTTTAATCACTTGTCAGATCAGTAAGTGAGAACAGATTATTTTGGCCATAATATTGCACAGGTTCATAGCTGACCCTACAGCTGCCTTGCATGCCCTGACTTGCTGAGACACTGTACCTCTGACAGAAAAGTTTCTTCAGAATGAAGTAGTTCTCCACAGACTGAGAAAGCTTTTAGCTCTTGCACTGAAACTGCAGAAGTGGAAGAAACTGGATTTGGCTGGAAGATGTGGTGTGGCAGTCTCTGGTGGCCAGCTGGGTGCCTTCAGAGGTGCAGTGCAGGGCTGGGAAGGGCAGTGCTGGTGGGCAGCATCTCTGTGCCCCTGGGGCAGGGGGGTGAAGCATGTCCACCATGGCCGCTCGCCAGAGAGTTGAAAAGTCCTTGTGGTTGGGGTTGTAGGGCACAAAATTTGTGGGAATTAGTCAGTTGATACAGAGAGGTGGGTTTGAAAGATTCACAAATCTTCTAGAGTCAAATTTATCCACTGTATAAAAGATGAATTTGGCTCATACGTTTCAGTCATCTATTTAGTTCTGGAGAATGATTTGTCACAATCTCCTTGTGCACCAGTAATTCAAAACAAAGGGAGATTATTTTTAATGCACAAAGGAAAGGAAGCACCTTTGTTGGAGGGTTGACTTGGTCTGCCCTCTCTTACAGTAAATTTTTTTCCTGAATTAAACTGTGATGACACATCAGGCAAATTCTTGACAGACTGGCAGTTTTGTTCTTTGTTCTTGAGGATACTGTCATTCTTTTATGGTCATCACCCAGTGGAAATTGCCTCTTTATTGAAATTTGAATATATTTTGAAGTTCTGATGACTGGTTATACCTTCTAAATTATAGCAGTAATGAGCCCAGCTGCAAAACTAAATATTATTTCAGCATGTCATGTCTTGTACTCTGCTTGCACAGCAAGAAGGGCATGGGATGAGAAGGTAGCAAGTGCCAATACACAACAATCCAGCCCTGTTCCCTTTGCTAAAAAACCAAGGTTAAAAAAAAATGCCCTCTGTCTTTCTTCCAGAGCATCAGAGGAAGAAACAATTCAGTGGCACCTCCTTCCAGGAACAGCTGGTGCAAAGAACAGATGAGGCAGTATAGCACAAACTGTAGCCACTCTGTTCAAGCTGCACAGTGCTTGCTTAACTTGCACATTTTGAATGTGTAGTAGGAGGGGGGAGAGACACCTTTTGAAGTACTGTAGTGACAGCATCCCTTAGCTTTGCTTTCTCTGAATCCCTGGATTGCTGATATCTGTCCCCAGGCAAGATGTCCCAACTGGTTTATGTTCTGCAAATGTCACTGCATAGTTAAGGAAAAGAAACAGATCGTTGCAGGGAACCATGGACGCATCTGAAATTTGACTGGAGAAAACCCCTGCAGGAGTGGGAGAGTAGGATGGATGAGCAGGCAGGAGGAGCTGTTCCGTGTGAGAGAAGCACATAGTGGAGTTGCTGCTGCTTCTCCAGCTCACAGGCTCTATGGCCAGTGAGGAAATCTCCAGGCACAGCTGTGTTTTGTGGAGGCTGCCAGCCGCTGTTGTACTGTAGGCAGTGCAGAAGAGCTGTGCTGTATCAATGCTGGCAGATACAGCCAGCAGGAGCAGATCCGTTACAAAAACTTGGTGAAAGGCAGTTTCTGAAGCCACAGCTAACTCTATGTACTTGTCCAGTGCAGATGGGGCAGCATCACCCCTCACAATGAGGTGCAAGCAGTGTTCTCTAGACTGTGGCTCTTGCTTGCCCGCCCTCCTTGCAGAGGTCAAACTACAACAGCAAGAACCCTCCCCAAGCCTCCAAACCATGTTTTTAAGTGGCTGTACTAATACAAATGGAGGTCTGCAGGTTGCAGGGAGGAGAGCCATAGAAGTTCATGAGAGGATGAAGTTTGAGGTGCCCCCTGGAATAAGTTTCCTAAATGCTTGCTTTTCCTCCTCTATCTAGACCAGCAGAGCAAGTGTGAGAGCAGATTTAACCAGGTGAAAACAATGTAAGGAAAGCTACATTGCAAGTCAAGAGCTGAAGGAAGTGCTGAGCATCTTGCCTGCTGGCATCCCTTGTCCCCCAGTCTCTCTTGGTGTTACAGCCCGAAGTCATCAGACCCTACACAGGGTTTAGTGGTGACTAAGGGAAGTGATGTAGTGATGCAGGTCCTGCGCTTGTGAAAACACTTGTAATGGTGTTATTGCCTCAGTTCTTAAATTAAAAGACACACGGGGAGAAACATTGTCTGAATGTTTGGCTTTGATGACGTCTTCATACAAAGTCATTGTGTGATGCACAGGTTAGAGGTGAGTGCTAGTGCTGATACTGCAGGTTTGGTTTGTGCAGTTGCCACTCTTTTTTTCAATGTATTGGAAACCTTCATGGATAAAGGATTCCTCTTTCTTCTTTAAAYATAATATTCCAAAAGATGGAAGATCTACTTTGTGAAGGGTGTTGAAACTGCCTCAACATCCACTTCATAACTTTCTTGCCATAGATGAGAATTAATCACCATCTAGTTCTGTAGATGGGCAGAAAATTGGAGGTATTGACCTCCCATTTTTATCAGAGGTGCACATTGTACATCCCCTGAGGTGCTGTGGCACACACCTCCTTTGTCAGAGGTTGGTTGTCACAGTGGAAGCTCACAGCAAGTGGAGCTGAGCCTTGATACTGTTCCTCTTCCAGGACAGGGGAAGATGCCTCAGGTCAACAGCAGGCTATCCTGCCACACACACACTCAGCACAGGCATGTACACCCACATGCTGACCTGCTCTGGGCCCTCAGAGGGGATTTGTGTCATGGCAAACCAAAGAGTGAAGCAATTTGCAGGTGGATTAAACAAGACTTTAAGGWATTATTCATTTGGAGATGGGCTCCAGATGGTTTGAGTTGAATTGGATTTCAGCCCTTTGAGACAGGAGACAGGGATCAGACACAGCAGATATTATCCTTTTAGCCATTAGACAGGTCATGCTCCAGACACTCGAGTCCCCAAAGAGGAACTGTTACAGCCAGACTCTCTGGGAATGTTCCTGCAGGTTTCTGCCCACCCCACTCCYCAGCATGGTCTGTGCAAGGCCTCTCTGTGGACCCACTGTGTGACCCCAGCCAGGATGGAGAAGAACCAGGTTCGGCTCTGCCTCCAGGTAGCTACCCTGGAAAAAGGAGATATCCTGGGCAGGGAAGAAGGGAACCCATTCTCCATTGCTTGCCTGCTCTTGAAGCTTCTCTAGACACCACTTCTCCATCAAATTCCAAGGAGATGGTAGCACTCTGGSAGTCCTCACAGATGATGTCAGTGCTGCTCCATGTGGCCAGCAGGACATGATGACCTGCRAAAATGCCCTTCATATGCTTGCAGCCAAGTGAGAACATTCCAGTTATTATAGCCTAAGCAATTTCAAAAAAAGATGATGGCAATGTATGTCTGTCACTGTTAGAGGTGTTATAAGGGAGGAGGAAGGTACTGTGGTGTTTTTCCCCCCAAGAATAAAAGGTATTGCAATTAGTYGGGTTTATAGTTCTGTTGTGGGTTTTTTTTCCTTTGGCATGCACCATTATGATTCTTAATTTAGAAACATGTTTTGGAAAAGAGACGTTTTAGGCTTGTTTTTATTGATGGTAAAAGTATTCACAGATTGAAATCGTACCTATTCTGATGATTTTTTTTGTGATGTTGTAAGACCCTTTTAAGAGCTTCCAAGTTCCTTTGAAGTCCTGTCCAGAAGATGAATCTGGAGGACCTGGGGGAGGAGGAGAGCTGGCGGTGTCASACAAATGCAGCACTGCAGCCTGGTTAGTCTTACATCGAATTCTCAGCCCTGGGCTCGCAGTGACTGACTGAGGGCAGGGCTGGAGGCAGTGAGCTACAGGACAGAAAACTCAGAGCATCAGATAGTGCACATCCTTATAAAAACAGCCAATTCACTTCATCTTTTATTCTTTGTGGCATTGAATTCATTAAGTGGTTAGAAATTTACCTGCAGCAGGAAGAGCTGCTGAATATTGCTGTCTTGACAAAAATATAGGTATTCATGTGACGAAACTTGCCTCCAGCTAAGGGAAATAATGCAGTATGAGTAATCAAATGGATTGAAGCCCAGGAAACAAACCATTCTTCTGAAGTAAAACAGCAAGTCGTTAGATAAAAAGAATTTGTGTCCTTCTCAGAAATGCTACTAACCAGCTTCATCCAATTCCTAAAGATAAATCAATGCTGAATTTAACTTTGAATTTAACTAAGTGCTGGCCAGAACAATAATGTGTTCAATGATGCCAGGAGCAAGAGGTTTTCAATACCATCACCCCAAATAACATCTAACCAAAATGATCAATTAGTCCATAGACGTGGCATTCCCAACAGCCTTCTTTATCTAAACTCTGCAATCTTTGTTCATATTTAGTGTTTAAACTGGGTAAGAAAGTCACATGCAAATTGAGGCGAAAAGAAAAACTTATGTGAGGTTGTCCTGCYGCCATCAGTTATTTGGCAGGTTAGTGAATGTGGAAAATAGGGCAATATTTACAGGAGAAATGAGAGCATCTAAATTGCCATATGGATAGTGGCAATAAGCAGACAGCAAAGCAGGATACTCTGTTACATCCTTCAGATTTGTTACCAAGTTCCTTGCTGTTCTTCCCCAACAGATTTTGGATGCGAGGCAGTTTTGATTAATTCATCAATCTTGAGTGCTTTTCCTGAGCGTTTATCATTCTGTAGGCCTGAGGAAGAACAACTATCTGTTTTTAGCCTGTGACAGGGAAACTGAAATATCCCTGCTTTTCTTTACCATCACTCATTTTCCCTGCTTCTCACTAATTGAACAAAAAAAATGAAACCAAGCACATATTAGCTTTACAGAAAGACACATAAATCTGAGTCTTTTTTCTTGCAACAGGACATTTCAAAACTAATCATCTCATGTATGAATTTTATAGAGCCGCCATTGCTCATTCTTGGGAGTTGCCCTGTTCCCTTAGATTGAAATTAATCCCTTAGATTGAATGGATCTCGAAAAGCTAATAAGTTTAAATTCTGAACTTTTACTCTGTGTTGGGCAAAACATCAGGAAAAGAGCTGGCAGCTGACAGCTAAATATCTTTGGAGAGAGAAAAAGGATACTGGCCCATYAGAGCCATCTTTCCAGGAGTTTTTTCTCTCCCTCTCCCTGTAAATTGCAGCTGAAGTTGTTCTGGCAACACTAATGGCATTAGGATCTGAAAGCTCTCAATCAATTATAACAGGCAGTCTCAAGCAGCGGGAGATCTGCTGCTGGACTGACTGGCAGTGCATCTTTTCCAGAGCTGTCATTGTCCTTGTCTCTATAAAGAGAGATGATAAATAGAAATTATTTACACTGACGGATGAGAACGGCACCTTTTCTTGATGTCTCATGAACCTCTTTTGCTTTTAGAATAAATCTTAACAGTCAGGAATCACTAAGCATAAAATATAGGCACAGAAGGCTGACATCTCTAAACAACAATTATCAGATTCCTTTTTGCAATGAGCAGAAGGCTTTTTCATGTATCTAGAAGTCTGTTTAATATTTCATAGACTCCTGAATTATTCACAGGTTAGAGTGCTCAACTGTTACTGTCATTTAAAGAGCAAGTGCCCAGCAGGAGTGTTGCATGGGACTTTGTAGATCACGTCAAAGCATAACATTTGGTTCATTAAAGAAGTGTTATACTTCCGAAGGTAACAGCATCCAATTTATACTCTGTTAATCCTGGCCTGGCTAATAAAAGACATGATGAGATGGCTTGTTTTGATCCTTATCTATCTGCTCAGTAAAACTTTTCACCATCTGACAACAAATCTGGGATCCCATGTCACCTGGTACCGTTCCAAGAAAATCTGTGAACTCTGTTAGATGGAGAAACTTTTATTTTTTTCTTGTTAAGGAAACTACCCAGTCTGACCAATCAAGGGACTGCTGGTCACACTCCCAATACCAGAGACTTTCACTGCTGGGACCGAAGCCCCTTCACAGTGGACGACTCCAGTGACCCAATGAGTCCCCGCTTGGCTCCCCACACACCCCACTCAGACCAGGTTTCCTCACTGGTTTGACTCCACATTTCCCATGGCAAGGTCTCAGATGTCTTGTTCCATAAAGCCCTTTATTCATGGTGCAGTAACACAGAAACTGCCCAAGCTTGTGCCTCCGAGGAGGGACCCCCAAGCGAGGAACCCCTGGGCTTTTATACCCTCACAGTCTCCCTGCATTGAAGTCTCCTCTTCCTCCCGAGTCTTTAGCTCCTGCCCCCCTGTCTGCGTCCATCCACCTCRCTGGCTTACGAGTCTTCATCTCCTTTGTTATCCAAAAGGTCTCAATTCCCAGCTCCTGCTGTATTTCCCAGTGTCCATTCACCTGGCTGGTCACCCACCCTCATGCTCTTTGTTATCCCAAAGGTTGGCAGTTCAGGGCCTCTTGTCTCAGGCTCCCACCCCTGTAGAGCTCAATCTACACTTCAGTCTGCATCTCAGTCTGCGGCTTGTGAGCTCAGCCCCCTGGACCAGATGTATTCCTCAACATTCTGCAGTCATGGTTAACTAAGACAACGTGTTTAGTTTTGAGTGTAGTTTATAAGGCTGCTGGAAATAAGTTCTGGAAATGGTAGCCATGAATAGAATATCTAGAGCTTGACATTGATGTAAATCAGGGAGACTCCGCAAACTTTGTCAGAAACTGGGATCTAGTTTTTTGCCTCCTAAGGAAATGTTATCCCTGATCCTCTCATTTTCTTAAGYTTTCCCTGCTCAAATAAAGTGAAGGTAGTAAAATTAAGTTTCCATAGTTTATTTTTGGTTTTGGGTGTCTGCTTGAATTCCGTGAGGTTTCTTATAAAGCACTTCTGGAAATAAAGCAGGAAAATCAAAACTGAGGAGGAAGAGGAAGGAAGTGTTCTTTATTTAAATGCCTCTTTGGCAAGGGCTGTCTTTCCTACTCTGCATTTTCTAAGCACCGTTTACTACTGCATGTTGGTGCAGTTCCTCAGTCCCATTGGTAATCTAAATAACTTAAACACAGTGAAAGCTTGATTTGTTTTTTATATGGAGTGCATATCCTCCATATGGTCCTGCCTCGTGGGGCCCCTTGGCTGTGGGGTCGTGTGAGGACGTGTCCTGAAGAACTTGGTGGCAATAGTTGGCTGCAGTGCTGTGGTGGCTTTACCCAAACAACCATCCTGACCCTTCCCCAGGCATGACTCACCCATTTGGAGGGGGCTAAGTGAAAGCATCCCCCAGATCTTTCCTAGTTCTTGTTCTTGGGATTTTGGGGATGTGGGGAGGAAGCAGCTGTGCTGGGGCTCCCCCCAGCAGCGGGGTGGCAGCCTTTGGGCTTGCTCTCCCAGCAAGAGCTTTGCTGAGGCATTCGTGAACTCTTCGTCTTTGATAGGAGTGAGGGAAAAAAATAAAGGCTTGCAGTGCAAAAATTTTATTAGCTTGCTGTTGATCATACTGATAGGGGACTCAAAAAGGGTACAGTAAAGTTGCTTAGGAATTCCTTATGAGGTGTTAACCAAGATCTTTTACGAGTGAGAGGAGTATGTGTATAAGCCAGGATGAGCCTTTCCATTTATACGTTCATAAGAAACTGCACATTGTTTAGTACTGATTTTCCTCAAGAGAGGGAGTTTAATTCTCTGTTTTATGGACAGGTTTCTTTTCAAACAGTGATATTTTATTACTCCATTTTACAGCACAAGCAGTCATACACAGTCTAGAAATATAAAGCGTATGTGGAGAAGGGAAAGACCGCAAGTAGCCTTTCCAAAACAAGGAGAATTACTGTAGTGTTATTCACAGGGTTCTGAAAGGAGAGTCCTCTTTAGAAACATCAGAAAGATGGGGAAATGAAGGCATTAGCCTCCATTGATCTTCAGCTAATGTCCAGGAATCATTCCTCTGTGTGCTCACAGTTGCCAGATGACCCTGCTCCCTGCTTCAAGAGCACTGATTTCTTTCCAGTCCCCAGAGCTGCTCTTTATTTTTTAAAGCTGCTGTGCTGACTCTTCAAAGGGTGATGGATTTCTGTTTGATGAATTGCAGAGTTATCTGTCCGTGTCTGTTAATTACATGGAAAAATTTCTCCGTGACGTGTTTTCAGAGTTGTAACAGCATTATTTCTTGCTCTGTGTCGGTAAGSTCTTGAGTGAAAGGAAACTAAACTGTTCTGATTTCAGATGGTTTAGATATTTGTTTTCATTTTTGGGTTCAGGGGCTTCCTCAGGTTGTGTGTTTGTTTCATAGATAAGACCTACTGAAATGGTTACTATTTGGCATTTATCTCTATGAGAAATAGTTCCTTAAGCACTTTCTGTGCTAGAGCAGAGGGGCTAATACCATGCTTCTGACAGAGGGTTATTTTTACATAATTATTTGTCCAGCCCCTCAGTAACATGATATCAGGAAACAAGAATGATAATATGACACTTAAGTGAATGTGCTAAGTGAACTCCAATCAAGAAACTAAGAGGACTTTGTTGGGATTAGAAACTTGATACAGTTTTTTCCTTTGTCACTGAAGTATGTTTTCCAGCAGATAGAYGTGTTGGATTTTTCCAGCAGTGAGGTACATGATTTACTGGGGACTCAGGATAGCCGTGTTTCAGAGAAATAAAATGTGTGATAGGTTGGAAAGGAAAGACGTGGAAAGAGGGTGTATTGTATGTCACAGCAGGAGACAGCCCAGCCCTGTGGCTGGGTGAAGAGCCTGCAGGGCTTCTCCTGGCCTCCATGTCATAGTTTCAAGCACATACTTGGACCTCAACAGAAATCAGCTGGGAAAACATAGCAAATTAAATATTCTGGAGTTGTATACAGCTGTCATTCGTGAAGCACAAATTTGTTCATAGTCTTTTTTACATTTGCTCACTTTTTGATCATGAGGCTAAAGCATGGGATACAGCCTGCTTGTCTCAGGCATCTCATTTATCTCCARATGGAAGATGCTGCATGGGTCAGCCTTTGTAAAGTAGATTGCCAGGTTTTCATCCCAGGGTCATGGAATACTGGATTTCTTCTGTCAGCATCCAGAAGGAGGATCACTGGGCTTTGAGCACTCTCCTGTGTTTGTAGGAGCAGGAATCCTTCCTGGAGGCTTCCACGGGAAGTTGTCTCTGTTTCACATAGGGGAACATGGGTGTGTGGTCTGGGAGCATCAGTCTGCTGGATACATGGCAGTCAAGTGTTCAAGCTGGATTGTTGTACCTCACCTGAAGTGTATATCGCTTCGAGTTCTTTCCCAGTGCCAGGTTCTGTCAGAGGTACCCAATGATGGGAAACCTTGTTCTGCACCATAGGTGGGATATAAGCTGCAACCTGGAACAAAGTGAGGGTTTTCTCTATTATGGGTTTTAGACAACACAAGTGCTTCCCATAGGAAAAGTTGTCTGGTCTGTGGTTTGCATTGGTATGTCTGGATTAATGCTGCACCTTATTTCAGCATTGGGTGGTGGAAGGTGAACAAGGAGCATGTATTAAGAGCCGTTTCTGCTCTTACTTCTGCTTCCCAGGGATATGAAGCTGGATGGTGGACGCCAATGCCATTCTACTGGAGTGTGTCTGAAAGAGATAATTGGTCTTGAAGGTGTGGAGCTCGGAGCAGATGGGAAGGTGGGGATATTTCAGTTCTTACTCCCTTCGATTTTATGTAATAGGGGAAAAAATGGCTTAACTAATAACAAGCACAAATATAAYATGCAGTGTAACACAGTAGTTAAAGCACAGTATGTGCAGCTGTAAATAAGTGTAGCAGAAATTCATGAGGACTGCCCAAGCTGTCMATGCAAACAACTCTGTATCCTTGAAGAAATTTGCCTCTGGCAGTATCTGGGTCTGTAAAGTGTTACTGAATTACACAGCCTTCCCCTGGCTCTGGCAGGAGGTATCACTGCAGGGTATATTGTCAGGAGCTTGAAAATAATTTCTGGTGAGAGTTGTAGGCTGTAATTCTGTTTGCTTTCAATTGTATTTAATAACRTTTTGCTTAATAATATATTCTTCCAAAGAGCAGGAAAAGAGTAGCACAAATCTGATGAGTCTTTCCAAATCYCAGTTYATTCACTTGAATAGAATAAGCAATTATGAATCTTTAGGGAAGAGATCCATTTTAAAGAAATGTGTAGAGGAGAGGCAGTTTTGAACATAAAAGAAAACACTTCTGTGCTGAAAGCCTGATTTACTTTCTGCAGTTCAGTTTACTCAGTCTGCTGTCATATATGGATTTAAAGGCCCTAGGTCAATGCTGCTACACATGTTGTGCTCACCTAACCAGGTGTCAGGCCAGACCACGGGCTGTAAATTCCTGAGGACAATCTGTCTGCTTATAAATAATGAAAGCTCACATGTTTTATTTGATRCCTGTTCTGACCTCCTCGTAAACCAGTCTAGAGTCTCAAACTCAATTTTTTTCTTCAATGCAATGTTATTTTTGGAAAATAAGCCAACAAGAAGCAAGGCATAGCCTATTCCTGGCCAGGGGTACGAGCAGAGAATCAGTGCACTCTAAAAATAATTTTGTCACAAGTTATTCATTCACACTTAGTCCATGTGGGGAGATAGTAAATGATCTCCCACAACCACTGCTGTGAACTGGAGCTCACTTATTACACCAATAAGACTCTGCCAGAAAAAGTCGTAAGGAAGAAAAATAGCAAAGAAAGCGCTTTAGTTTAGCAATGTTGAAGTGATTTGCCTCTGGCAGCTGTGTGCTGAGGGACCCATATAGATGATGCTASTTCAGTAAAGAAGCTGAAATCTGCTACAGAGAAGGCCCACTGGAAAAAAGCTGACCAAGCTGACATATTTTTAAATCTGACCCTCGAGTGGGATTTTGTAAATCCAGTGTATTAGAGCTTGTGTGTGTGTGTGTTTGTTTTGCTGAAGAATTAATGCCTTTGCAAAAACATTTTTTGCATGGATAAACTGACTGCACTGAAGCAAATGTAGGTGACTGGTTTTTATTCATCTGTGCCTAACTACAAATCCAGAAAATCCTCCATTAATTTGGCTTCTATTGCTTCCAGTCGGAATGCACCAAAGGCATCCCACTGCATCCAAGCTGGGCTGAAAGTAACTGTGTGTCCATTCTGACTTTTTTTTCAGACGGTTTCTTATACACAGTTCCTATTTCCCACCAATGCTCTGGGAACTCGGAGAAACACGATAGATTCCACCTCATCTTTCTCCCAATTTCGCAATGCAAGCCATCGTAGCCTTTCTTTGGGAAGAGCTAACAGCACCCAGGGGAGCATTGATGCAGGTAACTTCTCAAGTGGTTTGTTTTACTGTCTTTGGGCAGCCTGATGGTAYTGCAAAGGACTGACACGTGTTTTGGTTCCCCTTTTAGCTTAAATGAAGCAAAATACAGTCTCGTGTCGTGGGTGAAACACAGTTCATTCTGTATTTGCTTAGAAAGCTTGCTTGTGGAGCACGAAAAGTTAAATAAACAAGCACGTTGATGGTATTGACAGCCCTGATGGCACCCAGCGTGCCTCCTCCTGTCATCAGCATTGTTTGTTCCTCCTGCATCAGGCTTATCCTTACCTTCCTTTGCTGTGGAAAATTTACAGTGGCAACACAGTAGTCATAGGCTGAGGGTGTAAATTCCACTTGTGACCTTTATTAGGCTGGAAAGGGCTGTGTTTACAGAACCGGACACAAAACATAAACCAAAGCACTATATGCTTAAGATATTTTCACRTGGTAAATGAGACAAATCAAAACATTTGCATGAACAGATGAAAACTTGTTGCTGGGAATAAAAGCTTTATATAATTTTGCAGTTCTCTAAGCCATAAATTCACATTTAGCAGGTAATTCATAAGCTGTAGGTCCTCTATATCTTTACAAATCACATTAGTATAGAAATACTTAGAGTTGTCAAGACTTAGAGGAATTTTTCATCTCGTTAAAAAATCTTGAATGGAGATAACATTGTGTATTATCTGTGAACTCATTTGCCACTTCTGTTAAGTCCAGAGATTTCTCAATGCAACAAATTCCTTTCTTATATTTRCTGTTGTTTTATAGGTAGCGACCTGGGAGACTTTGTTGAATACGACCCAAATCTTTTAGATGATCCTCAATGGCCATGTGGCAAACATAAGCGGGTTTTAATATTTCCTTCATATATGGTAAGTGATTCGGTGTAGGATAGATAAATTCTGGTAA
The DNA here is from genome assembly GCA_018881555.1 of Amblyornis subalaris. NCBI lineage: Eukaryota > Metazoa > Chordata > Aves > Passeriformes > Ptilonorhynchidae > Amblyornis > Amblyornis subalaris. Next base: position 12,318,881 of record JACAXG010000001.1, on the reverse strand, counting down.
CAAAATTTTGAAGGTTGAGGTTTCATTTGGCCGTATTTTAAGAAGRCTATTATTATTTTTAATCTACTGTTAAGAGCTATTTGGAATGCTTTGTTCTAAATGACAGTTACTTCTCAGGACGTGTTAAAACAAACTCGTGGAGGTATTACAAAAGTAAACACTTTTATTACCGCTGTATTTCATAAATGCTCTAGATGAAAGGCTTGTTCAAACAATGCATTCATTCTCTGGCATTTGGAGGAGAATTCATACTTCCTCGATTTGGCATCTATTACAAAATAGGAGGATGCCCATTGGGGTTTTTCTGAAGTCATGAAGCTACGCTGTGTTTTGATGCTAATCATTCACTTCTCTGAACAGCTTTGTTTCCCAAGTATTTATTTCACCATGGGATAGTCCCTCCTTTAATTGCAGCAATTGCGAGCAGAGTCTATATATTTCTCACTATATCCAAACCCTTAACAATACAGACACACAAATGTTCCTTTGTCTGTGCTCTGACTCAATGTTTTCCATGATGAGAGACCTCTGTAGCCTTTTTCTGTTTGCTTCAAGTCTGTAGACTTTGGTGTGCTATTTTGGCAGGACTGTTGCAAGATGCAGTGCAGTCATACACCTGTGAGCACATATCTGTCTGGATTATACATCCAGAGTACTAGGAGTCAGTAGGGAAAAGATTTTTTTTTTCCCCCCAAAGTGGTGGCCTAGTACTCTTATCTATATACAAATGTGATAGGATTTGGAACACCGAGGTCTAAAGTGTTGTSTGTGTCCTTGCTTAACTTGGAACAGAAGCTGTTATTGAAGAAACTGCTAATATATGTAAAGATACRGTCTTCGTATGTTTTCATCTGCCCCCCACCATGGGGGTAATTTGGCTCTTGGGTGCTCCTTCTTCAAAATAAGTTTCAAGTGTTTCATGTAGATTGAAGATTATCTCCTTGCTAGCAGGAATGTTCCGCCTGTTGCACAYGGAGGCTTAACTGAGTTCTAAGGATGCATTTATGCTAGATTTTCAAATGGGAAGTCCAGAATGTCCTCTGCTTACTTGCTGCCAGTTTTCCTTTAAGGGTTGGCAAGTTAATTTTTGGCTGCCAACCCACAAAGTGACAACCTTTCATAGCAGCTACATCTGCGTGGGAAAATATTTGTCAGGTTTTGATATGGTTACTGTCATGGACAGGGAACTGTTCTCCCTCAAAGAGAAAGACATTGTTAGCCAACGTCCAAAGGGAACATAGCTCCAGCAGTCATAGCTGTGTTTTTGACCTTCCTCAGGCTGCAAATGTGTACYAGGCAGTACAAGTCCCCTGAGATCTTTGAACCCTTTTTAACTTGATGTTGTGATGGACATGGTTGAGTGAGTCAAAATGGGGCAGCCGGGATAGCATCCTTCAAGGGAGGTCTCCTTCCAGGACTGGGTGTTCAGTGCCATTCTTCTCTGTATGCTGGTTGACCGCAGCATTTCAAAGTCTGTATTTGTACTTCTACTGCAAAAAGGAGCTGCCTGGGAATTTTCACTGTGACAGGTATGACTAGATGCTTTAAAGGTGAAAAATGGACTTCAAGGGTAGTTGTTAAAATCAACGTCATTATTTATTTAGAATATATTTGCATTGACAGGCATCTCCCTGCTTTTTCATTTTCTCTAGGGGTTAATTACTTCTGTGTCTGGAATAATATCTTATTTGACAGCTGAGGGGGTTTTTTCCTGAATTTGCCTCCCAGACATCACTTCTTCAGCACTGCCTGGGGGTCTGTGGTACTCCCATCTCCCTCTCTGAAGGCCGGCACTAATCTAAGAAAGGGTTGAAGGACATTAAGTGCTGTGTTTCTTTTGTTGGTGGGGATCACAGGCATGTGCCAAGAGCTCTCCTGCCTGCCCGCAGCCAAGACAGCATGGCTTTGATGCCATGCAGGAGCTGCACGGCTCTGCAAGAAACTGAAGGGTGGGTGGTTGTTCTTCAGTGCTCAGCTGAAAGATTTCACATGGTGCTGGTGCTTCCTTCAGCTGAGAGAAGGGAGAAAAGGTAGTGCCAGAGTGTCCTGGGAGCTTACAGGTTAAATGGATTTTGCGACTTGGGCAAGGGGGGCTTGTGCGTAGAGCTGATGAATATCAGGCCATATTGGCTATGTAGGAGATTTTACTCACATCCGTTATAGACTTTCCTGACTCCGCTGGCATTCCCTCTCCCTCTCCCTGCAGTTCACATCAGTGTGAGCAGGAGCATAACAGGCTTGTAATTTCAAGTTATTTTCTTCCCCCAAATATAAAAATCAGCGTCCGCTGCAATTAAAGCAAATTGCAGTCTGGGGCCAGCGAGAAACCTGTGGTCTTTTCCTGACCATGCGCAGCCACTGCAGCAGTGCCAGACCTCTGCCAAATGACCACAGAGCTGGGAGCAGCCGCTGGTCCTGGGCGGAATGTGGCTGTAATTGCTGCCTCTCTCAAGTGTCGGAGCAGCTGAGAGCAGCTCTGATGTCAGCGCCCAGCATTTTGTTGTGCGTGGAGAGCTGCAGCTTGTAATTAAAGTTTCGTTACTTGGCCAGGATTTAGCATTAATGCTTGACAGCTGCAAGCTTGTAGATATTCCCCTCACCCCCCCTTATGGATGTCAGAGCAATTAATGGGGGGAAGGTGTGGAAGAGGAGTGGATGCTGGGCTGCGGCAATGCCTGCAGCCTAGAGCTGCATGCACTGATGTTACTCTCATGAGCCTGGCTCGTGCTTTGCAGGCCAGGAAAATCTCCTCTGGGAAAGCTCTGTTGAGGTCTGTGTGAATGCTGCATCAGTAAACACTGCAGGCTTTATCCTGAGGCATAATATGGACAAAATGTGTGGTCCGGCTTGGAATTTCCTCAGAAATACGTGCAACTAGCACTCTAAGTGCTCCATTTTTGTGGAGCCCCGAGTTTATCATCACTGACATTGACCTTATAATCTTTTAATTTTACTGAGCTGAATTAGCCCTGACTATTGCAGAGAAGTGTTAGCTACAAGTCCTCAGCTGTTTTCAAGGAGGATCTGAGCTTCCCCCTTGAAGATAGCTCTGGGGAAGAAGAGCTTTTGGTTTGGTCTTTTTTTTTTTTTTGGTGGTGAAGTTCCAGGCTTAAAAGAGTATACACTTCCCTGTCTCGTTTCTAAAAGTAATACCCACAAATTGCCTGTCAGGGGACAATTCTGAAAGTATTCTTTAGTACTTTCCCAACACAAACTCTACAGCTTGTATTAATTGTATTAGTTGTATTTAAACTCTGGTCTGCCCTGGAGAAATTATTTCATTTTGTGTTGTCTTTGTAGGAGAGTCTGCAATCTCTGCCGCAATATAAACAGTAAGAGGTAGAAAAAATTCATGCTGGGGAGTGGGGGGGAAGGGAAACATCTTGTCATGGTTAACAGATGTCTTCCTGGCTGATACTGCTAAAACAGGAATTCGTGCAGATTCTTAAATCTCTCTACAACAGGAACTTTATCTACCAGAAAGAGCATTAATTTCTTTCCTTGAATCTCACGTTGACTAGCATACGTACAGACTCATCAGTGCCTCCCTGGTCTCCCTGCATTCTTTCCAGCAGAAACTCCTTCTGTGCCAAAGTAGAGAACTCATTCTCAACAGACTTGAGGCTGATCCCACAGTCCAGCTTTCGTTGATCACACAGAAACATAGGAATATGTTAGCTGGCCACTGTGCACTGCCAAAACTTGCAGCAAAACAAGAAAAGCCCAGATCAGCAGCATGTTGACTTTGACTGACCCTTCTGTAGTAGCATCCCTGAAATACCCATCTATCTGTGCTTAAGGCATACATGTGGAATTAGGTTTGGGTACTGAACTACAATTTGAGTGTGTTGGTGTAATTATATCAAAATAAATTGACATGTCTACATGACTAATAAAAAAAGCGTGTCACTGAAGTCTGCAGTGCTGTAACAGTGGTTTGTAACAGTGTCAGCCTGCCTTTGCCAGGTACCGCATTAGCACCGAGCACAGCCAGGCTGCGTTATTAAGTATTACTCCTCCAGTGTGATTTTAAAATTAGAACTGCTTGCTGCCCTGGCCCTTTGGTCTAACAAAAGCCCTGCATGATGATATAATGCATTTGGTCTCTTGCTCCCCCGTTCTGTCTTTCACAAGGAGCACCAAGGTCAGGAAGACTCCACTGCAGCCAGCGTCCTTCAGTGCTGTCACCCTATTCTTCGAGCCACTTCCGTAGTTGTATATTAAGTATCTCCAGGCTGCTTTTTTATCAGCTGCTGACCTTGTACCCAAAAGTCTCAGGGAGCAGAGGATTGCAGTGGTAGATAATCATATTTAAACCCTGTGATCTATGCATTTGATGCTATATTTGGCTGAGAGTCCGATAAACATCCATTTTGTAACAGTGACACACTGTATTAATTAAGAATAATTCCAGTAATGTTAGCAATATAAACTGGTGTCCTTCCACGTACTTAATTTCARAGAGACAGTTTTGAGACTATCTGCTTTGTAAAATTCAAAATCTTTCAGTTTAAGGTCCTTGAATGTTAATAACTTTGTAACAACAGAAACATCTTATTTTAGTCTATTTTTTCCTTTTTAAAAATTTTAATTATAATAAGGAATCACTCCCATTTTCCATCACAGTTTTAAAGACTCTTCTCTATCAGGATTTCCCATATATATACATCTTCAGCCATAAGTATGATGATTCATATAATATGAATTAGTTTACTGACAGTTGATAGCTGGTGTCACCTATGGTGTGCATTAAGGTAGCCAGACAGTGCAGAGTCATTGACTTCTTTTCATTTCTTGTGTGGCTGAGAACTTAAAACTGACCTATCAAAAGTCTGTTTCAGGTATCAGTCTTCTGTCTGCTCTCTGTGAAGTAGATTTATCACGGGTACACAGTAACAACAGCTGAAGAGAGCCTATCATATATCTTTCATTTTATTCACCTATTTTATTCTGATTTTATCCTTCTTAAGCTAAGAGATAGAGGCATCCAAGGCTAGATCATCTTTTACTGGTTGTGTGCCAAAGTAGGATTTATTTTCAACAATATTTCATCCTGCCAGTCTTTCCAACAATTTCAGGCATCCTCTCTCCTCCCATATTTATGACACTATATATACAGCTTTCCTATGAGAAAGCAGCTGCTTGAAAACGCTTGTRAATAACACACGAGCTGAGCTCCAAGTTCAAAACTGCCAGCCATGCAAAAAGTGTGCTGAGTACAGTCTTGGGCCGAAGCGTTTATCATCCTSTCCAGGCATCTGTCAGCTACCATACATCAAGGCTTTCATTTGTCTTGTGCAACTTCCATCACCAAACTAAAATATGCATGCACAGATTTATATACAGAAAGCGTAACAGAGCCCACGAAGGCGTATTGCTGAATACTGAACTGAAATGTGTTTCGTGCAAAGAAGCTGTGAGAAACAAGACAGACGGTTCTGGATGACAGAAGTTAAAAACATTGGAGATTAGAGTATGAGAGAGACAGTTTAGTAGTTCCCAGTGCTTTGCTCGTGTGTCTGACAGCTCTGGGAGTACAGGTGCCTGTCTGGTAGGGAATAGTATTATGTATAAGAAAGCATGTTTGGATAGAGAAAAGCTGTGCTCCTTTTAGGGAAATATTTGCAAACCGTTCATAAAATCTGGAGTATCAGTATTAAAACAGTGCTCTGACATGGGCAATACCAGAATGGTCCTGGACAGACAGTCCTTCTCCTTCACATGGCACCTTCATTTGGGACACACAGGCAACTCAAGGGCAATGACATGGCCCAAAACAGAAGCGCAAGTGCTGAGCAGAGAGCAGGCAGAGAAGGATGACGTTGGTTTCAAGTCCTCCCCTGTCAGATCCCAGCTGGTGCTTGTGGGTCACTGGTCCACCCCAGAGCTTTCCTCCACTCCATCACTCATGGGCAGAGGCAGCAGCGGGAGGTTGCTGCTCAGTGCCAAGCTGTTCGCGGGGTGCATGAGGTGCCCTGGGCAGGAGCAGGGTTGGGGACCAAGATTTCTATGTACCCTTGTGAGTACTGTGCCCCAGCTGTGGCATGAATAGCAGGATGGGTGCTCAGGTGCCTGGTCAGAAACCATTTGAAGGGCAACTGATCTGATCACTCAACAGATGCTAATTCAGCATTGATTTTAAATTACCTCTCAACAGATACTTTTTAGGGGTTTTTTGCTGCCTGCCTCTCGGGTGGGCAGGGTCTCGCATGCATGGGATGCACTTCTGTTGGCACCAGCTGGGCAAGCAGAATCCCATTGCTCAAAGTCCAGATTCTACAGCAGCTATCAAGGAAAAAAAATCGAGGGGAAGAAAAAGAACTTGCACAAATCCTTTTCTTGAGAATAAGGGCAGTTAGCTGAGCTCTCTGGCATGGCACTGACAAGATGAGACAGCTGCCTTAGAGCCAGTGTGTTCAAACATGCTGCTGTTATCCTGTTACATGAATCAAAACCAGCACACACCAGCTTTCATCTGGATTTCATTATTGTGATTTATATCGTAGAGACTGTTGTCTCGCAGGAAGCGGCAGTATTCAGAGTTGGAGAGGGGGAGATTCTTATCAACAGGACAAAACTGACAAATCTCTATGTTTAAAAATAACTGTACCTCTTTACTGTTTCCAGTTTTAAGCCGTCTGCTTAGTCTCAAGCCTTTGAGTGCTTTGCTTTAAATGAAATTTTTAAAAAGAGCTTTTCTCCTTCTAAAGAGAATTTAGCCGAATTCTGGCAGATCTCCCACAGGCTGGAGGAGTCCCAGGTAAAACAAGTCGGTGCCTGCAGAGTGGTCACGGGGAAAGGTGCACCTCAGGGGCTGCTGCTGCTGCTGTGTGGCAGAGCCCAGGGCTCGCTCTCCATCTGCACAGTCGCCCACAGAGCTGGGGTTGCCCTGACACCCTCTTGTTAGAGGGGAAAGCCACTGAAACTTGCTGGCTGGCACAACTTCCGTGCAGCCCTTCAGCTGAGCCTGGAGGATGGGCAGGCCCTCCCTCCGCTGCTGTGCCCTTTCTGCTGGGAAGTGGTTTCTGTTGTGCATGTGAGCAAGGGAAGAAGATAACCTGGAGAAAGCTAAAGGCAAGTTAATTAAGATAAAACTATGAGCTCTGTGGTTATGAAGAACAAACAATGGGCAGTTAGATTTGTAGTGAAGCATGAAATAAGGGTCAGGTAGCTTTGCACAGTAACACTCAGCTCACTATTTCTAGGATTGCCCAAGACAAACAAAAAATGCTGGTAGTAACTAAGATCATCTTTACATTTAATACTGTGTAACCTTTATGTGCTTAGTGTCTCTTGACTCTGCAAGAGCAGCATGGACCGATGTTTCTGTACCTCGAGTAGCAGGCAGCAGTGGTCTAAATTAGATGTGGCTTGTTTCAGTCTTCTTGTAGCAGTACCAGGAGGAAGCCTCTTAACACATAAAACTCCCAGCATATCTGTACATCAGAAGCACCCAACTTGCTGATGAGCCTTTGGCAACAAAACCGAGGAGTAGGCAGGCAGGCAGTGACATTCCAGGGAGAGAAAGGAAAGGACTAGTTGTTAAGATCTTAATTCTTCTGCTTTAGAGGGCTGAGCCTGCCGGGTGGGATGAAGCATGTGAGAAGCTGTCTGCAGTGAAGAGCCATGGCTGCACAGTGYGTGCATACATCCTTCCAACCTCAGCAGGATTAAAACCAGGCAGGCCCACACATTCCATTGAAGCCTTTCCCACCAATCCTGGGTAGGGCAAGGCTTCTCCTCCCTGTGTTTTCCTCTCTTCCTTTTATTCAGGTGTGGTAGCACATTGCCTGCTTCAGCATCAAGGCAGCTTATGAATTTTTAACCTCAGGGGCATGGCACTGTCTGCCTGAAGTTGCACTGAAGCTCATCCATGCACGTGCAGGGCAGCAGGAGTGGCTGAAGAGCGTTGATGTGGCAGAATGGCCCTCATTGTAAAACATGTGCATGACCATAACAAAACCTTGTGGCAACAAGTTGGGGTTTTCCTCTCTATGATGTTTACCTCAAATACTGCTGTGCACTATTCAGGGCAAGCACATGCTCTGCTTTGTTTTAAATGCYTGTAATTCCTAAAAATTCAGCACCATATCTCCTAAACAAAGTGCAACAAAAGTTTGATGTGTTTTACTCCCCTTCATACTTATTTTGGAACCAGAGAACAACATGATCCGAGTAAGGGGATTGTCCACTTTCTCTCTAAAGCCATTGCACTTTGTCTTTCCTGAGCCCTTCCATATACTATTTTAATGATTGAAAAAAACCCGAAGGCATATGCAGTCAGTCTTTTTGGCTGACTTGGATTCCCATGAGGATATATTGCAGCAAAGCCCCATCTTCTATAAAGGCATAACATGCAGCAAGCGTTTTGCATCCCCTTTTCCTCCTCTTGTTGTTTAGTGTTAACTGCCCTTTGCCATAATACAGATTAATCAGAAACAGAAATTAGAAGGGAAATATTATTTTGGCAGGACAATGCACTGCACTACACACTGCTGGTCTGTTACACACTTGAAGCTGATAGGGAGCTGGATGCTTGGGGACCAGGTTGCTCCGCAGGTGCCCAAGCTGGGGCTCCTCTTCTGTCCAAGGGGCAGAACTGCCAAAGCCTGGAAGAGAATTGGCACAATCCCAAAATGAAGATTGGTTTGTTGTTGAGCTGATAGATTTTGGCCAGGTGAGTGGCGACAGAGGATTTAGGCAAAATGCTACCTGAACAAAGACTGAGAGAACAAGAGAAGTGCTGGCACCCACAGATGAAGGTGCTTTACACTGGCATTGCAGTGTAACTGCAACTTGGAGAGATTCCTTAGTTGTACCAAAAAGGAATAGGAAGCTCAAAGGAAAGAGACTGTACACTTTGAATGTTGTCCCGACTGTTTTGTCCACTTACTGCCTAATTTATGACAGCATTACTGTCTTGCAGTCTACTGAGTTACCTGCCATGTAGGTCGATTACCTGTTTTATCATAAATGTGTGCTACAGCAGTCTAGAATTTTTGCTAGTGGTTTCTTTGAAGAATTAATTTGAGAGAAACTCAAAATGTGTCTGAGAACCACATGGAAATATGCACCAAAATCTGGTCATCAAATCAGTTATTGTGATTATTTTTTTTTTCGTTTTGCAAGACTTCTCAGGTAAGTTTTATCCAGCCACATTTATCTTAAACTCATTCTTAGCAATACTTGGAGGATGCTAGTGAGGTGTGTATTGTTAGAGGCTTGTGCTGAACAGGTCACTTGTTTTGACAGTCACAAACAAATAGTTGCCTTAATTCAGACTTGAATTTCCTGTCTGCTGAAGGCATTGGGACTGACTGGCACTTGTTTGGTATTCCTTGCTTCTGGGAATTGAGTCATCTTGTTTGTTACAAACTAAAAGAGTAATTCTCTCTTAACATGTTCCAGACCACGGTCATAGACTACGTGAAGCCATCAGATCTCAAGAAGGACATGAATGAGACCTTTAAGGAGAARTTCCCTCACATCAAGCTAACCCTCAGTAAAATAAGAAGGTATGTTGCAAAGCTCGATGAAGCTGCAACGTGGTGCAGCTGTCTCACATTTCAGTGCAATTCCTGCTGTACATGCAGGGAAGCACAGCACTGGTTGATCTTCCAGGAGCAGTGACCAGCAGAGGTGCGAAGTAAGTCGGGTGATTGCTTTTCTTAGTGGGCTGAGTAAATAGGATAGAGGAATGTACAAACATACRCTGGTCAGGTGTCAAACACAGCATCTAACGAGATGAGGATGGGAGCTGGGCATGCACTGTATTAAAATACCCAGAAAAATAACAGAGTCTCTAAGATCATGGCACTTAGCTTAAAAAGAGCCTGAGGAAAGAGAAGTGCTGACTTGTGTGTTGTCCAGAAAGCATGGCCAGAAGCAAAAAGAGTGGTTGGCTTCACAGCAAAGTTGTAATATTCCATCTCTGTTTCCAGTGCAGCAGGCTAGACAATATTGCTGCACCGAAGTGATGATAATTTCATTTGACCCTAGTGGCCAGAAGGATACTGAGCCACCCTGCTCAGTACTGCAGTACATGGAAAGAACTGTCAGTTTGGATTTGACCAACCATAACCAGCAGCAAAGCTACATACAGAGCACCAGTAATCAAAACGTTGTTACTGAACAAATGGTATGCAGCATAGGACTTCTGATCAAATATTGCTGCTAAAAACATCAGAGCTTTTTGGTTACTTTTATAGTTTGACACAACTGTCTGTTGGGGGCAGTGAGGGGGAAGGGTGATGTAAAAATGTGCCGTGAAATGTGCCCCCAAAACAGAGCATAAAGATATCTGCCCAGTAAATTACGTTTTCCTCTCCATTTGACTAAGCGGGAATCTCTGAAATCATGGCTCTTGGGGTGAAATGAGAAATGCTTTAAAACACAGTTCACAGTATACTTGTCTGGTCTCTTTACTCAGCTTGAAGAGAGAAATGCGCAAGCTTGCTCAAGAAGAATGTGGTTTTGAAGAGCCCACAGTGGCCATGGCCTTTGTCTACTTTGAGAAGCTCGCTCTCAAGGGGAAGCTGAACAAGCAGAATAGAAAGCTTTGTGCTGGAGCTTGTGTTCTTTTAGCAGCCAAAATTGGCAGTGACCTCAGAAAACATGAAGTCAAGCATCTTATAGATGTACGTATCCATGAGTTTCCAGTGTTCCTTCTACATGAAGAGCCAGTGTGTGGTCTATGCCAGCCTGTGTCAGTGGACATGCTCTGCTTCAGGCTTCCAGATGTACAGCCAGCTAAATATCTTTTTTTGTCACACATTTTTGTGGAAGTAGTAGTGATCAATGTCACTGCAGAGGTGTGGGAAGCTTGTTTGACATGATAGAAGGCCCTGGTGTCAGATACTGTCAGGTCTGAGAGGTATCTGACCATTGTTCTGTCAATACAAGTCAAAAGTGAACCCTCAGGAAATTAATTTTGTTTTTAATTGTATTTTCAAAAGTGTCAATAAGGACTCCCATTTGAGAAGTGAAAGCAGATACACTAATTTGGCTGGAGTCTGATAGACATTTGTATTTCTTTCTTCAAGTTCAGCTTTTGGGCAAGAAAACCTAAAGACGTTCCCATTAGAACACCTCACTTCAACTATTTTTTCTAGAGTAACATGTTCAATCTTCCACCCATTCCATATGAAAGAGCTAACATGGGGGAGTGTTATGCCATAATCCTTTGCAAGCACTGTGGTACCAATCTGATTTAATGCTACAGAAAGTTAGGCAGGTACCTGGGTATGTGGCTACAACCAGCTCACACAGTGGAAAACATGTGGCAACTTGGATGTGGGGCAGGACTGGACAGTGGACAGTCACAGAGCTGGGCTGACAGTCAGTTTGTTAGAAAGTGCTCTAGATAACCACAAAAAAAGTCAACCAAGTGGGAATTGGAAGATCTTGCCTCTCCCGGTGTCCTGAAACATTGGTATATCCAGAAGACACATTGAGCTTTTCAGCAGACCCAGTGGGCAGAGAAGTAGCAAGCCAGGGAGATCCTGAGAGGGTGAGGGGGGAAATATCCCTGAGCAACTGGTTGCCTGCTTGTAGCATCCAAATCCAGTGAAAACAGCAGAGCAGATGGGAGGTTTAGTACATTATAGCAGAAAACCAACTATAAAACCCATCTCATCCCCCTTGAGGATAGCTGTTTCTATTACTCACTGTTCTTGTAGTTGCTGCAGATGACACCTTCTGCCTCTGAGGTATTAAGATCAAATGTATTTAATTGTGGCAAAAATAATTTCCCCGATAGGGCGTTGTAGCACAGTCTGATGCTGAAAGGAAAATTAGTGATTTCAGACAGCACAGGAAATTGGTGGACAATTACAAGATGTATGTCTTCCATTACACGAGTGATTCTGATGTTTGCATGAAGCCAGGAATTTCCTGTTCCTGCTGTGGTAATCACTGTGATCATTAGAAGATGTATCTGCTGGCACTGGAATGAGTGAAATGACGAACGTGTCAGAAATAGCATGGCTGTCTGAGCTTTATGAGTTCACCTTCACAGTAGGGAATCAGTACATCCAGTTCATCCTGCTCTAGATTTTCTAAACCTAGAGCCATGCAAGTCGTCAATCAGGACAGAAGTTTAATGACAGCAGCATGCGTGGTTTGAATAATGTCATTTGTAGGAAAGCACTAGAAATGCAAATCCTCTTTCAATTTTTTTTTATTTCTTGATTTCCCTTGGCTGTGGTTGCAGAAACTGGAAGAGAAGTTCCGGCTGAACAGGCGAGAGCTCATCGCCTTCGAGTTCCCGGTGCTGGTGGCCTTGGAGTTTGCTCTCCACCTTCCCGAGCATGAAGTGATGCCACACTACAGACGCTTGGTGCAGAACTCCTAGCGCTGGCTGCCCTGCGGGGAAGGGGCTCCCGACTGTTCCCGCTTGGCTCTCCTGAGCCACAGTTACTACTGGAAATGCAAAATCAGACTCCTAACACTTCACTCTTTCTCTCTCCCCAAAACAGTTTTTCTGGCAACATACAGGAAACACTGCATCGATGTAAGACTCAGCTTTGACGAATTTCTGTGTCATTACCTTCTCAAAGCAGGTGAAGACTGAGCTGTTGGTAAATAGTTCATGTGCTGAAACTGGGTGGTGACTGACCCTACCTGTAGGGACTACAGTTATAAAAGTAGGCAAAAAATAGAAGGGCAGCCTCCATGACCACCCCTCTCCGCATCACACAAACCCTGGAAGCTCACTGAGTGCATTCTCGTAGCGCTTTTTCTACAGACCTGCTGCAAATTCCGAGAGGACTTCTTAAAGTGAAAAAGCTTTTAAAGAAGATATCTTCACTGTGTCAAAAAGAATGTGCCAATCTATTTTTGTATCAGCAATTGAAAGTGCACTTTCTCCTGTGGGGTGTTTGTGTGTGTATCTGTGTGTGTGTGCGTGTGCGACACCAAACTGATCTCGGTCCRGGTGGTTGGCTTAGCTGTTTCCAAGTGTATCAATTACTGATGGTGAAGATCAAGGTGACCTTATATGTTTACTTCTTGAAAAACATAACTACTGGAAAAGTGGTAAATGGGATCATTTTTGGACACTTGGGGTTTTTATTCTCTGATCTTTCCAACATTGTACCTTTGAAAGGATTACACTACTACTACTGCAAGAGAAGGATCAGCAACTGACCTTAAGTTTTCAGTCATGTTTGTGGTAAAGATGAAAGCATTAGTATAAGATTTCCATGTCATGTTTTTTAAAAATATCTTGTGTTAAGCCACATGCATATTTTTAACCTTCGCACTTTTCCCACTGTGGAGATGGTTAGACTTGCACTCTGTAGTGTTGTATTTCTGTGCTCTATGTTAGAGTGCGTAATAAGCACATTTATTGTGCTCTATCTTAAAACAGTGTTTTATTAAAAAAAAAAAGAGTAGGGCTCAGCAGTATAACGGGTGTCTTAAGGCTCCAACAGCAGGGGCATCAGCCATTAAAGTTTTGGGTTGTCAATTAGAATTGACTGTGCAAAACCTAAAATCTGTGCCCACTGAGATCCAGTTCCTTTAGACATTGCAGTATTGGAGTTTTACGGTAAAACTTCTTGCAGCTTACCTGGTTCTGACTGGACACCCAGAAAGCTTGAGGGCTTTATCCAAGCTCCTGATGCTACATCCACACTAAGCTAACGCCATGCTGATGGACATTGTTCAATTGCTGTTATCATGTGGGATTCCACCTCTGTCCAGTCTTCTCCTGTGCTGGTTCACTTAACAAGCCTTGCCCTCAACGTGCCCCACATGGATCCACTAAAGTCAAGTTATTACATTTGTGGTAATCATAAAATAAATAGTAGTCTCAACTGTGAGATTTCAGCTGAAGCCTTACCTCTCTAAATTTGGGAGTGCTTGCTCAGAGTATGGAAAGGGCTTGTGAGCAGAACATAGAGAAGTGGGACATACCAGAGGATGTAAACACACTAATGCTTACTTTCTTTCGCTCTTACTTTAATCAGTTTTATTATTTCCTTCAGTTAGGCCAGGAAACATCCAGTTTCTTTACCAACTTTGACTCCTTTAAATTCTAGTGTGAAAAAGCCTGCATACGATTGCTCTACAGGATCTGGWAAGGTTACACATGTCAGGACAAATGGAAATTTGTTTGATGCTGTTCTCACCCCATTTTAAGGGGGAGGGTGACCATGCTAGCTTACAGTTATTATTAATACTTATCTGATTACTGATATAGATACATTCCAACAGGATTGGGGAGGAGGGGGTAAAGAGAAAAGTGTGCACTTAAACCTTCCCAGTGTAACATCCCATGTCACTGCAACCCACACGTCACTCAGCCAGCTGCAAAGTGAGGGGAGGGGGGCCCTTGACAGCACTCTTACTCCCTCCTCCTTCTCCTGGCCCCCACACAGCCAAGAACAGAGGAGCCGAGAGCCGGGAGCTCACCTGGAGCCTACAGCTGCCTTGGCGGTTTGTTCAGGCCAGAAGGGCGGTGGGTGTAGTGTGGACCTATAAGCCGGAACAGTCTGGGTCTGCTAGGAGGGCTTCCACCCTTGGCCGTATCCTTTTCCACCCAAATTGTGTATATACATTCAAGATTTGTTTCTGATTGCAGAGATCTGTTTCTAATAGCGACCACTCAAAGCTTAAGCAGAAGCTCTACCTTTCCATAAAGGCTTTTACCTTTTGCTTTTGAGTCTGATTTTTTTCTTATATTGCTTTATAGCATTGCAGGGAAAAAGCAAATTGTGATTGCAAGATGCAGACTAAAGAATGACAGTCTTACAGTAGTCTTTAGAGACGCTATTTAATCATGCTGTCACATCTTTTGTCTTCTGTGCTGCTACCCCACCCTGATCTACAGTTTACACAGATTACCGGGACGAAATCTGATTGCTGGAGACTTTCTGCTTTTCATTGTTATCGCTGTTGTTTTGGGGGCGGAAAAGGGTTTCAGAGTGATGTTCAGTTACAGTTTGAATGTGGAGTAAACACTTAAGGTGGTGATGATGTTGCACTGTTCACTTAGGAACGYATATAAAGCCATATGTTGCTAGATCTCAGAGCACAAAGCTTGGTCAGTACAATTATGGTTAGGACAATGGGCAGGATTTGCCCCCCTTTTCTGCCCAGCCCTGGGAAAATTCAGGCTGAAGCGGTAGAGAAAATCTGTACCAAACAAAAAACATGTTGATTGTTTTCCTTTGTCTTACATGGCAATGAGTGTTGATTTACAAATGATTTTAGGCTCAACTTTAGATAGTTTGGGAAAGTAATCCATTCCATATCACTTGTTCTGTTTTGAAATTATATACCATACACTCTACCATGCAGAGTTTATTCCTTTTCTAAAAAAAAAAAATAAAAGTTTAAAAAAAATTGAAAAACACAGACTCTTTTCCACCAGTGGCAGTATGTAAAATTATTCTGTCTCTCATCTGTATGTGAAAAGGGTTTTGGTTTTGTCTCCCTCTGGGATGTAAAGCTGCTTATTAATAAACCAGTGGTGGGACTGCCCAAGGGCCCTCACCATCTCCAGCATTCGGCTCCCTACAGAGCTCTCACTTCCAGGATCTTCCCTCCAGCCAAGATCATAACCTTCTTCCCAGACCATTGTTTTGGGTTTGTTGGGGTTTTAAGCCCTTCTTTTTGGCAAAACCTGGAACTGCCAGGAGCAGGTTCTCTGAGTGCCAACTGTTGCTCTGCCAAAGGATGAGGCACAAGCAGGCACTTCAGCATTGTTCGTAGCTCATGACCCCTTGTTCACAGGAGAATTTGGTATTTGCTACTTTGGTTTAGTCCACATGATATTAAAATTTACAACCAGCCTGTATACCAGTTGTAGTTCACAAGCAGCTGCTTCCTTTTTGGAGGTTGTAAGCTGAGTTTTGGACATTCATGTGTGTGCACACCTGATTGCCCACCACAGTGTTGGCATTCAAGCTAAGTTTTTTACACCTATGACACCCCCTAAATCCAATACCTATGTAAGTGGTGTCACCAAACAGACGCATTTGCTGTGCATTTTCATTCCATGTTATGGGAAAGGTTTGCCTCCCTACGTTTACCCATCACTCCAGAGACCCTCGACTGTAAATCATATTTGTGACAATACAAACATTAACATGATTTACACAGACTCCAGAACATACAAACATACAGAATAATACTTAGTAATCATATCTCTAAACAACTTATTAACAGGCCAGTGGCTTCTTTGGCATAGTTTGTAACATATCTAAATGACACAACTTCAGCTAATTGCTCCAGCCTCCTAAAATACAGAGCTCACAGCATAAGACTTCTGTGGAAGCAGTGAGGAGTGGTTTGCTATGAGACGATTGCACCTTCCCACGATGCTAAAGGATTTTGGCACCAGGCCCCACAATAAACATGTAAAAAAACACAAACAAGGTAAAAGTAATTGAGCGAGGCGAGAGACTGAGCAATCAGAGTAACAATGCCAACATCACTAGCTGAGACTGAAATCTGTCCTAAGTTGCACCTTTGGGAAGGGAGGGGAGTGTGGGAAGCAGATTTGAACTTAATTTGTTCTTCTCCCATTGTAAACTCTGTACTGAAGGGGGGGGGGGGGGAAAGAGGGGAAAAACCCCATCAGGTGCATCCCTTCACAGAATATTGTATGCAAAGCGAAAAGGCCTTTCTGAAATCTTAAACTGATGCTTCCCACYGACTTCTCTATGAGCCTGTGACAGCCAGAGACCCCCTGCCTCAGCCTAGGACCTGATGGTCTAGATGAGCTCAGAGGAGAGGTTGTCAGTCACTGAAGAAAAAAAAAAAAAAACCAAAACAAACAAACACCTTGCCCAGACCCCAGCAGCAAATACCAGGACCAGCAGAGAGAGAGCAGAAGCAATGCTTATAGTGTGGTACTGGGAAAGAGTAGGAACTGTGATCCTGGAAGATGACCTGCACACCTTCAAAGCAAGGCAGGGGTGGACCAAGAAGTAGCTGAAGTTGCTGCTGACTTGAGCAGTGAACACTTCCTCCCCATAGCAAGACCTAAATAAATATTGGCTACTGTTGTAAGTTGCCCTTTCTACRTGTTCATCCAGCCTGTCATAACACCTTTCTGTAATCTTGCTAAACATCATCTTAAGCCAGCTAGGACCCTTGCCTCTGTTACACTGTTTAGACAGATGCTCCAGGACTTAATTCCTCAAACCTGAAGAAGTCTTTGGCATCATAGCATGCAGGCAAGATACTAAAAGGGGAAAGTAGAGGCAAGAAAACCAATCCTCTTCCAAGAGCTTCCAAGTGAGGTGTTGGCTAACATCGGTGGGTACGACTGTCGGGGAAGAAGCTGTGCAAGTCAGGTTTTCAGAACCACTGACATGAGTGGTTCTCATTTGGTTCTCATAAACTTCCCTCATTTTCAATGCACCAGCATCCATGAGCCAGCCTTTGTACTCTTCTATCGCTTCTTTCCAAGCACATACAGGCCCAAAGGGCAAGTTTCCTTCTTCCCCATTTTCTTCCCTTTACCAACAGCTGGAGGGTTTTTACTTTTAAGAGTTGACTGGGAAAGCAAAAGGATAAAGAAGCAGAAGGGTTTATTTAAAAACCAGTATTAAACCACCTGTGTTCAAAACCAAACACTGGTATACCAGGAATGGATTCTGTTCATTGATTTAGGAGAGGAATATTGGGATTTTCTCCTAGGTTTTAGACTAAGCTTTAGACAAGCTTTTCTTTAGGCTGGAGCCTTCTAGCAAGGAAAGGTTTGGAGACTTTTAGACTAACTCAAGCCACCTGTTCCTCCCATGTTGCTGTTCCATTTATGTTGCCCACAGGGCTGCACTGTGCTGGGTTTTTACAAAGGACAAAGACATTGTTTTGCAGCACAAAAATGACAGGCACAGCATCAGCTTTTAGTCTCTAGAAGACTAAAAGGTCACAGTTCTGGTCCCTAGATTTCTGTCCATCTGTTTGTGTATCCGGAACCCCTGTGAGTGCACAGGTCTCAGCTCCTCCTTATCTCACACTTCTCCAATCATCACACACATCCAAATTAAAATAAAAAGGTGGTAAGATGGCAAATCTCAGCATTTTTATAGGGTGCTAAAAAAAAGAGCAAGCTTACCAAACAGTAAGCACAAGACTTACATGCTGGTTTGCTCCCTCCTTGCARGGAATGCTCGTGGCAGTCCCTGGCTGGGGAAGGAGCACACTTGTGATGGCCTCCCCCAGCCCTTCACAACTCGACATGCTGTTAACTAAACAGCCACTCTGGATGGGGAGGGAAGATAACACGCCAGGAATAGATTCAGGAGAATTGCAGAGCTGAACAGTCTGACAGGCTGCGTGAGGGAAGGAGGAATGGTTCAAAAAATTATAAATATGCAGAAAATAACAGAAGGCTGTGGTTTCCAATGTTATTTTCTGTTGACAACCACAGAAGTATGAATATTGGGGTGAGATTTTTGTTAAAAAAGATAAAAACCTAATGAAGAAACATAGTAACAGTGAAGTTTTAAGAAGACACATTACAGGCTTTTATTTCTAAACTGCTCTCATCCCACTCAGAGCAAAAATGACTGACTTGCTACCATCTGAGTTGGATTAATGGTCTASACCATGCTGTTTCCCCAGTCCCTCCCCACCTACCAGCAGCTGGGTGCCCCTGCAGCACTCTTGTAAGCAAAAGCCTGAACCCCAGACACCTTCTTCACGTTGCCCTGCATCTGTGAGTGAGAGCATAGCCTGCAAAGCAATCAGCACCTGTCAATTAAACTGCCTCGTGCAGTCCTTTTTAATTGGCAAGGATACACTTCTGTCCTCAGGGCAGGAGTGCACAGTGGGCCTGGTTCCCACCTGGATACACTGGCTACCTCTTTATTGTCCGCTGGGATAAGACCTGGCTGTACATCCACCCACAGCCATTCAGCTTCCCTTTAAAAGGACACCCATGGTGCTGACAAAACGGGAAGCAAGATGCCATCACCACAATTGTCCATGTGAGCATTCCTAGAGGAAACGGGRGAAGAAAGGAGAATTTAAGCAATGACTACCCACTCATCATCATTGTCATTATTGTCATCATCATCTTCACCTTCACCTTCATCTCTTCTTAAGAAGTGGACTTCTCCCAGCAGCTGAGAGAGGACTAAGAGGGTGCTGAATGAACAGCATGATTGAAATGCAACCATTAGCAACCTTCCTTCTGCCTTCAAGGTCAAAAGAGAGCTATTCAAAGAGGGCTTGGATTGAGCTCCCGTGGTGCAACCCAGGCACTGACTGCACATGAGGGCTTCTCATGGAGCACAAGCATTTCAATGTAACATCAAAGCACAGATTTAGACATTTGAGGTGGACAAAGTCCAACACATTTCCAGACATCAGTTGGTTGTTACAATGTCAGTCTCTTTTAGTTGTGAGCATTTTTTCTAGTCAAAGCTAGATCAACTCCAGCTTATGAGCAACCCCAAGGCATTTGCATGCAAATCTCTCAAAAGCACAGCATGTTTGTGAAAGCTCGATATTTACTGCCTTCTTCCAGAGCAACATCCTCCTAGCTATCCCAAAACATCCTCCCATAAGGAGCAGAGCCTGTGCAGCATCAACATCTGGGATATTTCCATGGACAAAGATGACAACGCACAGAAAGCCAATGCCAGAATCTGCAAAGTGCTCATCTCCCACAACAGTCTGAGAGGTTCATTGATGTTTTCTGAATACAAGACTCTGCAAGCTGCCATCTGCCTACCACAGTGACCTATGTATGTGTACAGAATGGAGATTAATTAAGACAATGACCCTCATGGAAGAAAAAAATACTTTTTATTTTTGTCCAGTACACAATCTTTCATTTCCTCAAACCTGAGAAATATCATGCCATGTCAGACATCCCCCAGGCAGTGGAGCATAGGAGGCATTGCATTCAGATGTACCCTCTAAGGAACATTTCAGATCATGRTTTAAATTATGGATCATGCAGATGGATTAAGAACTAAATGCTATTTCCTCTTTTATTCCTTGTTACGTGCTTTTTTCTTTGCTGCTGTTTAGGCATCTTATTTTCCTTTTTTTCCCCCCCCCTTTTGTTCACCTTTTATTATGTCAATAAGGACAAAGATAAACAGAAAGAAGCTGGTGAAGTGCTGGGAGTTGGGTCTGGCTGACTCTTTCACATGGTGCATCCGGAGCTGCAGTCTCCACCCTCTGTCTGATTTATTTTAAAAGCCTGCTGTGTCCATTAATGGAAAATTGGACTCTGTTCAGGCTGTGATGGTGTCCATGGACAGGAAAACGGAAAGTTTCAGATTAAAGCTGCAGGAGACCGGGAAGAAAAATATCTGGAGAATTTAATTGATGGTGGCAGCACAGTAATTGCAGACAAATATTAAAGAAATGGCAGTCTGTGACCCAAGGCAGATCCTTAGGTAGAAAGAAGGAGGGCAGCATGAACGTCTGCAAGGCCACAGGGCTGAGAAATTCAAATATTCCCCACCAGCAAGAAGTTCAGACATTTTGCAAAACTGAACGTATACAATAGGACAGCTATCACTGTGATGTTAAATTTGTTAACCATCCAGGTTATTCACCTCCTAAAAATGTGAGACATATCTGATGACACCCATGCCTCCCCTGCGTGCTTTTGTGCTCCTCACTACGTTTGAGAAAGTTGCAGGAATCTCAGAGACATCATTCTGCAGTTTCATTAGAATAAACAGCTGAGAGAAGTCACCGTAGTAGCCTTTACTGAAAACCTGATCAGACATTGGAGAAGCCCATCAAGGCACATGGAAACCCATCTACACCTGGGTTGCTGCCGTCCACAGAGCAGAAGCCAGTAAATCAGTGAACAGACTTTTCAAATCCCAACCAAGCTTAGAGCCTGGCAAGCGATTCYTAAGGGGAAAAATAAAGAAATTAAAAGCTGTTAAAACAAGCAGAGTTGCTGCTTTTAAACCCACTGATTGATATAATAACAATACTGTCCTCATATGATGTTTTTCTTTTTTTTGCAGTGAACAGTGTAGCAATAAAGTAAAAGGATAACTGTAATTATGGCTATTTGTATAAGACTACAATAAAATATAGAAGGAGATGAAACCAGTATGATGACATGGAAACTTAAAAACCCCCCAAAATTCCAAAACCTTAAAGAACTCTCCAGCTGAAATCTCATGCCATGATGTTGCTTTATTGTTTGTTTTTAAACTGCTACATGGAAAATGATGATAGAATTCTATAGCAGGAACATATTTTTGAAGTGGTCAAAAATATTTCAGGCTACTTTGTACCTTCCTATTAAGGCAAGATAGCCAAATCTCCAGCCCATGAAAGAATTTGTCATGAAGTGAGTTCAAGTGTCTCAGAGAGACCAACAGGAAAGACACTGGCTCTTTAACAGCATGTTCCCTTCTCTCCTTTCTCTAAGAAACATAAACACTTGCAAAACCTTTCTGATCTTTACCTTCGGATGAAACTATTGCAAGGACTGGGAGCTGGTGCAACATAATATTCCATCATTTTCCTCCTCCTAGCTGGAGTCACAGTCTAAGACATTCCCATCAGCACAGCCATCTGTTTACACGAGCTGTATCTAGCCTGAAGCCCATACAAMGTGAAGAGAGGCACATGATTGATACAGCAGATTTAATTTGCATCAGTTTAAAAGATGTGGCTTATTAGCTCACAGTGCAGAACATGGTACTAGACCCAAGTTACCTTTAGTCTAGAAAACTCTCCTTGTTTTCCCATGATCTGCTGAAGCCCCAGATGCTGGCAGCAAGAGGTTACACAATCATCTCAACTGTTTTCCACTGCATATGCTCATTTAGAACTGACTTTCCGTGGTTTCAAAGAAGAGTTTGAACCAGAATGGTGCCTTTGTGTCACGTTTTCAGAAACAAGAAGAGCACAAAAACATGAGAGAGATTTTGAAGGGAAAGGGGAAGCTATTATTTAGCTTTTACACCAATTTCTATCGCAGGAGGTTAAGGGTTCCTCTGTCAAAATTTTCAGTGGCRCTGCCTTTGCAATTCAGCATTTGCTCTGGTGAACTACGCTGCTTCTCTCCAAACATTTCTGAATCACAGAGGGTTTGTTTTATGGGTTTGTTTGTTTGTTTTAACCCAAAAGAAAACAATATAGTTGAGTTTTTTCCATCTGAGAGACTGTGGTAAGCAACTTACCCATACAGACAGCTATTCACAACAGGAGCCATTCAATTCTTTGCTCAGCAGTTTTAATATTCCACTTTGAATACAGCTGAGCCACATGAAATTCTGTTGTGTAAGGCTCTCCTTCAAAGTAGAGATTTATTTTCTTTGGTTACAGCTCATCAAGTCTTGAGGCTACAACCATCTGTGTTAATCTCCGCACAGTCTGTTCTTATTCATCATCAATAATAAGCCCAGGAAGCACCCATGCTGAAGACAGTATGAACAGACAACTATTATAAAGAAATAAAGCTGCCTTGCTGAAATTTTTAGCTTCTGTGTCTATCCTACATCCTAATTCTTTGACCATAACTGGAGACATCAAATGAGAGAAAACAATTAACTTCATCCCGAAGGAACATAATGTTTGAAAGAAAGTTCAACTATGTTTTCTGAGTGGCCATTATGGGAGTGATTTGCAGATCTCAGTCTTTGGCAGTGGGACAGCCGGCAGCAGAATGGCGAAGAGAAGGACTTGGATGCTGTTTGCTTCTGCCTGCTAAAATTTATTTTGTGTCTCACACTACAGCTATGGGGATGTTCTCTACTAACTGCTGAAGCTTCCTGCACAAGTAGACCCGGTCATTCAACTGCTGTCAGGCAAGACCCGCGGCAGTGCCTGCAGAGTCACGTACAGTGTTACCTCCAGCTTGATCTCCACTGGCACCAAAATGGGGTTGTCACTTCTGTCATTCATCTTAAATGAAGAAACTCACTGTAAGGGCTGATCACGCTGAGCATCCTTGGCAACATGCTGATAATCTTTTTCCTGGCACTGGACTGCCCACAGGGTTGCAGACTTATGGGCATGAAGGGTCTCAATTAAAATTTCTTGTGTCTGCTCGTACCTGAAGGAACTTGATTTGCTCACTTGTGAACTTATGGTGCTAACACGCACAGGGACTCCTTCCCTGAGAAGGCAAAGAACAGACTGATTTCTAGGCATCAGTAAGGGAGAAGTGACTCCTTAAGAGATGTTTTCCATGCCTTGTTTGAAGCCAAAGCTCATCCCTTTGTGTCCCAGAAGGTACATGACAGAGAAACAGCAAAAACCCCTTCTGGTTCCTTCTCTAGCCAGGGCTAGAGGGAATGATTAGCCAGACTAGCTTGGTTCTCCACAGCTCTCAAAGGAAGGTCTGAGGAATATTTGCCTTGAGGTGTTTCCCACCCTAGTCGATGAATACTTTCTGCTTTTGTGATGTGACTGCTAATTACAGCCACACAGTTCTTACTGTGGGCATCATCAAATCCCCAAAACACTTCTGCTTAACAACAACTTCATGCTTCAAACAGAGTCCTCTTAGCAGAAGCTCCAACCCTCTCGTTAGTCTAACTGGTGTTAGTGATACTCCTTCTGTGCTTATGCATGGCAAACAGCATTCCCAGCTCTCCACCTTGCCTTTCCATCTTTGTTGCCTAATGACCAGTTTCTCAATCTGAATAACCATTTCCTCCAAACAACATCAACCTTCTCCTTATCAGTTTCAAAGGGGTTGTGCTGGTTGTTTTATTCAGCCAGCTTGCTTCAGGCAGGTGTTGTTCTTACACGGTATCACAAGGCACTGGTTGCCTGCAACTCCAGCATAAACAAACTTGTTCGTGCACCAGCTTTCCCCATCGGCAGTGGTACAGAAATCAGAAGTTTGAGTGTAAACAGGGATCAAACTCCTACAGGAAAATGGGCCTTGCCTTTGCTTCCCAAGCTGTACTGGCCCTCAAGTGCTTGAACCAACATGAATCTTAGGGTAGAGCAACCACTTCTTCACAAGCCTCACCTGTGAACGTGCAAGTTTGCCTCCCTCTCAAAGTGATGCTTGTCAAGAGTCATGACAGGTATGGGACTGCTGATGGCAAACAGCAAGCAGAAGAGCTCGAGCAGTTACAGGGTCATGTCCGTGAGTGCAGTTATGTGATTTCACCCATTGACTGGCAGGAGTGCTGAGAGAGGCTCGCACCCATTTCGTGATACTCTTCTATATACAGACTTCTCTATACAAGCAACAAGTTCACAGCTGAACAAGTTCTGGGCTGTATGTTTTTAATTCTTAATGACAGAACATAAGACAAAATATACTAAGCATGCTCCCGGTGTAGTTTTCAAAGGGATTTTGCATACCATCAAATCAAGAATTTAACATGCCAGCAGGCTACTCCAACCTACTTTGGAAGCTAAGACAATTATTAAAAGGTAGAAGAGTAGTGTGACTCCTTCCAGTCACAGACAGTAAGGAGGACATACACTTCCCATCTCGGTGATCAAGAAGAGAGCACAACTTTTTAACCAGCATTATTCCAAAAAATAGTCCTTTTTCTAGAAGAAATTGAGGCTTACACAATGACACTTTGGTTAAAAAAAGGGTTAAGCTTCTCAAAACAGGCAAATAATATGGAAATAGTTACACAACCTTCTTCATAGGCTCCTCTAATTCCTTTTTGGGACTAAACAGACATGTATTTGTAATACACCCTAATTAAAAAAACCAAAACAACAAACCCACAGAGAAAAACCCCCAACCCCCCCCCCCAAACTATGAATAAAAAACACATTTTCAGAAGCAAACCTCATCCCATTTTATCTCCTTGTACAAAAGTATTTCAGCCTCAATTTTTTCAGTCCTGCCCCCAATCTCCTTCCCCTCACCCATGCCTTCTTTTCAAACCAAATGAACCTGTCCCTGAGTCTATCCTCTGGAACAGGATTAAAGTTTCACACTGAGCCTGTTGCCTGGTTCACAGTAGTGGATGATCTGTTTGAAAGCTGTTCATTCAGCTCTGGGCAAGACAAATTTGCTATGGAGTTTTCTTCAACCCACCATCTTCTTTAGCTTGTAGGTAAAACAATGCTGGAGGAAAGCTTTCCTCAGCATTCAGTACAGTTCCCAGCAACTAACCTTTCTACAATACTTAATAAAAGCATCCTTTTCAAAGCATGTCCTATGTTGACATCACATTTCTTGAATTCTTCAGATCTTGTTTGAGGGTGGGAAACAAGAACATAAATATGTGTATTCTCATCCACCAACTCAGACATAGGTGTTAAAAAGAGTAATGGTAAATCAGAATTCTATCCCTTACCAAATGTTTTAATAGGTCCAGCACTTCTTTTTTAAAGGTTTTCCTATTTCTTTTGCTAAGATCACTTGCTCTGTAGATTTTCAGCTTCAGTATTGAAAGACTGGCATAGATACTTTGCCAACACAACACAGCAATAAACAACAGCAGAATCACTTCAATGTTAAGTATCAGGTTCATTTAATTAATTTGATAACATTTTCTGCTGGAAGCTATGTTACAAATGCCAGATCCAGAAGATTGTTTCAAAACAGAATCTCTGTTGCCTGCATTTTTGTAATCCACTTGTAGTACATATCCAGCAGCTTTACTCTTCCAGTCTTCTTTTGATGGCACTTGGCTTTAAGCAGAGGCTCTTTATGATGAAGGCCAGCCACACGCATGAGTCATGCCACTGCAGCAGATAGTATAAGCCTTGTCACAAACCAATTACTTTGTGAGCAAAAAGAAATAGAGAGAGACATTTGAAAAATAAAAGTGTAAGCAAGGTACGATCAAAAAGGTATGACATGATTCAGGACCATCTCTGTCAGTGGTTTGATCAAAACCAGTAGATGTGAAAAGGGCATGATGGGACAGCCTCCAGCACCTGCTGCCTCTCAGAAAGACCAGCTCATTCCAATTTTTCTCTCTAGTCTCATGTGTTAACAACCCAAGAACTGGCCTTCAGAGAGTAAATTCCTTAAATTATGGATACTGATTGATGCCTTATCTGGGACTACCTAAAAGAGAGGCTTGACAAAATTAAAAGAGTAAAAAGCGGTTACATTTATTTGAAGGCCTTCAGGTGCATCCAGGGCAGTCAGAGCTCACTCAGGGGTTACACCCTCTGATGGACCCTCTAAGATGGACTCCCCAAGATGGACGACCGGTCACAGGTTCTTCATACTTTTATAAGTTTGGTCCATTTGCATATCGGGGTTAGTTCTTCCAATTACAGCTTCAGGTAATGAAGTAATTCACCCCAAGTTTGCTCCCCCCTTCCCAACTGTTGTTTACAGTTCTTGGGCCTGAGGCAGTAAGTTGTCCTTGATCTTCAGGCTTGAAGATGGATTGTTTTGTCTGAAAGCAGTAGCTAACACTCTATATGGACTTTAGAGTTACACACTAAAGAATTACAGGGTTACAAATATATGAAAAATATAAAAGCTAAAATCCTAAGACATCATGATAAATCCAGAGGTTTTTCTATCAGCTGAGCTACAGACCCACTGCTTTGCATTCAGGTATTAATTGGTGTCATTTCTTCTTTGCAACATAAAGGAGCTCCTCCTTCCTCAGAACTGTGTGTTCATCACTTTGTATTTTTGACTGACTGGAAAAAAGGGTCAGTTAGATATAAATGGTCCACCCTTGCATATTCCTTCTCTCAATTACTGAACGTAACTGTTCAGTAGTTTTGGAAGAGCCATTTTAAGCTTGAACTTCTTGAGGTTTCCTGCTTTGAAGACCATGTTAACAACCCTGAAGCGTGTTCTTTATTATGCAGCATCCCTCTTTCTGTGGCAGGGCTGAACTAAAGACCAGGATGCTGCTTCCTCAGGAAATCGCCAGGTTTGCTCTGCCCCATCCTCTCCAGTCCCCAGCATCTGCACGCAGCCGGTAGTGCCTGCCCTGCCCACATTTCCCCTCTGCTGCCATCGCCTGCTCGCCCGGGGCTGTGAGGACCAGGGTGCCCAACCAGCGCCTCTTTGTGTCTCTTCTCCCTTGGGTGATGCTGGTGGGAAGTGGTGAGGAGCCAGGGTCTTCCTGTAGGGGCCCTCCCACAGCTGACCTTCAGGTATGGCCTGCTCTGCACTGCCAGCTGAGGTGCCATCTCGGGGCTTCTCAACTGCTGCAGGTCACCATTTCCCAGCTGGCACCACCACCCCAGCACACATGCACTGAAGAAGGCACCACTTGTTCCAACAGCCAGAAGCTCCCCAAAGGGCTGTCTCCCCACCACCTTTCCCCCTCCCACAGGGCTCACCCCCTGACAGCTCGCTGTTAGCAGCGCTGAACCAGCCCTTGGCTCACAGGATTCCCTCAGGGGCAGGTGTCACGCTGGACCCCAGCTCTGCTGCTGCCTCTGCCACAGCCTGAGCAAGGAGGAAGCCAACCCATGCACTTACCACCTTGAGACAACTCCAGATTTGCAAAGATTGATTTTCAAGGCCCCTGAGCTCTATTTCCCCCTTACTTGAATTTTCAGCCAGACTGATGAGCCTCATGCTGGTCTGCAAGGGTCACCCTCACCTGAAGCAGGTTGGGTTGGTTCAGAGGGTAGGTTTTTTTCTCAGTTGTGTTTGACAGAAGAGCCCAGCTTTATTGTTAACTCTGATTCTTTGATTTGCTTATGTAGCAATCAGTTTAAACCTGCACTATTTTACTTACCCCAAGCAGAGTCTTAGAAATGCAAGCACATTGCACTAAGGCACAAAAAAATGCAAGCAGAAGTTAAACAGCTCTGTGTTGTTTAAGATGCATGAAGTTAAATAAAAAGCTAGCCGACCTACTGTGCAGGGAGATACTAATGCAGTAGCTGCAGAGACTGAATTCCCACAGAGCCCAGACAACATAAATGCCTGTTGCAGCCAAACAAGCTTCCTGCAGCCACCCCAAGACGCCTTCTGATCAAAGTGCTATAGCAACCCTGGCTGCTCCTTTGGCCTCTGCCTTCCCACTGAGACCACCAGCAAGAAAGCAAATGGGTGTTCTGGTTTGGTACATTGCTATGAACAGCACAGGCAAGRTAGGAGAAGAAAAAAAAACCAGACTGCAGCCTATCCTTGAAAGTTGTGCAAGAAGAGAGGTACACAATGAGCTTTTCCCACAGCAAGGGTTCCAGCTACAATTGCAAAACCTCAGCAATCACACAGGGACTCTTCCATGAGGTCTCCTAGGGTCACTATTCACTTCAAAATCAGCAGAAAGGTGGCACAGCAAGGATCCTACAGTATTGCCACAACTGGCTGGCAGAGAAAGTTGTCTGGGTAAAGCCAGAATGCAGCCATCACTCCCAGCACTGTCTGAATTTACAGACTGGAAAGCCATGAGGATCCATGGCTGGCTGTGTCATGGCTCACTGCGGGTGAGAATGGGCTCAACTTCCCATGTGGGTCATGTTGATTTCAGGACTAGTGCTCAAGTTCAAGCATTTGTTTCTTTCATGCTTGTCCCTCTCTCCCCCTTTCTTCCCAAACCTGAGTTTTTACCACCTGGCAAAAAAATGGCTCACTTCAAACTCAAGCTAGTGTGGCACTCAACATACATGAGCAACATGCCAGCATAAAGAGACCTTTTGTGATTAATTGAGATAAGCTTAGGTACAATATAGACCAGACTACTTCTCTCTTTTAAACTACAGCATTTTTTTTCTGAAAACCAATCTTCATCTAAACCTCCCCAGTCATAGAAATTGACTGCAAAAATTTGTACGATTTACATTCTTTGTTAAACTACGGTGTTTCATTTGAAATTAAAATGTAGCCATATTTTAAAGCCCAGCTGGTGGAATTTGTTAGATCAAAGTAGATATGCCTCTGGTAACTGTAGCCTTGTAGAAGCCATGCGTCTTGTTTAGACTAGTCACCCAGTTTGTATCTAGAAAGAGATATACAGTTCCTAACACAGCAATCTGTTCAAGAAGGATCATCTCTGTGAGGAAACCCCTCTTTCTATTGACTACCAAGGAAACTTTGTCAACTTAGATTAAGGGACTACACTTTACACATCTAATGTCATGTGAGACAAGTCCCTCTCCTGACTGAAGATTTGTTATTGAGTTCCTTTTACCATTTAGACCTTTCCCACAATTTTATAAACTCATCATGTTATATTACTTTCACATAGATTGCAGGCTCTGTTATATCAAGACTAATTTCTAACAGCCATTAAGCAACCAGAAGTGAAATTATTTTAAGAACTCTTGAGATTAATTGCCTTACACTCTTTGTGACATTAATTCAAGGTTCATATTCTTTGTTTCCTCTTGTAATAGAGACAAACCACTGCTGGGAACAGTATGTGTCCCTCCCCACCCTCCAGCTGACAAAAATTTGCAGAGTTCAAGAGAAATCTGGGAGAATGGAAGAGAAAAAAAATTCACAAAGAGCAATCATTACAGATATTGAGATTTATTGCTGATTTTCCCTTTCTTCAAAGCTGTCAAACTGTCGCAGTTCCAGAACGGGATTATCTCCACAAGCCCCTTGGCCTCAGTCCCTGTGCCAGTTCAGATGACATGACTAGAGACCCGTGTGTGGCAGCTTGCTGCTTACAGAACAGTTGGAGACAAAATCCATCCTTCCAGATCCTGAATTTATGGCAGGATCTGGGCTCTGACATTGTTTGGTATGACCTGCTGTCTGCTTCAAACAAAAAAAACAACTGGGGTAATCCAGTGGGGAATGCTGCTTTTCCTGAGTTTAATTCCCTGTGCAAGAAGCTGCTACTGAGTGGTTCTCACACAGAGCCATCAGCATGAGACAGTGCAGTTTTTCCTTTACCACATCAATCTGATATAGTTTGTCTTGTGCTTTGAGGCAAAAGCTCCTTACCGTCTTTGCCAACTATGCTGCTGCCTTACCAGCACCTATTAATAGCATAGGTTTTTTCTTAATTTAAAAAAACAATGGATCTTCTTCCTCATGTTTGGTTGCACTTCTTCATTCCTGCTGTCGCATTTTTTTCATGATAGTGTCTCTAGGCTGCAAGTCAGCTCTTTTCCAGCTGGTGAGATCTGGTTCCTCTTTATGTGCCTGTCCTTTCAGCATAAACAAGCAAGGCTTCTCCAACTCCACCGATCACAAGGCTGTAAAAAAAGTATATCACAAATTTAGCATCAGGCAAGTACCTCTACTTGATACAAAAAAGGTATTACTTTATTTAAACACATTTCAACCTAGTGACAGTAACCGAGGTGATTTTTTCATTTGTATTGCTAAGAAAATGCTGAAACACAAAGTGTCCTATTCAAATGATCTCATCAGAAACTACCTTTCCTGTGTTTTAGGGCTGATGGTATTCAGTGAAAATGCACAGACAGAAATCTAAATAGAGAAGGTTGCCCCTAGTCACAAGAATAGCTGCACACCCCTACACTAGCAAGAATAGGTAAGCAAGGCAAGAGAGTTTGAACTTCATTAGCTTAATGATTCCCTCTTGCAATTTCTGTTTGTGTTCTGTCCTGAGAACTTGCCAGTTGACATCATCAGGAGGAGATGTAAAGCCTAGGTTTTGGGGACTAAGGAAATCTGGGTAAAAACACTTTTTCCCTGTGGTGATCTCATTGCTATAGTAAGGCCAGCAGAAGTTCCTGTGTTTGCCTCTCTTGGTGAGGAGCCTGGTGAAAGGACCTGCCCCAGCCAAAAAGGCACATGTGCCAAGTGCTTCCTTCCTGTGTTGTTCATGGCACAGTGGTGGCACTAAGGCTGCTCCCCAAGACTCAGCCTAAGAACAGGGCTCCAAGTCAGGATGAATGGTTTTACAAAATCCTTCACTGAAATATGCTATCAACCCACTCAATCCGTGCAATAGTTAATAATCCCCAAGTCTCCTCTGTCATCTATCATAGCTGACAGGAATATGGTAGGATGCCGACTCTTCTCCCCTTTTATAACAGTGCAAAGCTAAGTGTACTGACCTTTCATCTTAGCCTCATGGCTTAATTAGCTTATGAAACAGAAAAGCTCCTTAGTGAACTTTATAAACAAAACAAACTTCTGTTAAGTTCATTTCTAAGAGTACCCTTTTTTTTTCCTAAAAAAAAAAAGCATGTAAAGCTGAAGGCTCTTTGGTCTAATAGCATTACATTCACTTAAATCTCGGCATTGGTGAGCTGTTTTAAAAACCACATAATTGCCCTTGTTCCCGAGAGGAAAAAAATATTGTATAACAACAGCACATCTTACAATTACACAGTAAACGGCCCTGGAAAGTAGGTGCTACAGACAGTCTGTAGACAGTCCACTGGGGAGACAGAATACCTTTGGTGTGGAACTACCAATGAGGAGCAAAGGGCTGCAAGGACTGCAAGCTTTTCAAAAAGGTCTAAACCACCTGCAATTGGTAACAACCTCTGAATGCTGTTCTTCTGGAGAGGGTTAACCCCAGTGTCTTGCCTGGATTTCAGATCCAGTTAAAAAACATACTCTATGCATTAATTCTTTTGGAAGCTAAGGTTGGATAATGTATTCTTTATCCTAAAGAAAAAAAAAAAACCAAAAACCATTGCATATGGAAGACCTAAAAAAATAGAAATTTATTTGCCCCCCATTTCTAGAGACGTGCTGTTTTCTAAATTTTTAACAGAGACTTTTTAACAGAGGCTTGTCTATCTTTGTCATATCACACTAAAAATTAGACTGGCAATTTTGTATGAAAAATAGTAAACTGCCCAGCCTCATTCTGTAAAAAGACGCCTGCACCTAAACTGTTCTATAATATCGTATGTCCTGCATCAGAGAAGAAGAATCCTTTCTGAAGGATTTGAAATCTTGGGTATCCACATGCCCATGCAGTCCAGATTACTAGGCCAGTGGAAATATCTTCAAGATGAAGCAGAGCGAAAACCATGGCTAAATGCCAACCCTTGATTTACCTTCAATTTACCATCTGGCAAATCCTCCATCTTCTGTTTATAGTCGGGTGACAGCTAACTGCATTTGCCCGTTGTTCAAAAATTAACATATGATATTGTCCATGACAACACTGGAGCAACACTAAAATCCTCAGTGATTAATGATCTCATGAGTGCTTTGCAGCTGCTATCATCTAGCAAACTATTTCCAGAGCTTTGCTGATAAGCCAAGGCACTGCCGATGCACAAGTAATAACAGAATTCGAAGTAAAAAAATTGAATAAAAGAAACAGTGTTCTTTTTGAATTTTGACAGTCAAAGTGTAACAGCGGCCCAAGGGCTAAAGCAAATTTTCTTTGAAACATACAGGTGTGTTCACTATTTAGAGAACTTTCAGTCCATATAGGGCAGGTGGAATGTGTGCAACTATATGGGTCTATGTGTTCACATTAACAAATGTACACATTATTTTTGTCAGTCAATACAGATATATAATCAAAGCCTACCTCTAGCATGCATGATAGACCTGCACAAACACATGTAGAACATGGTGAAGAGCAGCAAGTTAATGGCCTAAACTAGGAGTGTTGTAGGTGCATCTGTGTTAGTTTAGTCTCTTACACACACAGGCCACATGTATTCCTAGACCTAAAAGAAATACACAACTTACTTTAGCGTTTGAAATTACATGTGCCTAAAATACATATATGGATGCATATTCACACATAGGTAAATGCAACCAGTTTGAACTGAGATTCTCCTTTCTGTAAGGATCTTATCACACCGGAAAAAAGAATATGCTAATTCCATTCAGTGCGGAGCTGAATCTTTAGGATGGCAATCAAACTGTAAGAGGAAAAAAGGAAGTTTAAAGCTTTACTAAAGTAAGTAGATTTTTGTTTCCACTAACAAATCTGTCCTCCGAGACACAGGCCTAACCCCATATTGAGCTGTTATTTGTATAGCAGTAGCATTTAGGAGCATCAGCCATGGTCTGTGATTCCCTTTCACTGGGTGCTATACAAACACAGATCAAAAATGCTGCCTTTGACCAAGAAGTTTGCACCCCAATCCTATATATTACCACCAAAAGATTCAGGTTAGGTGATTTGTAACATGTGGCCACACATTACAAAATCCAGATACAGCTTTGGAAAAAGTTTATTATGATTGTTTTTCTACTGTTTTCATTTTATGCATTCCCAGTGCACAGTGTGTTAGGGAAACTTGAATGCACACTTTTGGTTAAAAAGATGCTGTCAGCAAACCTTGATTCTGGTGTTTTAAGTTCGATTCTGCCAGTAAATTGTAGCATGACTTTGAATGGATCATTTATTTGCCTACTGCTTCCATTTGCCTCGCTGTAAAATGTGCTGAGTTAATTGTGGTGAGGCTTAATGCCCAAAATGCCCATGTTCTCCCACAGAGGCTGAAGAAACACTCTTCTATTACCGTACTGCATCCATCATTGCACACCAGGTTCTCCTTACATGCAAAATAATACTGACAGCAATAGGACTTGACATTCAAAAGTATTTCCACATGACGAAATGTGTGGAAATTCATTTTTAATGTTAAGCAAAAAGCTCATGTAGGCACTTACCAAGAAATTGTTAATACATTGGCAGTCATGACAAAGAAGAATGGTGATAAGCTAGCAGTGATAACCTGTTAAATTGAAAAGAAGGAAAAAAATACTTTGTGAACTTGTGATATCACAAATGAAAACTGAAATACTTCTGCTGAAATTTAATTTCCACTTGTGCAGTCATGGTTTTTTCTTTTAGTTGGAGGAAATAGTACGACAGTCATGCATCACAATTCAGTTTTGAATCCTACAGAACCCAGGACACAGCAGAGGCAAGGCAGGGAACTCGAACAGGGTATCCTTTATCACACATCCTAGCTGGCCTGGCCTAGAAGCCTGCTGGCTTTTACTTGCTGACAGTAGACTGGGTAGAGCAATCAGATCCCAGGTTTGGAAAGCCTTAAATTTCTAAGAAGAACAAGAGCTTGAAATGCATTTATGTGTGTAGGAAAAAATGAAGAAAAATCAACAGGGTAGGGTAAAGAAAAACAACATAACTTCAGTAGGTTTATATTACAAATCTCTCGTTATCCTGAGGTGTCCTGGGCAGAGGAGCTAGAGACAAACAACTTTATGCTTTCCAAGTACTGATCCCAGAAACAGCTAGATCCCTACATACAATGGTTTGTAACAGATCCCTGCCTCAGCAGCTATGGAGCTACCACATCTGCAGCCTGCGTGCAGTTTTGGACGTTTTGTTGCCAGATGGATAATGTAAAATGGAAAGAGTTCAAAGAACAGTGACAGAGTCATTAGATGGGGGGATTGATTTTCAGTCAACAGTTAGGATAAGCAATGCCTGTGGGAAAGGAAGACTTGGTAGTGGTTTACAAATACTTGGGAAACACAAGCACTGAGGAATGAAAGGAACTATTTAGGATAATACAAAATTGTCCAAGGAAAAAGATGAAATTAAGAAACAAAACATTTAAACAATTATCAGCTAAGATTTCCTAATCATTGTTTGCCTAGTTGACTCCCAGGAGAGACAGCAGAAACTTCATTCTGTAACCTATTACTTGTTAAAAGGTTACTACACATGCAGTAGGGAAGCAAATGCCATTTCGGAGTAGATTATATGCGCAGAATCTAAGAGTGTGTTAGTCAATACCTGCTACATTTGTCACAGCCACATTTTAAAAGGCAGGTTCTGAATCTGCCTGGAGTGTAATCAGTGTAGGATCATGAGCAGCAGCAGCAGCAGCAGGTGAAGACGAGATGGCTGTGTGTCCTATCTCTAGCCCCACTCTGTGAGTTAGGTGGAGAGGGGACACAATCTAAAGGCAGCAGTGAGACTACACAATGGCAGTTGCACCACACAGGAGCAAGGGTGCTCAATGGGGACTACACAAGGAGTACTTCCTCTGGCCTATTTGGGGATGTTTTCTGCTTTAGGGAGTTTCAGGTGTGCAGGTGGCTTTTTTCCTTCATAGACATTACCGTAACTCACACCCTGACTATTCTCCGTCTTCCTATAGCCCAGGCCCCTGCCAAAGGAAATGAGGCAGGAGACAGACTTGATCCAGGCAGGATACCTCGAGACTGCAGACCCACTCCATTCCTGCACAGCAACCAAATTGCTGGTACCAAAACAACCACAGACACACCCCCTGATACTAACTTCATCTGACTTAAGTGTTTCCATGCTGCCAAGCACAGCAGTGTACAACATGGGCAATGCCATATAGGTCGAAGCCAACAGAAAAAGTGAGCTCCCACTCCTAGGGAAAATCAAAGATATGTATCACCCCTACTCCTACAGTCTTGTATCTATACATGTAAGCAAACATACAACTAAATATGTACGCCTAAAGGAGACTGACAGAGGACAAGGACAAGTCACGAACAGAAAGTTATACTTCAAAACTCAGGAAGATCATATTGCAACTCTGTACATTCAGTGGCCTGTCTCATAGTCGTTTTCAGCCAGAGAGAGCTGACACCTACTTCAAACAGTGGAATTTAACCATTCAGGAGCTGAATCTTTCATGCACTTTACCTAAATACAGTTCCAAGATTGGATATCCATTAGTTCAAATGCAGTGCTCTAAAACACATTTGCATCTTGTTCTAGCAGGCTGGATTCTCCCTTTACACACATAGCAGCAGATGCACTGACCTGCAAAGAACCATTTCTCATTTACACTGGTGTGAATGCTTGTGGAATTAACTGTACTGAGCTTATTTTAGGTAAATTTATTTTAGGTTAATGCTAACTTATTACATAAAAATATACTATACCAATTACCGAGCATATAAACAGAAACTAGTGAAGGATGGCAGCTGTGGTATGTACAGAGCATTCTTTTCTTTAAGCTCTTCTCCTCAAAGAAACTGAAGTGCTGTATTTGAGAAGTGAACAAGTTAAAGTTGTGTCACCCACTCCCTTGTAGAGTCCTGTTTAATAGAAACTTGAGAAGAGGCCAAGAGCAGAGAAACAGGCATTTAAGAACCCTCGGAAAACAGGCCCTATCAGAAACAATACACCATTCTACTGCGATCATCCCAAACCTCTGCAAAAATGCAGGCCGTAGCCTTTTGGGCTATTATAGCTGAACACTGTTGTATTTTTGAAAAATTATGTAAGAGTCTCTCAGTGCCAAAGACAAACAAAATGTGGGTTGGAAGAGTGCATGAAGTAAGCATGTGTAAGGAAAGAAAAAACAAACCACAAACAAACCAAAAGGAAAACACATTGCTAAAATGTCTACCTTTGATTGTTTATCTAAAAGAGGAATATATTTAAAAATGAAAAACAAGTTTTTAGAGAAGCTATGTAATTTGTTCCAGGGGAAGAATCTAAATTCTAGGGACGTAGTACAGAAGGTAATTTTCCTTTAAGTACATTTCAGCATTTTCTGAAGTGTTTTAAGTGCACATTTAGTTTGAAAAAAACCCCACCTACACTGATGCTCTGAATGGCCTTTAAAAAAAATACAAAACAAAATCACAATAAGCTAAGTGCAGTAATCTCTCTTTCTTCACTTTAAAGGTCACAGTTGTCCTCCTAGGCATTCAGATGCTTTAGTAAAAGGAATGAGCTTTCAAGACAAAAGAAAGCAAGTTAAAGAGCAAACTGAAGTTAATGATTTCCAAATATATTTTGACGCTGAATCCTTAAAACTAAAAGGTGGAAAGAAAAATTGTAATAAGCTATAATATACCTATTTTGAACAAAGCTCCCAAAGATTTTGATGTACAGTCACTAATTCTATCAAATGATACAGGAATGCCAACTATTTTAGAAACAGGAATAGCTCCATGGACTCTGCCTACTTACTTGTTTAAAGGAACTGTGACCAGGCAGTATTGCAACAACGACTTTAAAAACAATCATACTCTGAAATTTTCTTACAAAATTCTGACACAGCTTTCCATGATTAGGAAAAAATTCAAGTGTAGCATAACTTAACAAAACATTTCCATGTGAGCTGAAATTTTTCCTGAGAAATCATTTCAAACCCTTCCTTGCACCACAAAAAAACCCTAAGCCAAAAAACCAAACCAAGATTGTTACTTATAAGAAGTCACTCTAAGTTTAACATGTCATTCCATTGTACTGTAGAAAAAAGACCCATTTAAAGGATCATTTTATTAAGATCTATTTGCCTTGATTTCAACTATTTGTGCAGATCAAATCATTGAGTTATTTACAAGTAATTTTAAAAATTATCAAAAATCTTGGCATTTCAAACTGTGTTTGCTATCTCAATCAAACCCAGTTCTACTTCTTTACAATGTGTATCAGCATTGAAGGAAATAAGTGTATCCTTGTAATGGATATTTATCTGGGATGAGGTCTGAGGAGTGAGGGCTGATCACCACCACACGAGAGACTGGGCCCGAATAGTCAAATAACAAAATACGTAAATACTCAGGTATTCTTCACATAAATACTGTAGTAGAGGGGCTGGACAAGAACCAGGAGAAAAAACAGAGGACAACTCAGCCAATCTCAGAGGTTTCAAACTTCTTGGTTAGAGGAGATTCCCAGATTCAGATCCCCACACAAAAGGGTGAAAACTTCAGGTATCCCCATTATTGTGGGAACCAGAGATAGGCTCAGATGCCATAAAACATTCCACGCACTGCTTACATTGCCTACATGTAACAAGCTCCTCTCAAGAACAACACAGCACCCAATTTCAGGATCCAAAGAGATTCATTCAGTTTCAGAGCTCCAGAGCCCCTTATCAGGCTAGATTATTGGCAACTGGAAAAAAAACCAGCATCATTGAAGTTCTGGGTAACAGACTAAGGTCCATAAAGCAGAAATATCCTAATGTGTGGAAGAACTTGTTGCACAGTAGGGACAAATTCAGCACATAAATTCACCTTTGCACAGGAAAAAAGTAGACATAGAAAAGACTGTGCTCTCATGCATCCACTTTTCGTAAATCTGCTTTAGTGATTCATGAGTGGAGGGAGGCACTATTGCCACTAGCTTTAAAGAGTTCCCAAGGAACTTGATAGACAGACCACTGCACAACTCATGGCATGAATGATGTCCTCCTTTCTCCCAATCACATTAYGGTCAGAAAAGAAAAATTTCAGAAGAGAGAGTAAAATTTGTCTCATAAGTGTTGTTTTAAGAAAATAGGGGGGAAATTGAATTTATTTTAGAACAAGAAATTAATTTAGTTTACAGATAACAAAATAAAAAGTAGAGACTGTTTGGAGAATTTCTTGCTGTAGACCTTAAGAACAGGTAAGATAACCATTGAGCCATCTTCCCTGTTAGATGTTTTTCTTGACCATATAACATCAGAAAACTCTGGTGAGTCTGACATGTGGCTTGAAGACAAGAGATGGCATCCTAAGGGTTCCTGGTCCTTGACAAAACAGGAACTTGGATCCAGGGAGATACAGAAATGGAACTCTGCATTCTTTGCTGCCTTGCCTTCTCCACTGACCAGCTGTGGTTATACCATAGCCTCTAGAGTGTCCAGTCTCGATTGGTTCAAACCTGCCAGCACTCCCAAACAAACGTGTTGTTCTTGACCAAGCTATCATTGATCCTTTCGTCCCTGACTTTACAATCACTTTAGAGAAAGAATTTTCAAGTTGCAGAAGCTGGCTGCAGATTTTGAATATCTAGCATTTCTGAGTTATTCAGGAACATGTTGTTTATATAGCCAGGAACACAGATGAGGACATTTTCAAAATTTAGATTCTGATTTAATCTTGCTATCTGGAATGGAAAGATATGGTGGGGATTTAGTCCTGACATGACCATGATTTGTTAATATTACAACTATACTGGTACATACCATATAAAAACTGTTTCCTCAGAAACTTTTAAAATGCTAAAAACTTAAATGTCATAGCTCTTGCTGTAAGTAAACACAGAATACTTTACAAAAGTTTTCCTTAGTTTGTGTACACAGGGCCAATCCTTGTAACTTCACTTCCCCAAACTGCCAAAACCTCTGTCCTTACAAAAACGCGTATTTTTTCCAAAGAGAGTGTTTTGAAACAGCTCATCAAGTTCACTCACTGTTCAAAATAAATCATTTTATTTACCATCGGGTCATTTTCTCAAAACATCAGGAAAAAGATTCTGATGTATGTAACTTTTGTTTTCATTCTACTGTCAGAATTAAAGCAATATCAAGGTTTTTATAGACATAATATTTGTTTTGTCCCTCTTCCGCATGGTTTAACCAGCTGCTAAG
Source organism: Amblyornis subalaris (assembly GCA_018881555.1). Classification (NCBI taxonomy): domain Eukaryota; kingdom Metazoa; phylum Chordata; class Aves; order Passeriformes; family Ptilonorhynchidae; genus Amblyornis; species Amblyornis subalaris. The sequence continues at coordinate 12,279,830 of JACAXG010000001.1, read as the reverse complement.
ACAATCATCAAAAATCGCCGGGGAAATGGATCACTGCTACTACCACTGAAAACAGCTACATCAAGATAATCCAGTACTACCAAAAAGACAAAAATTGCAGCAGGCAAACATCAGTAACAATACATACTTTTGTTTCTTGAGGGACAGCCAATTTCCCAGATTTCAGTGCTACATCTCTTTTGTATATATGCTTGCTTCAGAGTAAGCATATGTAGAAATGTGCACACAAAACGTCATGTCAGGTATGGAAATATAAGAAAAACAAGCCAAAATTTTCAGAATAGGAGAAAAAGAACAACTAATATTTTAATGCCCTCTTCTGTATTCATTAATTTACACGAATTTTCTAAGATATTAATACCATTTCTCTTTGTTTACAAACATTTTCCATCTCAGCTGGTCTACAAGCCATTTCTATCTAGCTCTCCTCTGCTTTGCTACATCCAAATTTAAGGCAACGAAACATTGCCAGATGGGTAAATTCTCTGCACCTTAGCAAGAATACTTTCATTCACAGACATCCAGCAGCTCCCCTGTCCAAACTCTGATGGAAGCAATCCAGTGTGTACTGACAAGTCTTTCTGAAATAACCCAGACTTGAGAGATCTTCATGGAGCAGGTGCTGACTGTGAGGTTTCAAACAGCAGAAAGTCAGCAATGAACAAGGAGAGGCACCAATGACCACCAGTAACCTCACCAATCATGGAACGCTGGTATTGTCACTGGAAATCTGCCATTAGCTGGCAGCAAAAATCCCTGCTAAAGGTGACAAACATAGCACACATTCTCACAAGAAAGAGAGGATGGGACTAGAAATAATGTCAAGTCTAATTGAATGTCTGATAATTAGGGCAGGGAAAAAACAAATAAAAACCAACTGTGTAGAAAAAAAATACTATTTTTTCCCTTGGTCATCAATCAAAATAAAGCACCATTAACAGATGCACACACTGTACACAGGAGTTCTCCTCCATCTTGAAGAGAATTAATTATCTGAATTAATCCCGCATGCGGAACCGGACCAAAATCAAAGTAGCATTTGGTGTTTAATTTTAGGTCAGTTTTGAGGATGATCTACCACAGAAGTAAGAACTTCCCTGGAAGTTTTTGATTATATTGCCTGTTGCAATGACAAGACTTTCTGCGCAATCATTTCTAGAAGCTCAAAGGTTCTTTGCAAACCATTTTTACAATGTCAAGGTCAATCTCTGGTTAAAAAAGAGATACAGCAAATGCAGGCAAAATTCCTCCAGCCAACTCTCCTTTAAAGTCTCCTCCCCCTAGATGTTCATTTAGTTGTATTGATCCATACAATGAAACAAACTGTGAGAGTTTTCAAATGTGTTCTGAGGGTCTGCTGTTACCAATCAAAAAGCAAGACAAAATATGCTGCTTAACCTAAGGGCTTTGGGTGATAATGCAGCCCCTGAAGCAGCACTACTAATAAATCCACTGACAAGGAAGCATTTCAAGCAGACACACAGCTTTTTCTAAGGAAAGGTAATGAAGCTTTAGACTTGAACTGCCAAAATAATGGCTCTTCCCAAAGGAAACAGCAATGCCGTGATCCTGCCTGAAAAGCTGAGCAGCCCAAACAAGGGAAAGAAACAATCCAAAGTGAAATACATTGGAGGAAGGGGGAAAGCAAAACAGGCTTCACTCTCAATTCTGCCCATTAATTTAACACTAACTTGAGTACATCTGCTGCGTTACCCTCACAGCCTGACCAAAGCGCAGACATGCCCTAAGGGATTTCATTCCCTGAGAGACTTGACTGGAGACTGTCAGTCTATGAAATCAGTGGACAATGCAATGTGTTTGTGTATTACAGCATACTTAGGTGTGCATTGCTCGTAGGAGGATCCTGCTCAGCTCTCCTAAAGGAAGAAAACCCTTTAACCCTTCTGACACACACACTGTTCCCTAAAGGATAACCCGGTGATGCTGGCACCATGGCAACCGTGGCACCATAGCAACGGTGACAGAGTCAGTTACTTCATGATCCATATCGCTTTAATCCAGCCACACAGAAGTTTTTCCAGCTGCTGCAAATTTCTTTGAGAACCTTTATTTCATATTTGCCTAAATGCCTGTACTCATCTCCATCTTCCCTAAAATGTGKTTTTTTCTCAAAGGAGGTTTTGGTCACTCTCTTCTGTCCTTTCTTTATATTTTATATTTCTTCTTTTTGGGGGGTTTTTTGAGCATTATTAAAACAATGATGGTAAATTCCAGGGGTTAAGAACAAAATTAATTCCATGTATTGTGACTCAAAAGCAGCCAGTGTTTAAACATGCCTTAGCAGTCAAATGCCTAATGATAATGATAAAACTAATGATAGTTCTAGTGTAAATGAATCTGTCTGGTTTTCATAGCAATTAACTTCTGACAAAGTTTAAAATTACCTACATTTTACATTTAAAATATAGAACATACTAAAAATGCAGGGAGAGGGTAGATCAAATGACAAACACAATCAGCAACTTGCCCTCTAAAATGTTTTCACAACAAAAGAAGTATAAATGCCTGCCTCTAGAAAAATCACCATATATTTTAATGTGGTGGGGTTTTTTTATGTTACAAATACCTAAATCAATAATCCCTGTATTGCAGAGGAGTATTTCTATATATCAKCTTTTCAACTGCTATAAGAAAGATTTCTTAATTAGCCCTAGTATGCATTTAGAGGGCAGATAATCCTCTGCATTTCTATGGCTAGATACCCATATGCAGTTTCAGTATTTAAAGAATTAGATATCCATCCTCTACTTTCTATCACATTTATGAAGACTTTTTTCAGTGCTGTTTCCTGTAAGTTCTTTTTCTTTGCAGGATTTGATGACCAATACAACCATGATGCTGATCCTGCAAGTGCAAGATTGGAGCAACAGGTGGTTGTATCAGCTTCCTTAAAATCATTGAGCATCCTGTCTTACCAGATTAATACATTAATACATGATTAATGTACAATCTTTTCAGATTAATATGCTACAGTAACTAGTTTTTAACCCCGAGCATCATGTGAATGCCAAAACAACTGCTGAACTGCTGTCTAACTTCATCATTTTTTAATTCCTTATAAGACAAAAGTGGCCAAGCTATTGTGTTTGCACCGTATGCATCTCGTTAGTAGTTTGGCTGCAGAAGAAAATGAACCATTAGGGGATACTGACGCTGTGGTTACTAGGTCATTCTGGAGCCCAGCTGTGTCCAGCCCCATCCTACAATTCAGAAAGGGCTCAGAAAAACCCATCTGTCTCCTGCCTTTGAATCACTTCTAGAGAATCCTCTGCCTTCACGTCTTTGAGGTATGTGGCACCTGTTTTACAGCTCTCAGCCATACCAAGACTTTAAGTATAGCTCATGGATATTCTTCTGTTCTTGGCAATACCTTGATTTCCTTGTCTCTCCACTGTCTCCTTCTTTTTTTAAACTTTACAAGAGCCACCACAGAGAAAGATATGGCAAGTATTTTATGTTGCAGAAACATCTCACAATGTTAAAGTATAGTAAGTAAAGAAGGATATGTGGGTTACAGAGTGTAATTAAGAGAATTTGTGTAAGAAGATTCTCCTCTTATGAGAAACAGGATATCATGGACATATTTACAATGATGAAAGAGGAACAAGGCAAGACAAGACAAGACACTTCCTTTTCTGAAAGGCCTACATCTATCAATGTATAAACATGTATCTGTATATACATTCATATATAAACATGTTCTATATATATACACCACAGAAATACATAAACATTCATCACTGATGAGATAGGATTGAACTATTACAAGCACATTATAACTTATTATGGTTTCCTCAAAAAAAGTGAGACATTCAAAGAAAATCAAAACTTTTTTGCTCCTTGCAAAATACCACATTGGGTTGAAAATTATGGTACAAGTTGCTTTGTGAACATCAAGTACCCACTCCACTCTACCTTCACTCAAACATAAATATCAGACTTTCTGTAAAAACCAAAGCCAAAACATACATTTCCCCTTCCTGTGACTGAGCTAGCTAAAGAAGTGCCACCAATCTTCAGCCTACAAAATGTAGAGTGGTTATAGTACAGAACTCAACTTTAAGAGTACCTCTGCTTATATTTAAATATTTCTCTTAAACATGCCCATCTGTAATCTAGATACTGTTATTACTTTCAGAGCTCCAGTTCTGTACTAAGGACACAAAGAGAACAGCCTGTGCAATTCTTGCAGGCTCTTCCAAAGCGTTCTTGGCTGATATGGAAACACAATCAATCATGATTCAAACAGGTGTGTGCACATGCACCAGACTAACAGCATCTGTTCGAGTCAGTTCTCAAATGAGAGGCACAATCCATGCAGCTGAAGCTTTGTCAAGTAAGGACAACAAAGGTCATTTAATGAGGGACACAAGAAGGCTTTTTTAGGCCAAATAAATTTGATTTTCTTTGACTTTTCCAAGAAGCATTTGGCCCATTCTTGCTATTACAAGATTAACTATTGATGCATTTACATATGACCGAAAGCTGAAATACATTTGTATTTCCAGGTAACACCAAACTTAAGACCCAACACCTCGTGTTTCCTGTAAATGCCTCATGCATTATAATGCTTAACTGTACTTTTCCTGTATCATTTCAGCCTGTCAAGGAGTCTCTTTTGCTTATACGCTTCCTCATTACTGCAAAGGCCTTAAATGGCTCCTGACATTCAGCCTGTCCCCTGAAACCTCTAAGCTCAGAAGTTGACAGGGCAATGTGATTCATTGTCTTGTTCTTATTTTATGAATTATTAAATATTTGTGCAAGAGAGTAAGCATTTCAACAGCAACAACAACAGTTCTACCTACTAGAATCACAGACACCAACCAGATTGGACTAAGGTAAGGTTTAATCAAGTACTGGTTGATGGCAGAGAATTCAGGAGAATTTATGATTCTCCACTAATGCAGGAAGTCTGCAGTCAGTATGCACATCACAGAAAAGGAGGTATTTGCATCTCGACCTTAGTTGATACAAAACTTACATCCCATGGCATGCAGTTTATTAATCTTTCCCCATTCTGTCCTAGAAAGATTTCCATATAATCTCTGCTACTACTAAAATTACTAGTGACTCAGTCCCTGGAACCTTTTGAGCAGATCTGAACCTGTGAAAAATATACACCTCTCTTTACTTTTACTCAGTCTCAGTATTATCTTCTGTTTGATACCCTGAATTTTACTGGTCAGTAATATGGTACATTGTGTTAAATAATTACTTTATCTATCTGGTTTGAGAATTACTGACTTTCAGTTTTGGGGAGCAGTCAGTTGTATTAACCCTCTGCAGCTGAAACACCACAATAAAATACACTTCATCTTATGCTAACCTCAGCAAGAGCTAGCCTTTTGGCATTCCAAGTTATTCTTTACCTTATGAGATCACAAAGATAACCCAGATAAGATGACCATACTTTTCACTGTCATACTTACGCAGTGAATTTAACATCCAAACTGACATCTGGCTGTATATCTGGCACAAAAGGAGCTGGCTCTTTGGGAAGGACTGAGCTCAGCATCTGCCTATGTCTATCTTCTTCCCAAGTGCTAGATGCCCACGGCAACTGCCAGGAACTGTTACTATAACTGCCTTGCAGTACCAATGGCAGGAGAGGATGCAGTTCCAAACTCCTCACAGGTGGACCATGACCTCCACAGAGGTGGCTCAGTGGTGACTCAGCTGGCATCCAGGAGCAAAGAAAAAGCTGGTTCCAGCAGACAGAGTGTTTTTTAATAACAGTCTGTGATAACTCTTCAGCATTTAGCTACTTCATGTGCAACATTTCATAATTTTTACTGAAGTCCAAATTAACCAGGCTGTTTCTTTCAATCCCTGTCAGTTTGATCTCTCTTAAACTGCAAGAGAACATAGTTCAAGGAACCACGGCTTCTGAAAGATAATTTCAACAATGAGGTGACTAAGGCAAAAAAATTGAGCCAAAGGTAGATGTTACAGGTTACATCAGTGTGTTTCCATGCATCACAAAAACTGTATGTCTCTTTAAATATCAGCTGGACACTCAGCCCAAAGCCATGTGCTTAGGTGTTGCCCAATACTAGATAATGCTATCATGAAACAGATCAGAAGATTGAGAGCTGTAAATACCACCTGAGCAACCTGGAAAGCCAACAGCGAACTTTTCTTTTCCCCATAGGCATCAGGCAGGTGATGGGTAGGCACCTACTCAGCTGTGCACTCAGAAGTCACCACCACAACTGACTCAAACGACCCAGATGGGGACTAGCCCAAGACTGATCACATCTGGAGCACTTTGCTGTAGAGGGGGTTGCTGAGGGGGATGCTGCACACATTGTCAGGGATTGCTCTTTCCATGCTAGATTACCTGAAGGTTTCAGGCTCAACACCGCAGATTGAGGCCACTGTCAGTTCAAAATGTGTGCATTTTTTGAGTGCATCTTCAAACCTCTCTTTGCCCCCAGAATCTCTGCTATAAAAGAACAGATCCTATGCATGCTGCTTTACTTATGCATGGAAAGCCCAAATGCTGCTGAAAGGGTTCAAGGAGACTGTGAGAACCAGTGAGGAAGCCTAGCTTAAGGGGAATATTTTAGTGAAAAGAAATGCAATGCAATTTTCCATCATTAAAACCCATAGAAACACCTGAAGTACCTACATTCCTTGTCAACATTATCAGATGTAAAACATTTTCTGTCATGACTAACTCAGAACTCTGTGGAGGATATCAGCAGTACCAAAATAGCATAGGAAACTTCGGGATGCGTAATCAAGTTTTTAAAAAAAATCCAGTTAGCAAAAATAGCAAGTTTCCATCAACCTCTCTCCCTCATGACACTTACAGTTTTGGTATTTCTATGCATGTATAAAGTCCATTTCCTATTGTATTTCCCATCTCACAACCCCTTTGGGAAAACCTAATTCATAAACAAACAATTCCCAGACCAGATTACTAAATCTCCCTACTGACCCCTTTCCATACTTCCCAACAATAATAACAGAGGCACAGTCTCTGCATTGCCATTCTTTGGTGTGTTTATGCTGTTTTAGTAATTATGTAATGGAAAGAAAATGACATGCTATTATTATTATTATTATGCTAAGGACTGCAAGGGAGAATTGGTATTCTTTAAGGTTTTATTTTTCCATTTAAAAACAAAGGGGCTGTCTTTCCAGGGCTTTCTAACCATTCACTGTTACAAAAGGTCAAAATATTCCATCACAAACCTTAAAAAATGTGATACGTGAAAAAATATTTTTAAAAAAACATTTATAAAGCTGATCAATTTTGAGTAATGCCATTTATGAGCAATGTCACAAGGTTACACACTTAGCACRGTGGGCCTCAGCAGTCCCTGTGTGTCCCATGCATGAGAAGACAGGGACAGAAGTGACTATAATTGACTATAGTCTTGGCCTCCCATTCCCTCAGAAAGGGTGGGGAAGCCTCTGCAAGACAGACCCATTCCCTTCTGGCCCCTTAGAAAAACCATTCATGGCAACATGCATGGAGAGAAGGCTGGACTCCACCATCTTTCTCTCCATGCTCACTGTGTATAAGTCAAGAACAGCTCACAGTCATCTCCTAAGATTGTCCGAGGCCTATGTGATTTTCCTGAGCACCATGTATTCCAGGAACAGGACAAAACAGTCTGCCTTCCCCAGACCCCTTATGACTGTTTGCTGACTTTGGTTGAAAGTCAAAATTTAATCCTTAAACAGGTGTACAGAGTTGGACTGAGAAATGAATGCACTGGAGATTTAGCACAGATTGGGTCTGAGATGATGAGGAAGAGAAAGACAAAGCGACTCATTTCAGAGAGCAACAGCTTGCTAACATCAGAAGTTTCTGAAGGAAGCTACCTCAAGTGTGACACCACGTGCCTATCTGTGAGAGATCTGTGAGACAGTCTGGAGACGTTTCACCCATAAAGGTATTTAAAATCAACCAGGCAGCTATAGCAATCCAGATTCTGAAAAGAATAGAGAATCAGCAAAGGAGAACAACGTGGCTATTCTTGCTCATTTTTGGAAGCCCAGCCTTAGCTAGCTTTGGAGCCTTCTACATTAGTATGTTACAGAGTGCACAGTTCTCCCATGTAATTCTGGTATTGACATCAGTGCATTAGCAACAGAAATGATTTCCAAAACAGTTCTCATTCTTTTGACTTCTCTTTGTCACAATTATGATTCATCTCCCAGCCTCAGCTCTCCATGTGCAAGTAACTCCAGGAGACCAAATAAAAGCATGGGAGACTAGGAATCTATTATGCAGAGGAAGCAATGAACCTGTCTCCTCTGCAATTCAAAATTCTGCTAGATTTGACAAAATTTACTTTTAAATTGTCATTTTCTACTCTTCATGTACTTATTTGTGTGCCCATGTCGCCCAAAAACTGTGTAGCTGGCATTTTCAGTAGATGCACAATTGCAGCCATATACACTGCCCTCACAATACTAAAATGTTCCATTACCTGGAGATTCAAAATCTCCAACAGGTCTCAGCTGTTCTTACAAGACAGTTTCCTTAAATTGCAATAGTACCCCAGGGAGCCTGTGTCACTCAGCTTAGTGGCCGTGTAGCACACAATGAAGTCGTTATGGAGACTGCTGTCTCCCCAGCAATTATATGGTGTAATTAGTGTTGGCTGCTACAATGTAACTATCAAGCTGTCTCCATAGAAACTATCCTAAAACCTGTATTTTTAAGGTTTCAGCAACTGGTCTTTTTTATAAACCCTTAAGATGGAGTGAAGTGCACACTGACTGCCTTCTCTGCTCGTCAAGCTCAGCTGAGAAACACATTTTCTTTTCCAAGGTATTTGCATAGTCCCATGGTGACTCACAGGAATCAACTGTGTAGCAAGAATAAATGTACATATTTCATACAGTGAGGACCAATCACAAATCAATAAGGATTTTAACCATTTTTAATTATCTCTATGCATATATATGTGCATATCCACATACATGACAGTGCACTAGGTGCATAGATGGAAGAAGCTCAATTATACTCTTATGAACCCCTTCTTGGAACCCTTGAAAACTTCAGGGTCACAGAACCTCCCTCTCTCAGATTAGAAACACAATTCTAACCACACAGGTGCTACAAAGACCTTCTACCAGTAGAGTTTGGATGGGTCTAGCACACAATTCCCCCTCTCTCCCAGGGCTTTGGCTTGCAGCTGCACAGTTTTTCCAGGTTGTGTGAGCCGAGATCTTGAGACAGTCTCGCACACAATGCAGGATCTTTGCCGAATGAAAATGCACTGTGTTTATGGAACTTCAGTGGGAGTTTATGACATTTTTGCCTAAAGCTTTATGAGGTCCAAGCCAAGAAAGCAATGTGATTTTCAGCCAAGAATCTCACTGCCACTTTGCCTGCACCCAGCAGCATGCAAAGAAGACACAACTTCAGTCTACAATATAACCAAGTGGGCAAGTGCCAGAAAACCAAACACATTCTTGTTCTAGTTATGATACAYATATAAAATTTTTAAACAGACTTTTAAACTCCAGAATCCTATTCCATTAGGGCAGAGAAGAACAAGGAGAGAAATTTGCTTCCAAAGGTACCCATGGCAGGACTCTTATATTTCCTGCATAGTGAGTAGCCCCCAGCAGAAGTAAGAAACTGAAATCCTGGACCAGAATATTTTCTAGCACTTGCATGCTAAGCAGCAGCAAGAGAGGAATTAAGAGATATACAAATTGAAGCACATGCTTTGGCAGAGGCTTTAAGATTGCAACAACATGGAAAAGCATGAATTAATTTTATTTCTCTTGGTTGGTTTGCCTCTGGAATTAAAGCAGATAAAATTCTCATGTGAACTGCTATGTGTGAAGAGAGGTGCAGTGAGCAGAACCAGACTAGGAGCCTCAGAAGACTTGCAGTTGTGGCCTCTCCATTTTATGAGAAGCAGAAAAAAGAGAATTTCTGCTTTAATAAAAATGTCAGTACTTTTCCAACCATTAAGATGGATATCATCCATTTTTTTGCACTGACATGAAGAGGGGTCTCGCCTATCCATTCTCTTCAAGATACCATGGGGAGCAAAGAAGCAAAACACAGACACAAAATATAAAATCCAAAACTTAAGGAGTCATTCTGAATAGCAGAAGGGATTCTGAACAGCCATTCTATATTTGGGGGCAAGGCTAACCCTCCTGGGGCATAAGTATAGTGGGCTACAGTTAGTACACAGGACCCACAAATAAGATATGCTTTCAGACACTCCCGCAAAGCTGCTTTCGCAATGTCTGGCAGCCAGCATTAAACACAGGATGACCTGGGGCAAGCACATCTGAAGTTAACAAACAAGGAACCAAAGCAGCTGTCAGGGGATGCTTTTATGTATTAGGGAGCCTCAAACGCTGTTCAGATAAACTATAGATTACATAATAGTGCCTGGGATGATTATACAGAAAAGAGTTGCATACTCCTAATCTGATTAATCTATATTTCCTTCCAACTAATGCATAGGAAAACCAGTGTAAAGCTCTATGCAACTTGATTTCAGTTAGTCAATTTCCTTTCTTCAGGTGAGGGAGGAAGAAAGAGAGAATTCAAAATCCACTGATTTGTTCTTCCATTTGTTCTTCCTCTTTATAACAAGCTGCCTCAGTAGGTTCCTACTGGAAACAAGCTGAATTCCCTACAAGTTTATTAGGATAACACTAAACACGATATGGGAATATGAATTCATAAGTAACCAGTATCTTGCTAAATTTTTCCATTCTATTCATAATTTAAATTATTTCTGCCACTTAGCTTTTAGAGACCCTAACAGGCTTCATCACCAGATATAGATTGGCAACCTTAATCAAAACAAACTCACTGACAGCACTGTTAGAGACCATTAGCATTCTCACCAGATGCTTCTGTCTGTATATATGAGCATCTCCAGTTTTTTCTTTCCACTACATGACCCATGATACTAGCACAGCTTTCAAATTAAAACAAGAAATCTCAGTACAGCTTCAAATCCTTCCTCTTCTGGGGATTAAATCTGTGCAAGGCTATGACAAAGCATTTCATATTTCTTAAACTTCTTAAAAACTTTTTTTGTTGTTATACAGATCACTTCAGTGATTTTTTTTGGCATTTCTCATGAATTTATACAGATATGACTAACACACATGCTATTTGTTTTCACAGAAAAAGTGCAGAGAGCATTTGTCACTATAATTATCACACAGGACTATACACACAGATGAAACCTGTGCTTCATCTGTCTCTGCACGAAGTAATGCTCTGGCACGAAAGCTGTCAGAAATCATTATAGGGAAGAATTTAAAAACCTCATACATTGATTAAGTTGCTGTGGCCAAAGTAAAGATCATAACAACGAGTTATGACCCAGCTCCAGTTTTTAAGTGAATGAAAAATTAGAGGGCAGGGAGGCCAAATATGTGGGCTTCACAAAGAATGTGTCCTTGGATGTGCAAAGCAGAGCCGATCAGATCTCATGGTTAGTTTATTGGAAATGAAGCTGTGACAACGATATCAGCCCCAGCTCATCAGTCACATAGGTACAAAGCATCCAAATGGAAAACATATTTTCCAATTCTCTGCACCTCCCTAGAGGCCTGTGCTGCTGTCTGAGGACTACAGCATTCTCCTTTCTTGGCTCATTTGCAAGATAAACATATCCTGGCCTCAAACGCCGCTCCTTTCCAACTGCTGGTGAAAACTCCAGTCAGTCTGAGAGATTAAGAGGATGATCTAGGGCACTACTCCATCCAAGAAAAATGCTCATGTGGGAACGCAAGGCTGTTGTTGTGACCAGAGGTGTTTTTTTTTTTTTCCCCCACTGGATCCCATTCTGCAAGTCCAGATTCAAATACTTTCTATCTTTATTCTTTATCCACATCAACTTCCTTCCTTTTTTTTATTTAAAGGGAGCCAGATACTTAGACTTCAACAGATTTTTACAGTGCTAGTTAAATGCTGCTTTTCTGCACTTAGGATGACTTAAGACATGACTGACACAGCCCTCATACCTGGGCAATGCAGAGCTGGACCAGTACATAGTTTCAACACTTTCGAACACCTGCAGGAAATAGTATCAATGATCAGACAGATGGGACTCAATTCTTAACTACCCAATATGTAAATTTATAGTTCCTCATAGATACAATATTCCTTGGAAGAATTTTGTAGGAGCTGGTAGATCAGCCTCTACCCTTCAGGCAAGCTCCAGCTCAGCTCTTGCTTTCTGCCTATCCGTGTCTGCTTCTGCAGTGTCTTTCGGTCCCTCTTCTGAAACTGATGTATAGTGCTTCCACATTTTTCAAGCCTTCACTGACTTCTAACCCCAATTCAGCTGCATTTCAGCACTTGGAGCAGCAGTTCCTCCATGCTCCTCAAGCATCCTTAGACAGGTATGGTAGAACTCTAAAGTAAGTCATACAGCAAGCTTTAAAACACTAGTGGAAGACATTAGGGAAACTGCTAGTTTTGATAAAATTATTAGTGCTACAGACAGATCTCATGTCCTCATTACTTATTCTCCTCTTTGAACTCAAGATAAGACATACAATTTGAGCACTGGGTTAGGAGCTACAGCAGGAAAAGGACTAACTGCTCTGTTATAAAAGCCTTCCAAGCAAGATAATTAAACTATATATACTAAAAAGCACATACTTTTAAGGCTGAAGAACAGATTAAGTTCTCACAGTGACACAGGGACAAGTTTTTAGTTGCTATAAGGGCATATAATTTCATTGACAACAGTGGCTAGAACAAATTTTGTATAACTTATGCCTAGAGATGGCCAAGCTCCCACAAATCTAGAAACTCTTGAACTTTGGGAAAGTTTTGATCCAGTCCAGACTTTGTGGCTCTGATCCGCTTCAGCTGGGAAGGACCCAAATCTGCTTAAAATATATTTCACAACACATCTTTGCCTGAATTTTTTTCCAGTAGGTCATAAATACCACATGTAGAACCATTTACCCTCATTCACAACACCTACTAGCAGAGCCAGCTATTCCTATCTCCAACCCAGAATGTTAAACAAAAACCAACCAATCAACCAACCAAAAAGACCCAAAAGCAAGCTTTAGATCAGTTGACTTGCTACCAAGGAGCAAGAAGAAAGCTAAGGTACTAAAATCTGCACAGTCAGAGTGTTTGGAAGAAATTCAAACCTGTGACAAAATCTGTGTGACTTGTACAGCACGGAACATCTTGCAAAGCACAAACCAAGTAATATCACTCCATTCTTGCTATCCCCAGAAAAAACAGACTCATTTGACTACAGTTTCTAAACAAGCATATTATGCAAGTCCATAGGGGTTTTTTTGATAAGCTAACAGCTTCATTCCCTGTAGTAGGAAAGCTGAGATCACAAACCACATAGGAAGGTTGTGGTTTTCAGATGACCTAGCTGAGAGTGATGGAACAAAGTAAAATCTAACCAGGCAAAAGGAGTCTGACAAGCTCTTCTGACTGCATTCGCCACCAGTAATGTAACAAATGAGTTCTTAATAGCTTAAATCAAGTACAGCCAGACCCTAGATCCTCAGATCATAGGATAATTCCAGTAGGAATGGACCTCAAGAGGTCAGACTGGGTTGCTTAGGGCTTTATCCAGTTGGGTCTTGTAAACCTTCAAAGACAGAAACAGCACAGTCTTCCTGGGCAACCTCTGCCCCTGCCTGACTTGTCCTTGGGATGAAAAAATTTTTCCTTATACCCGATCTGAACCTCTCTGTTTATCTTACACAACCCCCCCACCCCACCCCCCCATGTAGCATTGTTAATAGCCTGGATCTGTCTTCTCCACAGCTACCGGTTGGCTGCTGCTTGTTAGGTATTCCCGAAGTTGTCTCTCTCCCAGGCTAAACAAGCCTGGTCTGGCAGCCACTTCCCAAAAGGCAAGTTATCCAGTCCCCTGACTTTCTCAGCAACTCTCCACCAAATTCACTTGTTTATCAATATCTTCCCTGTATTGAGGTGACTAAAATATTGCTCCCTATTCCAGATGTCAACTAACAAGTGCTGAGTAGAGGGTCATGATCATGTCCATGAATTTACTGTCTATGCCACTGTAAGGATACTTTGGGCCTTCTTAGCTGCCAGGGCACACTGCTGCAGCCTCTCCAGCTTGCTGTCTACCAAAATCCAGGTCCTTTTCCATAGAGTTGCTTCCCAGCTGTGTGCGGTCCCCAGGCTCTATTATTGCCACTAGCTCTTCCCTCCCATGTGCAGGGCTTCACATCTGCCCTTGATGAATTTTCCAAGATTTCAGTTGGCCCATTCCTTCAACCTATCCAGATCCCTCCGGAAGGCAACCCTATCCTCCAGTGTTATTGACTGGTCCTCCAAATTTGGCGTGCCTTGGAAATGTGAGTGCACACTATTACCTCTGATTCTTCAATAAAGATGTTAAACAGGAAGGGTTCCAGGACAGACCGCTGTGCCACTCCAGTTGTCACAAGCCTCCAGTTAGAGTAGGAATCATTAACCTCTACCTTCTGAACCTGCTCATCCAACCATTTTTTTAACCATCTAGTTGCCTGCCCATCAAGACTGTAACAGTCTTATTTAGATATTACAATATTCTGGGAGATACCATCAAAAACCTTGTTAATGTCAAGGCAAATGACATCTTCAGCTCTCCCCTGCGATGAAAACAGTGAGAGTTCTGGTATCAAACTTCAGGGAACTAGTTTAGACGCACTGCAAACAATGGCTGGTGCACACACTTTCAGAAGCAGTGTCCTCTGAAACACCTTTGGAAAGTACAGGTTTGTATTACTGGGATTCAGTAGTCCAAATCCCTAGCTGCAATAATCAGCCCAGTTCCATTAGACTCAGTCTGTACACACTATTTAATCTCAGCTAATTATCCTGGTATGTTACAGACCTGATATTTGTTGCCTCAACTCCATGTGCAGGTTGCACAGACAGGCCTTAGGAAGAATTAAGGAGGAATAGCAAGAGAAACTAGAGAGATGCAGAAATTCCTCAGTTCTCCTGGGAGATGCACAGATCCGCTGTGTTTCTGTGAGGGTCTTTCTCTTACCTTTGCAAGGAAACTCCAGGCTGCATATTGCCCTGAGGTTGTGCTGCTTTTTAGCTTCACTGTGTGCAACATCAGAAAGAATCCCAACAGTCCACTGCAAGGGATGGGGAAAGCTTGTTAATAAAATCTCTTAATTTCAACTGAACAACCTCTTTCAGGCATCTTGGTTTTCCTAGTGCAAAACTGCAGTGTTAATCCCATTTGGAGAAAGAAAGCTGGTGGACAAGGAGCTTACATTATGTCCGGTACATCTTGGTTTTTGTTCAGTCAGTGACTAGAATCTGAGTAAAGTAAGTCTGACGCTCTTATGGCTGGTCTCTAATGCACTTGCATAATCAGAAAAGCAGAGATTATTGGAAACATGAGGTGAAATATTAACTTCAGGCATTGAAATGGCTCTGAATAACAGCAATGCTAATTTCTGCAGGAACCACACATATTTGGCAACTAACTCACTTCAACCTCCACAGAGCCTTGAACTGAAAAAATAACCACTGGAAAGTTTCTGCCTGAAGCTTTCAAGCTGTTTAAACCTCATGAAGCCTGAATTCCAATTAGAAAGTCAAATACATCCCTACTGTATAACAAATAGATGACTCAGTAGCGCTGGGAACAGGATACTCCAAAGTTTTCTGCTGACAATTAAGAGAATTTTGATTCTCAAGTCATACATGACAGCAGTCCCCAGTGCTCCTGTAGCCAAGACTACTCTTAAGGAAACTGTTCCACATCTCATAGGACTTTACGGAGTTTATGAGCTTTATTTCTGGATTTTGTTTCACTTTCAACACACATTTGACCCACTGGTTGTGTACCACCGAAATAGTGTAAACCAGCAAGCAGGGAATAGAAAAGGACTTCAAAATATGTAAGGAACAAATTACGTGAGGCATAAGAGATTACAAAGCACCGTGGGAAGCTGCATGGGAGATGAGATAGGATCAACACAGCATACAGGTGGTGAAGCAAAATGTGCCTTGTTATTTGCAGAGGGTATGCTGTTCTAGATAGTGATGCAATGCAGTTGGTCCCCTCTACGCCAGCAGGAAGGATAGAAAATGGTACCTCTCCAGGTCAGAAGTTCCATGCTGGGCTCCAGTATATCAGCCAAGTGCTGTTCCCTGCTCAATGCATGTGGCCAAGTTCCATCTCAGCCACGTCATCACAGGTACCAAACAGTAAGGTAAGATGACTTCTCAGGAGTGGAAGGTACTAGTGTTTCTTACATTGAGCCATAACATGACACCCCAAAAGACTATCCTCTGTGCCTGAAGCCAAGGAAGCAGATGCTGCTTTGACGATAAAACGTAGGCCTAAACTCAGCAACTTGTTGCAGAGGATGAAGTGCTGAGCGCTACAGCGTTCTCTGAGAAACGAGTGAGTTCAATGAACCCCCATTGCCCAAACTTTTCAGTGCCCAGTAGCTTAAGTTAGTTCCAGGTCTTCTACCCTGCTGTGAAGGGCTTTGAGTCAGAGAGATTTGAAGCTGTTTAGTGTAAGTCAAGAGATAAAAAAAGTGAAACTGTGAATAATAATACCTAAAATACTGATGCCGCCATTTATAGAAATTTATTTCATTAAATAAATTGAGCACTTTGCACCTTCACCTTACCGCTGACACTTCGGACATTCTGCAGGGGCAGTAGATTTAGCTGTAACAGTTGCCCTTACTTTGTATTGTATAGATTTTCCTCCAGATCCCTCGTGTCTACAAAGACACTAGATTACAAGATGTAAGATAGCAACTGAGAGGCTTGTTTCTCCATCTAGCCATTCCTTTCCCCTTCCTGTAGTGTACAATGCCATCTACTACACATGTACTGGAGGTGGGGCAATGGAAACAGATTTGGGAGGCTACCACAGTAGTAAAGTTCTAATGAAGTGAAAGAGAAGAATATCTGGGCTAGACAGATATCCATTAGTACCTGCAGGTAGACCTTACCTTCAAGAAAAATATATTTCACCTACCTACAGAATACCTAATTGCATGTTACGTGCAGTGTGGATAGTCCGCCCTTGGAAAAAACATACCAAAAACTATGACATGGGAAATTATTTAGCAATCATTCTCAATATGCCCTTTTAATGGAAAATCCAGATACAAGTAAGAAAATTCATATCAGGAAATATTTTGCCATCAGTTAGCATGAAAATATTTTTTTCCCCTCTAAAAAGAAAATGCTTTCATTTGACAAAAATGGAAGGGAAAGGCAGGAACATATTTTTTTTTTTTTAGTAAGATCTATAGGAAACATATTTATGTTGTCCTGTGAGAATTATGCTATTAGGCAGTGAACTTTTGCTACCCAAAATAATGGAACACTTGTTAAAGCTTTTCCTTTTTACCCAAAACAGCATTCTGCCAAATAACAAGATGTACAGGCAAATAAATCCATGTACACTCATATACTGCTGAAGACTAATACTTAGTAATCACTGCAAACAGCAAATTTGGGCTAATCCGACAGAAGCATTTGAGAGATTGTATGTATCAAAGCCTTGCTACATTTGGAAAACATTATTTTACCGGTGACTGGGAACTCTCAAGGTCAGAATGAACCCACTCGAGTACTTCCAGGACATTTGAATCTCAGGCCTTCAAATGCATATCCACAGATATGCAAAGATATTCTCTGCAGTTCTACTGGCTTATGTCAGCAGAAAATAGTATAAGTAAGGCTTTACATGCTCCAAAATTTGTAACTGAGAGTCAAGGTTGGAAGTCAGTGGGATCTCTTATCGTGAAAACATTCACATGTCCTGTTATAGAGAGGTTACCTGGCACAGCAGCTGCTATGAAACCTGTAGAAGTACAGGAATGGAAAATCCAAGGCACTGAAGAGATCACCTGAGGGACAAAGCAATATACTCAGTGGAACATGGGGGGAAAAGAATTACCCACCGTTACAAGCAAGGCAACAGCAATTACATGAACATTACTAGTTTAACATTCCTTTGAGCCTTTACAGCTGGCTGACTTTTCATTTATGATGCTTTCCACATTTTTAGTGTGTTTAATGATTTCTCTCTGACCTTGCTTCTAGCCAGTTCCTGCCTTTGGTTGAAAAAGGGAAAAGGGATACACGAAAGTATTCTTTGCTAGTATTCAGAAGGTCCTGCTTAAGCGACAGCTGCCAGTGGACAGACATGTGTCATATCCACTTCTTTTATTACACAGCATGTGATAGTTCCTACTGAAGCAACAGGAAACACAGACATAGAGTGGCTGCTTCCCCCTCTGGCATTTGAACTCTGTAACACAGAGCATGTCGAGAGGCTTAAATAAGTTCTCTCAGGTCTAAGTAGACCTCTTGAGTATTTGCATTTCCAGGAACCTAGGCCCTGGTTGCTCTTGGTAGAAATTCCCAGGAGTTCTCTGGCCTTCAGGGTCTACAGACTTGCAGGAAGCTCAATCTTTCACTTTTTGAAATGCAGGACTGTTTTGCTTAACATGTATGTCTATCCTGGTGGAGGTTGCCTGTATACACAACCTGCACCACCAGGCAAAAGGGGCAATTTATGTTTCTTTAAATGCTTCCTTCTTTGTTTTTCTTGCTGAACAAATGTCTAGTGAAAGCAACAGATGATCATCTTTACCTTTCTAACTATGAAAATGCCAGTATGGTAGAAATATTAGCCACCATAAAATATTAAATTTCTCCATTTTTACCACTTGATCTGTTGCTACTTCAAATCCTGCCACGGGCCTAAGCAATGGGATATGTGTTATGAAAGCAACAAAACAAAATCTCTGCATAGCACTGAGGCCAATGCAGAGAAGGAAACTCAGTTCTATTTGGACTGCTGGGACACTGCTCTTAAGAAGACATGTTGACCTAGGGAATCGTTGTTCTTTACCATGCACCACCTCAAACACTGTTCTTTATTGTCTGCCCCATGCTGGTTTTTTGCTAAGGGCAGCTAAGAAAGTTATTGGGAAATATCATGCAAATTACACCAAGTTAAATACCCTTCTCTCCTCTTCCTACATGATAACACATTATTGGTTATATTCAGAGCTAAAATCCTAAGGGTTTGGTCTCTACAAGCATGCATGGAAAGGAAAGGCAATATGGAAACCTAAAAAAGGAACAACTTAATCCGCTTTACCTGCTGGATGGGATGCAGAGGCCAACAGCAACACACTAAAAAATAAATTAAAAAAATTAATTGGATACTACAGAATTTATGTCATGGTCTGAACATCATAAATTGACAATTTTGTGCTTGCTTTATCATGGTGAAACTTATTCCAGTTAACTAGAATAACTGAGACATAAGTATCAACTAAGAGGGGGGAAAAAAAGTTGATTGGGAAGGAATCTCTGGGGTCACCTAAAACAATTTCTCACCTGAAGCAGAACTATCTCAAATATTTTATTATGCCCTCTGGTTCTGTCTCAAAAATCCAGGTCCCAAAAATCTACCAGCATAGAGATTTCACACCTCTCTGGGTAACTTGTCCCAGGGCCACTCTAGCTTCCTAGCAAAGAAGTTTTTCCTGCTGTTCCATTTTTAAACCACCAAAGTTGCAATGAATGTATGRTTGTTGTTCCATATAATGCAATTACTGCATTTAGACAAGCTTTAAAACACATGAAAATAAAACCAAGTACTACTCCAAATGATTCACACTTTTCGGAAAGATACAAGTGAAAAAGAAAATGAGCTGTGACCACTTCTTTACATGAAGTATCACTCAAGATTTCTGAGGTCTTACAAAGACTTCATCCTCTTGAGTTTGCATTATAGGCTGTACCGACCCTTTTTTAGTGTTACTGATTCTTCTTGTAAATTTTTGAATTTTTTTCCAAGTTGTTTCAAGGTTAGAAGGCTACAAAAACATATTCTGGGGCACTCCAAGATGGGAAAAGCATGCATGTCTTCAAAGCAGAGGTACAGCTTTTTTTACAGCTGTAAAAAGACATTCATTAATGTTATGAATGCTAAAGCATTCCGGGCCAACTCCCTTCCCAGCGTCAACACAGCTCCTGTTTCCAAACCTGCTCACTCTCAGCTGATCCCAGCTCCTTACACGATGAGGCTACCACGCTTGGTGACCCACCCTCAGCAACCTTTGGTGAATCCCAGCGCCATTCACAGAGGCACCAGCAGCAAAAGAAACTGCAAAGAGTATGGAAATCCCATGGCCACAGAAGCCCCAGAGAGAAGCTTGTCACTGAAATCAGCTGTGGAACACAATAGGCTGAAGGAGGAAAGGGATTATGAGGGACAGACATATGGGTATTTTAGGCTTCACATTCTTTTGTCTTTGAAAGGTATCAGCTGGTAAAGTATGTTCGCATTCTCAATATTTTTACATGGTTTTAAAAGATGTGGTTGCCACAAAGATATTAAACAAGGCAAAGCAGATCACTTACGGTAGGTAATTTCCCCCACCCCTCCTACCCACACATGGGTGCTCTCCCTCCGAAGGGATGCCAAGAGTAATTCACAATGAACAGCCCAAATTCCTCAGCTTCCTGGTAAAGAGAGAAAAGGAAGCAAAGGTCTACTGGTTTTGACGGAATAACAGAGCAAACAGGAGACTGGTAGGGCAAGTGCAACTGTATCAGCAGTGATGAGAAGTAAGACTAAACTATGTTTCTCCTCTCACTTTTTACATTACTATATTTTAAAAAAAGAAACACTGAGATTGGGAAATACTCAGAGAGAAACTTCCTTCTGCAACCAAGAGGAGTTGATAACCCTACCAGACATCCCAGGTTTTGATCCAAAGAAGACACAGGAGGAAAACAAAACCTTATTTCTGAAGTGCAGGGCAGGTTAATTTAAATGGATTAGATGGCATTACAGCTGCTCCGTAGCTATGCTCTGAATGGAGCACCAGTAGAAAAGACACGATGATGTCTTAAAACCAGATTAGGGATTCAGAGGTTTCTAGCAGGACAGCCTGGATATCAGGCTGCAGCAAAAACAAATTCCCTGTGCCTGATTTCTCTGCTCGTCTCTTTTTTCCCGTGTACTCAACACTGAGGGCTGGGTCACCCATGGTTTCCTTTCTGGCTAAAAAGAGGTTTTGTCAGCAAGAATGGCAATTCATGTGTGCAAAGCTGTGCCCCCCCTATTGCAGAAAATCTACTGCAGCATTTTTAATTCACAAGAGTGACAGATTAGCAGCTCTTCCAGAAGACAGATGTAGTTCCACTGCACAGAGTAGAGTCTTTACCTTATATCTTTGTCACTGTCATTTTTTCACCATTTGAAACTCTCCTGTGTCTGTTTTCTCCTCACCAATGGCTGCTAGGCCACGTGGGCATGTCTTTGTGAACAAATATCAGACAGGGACAGATATTGGGATGTACTGAAACTTTCTTCCACATTCTCCACAAGAAGTAAAATATCTTTACCTGCCTCAGCATAGGAGAAAGTCCAAGATGAGCTACAACCCACTTCCAAGACACATTATGTATCCCTCAACATGCCAGGCAGGCATTACTACCCTCCCCTCACACTACCCCTCGGCAGCTGGGGGGGGGGGAATCTGGATCTCTCCTTGATAAAAAGTGGGGGAACAGAAAGGAATAAAAGAAAATACAAGATTACCAGAAAAAAAACAACTAGGAAGTAGAACACTAATGCAGAAGTCAGAGTACAGGGAAATACAATGCCGCAGTAAAAAAAGGGGGGGGAAGCAAGAGGATTGGAGGATTAGAGGCTGGATCTTGGGAGTACATTGACCATTTTCTTTTCTTCCTTGTTCCTGCCAGAGATGCTTAAACACAAGGGAGAGGGATGAACTGGATGGGGTTGGGCACTGAGAAGCAACATTACCCCTCCCTTCTCTGCATAGCAGAGCTCTGCTTTCCCTCCTACACTTGTTCCTGGCCTGGCTCCCTTTTTAAAAGCCACTGAATAATCATGTTGGAAGTGATGAAGTGAGAAGAACACCACACTTTCGACATCAGCAAATATTTCTTCAGATCTGTTTGATTCTGGAAAGTTCCCATTCATGTACATTTGCTTAGGATGTTCTTCTCTCCCAAACGGTTCCAGATTTTAAAACAAGAAACAGTGCACGGCATGTAAGGACAGCATATGTTAGGAGACTTTGCTCATTTCAGTTGCACTTCTGGAAGCATCCAACAGAGTCAACACCATAAATGTTTCTCTCTAAGCTATATATATATATATATATATTTACTCTAACATATTGGTAGATTCTAACATCCAGTAATTTGGGGTAAAACTTTTAATCTGCTCTACACAGGCAGTCTCTACACTCAGAGTACAACTCTGCTTTCATATTGAACAGAAATGCTTTGAACAGCCTCTGTTGTAATAATCCTATATATTTTTCCTATGTATTAGGAAAAATCTCTTCACTAAAAGGCTTATCAAGCATTGGAATATTGCCAGGGCAGTGGCTGAGCCACCATCCCTAGAGGTATTTAAGAGACACGTAGTGCTTAGGGACAAGGTCCAGTGATGGACTTGGTAGTGTTTGGTTAATGCACTCAATGATCTTAAGGGTCTTCTCCAACCTAAATCATTGGATGATTCTAAACATTATCTGGCTGTACCTACACAGCTGCTTTCTTTTCCCCACACAACTGCATGTCGTCTGTCTGATCTAGGTTAGAAATAAGGACCTTTAAAGACCTATTGACAATAGTGTTAAATGGAGAAAGTTGCACTGATGCCACACTACCAAGTCCCTTCATAAATCATAGAATCATACAATCATGCTTGTATAGACAAGACCTCCAGTACACATTAAATTGTCCTGTTCTGGAGGTGGAACTGGGATTCTGTCATGGCCAAAACACTCCTTGAGAAGGCCTGAGTAGAAGAAGTAGCATATATCTTAACACCTTTTAAATCACAAAATTTAGCGTTGGGCACTCTCTAACAGAGATAAATCCACGTCTACAGTAATTCTGACCCAGAGCTGCCTGTGAGGAGCTAGTGCTCATTCAGAGAACATTCCTTTAGTCAGTGATATTTAAAAATACTTTTGATTGTTTCCTACAGAAATTAAGTTTGTGCAGTAAAGCAGTGTGTACACAGCTCTATACAGCTCTCAAACACACTGAACAGCTTCATCCAAATTTGGGAAGTGGCAGTGGTCTCTGAGATAACTACAAGTGCAGAGGTCTCACAAAGAGACAAACCCCACCAGTATCTTCTGCAGCAGAAGGATTTCAGCCCCATTAGACACTGGAGGTGGCACATCAGGGAGGCTGTGGATGAGGAGAGAGCTTCTGCCAAATTTTACACCCTTAAAAACATCATTAGCTATTACGACAAAACAAAACTCTAAAAGAAATCAGATGTCACTTATCCCATTGTCCATGGTACTGCTTGTTTTCTCTAGGCAAGATGAGGTCCAAATGCTATGGATTGTGAGCTTCTCTAATACAGAAATACATACACATATAGATACATAGACATATAGACATACATAGACCCAAGCCAAAAAAATAAGCATCCAGTTTGCTATCTCCCTTAAGCCACCTGTTTTCCAGCATGTTTCTTTACACCACCATCTTGCAAGCTATGCTGTCCTCTAAGCCTCTTCTTGAGGAAAATCTTTGGAAGCTTTAATAACAAATTTTTTGCTATTAAGTATATGCTGAAAATAGCCATCTTCCAATTTGCACAAATCCGTTGTTGGATTGTTTGCTTGTGTCTTTTCTGTAAAAAGAACTGTTTTAAAATACACACCCCACTGCACCTCACAGTTTCTTAGTGAGAAGTTTCTCCCTTTCAAAAGCTTCCAAATAAATAATCATACTTTCCATGTAATGTGGAACTCCTGCTCTCTGCTGGACACAAGTTCACAGACTTCAAAGGACCAAGATCACCAACTAACAGAGGAGCCCAGCCCTGACTTTTCAATCAAAGCTGTAAAATTAAAACCTTCAGCCAAAATCTCAATTTAAAGGTCCAGGCCTACGTGCAGTTTTCAACTAAACTGACAACTGAGAGCCATAGTCAGGCAGCTGCCAAATGAAAAATCAGTTGATTTTACTGCTTAGTTCATGAATTCCCTTCAACACAGAGAAATAGCTACAGCTCATTCAAGACTTCAGAGGTTATTTCTGCATGTGGCGGTATATTTGCAAATTCCATGACTAATTCTTTCAAAGTTTCTATAAACACACCTACCTTTTTTGTGTAAAATTGATTTGCTTTGCATTTCATAATAGATGGAAAACAACAACTGACTTAAACAAGAGCCTACTTCAAGCAAACTGATATTCAGATATTGTCCATAAATGGGACCCTGGTGAATAGACACTGGAATCATAAAGGCAAAATCAGAAGCCTGCATTACTTATTTATGGAAATAGGAGGTTTGATTGAACAAAGATAGAAAGAGATACACAGTATTATCATATTGATGATGCTCACAAGATAAACAGGAATTGAAGTGAAGTAACTGTCCTGCACTTGTGTCCCTGATGTATTCCTATCAAGGATCTTACATGCAGTCAGACAAGACCATACATCCACCTAATCAAATAGACTAGCACAACTTCACTTTTGTTGTGCTTATTCCCAACTTCTGCTCCCTCTTTCACTCCTTCTTGACCATCCTTTTTTTGAAACTATTATTCATGCTTCATAGTGTTCCAATACGATTTTACCTACCATTCCAAGAAAAGAAGCCAACATATCCTAGATGTGATTACGGATGGAGAAGAATCAAATTAAGTCTCTATATGCCTTACTTCAAATAAAGCCTCATGAAAACCCAGTGGAAGCCATGTACACTGAATGTTCTGGCTTGTGGCTCTTGGAGGAAAGGACTGGATTTAAAAAAGCAGAGGAATCCGGTCAGTGACTCAGGCTCTTTCACTAGCTACAAAATAACAAGCCACTTTTATATCTCCGAATCAGAAAAACAACAGAGTCAGAATTACTCAATCCCACTAAAGGCACTCTGAACAATCAGTTACTGCTCATGTTCTTTGCACACAGTACTTTTGTAATCACTACCTCCCCTTCTGGCAACTTTGTACAAGTTTTATTTTCTGAAGTGGGGTATTGCCAGGGAGTTACTCTGTAAATATTATTTCTGGAAATGATAGATCACTTGTGCATGTAGTGATTTAAAAATTCATACTTAACACCTCGTTACCTCCCCAGGTGTATATTGGCATGTCCACCTACAACCAGAGCCAAAAAAATTCAGCTGCTAAGCCATTCAGCTTTGCACTGTTCTTTCAGTGAATGTCCTGCTAAATAAATACATTTAAGGAGTGGTAGCTGTGAGTTTCTTCAACAAGCCACGGTTGAAAATGAAAACATATACCACATAAAACCAGCTATGCTGTATCAAAGACTTATTCATTTTACCTGAATACATAGTTGATGTACTGTTGGTCCAGATCACTGGGAGAGGAGGGAAAGAAAAAAAGGTGTTCTTTTAGCAATGCACTTCGTTCGGTATAACAGATCAGTATATTAAGCAGTAATATACAGCAACACTATATTACGTTATATTAATTTATATAATATATAATGTTATCATTAGGTAATACTAACAGTATAATTATATACAGTATAAACATAAGACAGTAATAACTGCCAACTTTAACCAATTAATTAATTATCAATTAACGAGCATATTAATTTACAACATAATTCACACATTATTTCTGTTGTTACTGTCAGTGGGAGTTTCATTTAAAGTGAAGATAAAGTGAGACTGATTAAAATTTAGACCCTTTAACCAGAGATAGAAAATGGTTTTGAAAGTTTTCCATGCATGTATTATATATATATACATCATATGCAGTATCAATATATCCATCTCCATCCATACAGACAACTGCAGATTATAAGCACTGTGAACATGTAATGTCACCTGATTCCAAGACTACTATTGCGTGGTTGCAGTTCTAACATGAACATGTACACATAGTGAAAGGTTTCAAGGTGTTTAAGGTACTCAGCCATTGCAGTCCTGTGGTAAGTCACCAGCTGCTGAACACTTTTGAGACTGTGTCAAAGGGAGACACTGACAGATTCAATCCATGCAGCTTTCCACGTGAACACAAACTAACATTTCCTCTTAACACCTGTGCCAGTAATTAGGGGGTCTTTTTCCATCTGAGTCATCACCCTTGGATAATACACTGTTTAAAACTAATTCAGTGTTCCAGTTAGTAGTATAACTTTCAATAACCACATGCTATCGTTACCCAAATCAATAAGGCTTGTCTTGCAAGAGAAGTCATTAATTAACCAGGAGAGGCCCAGCTCATGCTGATCATGCAGACCTCCCTACAGTTTATCTGACTGCTACACAGATGTGTCTCTTAACTCTGATAGCAACATCTCTCTTTAGAAAAGAATGAGAAAACACATTACCTTAAAGAACCAGGTTTCCACAACTTGTGAAATACTTTGTAAGCCCCTGTAATTGAAATGACATGTGTAATTGCCATATCGTGCAATCATTCTGACAAACAACAGCTTGTTTGGCCATGGTACTGGCAGATGTGGAACCCCTCTGAATTACAGTTTAGCAACACAAAGGATTACTAAACCATGAGTAAAATGAACCTATTGCTTCAAATTAATGGTTTTCAAAGCGTTATCATCTCGGAGCGCAGTCGTGCATTGTGGTTCTGTTAGTGGTTTTGATGACAAGAACTTCTAGCTCACAGCAACAACAAAGGAGATTGTGTTTGTGTGTGTTAGTTTGTGTGTAAATATATATAGAAAAGTGTAATAGAATGGGTTCTTCAGCTCACCCCATTTTAGGGGTAAGTTCTATGGTAGGTTCATCTCTGTAGACTCCTGTGTAGAGCTGTTGGCTCTCTTTCCTATTTAAAGTTCTCTCAGCACTAAGGTCTCCAGGTTCTTTACATTCTTGAGCCATTCATCTCTTGGTTAGCTTCCATTTCTGTTCTGGGTAAAGCTTTGAGCAGTCAAGAAACAATACAGCTTCAGGCTCTATTGTTTCAGACCCTTTCTTCAAGGCTTTGGGGTGATTTTTTTGATTCACAGAGAAAACCAGAATATGAGAAGTAAATCCAGTAGAATCCTACAAAATAGATGTCCTCAATCCTGCCTCTGTTAGACAAGTTGAAGGGTAGAACATGTGTCCTTTCTCTAATGCTCTGTCTTGATTAACTACACAGTAAATTAGTTCATCTGTTTTCCTTTCTTGTAGCATCTTCATTTCAATTGATAGGAAATCTAATTACACAAAAAACTCTCAATAGCCATATCAATAACTCTCAAAACCAAGAGAAATGGAAGGCAGCTGTATTTTGAGCATAAACATTGTGTTGGCACTTCCTACACATTTCAAACACACAAAAGAAGTAGTTTTCCACCTCCATGACCAGGCACTGCTTTACAAATGAGACCCCTTGGCTTTGAGAAAGCAAGAACATCACTCATTACAGCAAACAAGTATTTGAAGTGGAAAATCCATAGCTTTTACTTTTATCTAAATGAGCAAATGTTTACCATATAATATTTCCCAAAGAAAAAAATACTATTTCTTGTTTGTAGGTTAACAACATTTTAGAAGGGGACCTGTAGACCTCCTTAGAGACAAATACATATAAACACATTATCTCTGCCCTGAAAATTTTACAGTATGAATAGAAGAAATAAAGAAATCATCCCTAATCTGCAGACAAGACTTAACATATGAATGAGTCATTCACTCAGTCTATAGCTCAGATAAGAATCCAATACAAGTCTTTTATTATCCACCCAAATGCTGCAAAAGACAAAAAACTCCTAGTTAAATATTACTACTCTAGTTTTCTACAGATTTTCTGAGTCTCAATGTTTCTAGCTTTTTAGGAAGAACTAAGATTTATCCAAATCAATGTTTAGTCTGAAAAAACAGACAGAAGTAAACCTAATAGGTTATGCAACTCATTGTTAAAATTTTTTTCGAATGCATATGAATGTCTAAAAAACCCCAACATATCAACATCCTTCCTCTGGGACCATATTCCATGATATTTTAGTATATTTTTGTCAGTTTTTAAATAAAATCTCTGTATGCAATGAAGCTCCAACTACAAGTTATTGCTCGCTTTTTTCATGTTTCTCCTCACCTCAGAAAGAAGTGTCTCTCAGTAGGCAACCATCAAAAAACAACCAGAAAAGCTTAGTGCTGATTAAAATTGTATGTGCATTTTCTCATCCACTGTTAACAGACTGCAATAGCTAGTTTGTTCTGTTGTTGTTTTCAACATAAAAGCTATAAAAAGAATGCACTTTCCTATATTTACTCATCTTCATTCTAAGTGTTTCTTACATATAGAGCCTCAAATATCAGTAACTTTGTAATAAAGCTGGTTTCTCCAACACATTTACTCTTCCTAATTCTTTTTCCAAAAGAAAATTACTTACCAACACAGATCAAGTGAATTAGAGCCCACAAATAACCATTTGGATCAAACTGCAATAAAGAACATCCACATAAATAAAAGCATGATCATGTAAACATACATATTGCAATTTCTGTGCAGTTGGCTTCACAAAGCCAACTTTGTGACTTCCCACAGCGAGTGGGAGCTGTGCTACAAAGAAAGAGAAAATGACTAAAGAAGACTAGGAAGACTGAAATTCTTCCCGTCACACTCAGAAACTTGGCATACGCCAGTTACCCAGGCTCTCAGCTCGTCTCAGTGAGGATAGTTCTATTTCCTTCAGATACGTACACCAATTTAAACGGTCTGAGAATATGGACTCTAGTCTGTTTAGTCTTGGATTGGCAATCAGTGAAGGGCAAGAGGATCAGAGGACCATCACAAAGGTTTTTATCTTGTCTCCTTTCCCCTCTGAGCCTCTGCAGCAGCTAAGCAGTCTCTCCCGAAGGCTCCAGCTAACCGGAGTATCCAAAAGAGTGCCTCAAACAGACAGCTGTCTGAGCTAAGTAGGCCCTCTTCACAATCAACAGGGGAAACCAAGCATTTTTGAAAGGGATTCACCTTTTAGATGTCTGCCTTCAGGGGAGATGAATTATATACCAGAAGTTCCTGCCCTGCACCATAGACAATGAAGAGAGCTAGTGCAGCTGCAACACTTCTGATGGCTACATTTGAACAGATGCATCCAGACAAGTTCCAGACTCATCTGACTTTAGATATTAACTGAAGTATCTAAAGCAAGGAAACAGCCTTCCTAAGTCTCCAAAAGAGAATCTCCAATGACTAGATCTTTGCTGGATGGAGCAATCACCAGTAGCTACAAAAACCGTGTACAATGAATACAAAAGTAATTTAGGAACCTCCTGAAAGTACACACAATTCATACAAACCKAAGTGATTTGCTGTAAGCCTTATTAAGAAGTAAAACCATGGTTTCCCTGCCCACCCACTTTCACCCGAGAGCTGTATGTCCACACTGCTCAAAGGTTTTTTTACTATGATGCAAACACAGTAAATCCAGTAAGACTACAACACAACAACAAGAAACATTTAGAATTCCTTTGGAGGGATCCTACTCTAGCTTACAAGATGCATCCCTCTTATGCTACCAAGATGTCAAACACCAAGGTGTAACTAGAGCTGCTTTACAAAGCAGAGCTCACCTGTGTATCACACAAAGGAAGGCACACTGCTGCTGTCAGGAGGAACAGCACACTGTGGAGAAGAGAAAGAAAAAAAAAAGGCAAGACCAAAAGCTTGCAACATGGATTTTTACTCTCAGCAAAGTAGAGGCAATTCCACTCAATTTTACGCTGACACTTCACTTGTTTAATTTTTTTATTCCATATTTAAAAAGTAATTTCTGCCACCAAAATGAGGTTTTACGTCATGCATTCTTCATAACTTGTACACAGCAAAGTTGTATATGAAGAGAAGCACAAAACACCTCAGAAGTGATGAAAACATTTGGTAGAGAATATTATCCTTCACTTGCCATCTGACTTCCCCAGGCTTTTTCAGGAAGCCAAAATTGGCCAGTTGCTGGCTGAATGGCTACCAAAAACTTCTTCCATGAAGATGAATTTCCTGTTACAACAATTCCAGTAGAGGTGACTCCTTTACCAGTGATGTTGTTACTCCAGAACACACAGCAAGGTGGAAGGGAGTGGTATTACACTAGCAATGGCATAAGGACAGCACAAGTTCTCTCCTAGTCCGCTGGTTTAGGATAGATAAATTCTTAACCTGAATCACTGGCTGAGTCAGTATTTCTTCAAGATACACGGAATACATTGATGTGGAATTTCTGAGGACTGTCACTATTAATATTAACATACACTTGCTTTTGCAGCTTATTTTCCTACTCTCTAAGGTCATAGGAAAAGACAGAATAAAGATTATTTAAAAAATGGTATCCTTGACAACAATCCAGTGGTGAAGACAAGGCCACAGTAAGTCAGATAATGGAAAGAACAGGAAGAAATTAGGAAGATAATTCCTCAATGTATACTAAATAATAACCCAACATTATCCACTCATAAGTACAGCTAAAAGATTACAGGATGTGGAGGAGAGCAAATATGCATTCTTCAAGGGGATGTGAGGGCATAGAATCAAATCTTTAACACATGACTGGTTGACTTCTGTTTGTCCCTTGCTATCTCCTTTTTGAAGCCTAAACAACTAGGACAAACAAGTGTTGGTATATTACGTAGCTTAGTATCACAGAATCATCAAGGTTGGAAGAGACCTTCAAGATCATCTAGTCCAACCAGCACCACCATAATCACCCCTAAATCATATCCCCAAGTGCGACATCCAGATGCCTATTGAAAACTCCCAGAGATGGTGACCCCATCACCTCCCTGGGCAACTTATTCCAACGCCAAATCACTCTTGCAGTGAAATTTTTTTTCTAATATCTAATCTGAGCCTCCCCTGGTGCAACTTAAAGCGACTTCCTCTTGTCCCTTCACTTGACACATGGCAGAAGAGAATGACCCACACCTCACTATGAATGACTCTAGCAGAAATGGGTATCATTTACCTTTCACTTCTTATGAAAGGCATTTGTAGCTACTTTCTAACACACTAATTATCGTTCTCTTACTGTTTATGATTATCCACTGGAACTTCAAACCTGGTTTCCATTTCCTTTACAAAAACATTGTTACGAGCACTGCTTTTTCATTCAGGAAGACTGATCTTCTAGCTATTTTTTTATTTTTGTAAGGAGAAAAAGCATATCTATTCAAGCAGTCGTTAAAAAAAATTTAAAATATTTAATTACTCCTATGTTGCAATTTAGGCTCACTGCCCACAGGAATGTGCCTTACATTCTTCATTGTTTTGGTGTGTCATTATCTGAAGCAAATACAGAAGCTGGAGCCAAAACAAGTCTGAATCCGAGTAGTTTTAAAAGCTTACCTACAGACTTTGAGAAGAGAGGTCTGCTGTAAAAAAGAAAGTATGATTAAGACATTAACATTTAACAATAAAAGCAGTAAAATAGTGTTTTCTCCTTCCAAAAACTGGAAAGTGATTACATCTGATCTTACTGCACCACACACATTAAAACTTCAAGGAGCAGCATTCAACAGCCCATTACATTTGAGCACTGCTTAAAGAATCAGGATTATAGATTAGCCTACTTCAGTTTGACTTTTATTTTCAGATTACTAACCAGCAGGTAAACCTAAAACCAGACATGAACTTTATACCTGGTCCTCAAACTCAACTTGAATTATACCAAAATGGTGTAATGTATATAGTCAAATATTGTGTTTTTCTAATTAGGTACTACCCCAGTCACATCAGCCTTGACCTAAACTCATGAAATTTTCCCAGTTCTTTAATAAAAAATTATTCCTCAGAAACTTCCAGCAAGGCCTGTGTTTGCATTATCCTTGTCTGTAGTGCTTTTGTTTTTAAAGAGAGGAGTCACAAGCATGTGAAATAAAATGAAAACATGAAACACTTTGACAGGGACACTAATCAGAGGACAATGTCAGAGGGACATGCCATGGTACACACTGCTATGTCCCTTAGGCATAACCTTAGTAATCTCTTCTGTTTGTTAGATGTGGTAAACATGGGTCATTTATCTGTCTTCTATATAGACAACAGATATAACGAAGATCCTTTTCACAGCAAGCCAGAGGCCACTGTAGAAACAACTTTGTGGTGAATGATTTCCCAGTGTTAGCTCACACAGCAGCTCTTCGGTCGATTAGAAAAGCATTTCAAGAAAAGCCTAAAAAGAAGGCTCCACAATGCTGTTTGTGAGAAAAAAACACCAGTTTTTACTAAAAGGTGCAGGAATTATTCTCCTGACTTTCACAGGTTTTTCATAGGGGCAGAATCTCAAGCATTCAAAACAAATCCAAAAATGCACCGTTCCTCCTGCCTTTTTCTCAGAGATATGATCTACTTGTATTCATACAATACACTAGATATATTATATTGGTTAGATCTAAGGACACAGTCCTCCTCCCTCTCAGCTCAAACAATGAGATTTTTATGTGGGCCATGAGAGAGAGAGAATATTAATTTTCAAAAGGAAAAAAAAGCAGGACAAAGCCAGTCTTAAAAATGCAGATCAAACCGGTGATATGCATTTGCAGTGTTTCATTGACTAAAGGGGAAAAGGACATGTCAGTATAGATACTTGTCAGCAGCAAAAAGCGCTCTCTGGGTCTCATTAATGACTAGCTATTACAGCAAGTCTAGAAAAGTACATGGCATTAATGCCTGTCCTAAAAGAAATTAGGTATCTTCTTATAGGGCAGTTCTATCACAGGAGTTACCCTGAATGTATCGATTAATAGATCAATTACCTCTTTCTGCACAAACTTCTGGAACCCACAGGTTATAACTTCTGCTGCATTGTGCACAGTGAAGAACACCGGGATTGGCTGCCATTGAGAAAAAAAAATGCCCAAATCAACCCAGAACAGTCACACACATTGGAAGGGGCATTTCTCCCAGAGACAGCTGTCCCACATGTTTGAGGTTTGGGGTTTTTTTTTGAAGCTGTAAGCCCATGCCACATCTCCCAAAAGAGACTTAATCCATTCCAATCACTACCACATGGCACAGGCATCTTAAAATGTGGACCCTGCTTGCCGTGTCTCCCACTGCTGAGTGCTCAGTCAGTTTGTTTGTACACAGCTACCTCAGTGAGATTTGCTCCATGTTTCTGCCTCTAGTTTTCCGTCTCTGATCCAGGATCTGCAGCCTCCACAGCAAACAGTTCTCATTAGCTGTCCCATCTCTGTCTACTGGTACTAAGAATACCGTGTGACTCCTAGCAACAGAATTGTGGGCAAGATGATTTTAGGTGATTGCTTTCAGTTACTGCTAGGAAGAGCTGCGCAAAATTAGGGTAGAAATGCAATAGTTCCTACACAAGTGATGTTGAAATTATACCTACTGGGGTATCTGGACACCATCCAACATGAAATCATTAAGAAACAAACCCCAATGATAACAATAATGAATAAAACACCCATTGCCCCAGGCAAACCCAACCAGAATTAGGTTCATAATACTTCCTCCAAATCGGATCCATGGTCTCTCAGAAAGTTGAAACAGAAGCAATTCTCTGCTCTGATTAAGATAATCTAAAGACTAAACCAGTTTAGGAAGCAGTATTTCCCCACTTGTGTATAGTATTTAAATCACAAGAGTAGAGAACGAGTTAATTTCTCAGTGATATCCAAGCTTTTAAGTATCAGGTGATACAGGCAGCAAATACCTCTCATATGTGACTAGGGATTCAGAAATCTGTATTTTCTGTAAATTTCTTTTCTTTACCATAAAGCCAGATAAGCATTGCTCATTAAACATTTTAAGTCATAATGACAACTGGGGTGGATCCATAAACACAACAGTTACGCCAAGATAACTTATAACATAACTGGCATGAATTTGTTGGACACAGCTTCAGCAGTACTGAAAGTCAGTTCTCAACCCTGTTTCTGGACAACTGAGAACACAAACCCAGAAGTATCTAACATAAGCACCCTGAGCTTGACACAGTAATAGGAAATACAAGAAATACCCATAAACAAGGAAAGTTGACAGCAGAATTTACATTCTTCCTTTTGTGAAGCCAATTTGTTGGGTTTTTCTTTCCTCCCTTCTGCTTTTGGCTCTTCCAAATGTGTTCTAGAGCCAACAATGGCTCCAGTTTGCCTAGCCCAGTTAACCTTCTCCATATGTCTATTGCCTTTGATGCAAGTACTTCTTAAATTTGTGAGTGGGCTTAATGCTTATGAAAAGAAAGGTTTACTGGTAAGGCAGGCAGAATGAATAGACTCTGTACAAATCTCGCCTCATGGCTCTACATACTTTTTTTAATGCAGTATAGAGCTGAGCAGTCCTCCTCCAGTTCCAGCCCTGAACCCTTGGTCTGGGGAGACTGCCAGCACCTCTAGGAAGAGGCACAAACAGAGATTAAAGTTGTAGCTTTGCCAGTATACAGGAGTGTTTGAAAATGGGTCTCCTTGGATTTGATAAGAAAAGTACACATAATTTCTGCTTTAGGAATAAATCCACTTAATTTGAATACGCTGTTGAGATGAGCCAATTCAGCTATGAGTTTGGGAGAGTCCACTTTCCTTCCTACTGTGTCATAAAATTGTTGTACACAAAGTCATTGTAAGTAAAGTTTCTATGTAGGATTGAATTTAGCCCCACTACAAGGCAGTACAAATTAACTATGGCCTAAGATGACTTGTCCTTTTGTCTTGCCTTGTAAAATGGCCACAGAATTAGACCTCTAAATCCCCATTCACGTACAACAAAAAGCCATTCAGAAATGGGAGATGCACCTTAAGAAAGGCTTGGGATACGAATTAAAACCATTCACAGCCCTTCTGCCACTGAGCACAGTTCACTCATGAATGACCAGAGCAGGAACAGGAGGTAAACACAGTAAGTTACAGGATGACTGGGAAGTAAGAAKAAATAACAGAGAGGATGTGATTCATAACTCCTCCACCACCCGCRTGAGCAAGCAGAAAAGATGCTGCTGCCAAAGCCTTATTGCTGCTTCCAGACAGGTCTCAGGGATCTTTGCTCACTTTACACCAGAGAACCCCAATGGAAATTCCTTTGACAAGGAACCAAGAGGAAGTAAATGCAATCACCTTGAAACAGAACTAACCTGGGATCATGGAGCTTCTGAGCATATGCCTGTGCTTTCCCAAGATTATTTAGGTCCAAGACGAGGCCCCCAACCTCGCTTACGAGGACAGAGACCTTCTGTCCTTTTCAGCTCTACCTCTCTACTGGGATCTTCAATGGATCGCTACAGTCAGAATCAGGGTAAAAAATTCCCTTTTGATCCTCCTTGGAGTTTAGGAGCTAACAGGAGTGAGCTGGCTCTGTAGTTACATTAAGATGCATTGACAGAATGCAGAAGGGAACTAATGCAGCATCTGGGCTTGCACACCGCATAACGGCAGCAAAACGTTATTTTTTAAAAAATTCATTCTTGTAAACATTTGGTAGATTTTTGTGATGCAAATGGATCATAAAACTGAGTAATCTAGCCCTTCCCATAATCTCTTTCCAACTTTCTATTTATTTTTTCAAATCCTGCAAAGAATCAAAAGCTTGTCACTGAAATGGTCTTCATCAGTTTCCTGGAAGGATTTCCCACAGATCCCACAACCCCATCCCTCCTTTTGCAAAGTTATAGTGACTGACTTCTTCAGCTTCTTCCCTACTTGCACAATTCAGACCACTGAGGATCTGTTCAGCAAAACACTGAGTACCCTGGAGAGATGCTGAGTGCTTTGGACTGTCACAGAGATGCTTTTTGATACTTAGTAGGATTGGATCACTGCATTACTACCATTAAAAACGGATGTATTATTTAAAGCCCTCCTCCCTCCCTTCCCCTCAACCCAGGAATAGCAGTAAACACCATGTATGAAAGGAATGTTCTTTGTTTACAAAGTAGAGTTAATAAAGAACTGACTTCTACTCATCCATTTCTTACCAATCTAGACAGTGCCCTAGAGCCAGCATAAATAATGCCCACAAAAAGTACTGATGCAGGAAGCCATGACAGGATTTCAGACCTGTGAAAACAATTAAAATCCCATTATTTCACCACATTCTGTTTACATACAGACAGTAACGGTTGCTTGCAACGAATATAATAATATGTATATATGTACATAAATTTCAAACATGTGCATATTAAAGTCACTGTCTCATTCCTCAGTATTCCTCCCTTTTACTAAGGAGACCAAGTCAGAAATTATTCATTTTATCTAATCCAAGGGAGGAAATAACTGCAGATATATTTCCTTTGTTTTATTCTTCCCCTGGCTTCTCTCCCTCCAAATTGTGTTGGTTTTTTTTTTTTTGTTTCCCTCCCTTAACAATTACTCCCATTGGTTTTAAAGGGGAGAAATTTCAACTAATTTCCTTAATGTGCTGTGAAAGGAACAAAACCTGACAAATAAAGGCATAAAATGGCGCACTTGCACAGACAGGACACATTTTCACTATGTACAAATACACTTGGCCACCCACACATTCATTTCTCAGCCAGATTTACAAAGAGATTCTTCCTGAAGATCAGATTGTCTCTGTGGGAGCCTATCTCTTGAGATTTCCTAATGATATTCCTTTGACTAAGCCAAACTCCTAGAGGCAGTTTGACAACTAATGGAGGAATGAAGTCATCAGATTGATCTGATTAATTTTTTTTTTTAGCCATGGTTATTGGAGTAGGGCAAAGTTTCAGTTCTGAGAAGGGGCTTCAGAATTTATACTTTTCATTTTTTTGATCTTATTACTTAAGGGGAAAAAGGAATCAAGTAGGTGGTAAATTACAGAGAGAATAATGTAAGATTTTGAGCAAGGGAAGAAAGGAGTAGCACTGAGGCAAAGGCCTGAATCAAAGGCTTCTCGGGACTGGAGACACGATTACCCCATTCACTCTTCCAGAGCTGTGAATCCAAGTTGAGAAAACATTAGTGAGTAATGCTGGTTCTCAAAACAACCAGACTGCTTGTAATTCTTTAATTTGCATTACACTTCCAACTAGCATGTAAGATTTAAAATGTAAGTATAGGTACTGCTACACTACCACACTTCATAGAACACGAGAAAAACAGACCACTAAACGATGAAATCAGAACAATATGAATGAAGATAAAACATGCACAAAGATTTGTGTAATCACAGACAAGGAAAAAACCATGAATATCACATTTCCTCTGTTACATACATATATAATTTTCCAAGATACTCAATCAAAAACCCAAGGTCACAAAAAATAATCTCTAGATCCTTTCACTGACATAAATATTTGCTCTGGGTTTTCTTGAGAAGCCACCATAAATTTTTATAAAAACACTGTTTCTTTTGAGGTTATTGACTTCAACTGGAATTTCATCAAGACCAAGATCTAAAACTGTCATATCTCATTATCAACAAATTAACACCAGACACCAACAAAAATACCCCCCACCCTATTGGAACAGCAACAAATGGAAGAAAGGGGGAGAGAAGAAAAGAAAGTGGGGCTGGGAAGATAAAAAGAACACACGATGAAAACCAAATTTTCATTTAAAACATAAAAATATCACTCTTTCATGTTCCCCACCACTAAATTGTAGGAATCCCAAATATGTCTTCATCTCCAATGCAAAGCGCAATGGAAAAGGACTTCAGATGCTTTTTCCGTGATGTAAGGATAGAATTTTATGCTGCCAAGTGGGAATTTCAGGACTGAAAAAGAATGCACGGATGTTTGATGTAACGTGTCAGCATCAACAGTCTGTCTTGTATGTAAACCAATTAGCAGCTTCTTATGTTGGCAATACAGTAACGTACATGCAAAACAGGAAAAGAACTGATGTTGGTGGTTGTTGTAGGGCTAAATCCAAAGCCCACGAAAAGCAGTGGGTAGGTTCCCCCAAACAACAATTAAATAAGGCTCTGAGCTGCTGCTTAGCTGTGGGGGAAATGCAGCACTACAAGAAATGCCAACCAGAACACATTGAACTTATGTGCCTACATGGGTTATGCAGAAGCTAGGCAGCAGACTGCGGCACTGGAAGGTTTATGCAGATGTTACATATTCCTCTGTGCTCCACAGAGCCCTCATTTTGGATAAAAGCTTTGTAGACAGTCAACATTCTCTGTTTAGAAGCAATGATGGAGAGTCCCTTACAGCTGAGAGTACTGGGGGGAGGCAGATGCAAGGCAGGTTATCCACAAAACCTAAGAGAGATTACTCTTAAGTAATGTGCTTTTATTTGGTCTTTATAGTGAGGTTAGTATTTTGGATTTTAGATAAAGGGTGATGATCTCTGTGTAATAATTTAATTCTGCTGAGACACTCGGGATAACCTGGACTGGCTCAGAAAGTATGTGAGATCAGTCCATGTGACAGAAAAATCGTGACTTTGTGAAAATAAACAAACAAATGGATGGCAGTTTATAATTTGGAGCATGACAGACTGGAGACTGGATATGGCATTCATAAGTATCCTACACATACACAAAAAAACCCCAAACCAACAGATAGATTCAGAGACCAATATTCTCTGGGGGGTGGGGTGTGTGTGTGTGAAAATATCCGTATCCCAGTGGTAGCATCAAAATCACTTTGCATATTATGTTTGTTTGTTTGGGAGTCTTTAAGCTGGTAGTTTTCTGGAGGTTTAGAGGGCTTTTGTGCTTGGTTTTGGGGGCCGTTTTTTTGTTTTGGATTTGGTTTATTTTTTTTAATACAGGAAACACATGCTACAAGTCCAGCTCAGAAAAGCATTCAAGCATGTGCCTAATCCTTCTGAAGAAAGAGGGGTTTAAACTTATGCTTAAGTAGTTGGCTGAATTAAGCATGTCAATTAATTCTGGTCGTGTCATTTAGTCTATTCTAGAACAGGTATTTTGTATTAGTTAAGCTAATGAAGAGGTTTCTCAAGACGTCTTTTAATCTCTTTTCCTACAGTGTGCTGACATCTAGTGGCTCCAAGTCTCCAGCGTCAAAACACGAACTAATTTTTCATCAAAACTTTTCATCGACGCAAACAACCTCTTCAACATCAGAAAGTGGTTCTTGTCCTGTATTTTCTTTAATGTCTTCCAGGTTTTGAAAAAATAAAAGTATCTTTTCCAAGCTGGAAAAAAAGATTTAACTTCTTTAATTTCATTATTTAAAGCAGAAGTAATCATTAGAGATGAAAAGCTGAACTAAAAAAATGACATTACTGGTGCCTGTATTCGTTTAGACTATTCTGTGAAGACAAAATCTGCATAAACAGTTTACATTTGATAATACTATATATATAASAGTAACTGCCAATAAAGCAAGGTTTGGACCCTGATTTGGTCTCTACTAATATCATTGACAGCTTTTATAACAATATCCTCGTTGATTGCAACTAAAAGATAGGAAATTAAACTCTGTTTTCATTTACAACCTCACTTATGTTTTTCAGTGGTGATGTAGCCACTTGCATGGACGTGAAAACAAAACACAACCTGGTTTTTCTGACATACACTCCTCCACAAATGAGGAGTATCAGTTTTTGAAGCCAACTGTTTGAATTTCAAACAGAAAAYTCATCAGTTGTCACTTGCTGATGTGGAATCACTGTGAAAAAGTTMCATTAGAAGGTATCTCTGGCAGTCATCTAATCCAACATGCCCTCAGCCTCAGAGTCAAGTCACATTACTCAGGTACTGCCCAGGAAAGTTTTTAGTATCTCCTGAGATGGAGATTCAACAGTTGCTGTGGGCATACATCTTGTAAATGATATCATTTTGCACAATAAAAAAAGATGCTACATTCCGCACTGCAGAATGGATCCACCTGAGTGGAGTACAGCATGACAACGCTTCTGGGTTGCTGTCACACTCAGTTCAAGCAGCTTTGTCTACAATCCACCATTTAATCTGGAGTTTGATTATTATATCAGCCCTGTACTACCATGGCTGCTCTTGCTGTGCAGTTATAAATGCTACAGTTAGGAAAGGTTGGACGATTCCCATTTATGGGACACAGCTCTTAGAGAAAAAGGCAGATGATGTCTGAAGACTTCACTGCCCTAAGGTTTTTGTGGAAGGTTGCGTCAATGCTCTTAACATTACCAAGATTTCTCTTACAAAACTATAAAACAATCCAGGGAAGAGATATGGACAGATGGTTGGATAACTTACCCTTCTGGTTTTCACTAAGAGCTATGCTTTCTAAGTCAGCTTACTAAGGTTAAATTGAATCCACTCTATATTAGTAGTCAGTTTAAGTGTGTGTCATTGAACACCCATTTGACAAAAATGCTGTTCTCTTCTATATCTGTGGAGCACAATGCACACACCCCCCCCAACCTCTATTTTAGCCAGTTAGTAACTTCCATGCCCAACTTAATGATGTTGTAATTCAGCTACAGAAAAAAAGTATTTGGCAGATACCAAAAAACCTACAGTACCTTGAGCACAAGTTTATCTCCAGCCAGCCCAGCTTCCAGGAGATATGAAGCAGAAGTCCACCCACCAGTGTTTGCCACCTGAAACAGAACAACAGAGCACCTCTGAATTGTTTCTCCTCATTGTTTAACCATGAGGAGCATGACTTTAGAATCCACAGAATTTCTCACAGCACATCACTTGACTCTAGTTCTCTACCATTTCTCTGGGTTACCAGTGATGCCACTATTCTCCTTTTAACCTTTTATTTCTGTGAGCTTATATTTCCTCCAAATTTTCTAATACTCTGGTGCTTCCACCTCCTTTTTCAAATGTTTTATAAAGTATCATCTACCACAACTACCTCAATCGTGTTACTGAATCCCCATTTTATCATCTCTTTCCACACAAGGTTTATAATAACAATAGTGATGTTACAGCCACRATGATCTGAATATGCAAGTGAGGCAAGGTTTGTGACAAGAGATGACTGTCTTTTCACACATAAACTGTTAGTCTTAGAACAAATAAACACAATTTCAGGATTGACTCACTTCAGCTGAAGTAATAAGCCCCAAGAAAGATGTGTCTAGTCCTAGTAGTGTCAAACATTAGCTCCAGGACTTCCCATGGTCATTCATACCAGGCTTAATTACAAAYTCACCTGAACTGACTGTTTCCCCCTCTACCCCTACAGCTTGTGTAGCAAGCACCAAGGGAAGTGTCATCAACAATAGCATTGTTATGCTGCATGAGCATCTGATTCAGAGCCCCTAGAGAAAATATCCATACAGCCAGATAACCTTTCCTACAAACCACAATGCTGTGGTTTTCTCACTGAAAAGGTACATAACAATTACATACTTTCTGCATTGACTTATCTAATGAGCTATCCTATCACAAAGCTTTTCCTTAGTCTATTACAGAAATAGTATGTGAGGCCTAAGAAATACTTGCAGATAACTTAAAATGAGTAGTAAGTAATGCACACTGTTTACTTTAAGCTTTAAAATAAGCTATTAGMTTTCTTCTTCCTTAAGCTAGAGGTTTTCAGAGAGGTGTTTCATGTTTCTTTGGTGAAAATCCTTGAACATCTAGCACAGYTCAGACAGAGATATTTTATGAAAATGTTAAATGACATTAACGTCCATAACAGGTATAGAAGTGGGTTTATTTATTATTCCCATTGCAATGCATTTAAGCAATTATTTAAAATCTTTCTCACACATACACAAATAAATATTCACTCTACTCAGTATTAGTGCAGTTGGACACTGTCACAGAAGAGTGAGCTCATTTTCCACATGGATATGGTAAATATTCAGTGCTACTATCACAGTTCACTTCATCTTTTTTCAGATGAGGAGAATACGAGAGCTTAAAAGCCAGGTTTGCTGCAGGCTTGACCATGTTCTATTCGAGCCAGTGATGAATTCCCATCAGCTTTATTATGAAGAATTTCCTCTTGTCTCAGGTTTTAAGGACAGAAGTTGAAGTTAGTGACAGTTTCAGATGCTAAGCACCGTGCAGTATAGTCTTAGATTATATAGGGACCAAAACCAATGACAATGAACAATAATAGCGTGAACTGAGAATTACATTATTTTCCTCTTTGCTCATCTGTCATACCTCTAAGTGAAAGTGCATCTGAACCATTTAAAAAGTTTCAAGAAAAGGTCACTTTTAAAAGCCAGAACTTACGGAAAAAATATTGAGATGCTGAAATGCATTTGCAAATAATAAAAAAAGGAAGTAACTGTGGTGACATAGATACCATAAGGCAGTTGCTTGCCATTGAAATATGCTTTTCTGCTGATTTACCACACATCTATTTTACATACATTACTCAAAACCCTCTCCCGATACGATAAAAGCCTTGTCCAAGAGACAGTTTCTGCGTATGTGCTAAGACTGAAGAAAGCATTCACTGCATATTTAATTGAGTTGAATACACTCGAAGTAAGAGGAGATTCCCAAGGCAATTATTCGTAGATTTAATTGCAGCCCTGGGGCTGCAAGTCAGGCAAAAATACAAGACATGCTAAGCAGCAGAAAAGGAAGTAAAGATATCCAGTGTCTGCAGGTTTTAACATTATCTCAAAAGAACAAACGGGGGAAGTCTTGCCTCTAAGAGGCCAGATTTGCACTAACTGTCTCAATTATCAGCAGCATTGATGGTATATATGGAAACGTCAAAATATTAAATTTCTCATTACCGTCATTAAGATATGATAGTAACTTGTGATGAGAATTACAACCAAGGCTAAGCATGAAAATAAGCAATATGGTATTTGTGAATGCCTAAAGATGGGTTTAAGGTTGGTTTTCTCTAGCAGAGCAAAAGAATACACCATAACTACACATTATCCACAAATGCCATTTCCAAAGTAGAGAGGATGTACTGTTATTGTTACTTTTCTATGCTGAAGCGTAAGACYTTAAGAAAAATGAGAAATTATGGACTCTGTGTATCTTAATTATATCACCACCA
Organism: Amblyornis subalaris; assembly: GCA_018881555.1. Lineage (NCBI taxonomy): Eukaryota > Metazoa > Chordata > Aves > Passeriformes > Ptilonorhynchidae > Amblyornis > Amblyornis subalaris. The sequence continues at coordinate 12,236,994 of JACAXG010000001.1, read as the reverse complement.
TGATGTTTAAAAATTAACCAAGACACATTAATGAATGCTTTATTAAGGTTTCATGAAGTATGTTCTCTAGACAACAAAAGCCAGTAATGACAAGAGGTACTAAAGTTAGCTTCAGCATGGAACAGCAAGACATTAAAGTCATTTTTCAGACAACTGTATTCTTAAAACAGTACTTACCCTTGAAAAAGGGTAGGGTAGGTAAATTGCAGGACAGACAGGACATACTGGAAAACAAATAGCAAATTAATGGACATCAAACACCTACAGCTTATAATGTTAACAAAAAACCACAAGCAACAAAACATACACAAAAAAATTTCATTTTTCTTTATTTTGGCAGAAAAGACAAGAAAAAAAAAATTTAGCAATTTCTCTTCCTGTGGTGCATTTCCTCCTCCTCCCCTCATCAGGCTGCACTATGATCTCAGAAGTGCTTGATAGGCCTCAGCCTAGACGAACAGCATCTGGGCTAAGTTCCTCTCGAGCTTATCAGAAATRCTGTCTGCTCCCAGGAACTTAATGCTGTCTAGCAAGCTCCTGCTTTTTAACAAACAGCCTTGAAGACTTTTTTTTTTTGCCTGCATAACAACACAAGTAGAACAACATTTTTGTTATTGAACTTTCAAAGAAAGTTACCGATCCACATTGTGGCCGGGATGGAAAATTACTACAACTAAAGCCAACYCTCTTGTGCCCTATAAACAACAGTCTTAAGTGAGACCATTTGAGCTTTCCCAGACCACAGCAGGATGCAACCAGCAACTTCCCTCTGAGTGGGATGCCTCTCAGAGCCAGTAAACTCTGAAGTTTGCTATACTTGGAGGATCTCTGAATGATGATGATGGATCCTGGGCTGACACCACCCACTMCTCAAGCCTCAACCCTTCATCTGTGAAGAAGGTGCAAAGGCATCCACTGTGAGTACTTCACTGAACTTKAGGGGAATTTTTCACAGGTATACCTTGTACATACTCCTTTAGGTCTGCRTATGTCTGAATGTGAATATGCTGTAGCAAACGTACTATGAATATTGCTCCCTTCGATTCTTAAGTATATTGGATTCRTAATAACGTAGGCCTATAAGTGAGTCACTCTTGTGCCTTAGTAAATTCCATATGAATCTTTTGTTAAATTATATAAATTAAGCTATTTATTAAGACCCATTACATTTAACTGCTGTTAAAACCTTTAGGCTAAACCATTGGTCAAGTCCAGGCAAGGGTGTCCACTCTGAACCCTGTGACTCAGTGGTAGTGTCTTATTTCCTTTTATCTTTACCCWTTCCTATCCTTACTTCCACGTAGACCATTTTGGGTTGATTGATTTTTGTATTGCTTGATTTTAGTCTGATTTTTCTGTGTCTGCATTAACCATCTAGTAGTGATGTAGTAGATATAATGATGTAGTAATGTAATTGTAGTATTGATRTAGTACAGTGAACCTTGCCAACGAACTTTGTTGTGATTTCACGCTAATATTAAACCTGCTTTTGCTGATCCCTTTGCCAGTGATTCTTTGAGTGACCTAAAACACTCATTCGTGACACTTCCCATGCCAGAACTGCTGGATGCTGCCTCAGTCATCATGGAAGGTAACAGACACTAAAGTACATCAGGCGTGGAGTGGACACACTGAACAATGGAGAAGGCCATCTTCTGAATTGCACTTTCACTTTCTGAGCACACTCCACACATCACACTGAATGGGAAAAGGATTAACAGCAACAAAAACCCACAAGCGCCYATCAATTAAAATAATATCATACTAAAGAGGCAATCTTTGGCAGAATCAAGAGCAATAATCTTAACATAATTGTCTCCTTATGATTAATGCATCTTACAGATCTAACATTCTGGTCACACACTATTTTGTGTAAAATATTAAGCAGCCCATAAAGCCCATTCAAGATGTAATACATGGGGGTAAAAAGCAAAGCTTCTGTGTGATTGCWTTAGTGTGCTTTGTCCGGGCCTGCACATATGGATGCTAGTGTCTTTTCAGACTATTTATGCATATATGCAAATAYGAGGCATAAATACATGTCTTCCGGATCTAACAACTTCCCATAATGAGATATATAAACACCACTTCTGCAAAGGAGAATAATGATTGAAGCTTCCTCAGAGGAAATTAAAAGTACCTGCTGTTCCTTCCAGGAGACAGCAGAAACTGTCAAGGGCAAAAGGAGGAGCCGAAAGCTTTCAACAGGGAGGAAACTGTGCTGAGCACTTTGCAAGGTCCAGTTTTCAGGTGTGTGGGGTGTCACTAAGCAGCTGGCATCAATATACAGGGACAAGGCATGTTGAATCACAACAGGTCCTATTACACATACACCTGTCAGAACTGCCACACGCATTTTAAATCAGAACAATATACCTGCACACATCTGTACCCCTGCTTAAATTTGCATACCACCAGCAACAACTGAAAGGTCTATATTATGGTTATTTTTAACTTTATTACACTAAAACTTACATTCAGGTTTGAAATTGGAGGCACTATGTCAATGTCCCTCTGACTTTCTCTCAAGTGCAGTTAAGACAAGTACCTTTCCTCATGCTTTATGGAACCTGGCAGCTCTTTCAGCCCCTTTGTGCTTAACTAATCACTGCTCCTAGCAGTCTGTCAAATCCAGTGCATTATCTCTCCCCACAAACTTTGCTTCATGTCCAGACTTCAGTCTACTTCTGGGCATCCTTAATGGCAAACGTACCTTGGAAAAGAAACCACTGGACAATGCCCAGAAAAGATTTCATTTTCACTTCTGAAATGCTGCTGAAAAGTCATACTCTGATTGCTTCACCAACATTTTTTTCTTTTGGAAATCTGCACTAGAAATACAGACACACTCTCTGATAAATAGGATAGCAAGGAGCAGTTATCTCCTCCTCTCACAGTGAAAAAACTACTTCAAACTATGTTTAAACTATCTRATTTTATTCACGATGTGGCTATCTTCAGCCTACTTATTCTTCTTAGGCATTTCAACAACACTAATAAGCAACTAAGTTACACAATGGAAAACTAAATTCTTGTCCTTAATTTGCAGGTTAATTAAGTTGTCAAAAGGTCYGTGGAAGTTAATATCTGTTTCACTRTTGATATAACACTTTGAATATTGCACAKTTTTCCCTTGGATATTTGGTATTTTTGCTCCAGTTAACAGATCTTCTTTTGGGAATGAGTGTGGTTGCTAGATACCCAACAATGAAATGCATACAGTATCAGCGATACTTTCAGAGCAGCCTAACTTCTGGCTCTGTAACACTTCATTCATTGGAACGACATGATGTCAACCTCCTTGCTCTCTTAAACAATATTGGAACTTCTGTGTCGTGGAAAGGTAAAGATGTCACACACTGAGCAAAAGGAAACCGGCAGCAGACAACCCTGTTCGCAGTTTSGGGAGCTCACTGGGATGGGCGGCGGGCTACAAGTCCCAGGGAATTTTTGACTCGTGGGGTAGTCCCGTCCGGAAAGGGCTGGTCCGCCGGCTCTCGCTGAGCAGGGTAGGGAAAGCAGAGGGCACCGTTTCTCCCCTTTCTCCTCCTCCTCCTGGGTCCCTGCACGTACCTCGCCCCCCGCTCCCGCAGCTGCGGACCGGCTGCCCAGCGCCCCCGCAGCTCCCTGCGCCCCGCCCGGCCCCTCCGAGACCGGGGCGGCCCCGCGGCSGCGCTCACCTTGTTGGTGAAGCTGGACGCCAGGTAGAAGAGGCAGAAGGCGAGGCCGCCCGCCGGCCTCTTCAAATACATCAGTCAGCGCGGGCACGGAGAGTGSCCCGGCGGGCGGCGGCCATCGGCCATGGCAGGGACACGTCGCCTCAGCGGGCGCCGCCCCTCCGGGGCCGCTGCTGCCGCCYGGCGGCCGTGCCGGGCTCGGGGGCGGCCGGAGCCGGCCCGCAGCGCTCGCAGCCCGGGCGGCTTCGGGCGAATCGTGCCCAGCAGGCAAGGGAGGCGATTGTTCCCCTCCACTCGGCCCTGGTGAGATCCCACCTGGAGTGCTGCGTCCAGCTCCGGGGTGCTCAGCACAGGAAAGACGGGGACCTGTTGGAGCCAGGACAGAGSAAGGACAYAAAGATGATCAGARCGCTGGAGCGTCTCTCCTGAGAAGACAGGCTGAGAGAGTTCGGGATGTTCAGTCTGGAGAACGCTCTGGAGGGACCTTGCATCAGCCGTTCAGTATCTAACGGGCACCGGCAAGAACGCTGCAGGGGGACTCTTGACATGGGCATGTGGCGATAGCACAAAGGGGAATAGCTTTAAACTGAGAGTGGATTTAGACTAGATATAAGGAAGAATTTTTTATGGTGAGAGTGGAACACTGGAACAGGTGGTGGATTCTCCATTTCCAGAAGTGTTCAAGGCCAGGTTGGACGGGGCTCTGAGCAACCTGATCTAGTTAAAGATGTGTAGCACGATGCTTTGCCCTGGAATGTGATCAAGCAAATCGGACAATGCCCTATTTACAAGGCTATCRGTGGTGGACTGAGACGGGGCATCAAGCTGGTTTTGGTGTTGAGTAATGTTAAAACCCGTCTGACACATCAACCCCAAGTTAACATCCCGACAGGGAGGCAAAGATTTGGCAGATAAGCTGCCAAGCGGACCTGTTGATATATGACTGGCAGTCAATCACTTTACACCACTACAAAAGTCCAGTCCACTTTCATGGGGATAGGTTCTTCTAACATATCCCTTCTTGAAGGGCGTATGCAGATTCCTCCTGTGGGTAGCGACGTCGTTCAAAATTACTCCTCGAGGCTGAGCAAAAGAGGTTTTGCCCATAGTTGTTGGTATGGGCGAGTTACATCAATYTCTACTTTAATAATTATTTCTTTTTTGCTAGCTTTAATACAATTACTTAAATATGGTTGCTTTGATAGAGTGCACTATCCTATCCKGTTGTATCCTATCCTAGTAGTTTTGGCTTCTATACTGTGCAGTAAATAATTCTGATTAAGATCTTTTTGTCTTATCATTTATCATAATAGATAATTCATTTTTATATAAATATATCTGGTTTGCCATCAGGACAAAGTTGTACAAAGTTTCAATCACAACTCTACAATTTCTTAGACTTAAACCRTTGACAGTCTGAGGCAAAGACTGGATCCAGCCACACCTTGGCTCATCTCTGAGAAGTTGAGAAAGCAAGGGGGTCCTTTCTGCACCTTGTGATTCAACTGGAGGGCTTCTCTAATAAACTTCATCAGAAACTCCCACTCCCAGCTGTGACAAGAAGCTCCTGCTTATTGCAGGGGGTTGGACTAGATGGCTAACTTTAAAGGCCCCTTCCAACCAACTATTCTATGATCCCATGATCCTATGATTCATTGATGACGTGTAAACTATAAAAAACTCAGGCAGGTAGAGAAGCAGTGAAAGACACGCCCTATTAGGTCATGGTTACTGGGTCTTCTTTTATTATGGCCTAGGCAAGCCTTGTTCTCCCCGGTCCTGGTATTAGCACAGCCCTACCTTTGCAGTTCTCACTTTGACTTTGCTCAGGTAATGCAAAGTACAGGGCCCCCTCTGTACACATACACCCTGTTTTTAGAGGACRGAGCAAAGCAGCATAAATAAGGAACTGAGCATGGCCTAAACTAGGGAATTAGGGAGGCACTAAGAGGTCAAATTCAGCCCACAAAATRAGCCTATCCAACATGCTACATTTAGCCTCAAAAGACAAAAGTCAACAGAGCACAACAGCTGAACAGTTGACACTGCACCAAGACAAATTCAAGCATTCTGATGCATCAGATTAAATCCTATCTGGTTTGCAAGGCAGTGGCCCAGCACAGATATCAGTGGGAGACTTGGGCAAAGATGATATATCTTCTTACRGCAAAATGTACAGGCATGTTTGAATTCTTGTAAACCACTAACAGTGAGGGATAAAGAATGAAGATATAAATTTCTGCCAATGTTTTTTATCATGACTGACTTGAATTACATGCTAAGTAATTGCTATGCAGCTTTGGCATTATTTTGATATGAAGGGAAGTTTCTGCTCTAACTAGATTTTGAACTATTTTTATTGGGAGATATGAATGTGCCGCAAACAATTTTGTTTACACATCATTTTACAGAACCTTTCTTCTTAACATAGTTCAGTGCAAAGCTTGATCCATTCATATAAGAGGTCATGGGATCAAGGCCTAATCAGGAAATATTTAAGAGACTGAAATGGAAGACTTATTTTTGAAAATTAAAAACTTAATAACAAGACATAGGAATATGAAGTCACGACTAATGCCTTTTTGAATCAAAAACTACCAAACCCTGTTTTCTTAATCAGTGCTTGTACAGCTGCGCAAGAATAATGATTTTTCCCAGGGYAGCAGGACATTGCTTTGATATTCTACTTGTATATAAAACTGTTAAATTTAGACTAAGAAGATTGAAGCGGGCATGGCAGTAATCTGCATACCCAAAAGTCAGCTGAAAAGGGAAAGAAACAATCTCTTTCCRTTAGGACTAAGTGCAGAGAGAGTAAGAAACATGCTGGTACTGCATCACCAGACCAACCAACTGTGACAAGCACTTAGCAGTGCTGCATTAACCATTGGATTTGATGAGCTTAAAGGTCTTTTCCAACCTAAATGATTCTATGATCCTATAATTCCTCTGTGGCACAAGCCTATGTCATGCCTACAGGTTGTGCATTACAGTCTGGGTCCCTACCCTCTTTCAAATGGTTTGTCTTTTAGTTGGGGACTTTCTGGGGTAATGAATGCTGGAGCAGATTGTCTTGGGAGATTGTAATGTGTTACCTCATTGTAGGTTGCTAAGGACAAATTAGATGAACTTTGCCCGATGAAGCTGATTCTTGCGTGCCTGAGAATTGATGTGAATGGCGTTTGCTGGGCCTACCTGGCAGCATGGGCTTTGCTAGAAGTCTAACAAGGAACTTACTCCGAGTAGGCTGGGGAATGCCACAGRGGCTATACAAACCCTTACCACTTCTGCCCTTGGAGCCAGCCAGCTTTACTAGGTTGGTTTCCAGGTTATCAACAACAACTTTGATGGCACATTTGCCTACGACTGCAGAAAGATACCTTCAACAGCTGGTGGTGAGCCMGGCCCAAGGAGGTTTCTACACATCGCTTCCCTCCTGTTAGTAAACTTGCCCAAGCAGACCCAAACAGTGACTGTGTCAGCAAAATGCCATCCTGTTGCTGCTGTCCTGGAAACAGGGCTTTTTAGTCACAATACTATTTTCCAGATAAGCATTACATATAAAATTGAGGTGTAACAGAGAGTAGGTCACATACAAAGTATTTAAATTTGTATCTAGAGTGAATTACAGGATCAGGATTAAATTAATTTGTTCACTTATGGTTTAGTTCATTTGGGGTTTTTTTCCTGTTCCCACGGTTACTTCCTGAGATAAAACCAAACATCACCTATTTCATTTCACAGAACCACAGAATCAATTAGGTTGGAAAAGACTTCTGAGATCAAGTCCAATCTGTGATTGAACATCACCATGTCAACTAGACCATGCCACTAAGTGCTAGGTCCAGTATGTCCTTAAACACCTCCAGGGATGGTGACTCCACCACCTCCCTGGGCAGCCCATTCCAATATCACCCTTTCTGGAAAGAAATTCTTCCTAATGTCCAACCTAAASCTTCTCCGACGCAGGTGGAGGCTATGTCCTCTTGTCCTGTCACTTGTTGCCTGGGAGAAGAGGCCAATCCCCACTTGGCTACACCCTCCTTTCAGGTAGCTGTAGAGAGCGGTAAGGTTCCCCCTTACCCTCCTCTACCCTAAACACCCTAATCTCCCTCAGCCGCTGCTCATCAGACTTATGGTGCAGACCTTTCACTAGCTCCATTGCCCTTCTCTGGACTACATTTCAYCCATTTGTTTTGCCTCTGGCTTACTGTTCGGGGTTTTTTTTCCCCTACCGTTCCTCACGGTTACTTCCTGAGATAAAAACAAACGTCAGCTATTTAATTTCGCCCATTTGCGTTGCAGCCACCCGAGTCCCCGGGCCGAGGACGCGGGGTGAGACGGCGGCGCCTCTGCCCAGGAGCTCCGCACGCCGCCGGTAAGGCTGTGGCCGCCCCGGTGACATCACCGGAAAGGCGGGTCACCCCCGGCCAATGGGCCGCGTGACGGCCGGTGACGGCCGCGGAGCACCGGGGAGGACCCGGAAGGTTTCGGAGTCGGAGCGTCGCTGCCCCGCGGAGAGACCCCGCTCCCGCCGCCCGCCCGCCCTCGCGTGCCCGATGGACTCGGTGGGAGTCGCCGCCGCSGCGCCTGAAGCCGGGCCGGGCCCCGCCTGGCAGAGCAAGGTGAGCGCTGAGCCGGCACCCCGGGGCCTCGGGGCTGTGACCGCCGCGGTCCGGGCTCCGGGGAGTTGAAGGAGGAGGTGGAGGAGGACCGAGGCCGTGGAGGGGGCGCTGCGAGGTGGTGTCAGCACCACCGAGGTCACGGTCCCTCAGCAGAGCGTGGGTTGCTGGTACCGGCAATTATCTGCTTGGTGGGGAGGGCTGCTGTGGTGGCCTGATAACTGAGTTGCTTCCCTCTGAGCTCTGTTGGCGAGCAGGGAATGGAGCTAAGTGAGCTTGGCAATCCCGGCGGTAGGCAGCGAGCCCCAGCTTGCTTGGATTCGTCATTTCCCGGCCCCCGCCTCCCGAGCGAGGCTGTGTGTGTGCCTCTGCGGTTTTGAGGGCATGTTTTACGATGGCTGACCTTTCAGAGCTCTGAAAACGGGGGAGGAAGCTGTGCATAAGCCATTGCTGTTGTGTTATTCCAAGAGAAGGTTCACATAGATTGTGTGTCCGCTTATATGCAAACTTTCTGAGAAGGCTTTACGCCTGTCTCCAGAGGATACTGACACTGACAAACTGTCTTTTTTTCCTCCATTAATAAGTGACCATCAACAATTTTTCAATCCCAGCTCTGCCTGTTTTGAGTAGTTCCCCGTAGTTCCCTAARTTTCTGTAGAAGACGAGCCCTTACAAGATTACATGAGCTTATTTTGGAGCCAGCGGTAGCTAATTATCCTGATCATTGTGCTGCCACTGCACAAGTCTTGCTGACTTGAATAAAATGTTTATTTACAGTGTCCATGGGGAGCCCCTAGCACAACATCAATATCATGTTCTCTCGCTGATGTAATGAGTGAACAGCTGGCAAAAGAATTGCAGCTGGAAGAAGAAAATGCTGCTTTTCCTGAAGTGGTTGCGTAAGTTTAAGTCCTGGATTATTGATCCCCATAGTTGTGATGGCATCTTCTCTCTCCCGTGCATTTTCTTACAAGGTGCTTAGTGCATAGCACTATAGTAAATGCTTTGTCTATTGCCTGCTAATTCTGCTTCTTCAGATCTTTTTCAGTGAAGACGGCTTCCCGGGCTGAAAGTCTTCCTTAGATTCTCTTCTCTGTTGCCCTTCCTTCTTTCTTGATGTTTTCTTTGCCTTTTCTGGGTGTGTTAACACAGTCTGTAAGCTATGTTTAGAGAAATGTCAGAAATGGTTTTTTTCCCTACGGTTTTAGGGACTCTTGTTAACAGTGTACAGTGTTATTTCAAGAACTATCAGGTGTATCACCTGTATCCTCCTACTACTTGAAAGCTCTGAACAAAGGCCAAGAGCTTACTAGTTCTAAACTTGTACAAATTCTGGCTGTGGTCTTTCCCGTGAAGCAGAACAAAGCAACACTATTTGGGTTTTTTAAACTAGTTTTTTATTTATTTATTTATTTATTTGGTAAACATAGAAATGTGTTTATTTAAATACACGCACATACACCAATGCGCTTTCTTTTTTTGAACGATATCTTAAAAATAGAGCTTAATGCTTCTTACAGAATGGTAAACAAGTAAAAGTTTAAGAAAAATTTGTATTGTAAATGAGTGGCAAAGAGAAATGAAGTCATGATCTATTAATATTTAGTGTTGGCTTGGAGAGGAGGCAGACAGCTGAGATCCATTCCTCTCTATGCAGTTCTGCATGAAGTCTTGTATAGGGTGGTGAAGTGGTATGAAGTGGTGTTTCTGCTTAGATTGCTGTGTTTAATTTTTTTTAAATTTCTGATTTCATCTTATATAGTGTTGCTGAAGGACCATTTATTACAGGAGAAAATATTGACACCTCTAGTGATCTAATGCTAGCTCAGATGCTGCAGATGGAATTTGACAGGGAGTATGATGCGCAGCTTCGGCGTGAAGAGAAGAAGATCAATGGAGATAGCAAAGGTACCTTCATCATAAGAAAGATTTCTGCTTTGGGGATATTCTTGGCACTTTGCTTAAATTGACAGAGTTGTGAGGAAGTAGCAAATCCCTCATAATCACACACATGCTTATTTGTTTTGTTTCTCAAGTCTCCATATCCTTTGAAAATTATCGGAAGGTGCATCCCTATGACAGTGACAGCTCAGAGGATGAGGTTGATTGGCAGGATACCCGTCATGATCCTTACAGAGCAGGTATGTGACAGTTTTAAACAATACAATTTGTTCACTCAATRGACTTAAGAATATGACATAGTCAAATCAGGTCTTGTTTGAATGTCAGGAGGCATACCAGTTACATTTAAAATCACGTCACCTCAATGGGAGGTGTCAGCAGGAGGTTGGGCAGGAAACTTCAGGTTTCTGTCTACCAGAATATTAGCTTCAGTGGCTGAATCTGGCAAAATAACTAGTGTACACGGAAAGTATTGTGAGATGTGCATATCTGTCATCTACATTTGGGTAGGGCATCTGCACATGATATTGAATATTCCTGTCTTAACATGCCAGAAATGTGTCTGACACCCCAAAGAAGACACAGAAGTAAGTCATAACATAGCAGAAGAAGCTGTCATGCTTAGGATAAGAGACAACTGTATTRAGATCATACAACTGAAGTAATTTATTGTGGTTTGTGAACAAAATTATCTTGCTTTTGTGAACATTGTGGGACCTTTATGAGCATTGGTTATGTTTGCTTAGATGTAAAGTTTGATTTATTTTTCTCCCTACTGGCAGATAAACCTACTACTACACCAAGAAGGGGTTTCATAGGAAAAGGAAAAGACATTACTACTAAACATGATGAAGTGGTATGTGGAAGAAAGAACACTGCTCGCATGGAAAATGTGAGTGAAAACTTAGGGAAACTTATTTTGTGTGTAAAACTGGAATGCTGCAATTGAGCCAAAGAACTAATGCTTGTCCATCTGTGCTACTGGGTAGGGTGCTGATTTTTTTTTTTTTYCCCCCTATTGGACGAAAGCAATGCAGTGTTTGGTTTATTGGTTATTTACATTGGCAGTTTGAGTTGTGCAGGTTTGCTGTTTAATAATAGTTTGTTATTGAGCAATTCAAGAATTTGCACAGAACAGTTTTCGCAAAAACAAAACTATCAGCAAATTTGGCACACAGGCAAATAAACACCAAAGCTATTTTTGAAAAGCATAACTACTATGTACCTTTTTTTTTTAAAATTAATTTTGTCTGATGACCCAAGTAACTTATTTTCAGTCAATTGTTTGACTTACAGCTTTTCARTCTGTTTATCTATAGTACATACCTTTCATTTTCTTTAAGGTAACTGGTGCAGCTTCTGCAAATAAGGAAATGGTGCAAGTGCTATTTTTACAGGATGTTAGGTAATCTCRCATCAATTTGGGCAGAGCTTTGTGTTCTGAGTTTAAAGCAGTGTGTTTCTTACCATACTGACAACATTACACAAAACAGGTTTCACATAGGTCCTAATTGTCCTGTGTTTTTCGAAATCAGAATGAGAAATTTCTCTTTGTGCCAACTTTTGGTGTCTGCTAGTAACAATGCTTACATTCCTATTATTTCTACTTGTAGTTTGCACCTGAATTCCAAGTTGGCGATGGAATTGGGATGGACTTAAAGCTGTCAAATCAAGTCTTCAATGCCTTAAAGCAACATGCGTACTCTGAGGAACGTCGAAGTGCAAGGCTCCATGAGAAGAAGGAGCACTCCACGGCTGTATGTTTTTAATAAAGTCTTTCTATATATTCTTTATCTTGTGTGATAGCTAAACACTGCTTTGGTAACTTCTTGAAGCGTTCCATTTTTAGTAAAACAGCTAAGCAATATTATGTTAACATTGCTGAAGGAAATTATCAGCCAGCTCCTACTAGAAGAAGGCTGTATTTGTTTGAGCTGCATTGCTGTGAGAACCAAATCGAAGTAAGAGCAATCAGCTTCTGGTTTTTGGTTTTTTTTGTCTTTCTAAACTTGTCTCTTAATCAGCTGCAATGAATAAACTRCCTGGAAGTTATTTATAGAAACATCCAGAGGACTAATCCTCTGCAGTTGGACCATATGGCTCAAAATATCTGTCTTCATAGCAAGTTTCAGGAAGATGAGGTGACCAATTAAACTCTGACTTAATAATTTAGGAATTTACTTGATAGACTGTATGAGTGAGTTTGGAGTAGRGTGTCTCATAATTCCTGATGTGAACTTCATGTATTTCACTTTGCTTTATTGTTACTTATATCAAAAGGATATAATACTTGTGATTTTGTGATTCATGATTTGTAAAGACTTCTTGAAAACACTGTAGAAAGTGTTGTTGAGCCACAGTCTATATGTGCGATTAGTAAAATCCTGTATGTGCTGCACAGCTCATAGGAAACTGAGAGTATTAAATCATAAGATGACAGTCCTGGAGCAGATTGTCTTTGTTTCATGTATTTATTTTGGTTTGGCTTTTTTTTTCCTCTCTGTCAGTTGAGAGAATTTTATTAATACATTATTCTTTCCACCTAGTTGAGTTCTTGTGGTATATAAATATTCTAAACTCACAGTAAAGCAAAGAATTGCTTTAATGAATTGAGTATTTCTTGCCTGTTCATTCTGTTCATCTCTTGTAGGAGAAAGCAGTGGATCCTAAAACACGTTTACTTCTGTACAAGATGGTCAATTCTGGCATGCTGGAGACCATCACAGGCTGCATCAGCACAGGAAAAGAATCTGTTGTTTTTCATGCCTATGGAGGAAAGTAAGTATGTTGTTTGTTACTGATGATAGCTTTAAGTACCAGAGATGATTTAAAAAGGAGAAAACACAGAAATATTTAAACCTCTGTACCTTTTTTATTTCCAAGACTTAAAGGTTATATTCATGTATATGCAAATAATAATAAAATTTGAAAGCCAAATGGTACCAACCATAAAATAAAAAAATCCCCACTTTCCTCCTTGGGGACCATTTAATGAATGGGGACAAATCCACTATACCTTTCTGTACTCTTTTTATAAAAAAGAAATCTTGAGATTTTTGAGAAACTCTTTCCACTGACCTGCCCCAGTCTGTTGTGATGATCTTGGGCTACCTGAAGATTGTCTTTCCCTCCAGATTGTTCTATTGTCAGCTCTGTCTGTGCAGCTCACTGGAGGTGCTGTTTGTTACTTTCGGTTATCTTGAGAATAGTGTTGGGATGCTGCTCACTTTGTGAGTCCTCCCTACCATACTGGAAGGATTGTAACATGTTATAGCGACTTCAATGTGCTTAACTGACTTTAAACTAGTGGTGTTTAAAGAAGAACTAATAAATCCAAATACAGATCATGTATTCAGGGATGTTGAGAGAGAGAAGTTGGAGTTGGGGAGAAAAGATGTGCCTTACCAATTTGGAGGGGTAACCTGTTTGATCAGCAACATATAATCAAAATGCCAAAACCGAAACATTCGTATATAAGCTTAATCATAAATTGTTACAAACTTAAGTTGGCTTCTAAATTTGATAGAAAATTAGATCCTCTCTTATATTAAAAATTGCTGTATCTTGCAATGTATAAAAAGCTAAACCCATGCATTTTCTTGTAAATACATCAGTAGATAACTTTGTTATATATTTGTCTTTTTCTGTGAGAAGTCCAACTGAAGATAAAGTTATTCCTCCAGAATGTGCCATCAAAGTGTTTAAAACAACTCTTAATGAATTCAAGAACCGTGACAAATACATTAAGGATGACTACAGATTTAAAGACCGCTTCAGTAAATTGAATCCACGAAAGATTATTCGTATGTGGGCTGAGAAGGAAATGCATAACTTAACAAGGTAAAGAAAGAAAAATGAAGTGTGGTTGCCAAATGCGTGTCAGTTTCCTATTCTCTGTTTAAGGAAGATACTCTATGTCTTGGTAGTTACATTTGACTTTTAGGCCAAAATAATATACAACCTGGCACAGATTGAATAAGCCTCTGGTTTCTTATAGTTTAATAAGTTGTCAGCATCTTCAGTGATTTGGCAGCAGAATTTACAAGCCTATGAAGTTAASAGGCTCTGGTTGTAGAAGTGATTAGTATTCAGTGAGCGTTTTTAGACTCACTTATGACTTTAGGATCTGAATTTTCCCATGTAAAATACTGTAAAATATATATAATTTTTCAATTTTCAGTTCTCTCGAAGACTTCTTTTACTCTGGATCAAGTTTCTCACACAGCTCTCAGACTGCRAATGAGCAAGCAGGAACTAGAACTCTAGGGCTTTGAGACTTTTGTTTTTCTAAATCAGTATCTATTTTCTGATCCACAGAATGCAAAATGCAGGAATTCCTTGTCCTCAAGTGGTTATCCTTAAGAAACACGTTTTGGTTATGTCTTTCATTGGCCAGGATCAAGTCCCAGCTCCTAAACTAAAGGATGTAACGCTTAGTAGTGAAGATATGAAAAAGGCCTACTATCAGATTCTTAATGTAAGATAATGCTGATTTCTTCTCCAATTCTTGATTGTGTTTTCTTTTAGGGGAATAACTGTACAGACAAATCAGCATTTATTTACTTTTCAAGATGCTTACATAATTCTCAAGATACAAAGTCCAAAGTCTTATTTTGCTGCGGTTTAATGTGTGACTTAGAATCAATAAGAAATTATGCACTAAAAAAATATAATTAAATTTAATCTTAATCTGAGTAGAAGACATGATGGAATTTGATGACRAACAGATGCTTAACAGCAGAGGAATTATGAGCAAGTAGTCCTCCTTTTATAGAAGCAGTATGTGGTTTAGAAAATTCCCTGAAGTCTTTCTGGGCTTAGCAAACACTTTACTTTACAATGCTTAAGTATTCTCCAGTGCATCTCCCCCATTCCCACCCTCCTTTTTAGCAAACCTAGAAATTGGAGAAGGAATATTGCACGGTGGATACTTTAGTTTCCTATTATCTGCTGTAATTGGTTCAAGCACATACCTGTTAACTGTCCACTCACTATTACATTACAGATGTTAAAAAACCCCAACCAGGCAACCRAGCCTGCAGCTTGGTAACGTGAGTGGTCTAGGCCTCAAATCATGAGACCAGTGAGCAACACAACTGTGTGTTAAGTAAATATGTGTATTGGTTATGATTCAGTCTCTACAGCTGTGAGACTTCCTTCCTATGKGATAATAGTGAAAATGACATGTATATTTAGAGAACATGTTTATCTGTCTTGTGCACTTGGACTAGTTGGCAGAGCTGACATGAGTTTACCAGACTAATTCTTCCAACTTTGCCAAAGCTAAGCTCAGTGATAAAAATTTAGTTTGCTGGCAGTTTGCCAAAACTGCGATTGCCTGAGTGGAAATGTATTGAAGATTTGGGTAAAAAATTATGTAAATTATGTGGGTGATTGGGGAAAGGTGGGGTTGCTTTATTTTTTTATAGTCATGCAAGTAGTATTTATTTGGAGTATAGCATACTTACTTCATTTATTTGGTTCCTTGCAGATGATGCAGCAGTTGTATAAGGAGTGCAACCTGGTCCATGCAGATCTGAGTGAATACAACATGCTTTGGCATGATGGGAAGGTGAGTTTGTTCATAATGTGGGGGAAAAGGTTTCATCTAATGCGAAATGTTAATACAAGTGAATTGTTATTTCTCTGTGACTACAGGTCTGGCTCATTGATGTCAGTCAGTCTGTGGAGCCAACCCATCCTCATGGACTTGAGTTCTTGTTCAGAGACTGTAGGAATGTTTCACAGGTAGGACCTCTTTGTCTGACAATCTTCTGTTATGCTGCRTGTTTTCTAAGATAAAATCAATTCAGAGCTAATTAAAAATCAACCAATACAACTCAGTGAAAAATGATCACCACCATGTATATAGAAGATTACTCTTGCACGTTTTCCATGCTGGTGGTCTTTTCTGAAAGGGAAAAAAATGTGGAAGAGTAAAATGATACCACTAGAACTTACAACTTCTTTCAGTTCTGTTTATCTGTGGGTCAACAAAAGCAGAAATGTAATTTTGGCTAAATATTGTAATTGTAACTTGGGAAAGTCAAAGAAATATTTTGTTCTGTGTAGTAAAGTGTTTAATGCATGCTCTTTATATTGACCAGTTCTTCCAGAAGGGAGGTGTGGCAGAAGCACTTAATGAGCGTGAACTCTTCAATGYTGTCTCAGGTTTAAACATTACTGCTGACAATGAAGTAGACTTCCAAGCAGAGGTAGAGTTTTCTGTGTAACAATATTAATTTGGTTAGCTATAGTAGCTATTGTAATACCTTAACTTTGCACATTTAGTTTGTGTGATTGGTGTGAGTAAAACTTCAGCAGTCATTCTGCATCTCTTTTTAAAAACTTGAGTATTTCAACCTAGTACAAACATTTACAGAAACTCAGATTGRCAGACCTCTTCACCCCCTTTCCTGATCCCCCTGCTCCCGAGTATAAAAGGTTTAATGTTACTTCAGTTGCTTCTTTCAGCATTAAGGCAAATCTAGTGATCTGTTTTAGTTTAAAAGCTGTTGTCTTTCCTTACATATGTTAAAGGCTGTGCAAAGAAAGGAAAGTTTGGTTAAAAATAATAATTGTTCTACTACTTATTTTTCATGGTTTAGATGTTAACTTATTTGAATTTAAAATTTAGGCTAGCATTTTTAATTTTCAAGCCTAAAATCATGCTAATGTAAATATGGACTTTGGAATCTTAAGTCACTGTTGGCTTTTAATTTTCAGCCTTTGTAACTCCTCAAGGCATGCATCTTGATACCAGATTTAAAAAAAACCAAATTGTCAAACATTCCACATTTACTAATCAAAGTAAGGTCAACATGGCAATTCTACCTAATTACTAATGACAGTGTAGGTTTATGTTAATGATGGTGTGGGTTTATGTTAGTCCAGCATGGAGTAGGTGAGAGCTAGAAACTACATAACTCCTGAGGAAGGTCCTCAAAGTAAGGAAGAGATAAAGGGAACACAATGTTGCAGTTCTATGATCAATCTGTATCATTGGAGAAAGGGATGCTTCTGTACTTTGAGGAATACAGCTAAAGTCTTAAGCGTCATCCACTCCTCCCTGCAACTGGTGCATTTTAGTTATGTAGCTTGAAACTGTAAAGGGATGCTGCTCATTTTAGTAACTTGTTGAGAACAGATGTTTCAAGGTGTACTTGGCTGTATTCAAGCTGTACATGTGACTGAGTCATTGAAATAGCAACGTAGTACATGCCTGCTCTGTCCTCTAAAGCTACTTTTTAGCACGGTGTAGAGGCATTCTGGTGCAGGCATGGGTTTATGATCTCAGCACAACTTTGTTTTTGGCTCTCTAGATTGAAGCTTTGGAGAAGATGAATGAAGATCATGTGCAGAATCATGGAAAGAAACTGTCGACGTTTTCAAGTGATGGAGACCCACCTATATATGATGAATAGCACTGAGTTTATAGCTGCTAACGAAACAAAACACAAATTTACCACTTCTATGTTGGTGCAGTGGCAAATGTCAAGTACCAATGTCGAGAGAGTGGTTGGCTGGGAGTACCAAAATGGAAAACACAGCGAGCATATGGTGATGCCTCAGTGGTTTGCTTTTTTTTTAACTTGTCCCACACATCAGGCTGGCACTGTGAGAATGGACAGACTGACAACTTCACCAATTGCCCAGTAACATTAGACTAATATAGCTCAGGAGGTCATATTTTGCATGATTCAGAGCTTATATATCTTTTAGTCTAAAAAAAAGAATTAAAAAATCATCTATATTGTCCAAAGTATTTAGTGGGAAAGCACACTAGAAGAGTCCCTCCCTTTTTTTCCTATTGCAACTTGAAAAACTAATTAAAAATTGTGTATGGACACAATGTCTTTTATCCATCTCCACCAAGGGCAAAATAAAAAGGCAAATTATGCACTACAATCGTATGAAAATGTTAATTTAGCAAAGTAATATATTTATATGTGGAGAAGTCTGGACCTTTTCATTTGAAGTACAGGGAATGTGGCTCTAACTATCTCTATAAATACTCTTGGGTATTACATGAGAAATGGATTTGAATGCAACAGCAGAGGACTTCCTTGGTGGCATGCCAGGAAATCCTGAGTCCAGGATGGCTAATAAAGAGTCAGTTCAGGTAGCTTCACTCTTAATATAMAAATGGTTCCGAGAACTCGGTGCAAGCCAAAAATAAAACTCTCTAATAATCCTGTTTGGAGCATCAAATGTTCTTGCCCTGAAGATAATCATAGRCAAATCTGAGTATTCTTTTTGCACCTGTAAGCAAAAAAACTTTGGTTAGAAATAATGATGACTGATATTTGTTTCCACAGTCTATTTCATGCTTTTATTCTTAATGTCAGTCTTTTTTTTTTAGTAACTTCTGAAATCTAGCAATGTTTCTCTCCAAAACAATACATTTAAAGATGAATTGATGTGGTGGGATAGTTTGGAATTAAGAAATTCTAATCAACTTCTTTTTAACTGATTTCTRGTTTCTGGTGCTGCTCTTTATCAAGCAGAATATAGTGATGCTACATGKGACCTTCTCACAGTGTGCTGTGAAAGTGACTTTTTTATCTCTTTTTTTTTTTTGGTTGGAAAACTGGTGGTGAAGTAAAATCTTAAAATCTTGTGGTGGTATTCTTGCATGGTTCTTTGCATCACACAGGCCTTCATTGATCTTCAGTGCTTCACTGAAGCAGTCTTCGGGTAGGACTACACTGATTCTTTACAGCAATAGAATAATGACTGTTTGGGTGGGCACTACATGAACAGTAAACAACCTTGGTTTTGCCAGTTTCATTCCAGCACTTGGATCTTCTTCCCTTTTCTAAATCAAACAATTGTCTTGCATTTACCCTTTATGAAATAAAGAAACTTGGATCTTTTGGATACTTAAATTTGTTCCAAATTTCTCAGTGAAACAGTTTCCCAAAATAATGGTATCAGGGAAAAAACAGGCTAGGTACTGCAAGGGAGACGCTGCAGTTGCCTAACTTCTTCAGGAAGACTACAAGCTTGTGTTGCCAAAGATAATCAGATCTCCTTCAGAGGAGAAGGCTTTCAAAAAGAAAAGGATAGTCCTATTCCAGCCTTATAACTAGTTTTAATAATCTTAACATTTCTTGGAGGAAAAAAAATCTAAAAATGGTTGCTAATACCTTAAAACGTTCTTGTCTAAGGAAGATGCTGATTGCTACAGCTATTTGCATCAAGTGAGAGGAAGAGAGCAGAAATAACAGGAAGTGAGGGGAGGGTGTTTTTTGACACGCTATTTGAAACAGGCCCCTGCTTTTATCACTGCTTGGACCAAAGCCTCCCTTGTTACTGTCATTTTTAATTTCTTGCTAAAATCTGTTTAGCACAGGCTTAAAAAAACCAGACACACAACCCCCCAAATAAATGAAGCAATTGTCCTCGAGTCTAAAGSTATTGGGCCAAATTATATTATGTATTATTTATATTACATTATATATAAATATATTTTTACTTCCAGCAGTAAAACTGACTCAGAAATTTGCTTTGAGATTTTAAGATACCTGAGCACGTATTACGTAGTTGAAAACAAGAATTCGTTAAAACAAGCATTTTCGTGGACTCTTTTAAAAGAAAAGGTTCTAGGATTGTTATTAGGCAAATAGAATCTTAGTTTTGGAATTGGCCATTAGATTTATTTCTATAACAGGAGTTTCAGGTTGTGTGTTTATTTACTCATCTGCTGATTTCCCCCCACGAGGTACCTCGGTTTCTGTTGCAATTGTAGGAAGTGCATGCTGGTCTTTAGAGAAGTAGGAGAGCATTAAGTGTCAGTAGAATTTCTTAAATTTTGACCTTGGGTTAATTAAACTAAACTAACATGCAATGAATTTTGTTATTTTGTAAAAAATTATGAACTGAAAGTACCTTAAAGGGCTTTGGAAATACTTACCATCTGCAGTTAACAGAATTGTTTGATGATGCAGGAGCTTTCTGCAGAACAAACAGCTTGTTGTAATTCTTAGTTGTGACTTTAGTATCTCTAGTCTGATGAGTAATTATTACAGATGGACTAACTGGGTCACAAGTCAGCCAGCAGTTGTTTGCATGATACTGTCTTAGTATCTGGTACTTGAATTTCTATTTCTCCTCTACTAAACTGTGCTACTGTTTTAATCTGAAAATTTTTTCATTGGTATGATCTTAGTCTTTTTTTTTCCACCCCTCTTTTTAAGTTTTCCTTTCTAAACCAATAAGCAAATACATAATTGATATTTTCACACAATTTCTAGAGTATAATGTAGGGTTTAGAGTTAGTGAGCAAAGGCATTAGCCAGTGCATCAACCGAAAAAATCCCATTGCTAGTTTTTTGTCCAAACTAAATAGGCATAAATGTTGMGGACCAAGCCAGACTTTAACGTCAATAATGCTTTGCTAATATTGTTCCTGAAAGAAGAGCTATTTTCATAGTTTAATTTCCCTTTCTGAACTATTTTACAAGCCACTGAAAAGCAGTTTCCCGCCCAAGAGCAGGATCAAGTGACAGCTTCTTAGTGATGATGCAGTAAGCATGGACAAATAAAGGCAGAGCTCTGAAGCAGTTGATTCCCTTTTTTCTCCACATAAAAGTTTTGRGGTTGTCTTTGTTTGTTTGTTTTTAAAATCACTGTAAAAGGTGGGGCCAAAAGCCCGATCTCGCTGCTACAGGCTCCACACGATGCTGCATTGGTTTAGAAAGACAGTGATTTTGCTTGCCTAATTATTGTTTTGAAGTCCATTACCTTTGCTTTAAAAAGCAGAATAAATCCTCCCAGCTAGAGCTGTGCCCTGATAAGTGACACTGGTTAAAGCCAGAGCTAACTCTGGCACCTAAATTCCTCTCTATTTTCCCCCTCTAAATATTTGCGTTGAGGTACCCTGTTGTAACTCCCTGCTCCTTCCACGCGTTTCTTATTTACCACCATGCCAGCATTCACACCTTTCCCAAAGCAGTTTTTGCAGCTTCCCAGGCTTCCGTTTTCATTTGCTAAACTCATGGATCATTTCGGATGTTGGTGTTCAGAACTGCTTGACACGTTTCTCTTTCCAGTATCTCCCAGCTTTGCAGCTTTCGGGATCTGGGCTGTGGTAAGCGCAGGGTCTCTCGCCCACTGGTACGTTGTCTTTGAAATGCGATACAGCGAGCCAAGGGCGGAGACATCGGTTTAGAAAGGGAAATTTAAAAGGAGGAGGGGAGGGCGGAGAAGGCTGAGATCGCACCAATTTAAAACCTTTTAGATTAAAGCGGGCTGCACAACTTAGTAGAGGAGAAATAAAAGTTTAAGCACCAGGCAGCCGCACTTCGCCGTCCCTCCGGCCGAAGTCTAGGTCCCGACACGGATCGTTCTCGTCCATCCCTCTCCCGGCGGCGCTGCGCCTTTAAGGCGGGCGCATCCCGCGTCACGCGCGAGGGGAGTGTAAACAGGAAGCGGCCGCCCGGGAGCTGGCGGGGGGGCTCGGCAATGGCTGCCGCCATGAGCCGCGAGCCGCCGGGGCCGGCCGAGGAGGAGGCGCCGGGAGCAGTGGCGGGAGCAGCAGCAGCAGCAGGAGGAGAAGGCGAGGGGCGARCGAGGGGCGGCGCGGAGGGCGGCGGCTGCTACCTGGCGCTGTGCGCGCGGCCCGTGCACTTCGAGAAGGCGAACCCCGTGAACTGCGTGTTCTTCGACGAGGCCAACAAGCAGGTGGGGGTGGCGGGGCCCTGCCGCGGGCCGGGGGCGCGGCTCCGGGCCTGTGGGCCCAGGCCTGCCCGCTGCTGCTCGGAGGCTTTGGTTTCCTCCTCTTCCCTCCCGCGGCTGCCGAGCGCGAGCCCGGTTGTTTCCCTTCCCGCCGGGTGCTGGCTCAGGACTTGTCATCGTSCTAGAGGCAGTATATTTTTTTTTCTTTACTTCACCAATTTGTTAGATTGGATTGGATTTCACCTGCCGTACTCTCATTGCCGTGAGGTCTTTGTGGCATTCATCAGGATCAGCACTTTTCCTTTCTGTTCCAGGTGTCCCCACATGACTGACAAACTTTGTCACTTCGCTGTTAGCTTAATTTCTCTGATATTTCTCACCCCTTTCAATTCCTGGAATTCAATATGTTCATAAAAGATGAATAACTACAGCTTTCCGTGTGGCACAGACTCAAGTGGCTATTTCTTGGCTTTAGTGCTTTTAAGCATGTTCTCCTTAATATCCTTATGGGCTCCTGAGAGTTCAACTCAGCACAGCTAAAAGGTCCACAGTCTGTCATGAGGCTTATATATAGATGTGGATACATTCCACTGTCTAATTCTTGTAACTGTTCTTCGACCTCAGCGTTCATGGAATCAAAACCTTCAAGCTTTCTTCCCCAAATAGCTGGCATGGCTTGTCCCATGTGGTGTGGGCATGATCAGGGATGTGTGGGAGAGGGAGAAGTGTTTCTTGCTGTTGCACTCTGTTCAGAATGATTACAGAATGAGTTGGGTTGGARAAGACTTCTGAGATCATCAAGTCCAACCTTTGACCGAACACCACCTTGYCAATTGGACCATCGCACAAAGTGCCATGTCCAGTCTATTCTTAAATATCTYCAGGGATGGTGACTTCACCATCTCYCTGGGCATCTCATTCCAATGTTTAATCACCCTTTCAGGGAAGAAATTCTTCCTAGTGTCCAACCTAAACYTTCCCTGGCATGGCTTAAGGCTGTGTCCTCTGGTCCTGTCGCTTGTTGCCTGGGAGAAGAGGCTGACCTGCACCTGGCTACACCCTCCTTTCAGGTAGTTGTAGAGAGCAATAAGGTCTCCCCCGAGCCTCCTTTTCTCCAGGCTAAACAACCTCAGTCACTCCTCATGGGACATGCGCTCCAGGCCCTTCCCCAGCTCTGTTGGCCTTCTCTGGACGTGCTCCAGCACCTCAATGTCCTTCCTGAATTGAGGAGTCCRGAACCGGACACAAGACTCAAGGTGCAGCCTCACCAGTTCTGAGTACAGGGGGATGATCCYTGCCCTTGTCCTGCTGGTCATGCTATTTCTTATACAGGTCAGGATGCCATTGGCCTTCTTGGCCACCTGGGCACAGGCTGGGTCATGTTCAGCTACTGTTGACCAACACCTCCAGCCTCTTTCACTGGGCTGCTTTCCAGGCATTTCTTATAAACCATTATCTTTTACTTACATTTAGGGGACCAGTTGAAATACCCTGTCAGGAGTCACTGTATCATAGTACGGATGTGATGTAACTACATGAAAACTGGTTGCTCAGAGCTCACTTGAAAGAATCGTATTTTCCAGTGTAAATTTATTTCTCTATGTTTTCTTGTTACTCTAAAATAGTTTAATTTCCAGTGTGTCTCTAAATAATTTGTAACCAGTATTTCAATGACAGTTTCCCTCCCACGTGGGAGATGTGTCCTTGCTATCTTCTCATCTCGTAGACATTAAGAGAGCGTTGCCTGCGTTTTCTGTCTACAGCAATACTAAAAATAGTTAAACTGAGTATTTTTGATGCTAGTAAGGCTGTGGACTTGCTTGCAACTTGTAGTCTTGACACCTGTATTTCCTGCATGAGCATAGCAGACTGGCAGTATGGCTAATAGTACAGAACAATGTCCCTGTTACCCTGAGACCTGATCTGTGTGCCAATGCTGCTGCACATACAACAAGTACAAATAAGGCATTTGCCTGACTTTCTAAGCTAGGTAAAGTTTGTAACAGCATGACTCTTTTTTTTTAAATGTTGTCTTCTTCCAGCTCAATATGTGTCATGTCTCTAGCAGGCTTTGTACACATATATGTGAAGTTGTGCTACAGGAATTCTTGGTTGCTAGGGCATGTCGGCTGAAACTCCTTAGGTACACGCCAATCTGTACTATTAAACTATTCCTATTTAATAACCTGCTCTGACAGGATCAAGCTTCTGGGTCATTGAGTTGCATCTCTTTCCAATCCCCAAGCTGATTCCCTTTTTGTTTTAAACAGTGCCCTGATGTCTCAGATACTTTTACTTGTACCTGACTTAGGAAAATACAAGAAAAAAATAAAAGAAAAAACCCCAAGATGAAAGTTTGTGCAGATTTTTACTGTTTTAACTTGCCCAGTAGTTCAGAATATGCCTACAAGACTGTTGCAGTACTAYTAGAAACCTGCCAACTCTAAGTAAACTTGTAATTCCAGAGGAGGGAATTGATTGTTCACACTGAGGAATTGATTCTCTCAGTTTGAACTGGCAGATCTGCAGAAGAACAAAAATTGTGTCTCATAAAAAAAATTAAAGGTGTGGCTTATCGTAAAGGCAACATGTGAAGGTTATGACTTTGAATGAGCTAAAAATATGCTCAAAACTTTTTTTATAGGTTTTTGCTGTTCGATCTGGTGGAGCTACAGGAGTTGTTGTTAAAGGTTTGGAGGATAGAAATCCCATTTCCTTCAGGTAAGGCACCTTTATCTTGGGATAGAATTATGCAATCTTAAAATTATGTTGCACTTAGTTCTGATCAGGCATAAAACTTATAAGTAGTTGTGATCATATTTTGATTTGTTCTTAGATATAATCTTGCAATTGAGATGGTATGCTTTTTCCTCCCTGTAATCTTCTGGGGGGAAAAAGTAATTAGGCTGTGACTTCCTTGTTTTAGACAGTCATGTTTTATTAAAATGTGCTATACATAAGAGTGATTCATACAGCAGCAATGACTTCAAGCACAATGTCCAAACCTAGATGT
This sequence comes from Amblyornis subalaris, assembly GCA_018881555.1. Classification (NCBI taxonomy): domain Eukaryota; kingdom Metazoa; phylum Chordata; class Aves; order Passeriformes; family Ptilonorhynchidae; genus Amblyornis; species Amblyornis subalaris. The sequence continues at coordinate 12,212,101 of JACAXG010000001.1, read as the reverse complement.
AGGTTTCTCACATTCTGTTCCTTGCTAATCTAGATTGGCTTCTTTTATGTCTTCCATTTCTTGTGGAAACATTTTTTGCAGAATTTGACAACAGAAAGCTATTTCAGATATGTCTCTATAAAGAGTGATGGCTCTTTGTACTCTGCTGTCCATACATAAGGAAGTATTCTTTTACTCTATATCAACCCAGGTATTTGTAATCAAGATGTGTTTCCTGTGATCTGCTGAGTATTACACGGGGCCTATCCTGAAAGTTGCTGGTTTTATTTTACTTCTTTATTTGATTACACTTGTCACAAATCCTGAAAGAGCTGAAAATACTTAGTAAACGTCATGATGTTCCACTATTTTCATGCTTGGTTGTCTGACTCTCTCTTTGGCTTGACTTAATAACATGCTGGAAGAACTGTATACCTTATTTGTGCCAATTGTGCTGATGCTTGTTTGGTAAGAATACATTTTCTATTTATTTTAATGGTGTGAAAACAGCCTCGCTGTCCGTTTAACATCAGAAGTTCTTCTAGAGGCTGTGTCCTAAGGGGAAATCAAGGAGGCTTGTGTCAACTAGCAGTAGTTCTGGAAGTAAAGGAGCAGATTGCATGATTTTGGTGAGTGTCACAGAACTTCGGACTCACTGGGACAGAACAGAATGCAGGTTTGGATAGTCCCACAGATCTCCCAGTTCCACATCGCAGGCCAACAGAGCTGAGCATTTGCAGTGATTTTGAGTGTTAATTTGTGTGACCTTAGCTATGATTCTGTAACTGATGTGTTCAGGACTTCTGAAGAGTGAGCTGCCGTTATCTTCCAGTCTGGGTTTTGAATAGGTTACTGTTAGGCAATAGTAATAATCTGTATTCAAAAGCATTTGCATTACAGTTTTTTCCTCTTTCATTGTCTTTTTGAGGGTATGTTACGGAGTTCTCTAAGAAACTATTTTAGATTATATTTCCATAACTTCTGTTTCTTTCCGTATAGGATGGAGGACAAAGGAGAAGTGAAGTGCATCAAATTTTCCTTGGGGAACAAGATCCTGGCTGTGCAGAGAACTTTGAAGAGTGTGGTAAGAAACATACACCCTGCAGACAGGGAATTGGAGCTGGAAATCCTCTACTTACGGTACCAGAGTAGAAGTCTCTGAGACAAATGTTAAGAGGTCTGGTGGCCAACAATAGCTGTAGTGAAAATTCCTCTATCATCCTGAGAGGCTGGACAGGCAGCATTGTTGTCTTGCTAGTATCATCATTTAAGGAAAAGTGTAAGGGGAACCCAACTTCTATAAAGAATTCTCTGTCAGAAGTGAAGTGGAATATAGTAAGTCAAGCTTTTATTTTATGTACCTCATCCAAAACAATTTGATAAACTAATATTTATTCTTTGGTATCTGTGTATGTGTCTTGTCTGTGCTTCATAATTGCTAATACACTGAATGGGTGTTTTTGCAGGATTTTTTGAATTTTATTCCAGATAGCCCTCAGCTAGAATATACACAGGAGTGTAAGGTAAGTTCAATGTCCCAAGCCAATATGCTTAAGTGAATGTCTAATGTTAGTTATGCTGGTGGCCTCTACTCTACAAAAGAACTAATTGAGGTACCTTTCAAAAGATTAATATGAAGTAAATGAGATATGTAGTCACTCCTATCTATCTAAATTGAAGTGAACAAACAGGTATTAACAATACCATAAAAAACTTCCTAGTCTTGTGAGCGTAATTGTTTCCTAGAGGGAGTGGAAATGCTGTGGAGGCAACAAATGTCAGGGTTTGGTAAGGAGAAGAGACGAAGTGCTGATGATAYGGAAACAGTGGACAGTAATTATGTTAATGCTAGATACATTAATGTGGATGTTTTACCCTAATTTCACTAATTAGTAAACTATTACTAGTTTGCATACTATGTTCATACTATGTTTGGTATTTTTAAACAATCCTTCTAATTTTTTGATGATTATTTTACCAGAAACAAGTAGCATTGTCATTGTTCGGTACTTTCCAACTTTTAACTGTGACAAATTACATTTTGGGATAATAGAATGCTTAAGGAAATTTTTATATGTCTGATTTGCACAGATCCCTTTATTCCTGTAGTCTTTAGAGCTGAAGGACTATGTGTTTCATTATTTAAGATTATGAGTTTAAGCAAACCATTCTAGCAAAACATTTATGGTAGTGAAACTTCAGAGTGTAGTAGTAGACTTCTGAGTGAAGTCATGGCAAATTTTTCCACTTAATTCTTAGTTTCTCTCGACATAAGCAACCTGCTTTTTGTGTCAGGAATTTGTTGAATTTGCAGGACAGTTTGAACCAGAAGAACTTAGTTTCATTTAGGGTGAAAATAAAATTTGATTGTATAATTTATATAATAATATATAAACTTGTAGATCTTATATGCTGCCAAAAATCCAGGTCATACAGTAGTCGTGTTCATATGTAGTTTTGGAAGGGTTTATAAAAGCGACTGATGCATGCTGGGTGTCTGGATGRCCAAAAGAGATTGGATACCTAAATTGCCTTTGGTCTTGTGTTTTTCATTTAGTAGTATTAACTTATCTGAATAGTTAATTTTTCCAAATAAAAGAGTGTTTGTTTGCTTGTTTGTTAAAAGACAAAGAATGCCAATATTCTAGGATTCTGCTGGACGAGTTCTACAGAAATTGTCTTCATCACAGATCAAGGAATTGAATTCTACCAGGTAATTCAAATAACTCCTGTAGGACATGCTTAGAGATTTGAAAATGTAAGTTTGTGATGGTGTATTTGAATTCCTTTCTTCTGTCTCTGTAATTGAGAAAGTGCACTGCTAAAAAAACAAATTCTGCCATTTGGTTTGCAGACTGCAGGGGKTTTTTTTTTGAGAGGAATACATTTTTGGGGCAGAGCAAATTTATCATTAATAGGTTTAAAGATCCTGTATAAAGGAGTACTCAACTTAGCCTTGAGAATTCTAGATAAAGAGATGCTCTTGTCTTGTATGGAAATGAGTATTTAAATCTGATGTGAAATACCACTTCACACAAAACAAATCAGCATTGGGGAAGATGTGTAAATGCTTAAGATGTGGCAAAGAATGAATAATTGACTAGCCAGTGTACACTTCTGCAAATTGGCAGCTTTCTCCTATGTTGACCTCATTGAGGTCCTCTGTGTAATGTGTAATTGCCTTTGAATATGTCTTTATGATATCTAATGAATAAATAACCATTTCTGACGTTCATGGTGAGATATTTTTAAAAACTTCCTAAGAAGAAGTTGTGCGCTTCCCGATAGTTTCACTCCTGGAGCTAAGACACAATGTTTCTCATAATTACTGTTACTAATAACTAGTACTAGAGAAAGTAACTGAAAACCTGRCATTATTTCCTGCTGCTTGAGGGGGAAAATTATGTATTTAGCACCTAAAAGGATTATGAATGTCAACCCTGCAGCTAAAAGGACCAAATCAAATAAGTGTGTTTTTTAAGAGAGGATATTTAAGCCCTTAAAATGAAGAGAATCAATTTATATATTGTCTTTGTTCTTAAAATATAAAAGATTAAGGAAGCTGGGGAGTGAAGGCAGCAAGGATTTTGCAAGAAGAACTTTTATTAAAACTTCACTACTTGTATCAAGCTAGGTGTTTTCTCCATTATGCATAGAACTTATACCCAGATCTGGATGAGTGGGAATACACAGCACCTTTGAGCTCATTAGGATTTGAAGAGGATTTGATGTGCATTTTCTTCGCTACAGTAAATTGGGGCCTAAGCTCTAATTGTCAGGTTTCTGATTTTTCGTTGTAGCACTGTGAATGTCTTTACACTTAAGTGTTGCTCACTTAACGTTCCTTGCTACTGTGCATTACCATTTATGGTGTTGGAATCCTGATGGTAATACAATGCTAATGTCCTGTGCTTCCAGGTATTGCCAGAGAAACGAAGTTTAAAACTTCTGAAGAATCAGAGTATTAATGTCAATTGGTACATGTATTGCCCAGAGAGCTCTGTTATCCTTCTTTCAACCACTGTCCTTGGCAATGTCCTGCAGCCATTCTATTTCAAGGTAAAGGGATATGTTCCAAACTTTTCATTTTGTATGCTTCCTTTTCTTATACTGCTTCTTCATCCAGATACTCTATATTGTTTATATTTCTTCCAAGAGGTGCATGTACATCCTTGTATGACAATAAGCAAATCTATAAGGTAGGTCCTAGGTGATGGCTTAAAAATAGGTAATTCACTCTTTCTTACATCCTCTTTGGAAGAAGAGGTATATCCAGTCAAGGTTGGACAGTTGACCTTGAGAAAGGAAAGAAAATATTGGTGACTGAATATTTTACAACTTAAATGTCTTTCAAGAGATTTTTTTTCACTTAAATAGTTATTTATGATTTACTTCTAACATGAACACTTGCACTCTGTAGTATGATAAAGAAAGAGTAAGGGCCTTTCACTTGTGATTATAACCTTCCAAATATGAGTGGATGAAAAAGAGATAAAGAAGCAAAACTTAAGAAACAACTGTTGTCCAATGCAGGAGAGGACTTTGTTTACAACAGTTATTTCTTTTGGTGTTCTTCCCTGTGGGCAACACTTACTGTTACTGGGAAAATATTTTTCTTTTTATCTTAGAAAAAGCGTGTTGTGAAAATTAGAATCTGTTTTAAGTTAATTATGCAGTTAGATGATTTTAAAAATGAGGAAACGAACTACAGCATTTCTCTTGCTCCTGTCAAAGGATTAGGAAGATTTCTGTGGCAGTCTAAGGGAAGAGATTAAAAAGCAGCTTATTCACATGGGTTTCCTGATTTCGGTTATTCTTGTGTAGCGTCTGTACTGCATCCTGAATTAGGTGACTAGGAGGAACCTGCTAGCTTCTTGCAGTTTTCTTTTTAACGACTTAGGACATGCTTCCCCCTCCATGACGTTTTGTGTCAAGTTGTGGATTGAAGCTAAATAATTTTTATCTTGTGTTCAGAAGGTAATATTTAAAGATCTCCTGAGAAACGTCCTGTACTAAAATAATATTTGAAAATAGACATCTAGCAAAGGAATTAGTTTTGTAGTATTCACACTTCACACTCAAGAATGAATTAATGAGAATTGGAAGTGAATTTTGGTAGAACCTTTGGAAACTCTGAAAACTTGCTTAAATATAAATTCCGTAGAAAAGCGGAAGAGGAGAGAGGAAACCTTGGGCAGGAGTAGGGATATGCTGTAACTGTAAGGCAGGAACACAAGGAGACTGTGAGTGGTAGGAGGTACTGATATTTYCTCCTTCCCAATAAATAGTTACTGAAGAGTTAGCATCATACACTTTTCTGGAAGAGAGAAAGGAAGTTAAGAGAACTGCTGTTTGAGATCTCCAGACCAATTGTACATGGGATTTGCATGTAAATTTGTCTTGACTTAATTAAAATATAAATATTTTTGTAGCTGAAGTTATAAAATCAAGACGATAAAGCTTCCGAAGTTACAACAGAAGTGTGTGTTAAGAAGCACTGGAATGATTTTTTAGGAAAGAAAGTGCAAACCCCTTTCTTTTGGGCTATGACCGCCCTCCGCCTCGTGGGGGTGCTGGTGATACAGCATTTAAAGAGAAGCGGCTCGGCCCTTTCTGGTGCAGGTCGTGACAGTTTTTGTTTTGCTGTTTAACAGAGTGGGACCATGTCAAAACTATCAAAATTTGAAATTGAGTTACCCGCAGCACCCAAGTCATCCAAGCTCAGCCTTTCTGAAAGAGATATTGCTATGGCTACAATGTACGTATCTGACTCATTTGGTCTTTCTTGAGAAGGAACGACAGTTTGGGGATGCTGAGAGAACACAAGATGGTTGTACTTTTCTTGTTTTAGCCGTGCTCTTGCTTTAAAGTGCCTCAGTTACTGCCTTGAACAAAGCATCTAAACAACCCTCTTGGGGTATGGTGGGAAGGGGAAGCAAACTAAGAAATCTTACATGAAATTGTTCTTGATTAGTACAGAAGTTTGGAGAATGTTTCATTTTTTAGTTGATATTTTGATAGAGGAATTTTTCATAGATGCCTAACTTGCACGAGTATAGGCCAGGCATTGTGATTTATCAAGTACTGTTTTAGTTTTCATTTTTGATTAAATGATTACCTCACTTACGTAATCTCATCTTTTAGGATAAAATGTGTCGCTCTAAGAGACTGGTAGAACTCTTAATTGAAAATAATGCTTTAATCTTATTGCCTTGTTAGATATGGGCAGCTTTATGTCCTCTACTTGAGGCATCACTCAAGGACTTCCAACAGTACAGGAGCAGAAGTCGTGCTCTATCACTTACCCAGGTAAGAGCAGAATGAAGAACATTGGTGAGAATTCACATATATGTCAGAGTGATGTGGTTTAACCCCAGCTGGCAATGACGTAATGAAAAGGGGATGGAGGAGGTAATAAAACCCATGAAAAACAAGTGACACAATACAAGTGCTCACCACCCAGCCTGTCCTGACCACTGATATGTCTCTCATGGCCAACTTCCCCCAGTTTATGTACCGAGCATGATGTCCTATGGTATGGAATATCCCTTTGGCCAGTTCAGGTCTGCTGCCCTGGCCCTGCTCCCTCCCTGCTCCTTGCACACTTGCTTGCTGGCAGAGCATGGGAAAACAAAAAGTCCTTGACTTAAAGTAAGCACTGCTTAGCAGCAACTAAAACATCAGTGTCCTATCAATGTTATTCTCACACTAAATCCAAAATACAGCACTGTACCAGCTACTAGACTGAAAATAAACTGAGTCCCAGCAAAACCAGGACAAAAAGACACCTTTTATAGTCCAAACAAGCTTACTGACCAGTTCTTGTTTCTGTTTGTTTTCATAGAGAGGGCTCCTGTAAGAAGACACATATTTTAAAGCTGAACAGAACTGGGAAGTTTGCACTGAATGTAGTGGATAACTTGGTGGTAGTACATCATCAGGATACTGAGGTCTGATTTATTTATATTGTGTTGTGCTATAACTGTGAGAAGTTACAGGCAGATTTTAGTAACAGTCTAGAAAATATTTTTCTATGGGCTTAGTTTTGCCAAAAGCCAGAGTATTTGCAGGAACAAAACCATAGCACTGTAAGAGATTGAAATTTATTCTTTTATCATGATGGGCTAACACGTAATCTGGGCTGTTGGTAATGTTTGTTTTTCCATACACTGTTTTTGCTTCTTGTTAGTTTCTTATGATACTTTGCTGCTGCACTGTGTAGGCTTTTAACTAGACGAAGAGGTAGAATTAAATTGGATACTATATTATTAATCCTGGGAAACTTCTCATGTCATAAACATTTGAATGATCTGTTTCTACGACACAAACTTACGCTCCTTTAGTTCGAAGGTCTGGATCTATAAAAACTTGTATGAACACAAACCTTCTTGTGCATAGGGTAGCACAGATAAACCTTGCTTGTCTGTAGTCTCAGTAGCAAGGCTGTGTGGTAAAGTGGTGCTTTGCTCTTAACTTGGGGAAAGGCTTTGGCTTCTTGTATTATCTTAGACAGCTTCAAGAACTGGGGTACATTACCTGCTTAGGAGGATTAGTTGATGTTTCAGTTATATTTCATGTTACTTCTACACATTAGCATTTAACCCAGAGCACTTATTCCTCAGCATTTTGGTCAAGCTATAAACATGACTGTAGAAACCCAGAAAACATACTCAGTTTGGCTTTGGGAGACACCAATACTTGAAGTTTCATTGGCACTGAAAGCAAAGCTGCTTCCCACAGTGGTCCATACTGGGTAGAAGTGTTAGTGATTTGAGTTGAACAAGACTGAATTGTAGAAGTATGAGGATATGATAGAAAGATACAAAATTTTCCTCACCGTTTCTAGCATCCATAACTAAGCAGTGTCAAAGTCAGGTGTTGTGCAAGACAGACTGAGAGAGACTTTTTACCAGGGCCTGCAGTGACAGTTCAGGGGGCAGTTGTTTTAAACGAAAGTAGGATAGATTGAGATTGGATACGATCTAAATTGTGGCAGTGAGGGTGGTGAGACCCTGTAACAGGATGCCCCAGCGCTGAAAGGGTTCAAGGCCAGGTTGGATGGAGCTTTGAGGAGCCTGATCAGCAGAAGATGTCATCACCTCAAGTACATCCCTTCCAACCCCAACCATTTTATGATTCTAACAGAGAATACAAGATGGAAATGTGAAAAGCAGCCTGAATGCATGTAAATGGGTGGTGATTCACATTTGTGAATACTAATTTCCTCTTTTTAATTTCAGACTTCAGTCATATTTGACATCAAGCTAAAAGGAGAATTTGATGGGTCCACAACCATCCATCAGTTTGTACTTCCACCTCGATCAATACAACCCTATCAAATACCTGTAGCAGGTACAACCACTCTATACAAATAACCTAACACTTAGCGAGAGTACTACTGAAGTGTAACAGCTCACATACAGGAGCGCTCCAGGTTGTAGGAGGCTGGTTACTAACATTGCAATTGTACATATTTGGGAGGGTGAGGAAGGAAGAAGGTAAGAAGCAATTGAGCATAAGCTTGTGTTCCAAATGTGTGCCAACTACAGAAGAGTAAGAGTTGCTGTTTAAGGTGCATACTTCCCTTAGTACTTTGCTTTTACACTTGAAAGTTATTGGGTGTGGGGGTTTTTTGGCCATGGCTATCAAAGTTTGTGTGTGCTCAAAAGCACTTAAGCCGAAGAAGCATGAAGTCACAACTATGTGACTTAGAAAGTTAGAGGCTGAAAGACAATCCAAGCTCAGAATCAAGTTTGGGACCAGTTTAGAAGTAAAGCTACAATCAATGTTAGGACTTAAACACTTAAGATTCTTCTTGGATTACCTTTCTGTTCAGCTGTCCTAGAAGTGTAACAGGTAATTACTCTCAAGCTGGTAAGAGCTAGAAATAATCTAAGCATAGTTGCACTAGCAAATGGTAAAGCAATTCTCTTTGTACAAGAGAAAGGTACTTCTCTACAAAAAGATGGCACATTAAAAGCTCTTTAACATCTGATAGCAAGTATGATAAATCTGCAGATGGAAATTTGTATTTAACAAAGGTTAAGATCAGAATGTACAAACCACTGTTCCTTTTAAAGAATATACATATAAATACAGCAAATGGAGTCTGTATTTAGAATTACAGTACTAGAGCTGGAATACTTCTGCATGCATTATTTCACTTGGCTGAAAAACAAAACAGTCAAGTTTTGAAGAATGTGGTGGCTTTCTCAGTGTCAGGTTTTCTTTGTAGAAGATCTGGCTACATGAATGGGTCTCTCTTTTTGACTGAATACTACAATGTTACAATCCATACTTGCTTTTTCAGTATAAAATTGTAGTTAGTGTAGGAAAGCTGCCAGAGTACTACTGTCCTTCACCTGATGTTATTTTTTCTGCAGGTCCAGCTTCTGTGACAAGTCAGGCTCCTGTTCCATGTAAACTCTGTATCCTTTAAATCCCCTCCAAATGTAAGAGGCTCGTTCTATGTATCAAGCATGGAAGAAGGTAGCATTTTTTACCTTAACCCCTTAAAAAACTAGCTTTTGGTGATTATGGATATGTACTTCAAGACAAAATAATAGGCTGCCTAACAGCCTCATAATGCTTTCACRAAGTTGTAAATATTGAAATCTAGTATAATAGCACGTTTCTTGGTTGAGACACATGTATGAAATTATTGAATAGGTACACCCTAAAACTGAAGATACCATTCCAAGAACATTGTTCAAAACCTCACAAGTAAAAGTGACAGTAAATGAAAGTCTGTTATTGTGCTCTGCTTCTGTACAGTAATGGAGATTCAGTAGAAGCAGTCTAGAATCAATGTTAATATGGATGTTAACACTTTAACATTTAGATTCTTCTTCTTGGATTGTCTTTCAACCTGATATTATCATCAGTGCAAGTGAAGGTAAGTGATGAGCTCTTGGATCTGCAATATTCAGWATCAGGGTGGCTAGTTTATACTTTCAGTGCACAAAGCAGCTTAAAACTTAAGTGACTTAGCAGATGTATCTAATAAGATGATTGCTCTTGATAGTGATAACCAAGGATGACACTATCTTTACTACAACTTTTCATGGGTAATGCTGCTCTAAAACACTTAGCAAGGCAAATAAATAATCTAGATGTGTTCTCATTAAAGGGTGGAAAAGTTGTATGTCTAGGCTATGCTATATAAGGCAATTCACTTTGTTTACTCTTTCAAATTAAGGTTACCTCTGGAGTCTTCAAGTGAAACTTGAACCTGTAGTAAACCTCTTGCTAGATAAAGGAAAACTAATGGATTTCCTTCTCCAAAGAAAAGAATGCAAAATGGTTATCCTGTCTGTATGCTCTCAAAGTAAGTTTAAGTGCATTGTCTCTATCTTGAAAGTACAATACTGCTTATTCATAAATAYCCAAGTTAGCTAGGCCATTCTTAGATTTGAGATCACCTCAGAAGCTGCCTTGGTCCTGTAGGGTGTCACTTGCCTCAACTACCCTCACTCACCCTTCTAAAGGAATTTAACAGCAGGAAAAACTTCCCCCCCTACTTCAATTCAAATACCTCTGACATGATTGAAAGTGTTTCTTAAAAGATTAAGTTTAGAGATCACCTCTTTCAAAAGGCAACCTTAAAGCCCCTGGTTATTTCTCCTTATAGTTCTTTTTTTCTTTTTATCTTTTCAGTGCTCAGTGAGCCAGAAAGGGGATCACTGTCTGTGATTGCAACTGTTTTTGACAAACTGAATCATGAATATAAGAAGTACTTGGAAGCTGAGCAAAGCTATACTATGGTAAACCATGTTAGCTGTAGCAGCTTACAGAGACAGGACAATGCTCTTTGCTTTTCAGGTGGCATGATGGTGAAGGCATACACTTTTCTACTTAGGAAATTTGGGCCTATCCCAAAGGTCCTGACTGCCTCAGGCTCCCAGTAAAAGTCTACTGTGCAAGGTGCACTAAGACTCCCACTTAACACTTGTGTGGCAGGTGCTGCATAGCTCATCTCCAGGGTTAACATACTCAAGTGCTTGAAAGCAGACAGAGGGTAAAAGCTGAAAAAGCAACTTTGAATCAATAACTACTGCCTTAGTTTCCAAAGCACTGATTTCACTGTACACTGTTATCACTGCACAACATATGCAGCCCTGTTTCTTCTCAGTTACTTCTGTTAAAACACCAAGTTCAAGCACTAACTCAGAGTACAGCCACATACTCAAACCCCTTCTAAACACGAGGGCCTGTGGCAGTGTACTGTTTGCTTTATCTCCTGCCTTTGAGGTATATAATAGCTGTATTTGTATAAGTTTAAAAAGCAAAAAATTTAATATGAAAGCCCCACTAAGCAAGATGCATCTAGTATAACATGACCACAGATGTGAATTTTCTTGTTAACATGTTCATAGTTATGTTTAAAACAGAAAACAGTCTGCACAGCTGAGGCTGACTAGAATTGTAATACAACACTACAGATTTTCTTTAAAAGATTTTTTTCTCCTAGGTGGTAGAAACAGGCCTGAGTAGAAGTAATCCACTCCTGAAACGTCCTGTCCGCACTCAAGCGGTTATTGACCAGTCTGACATGTACACACATGTTTTATCTGTATTTACAGAGAAGAAGGTAAGTTAATTTTAAGGGCTAGTTTGGCAGCAGTCTCAGAGCAGCCAACTTAAGTTGACTGCTTGAAATGGGCTGCAGGAAGCTTTGTCAGGATTAGGGTATTTTGATGCCCATTCTTACAGGGTTATCATTAACAGAGAAGCAATGCAAGTTCCACCTAATACTTTCTTCTTCGTCCAGGAAGCACCCCATAAGTTCACTATAGCAGTCTTGATGGAATACATTCGGTCTCTCAACCAGTTCCAGATTGCAGTTCAGGTAAATCACTTACATGCTGAGTACATTGCCCCACTCCATGAAATTACATGGTGTTTTAAKCTAGTCTGGGTCATATGTCTAAGTGCTATACAATACTGCCTTTCAGATTGGAAAATCTGGTATAGAGGCATACCTTTGGTCTTCTTATATTCACAGCACTACTTGTATGAGCTGGTCATCAAAACCCTTGTTCAACACAACTTGTTCTACATGCTCCATCAGTTTCTGCAGTACCATGTGCTCAGTGACTCAAAGCCTTTGGTATGTAAGACAAGTAGCTTCAATAAGCTCATGAGGGAGGTGGGAAGTCTTCAGAATTTTAAGGTTATTTCTACTTTTGCCCTAGGCTTGTCTTTTACTGTCCCTGGAAAGCATTTACCCTCCTGCACATCAGCTCTCACTAGACATGTTAAAAGTAAGCATTTCTGACTATAGTAACTCCTTGTCACTGTGGGTTAGACTGGTCAAGCAGCTTACCTGACCAGGCTTGAAGTGACTAACTAGCATCAGTCATTTGCATTCATTACAAGCATATTCTTACAGCTGTGATTGATTTCACAGAGGCTTTCCACAGCAAATGATGAAATAGTGGAAGTTCTGTTGTCCAAACACCAAGTTTTGGCTGCCTTGAGATTCATCAGGGGTATTGGAGGACATGACAGCATCTCAGCCCGCAAGTTCCTCGATGCAGCAAAACAAGCAGAGGATGAGATGCTTTTCTACACCATATTCCGATTCTTTGAACAAAGAAACCAGCGGTTACGAGGAAACCCCAGCTTCACACCAGGTAAGCAAGAAGCAGTTTGACCAAGATACTCAGTTGTGCAAACACAAATAAGACTTGTTTTACTTCCAATCCAGTTGAGCCTGTATTAGAAGATAAAACTCTTTGGTACATTTTAGCCTATATTTCAGACTTACCTTTAAGCATAGTTCCAAAATAACTTGTCTTACTGCTTTGTCTACTGCACCCAGGAGTAAAGAGATGGAGCTAAATATAAACTTGCAAATAAACAAACCTGTTTGACTTGCAGTTTCTCTCACTGCTTAGCTTAGCAGAGCCATTATCTCCAATTAGTGCTTTCTCCTGAAGTCAGCAACCAGTTTGGGAAACCTTTGAGTTCAGTTGTCCATTTCCACAAATCACAAAAATTCAAGGCTGKTTTTTTACTACAGTTGTTCCTTTTAAAAGCCAAGCCAAACTGCTTGCACCGTGTTCATAATCACCAGACATTCCGTAGGCACAGAATCCCACCCCAAGATCTTGTATGTTGAAGTAAAGGGCTCTTATAGATGTGAATCTGCTGGTTAGATACACAAACTACATCCAGGAACTAGATCAAACATCTGCTTCACCTCAAGAATACCAGTCACAGGACTAAAAATACCTCAGTATTCCACTGCTTTATATTTGTTCTACTCCTGTACTCAAACATGTTAAAGATAAGAATTAGTACCAATAAATTAAGGTAAGTGAAACTACACAATTTTKGTTCTTGGTTTCTGAGTTGTAAAGTGAACATTAACTTTTATCTTGTCCCCCTTAGGTGAGCACTGTGAAGAACATGTCACCTTCTTCAAACAAGTTTTTGGAGAGCAAGCTCTCATGAAACCYACAACATTCTGAAAGACTCTTCCACTGAAATGTATAAACTTAATTTATTGCATTTAAGTAGATTTTTGAACTACAAAATTGCTATTTTATAATAAAGTATATACAAGACATTTTGGCAAATAGTACTAAAAATATTACAACTTGTGATGGCTTCCCCCTAAAAATAGAGACAAAAATTGCATTGACCTGCATTTAAAATTAGTGTCAGTGGTTTAGCAGTCCATTCTCATACACATCACCTCAATTTCATTGACAAAATGCTATTCAACTCTCAATACAGCTGGTTTAAGTTTCTGGAGGAAAAAGATGCAACCTCTTGAAAACAGAAGTGTTTTAGTAATCTTATTAGCACATCTAATTTTAGTAATACTGTTACTTCAGCCACACTTAGCATTTCCTGAGTTTAAAGCTATGTCCAAAGCTGCAGCTGGTATCTTGTAGTTGAATCTGTGCAGGAGTCAAGTCTGTGGTGGTTACAGTGTGATAGTCATAGAACAGTGCTGTGCTGCCGTTCTTAGGAGTTGGGCCTAAGCCACAGTTCAAGGAGTCCACTGAACACTGTTAAAAACTAGAAGTAGAGGAGTCTCTCCCGTTCTGTACCTCTGGTCCTCTCTTGTGCAGCATGAGTTTTAGCTTTATTTACTGATGGGCCTGAGTGAGAGAACACAAGAGTTACTCCAAAATCTCCACATTACAGCTAATCAGTCATCAGGAAGCATGCATGATCTTACTGTCTAGGCCCAGTTTAACATTCAGAAATATGCTGCTTCTCAGCTGTTAATAGCTGTCAGCAGCAGCAAGGCCAGCAGTAGGTGAATCCCCATCAGTCTTAACCCCATTAAGTAAGGCTCATTTTAAGTCTACTTTTAAGAACCAARCTATACACATGCACTTCCAAATTCAAGAGGACAGTGCTTGGACCATCCTCACCACAAAGCAGGATTGTTTCTGTGTTTGCAGAAACAGTGTGCCATAGGAGGTTTGTTGCTTCCACCCACGATCCTGTCCCTGAGACATGCTAATGCTGCTGTCTGTGCCACATGGGRCCAGGCAGCCACCTTCAGGAAGCACAGCAGAGTGCAACCACGTGGGCCAGGCTGTGGTTCCTTCAGTTCAGCAAGCCCACAACAGTGAGCTTGCACTGCCGCCAGTCAGCCCTTGCTTGTCAAAAAGGCTACTTGGATCAGAGAGGCACATTCAAGTGCTACTTTTCATCTCTGCAATCCTTTCCATTTCACAGAAAGTTCACAGACAGCTATTTTTGTTTGAAGTGTGAGGTAGAGCAGACTGTCACGTCTTACCTATGTAACTAAGCAGAACTGGAAGGAATATTAGTCCATGTGTTGCTCCCAGCAGAACCATAGCTAGATACATCCTGAAGTAGAATATCTTGAAGATTTGAGATTTGGAAAAAGCCAATACTACAATTCCTCCAAATTTGGTCAGCGTGATACCACTGAAAACCTGGCAATAAAGAAAGTGTTTAAGTGGTAAGTAGGGCTTTAGGTAATCCATTGTCTTCGAGTATTCAGCATTTGGTAACACTTCTATGTAATCTAAGGCTCCTGTATGCAGTATACCTCCTGCCCTGTTAGTCCTTAGAACCAAATCCAAGACCCACTCAGGAAAAGAATTAATCTTTTTGGTCCCACAGGACCAGGCTCAGTATAATTAAAAATCCACTCTGATCTGTGCAGCCACCTAAATAAGTTTTCCTTCAGGCAGATACACATGAAAACTATTACTTGAAGTAACTCATGTTCCAGTGAAGTTCCTTAGCTGGGTTGAGTACACACATCATCAGAACAGTCCATTCCACCCCCTCCAGGTCACTTACTCTAAGACAAGTGAAATGACAATACTGCCTAAACACTGAGCCCTGCTTGTGTTAGAAAAGCTCCAACTGCATCCCATATTCGAAACAACCTTTCCTAGCCTCCTCTGAGGATCTGGAAGAAAAACACTTGAACTTTAATGGGATAATTGGAGGTTTATCCAAACTACTAGTTCAACTAAGGCTTTCAGCCCTTCTCTACTCTTAGGTAGTAGTAACATCAGATTAAAAATGAGTCTTCATCACCCTTATTATTAATACAAGCCTARGTTGACCTTTAAGGGCTTTAAGCATTCCAAAGAGAAAAGGCAAGGCCATCTTTATGACTTAAAACTATCATACATAATATTTATTAAAATAGTAGGGTTGTAACTTGGCTACTTGGTTCCCCCACCCCACAGCAGATACTCACTGAACTGCCCATGTGAGACAGAGCTTCTTCTGCACGCTCTACTCTACTGCCCTTGGTGCTTACAGTGAACGCTCTTGTCACGTGACTGCAGAACTCCACAGCGATACCACAGCTCTGCAGAGTGAAAGGACACACACGTGAAAACATCAGTTAGATGAGCACTTTGATGGCAAAGTTTCAACTCAGAATTCTAGAAAGGTTCCTGTGATCAGTCCCCAGGGTTAAAATACCATGGGAAGTTATAAGTTCAGTATTAGCTGTTTCCCAGAGGCTGTTGCAGACACTGTATATTGTTTTACCACCAGTCATTACTAACAGACAAACAGGAAGCAGAACACAAGATTGTTTCAGAGGTCAAAAGTTTCTTGATGTTGAAGCAAGCTGGCTTCAATGGAGTGCATGCAGTAAACATTGAACACCAGGATCAGTTTACAACTATTAGCTGCAATAACATAGCTTTAGAATAACACTGAATATACATTTTGATTTGATAACAGTTCAGCTGATCAGTCATTTAAAACACTAACTGAACACTCAGCTAATCTTAGCCTTATCTAGTAGGTAGACTTGCTTGAACATACATTTAATTGTAATATGTGCCAACAGTTTACACTAACTCTCAGACCTGCCACAAATCTCTAGAGAGCATGGTAAGCCAGAGCAACCAATAGCTCCTTGCTGGAGCTAGTTCTGGAGCGCTTTACCAAGGCACACTCTGCCCAAATGATTTCATCCACTTATGCAGGAACCATACTGGTGCTAGCACATCCCAGATCTGCTCTGTAGAACATAAACATAACAGAAGCCTTAACACAAACCTATGTATCTTCACCTTTAGGATAAGCCACTTGTGTTGGTGTGAAGCAGCACCTAGCCTAGACAGCAGAAATACAGCTGGTGCTGCAGAACAGGAGACCACCACCAGCTGTAGTATAGCTTACAGTTCAATTACTGTATCTTATCAGTACTGGGACTAGCTGTCAGAATAAACTTGTTTTCTCTTCTAGCTGTGTTAAGATAGTTCCACGACTGTTCAGATGCCTGTTGATGTTTAGTAGCAAATACTGCTCAGTATCATGAGTATATATGTAAGACACAGAACTTTTCAAGACTTGGAAAAAGAAGCAAAGGGATGTCTTATTGACTTACCATGACAAGATTTACTAATGAAACTGCATTCAAGCTGATGCCCCAGAGCCACATCACTCCAAACATATTGATGATTATCATAGCAATAGTTATTGAAACCACAACAGCAGCCCATACTTCAAAACCAAGCAGCACAGTTGTCACCAAAAATATTGATCCCAAGGAGATGCAGAGGTTAAAGATAGCATCGTGCACAATTGTCAAGTATTGTTCATAGAAGACATAAAACACACTGTGGAAAGAAGGGAGRTTGTCATTAGCCATCTTCCCTTTTATATGCTAATATTAGATTAGCTTCTGTGCTAAGGAAAAAGTAGTTCCCCTCTGACAGAAGTCACCAACAAAAACTGGCTTTCTTGTATCAGTGGAATGACTCCTACAGAACACTGGCTATTATATGACAACTCACTAACACTTCAAATAAAGATTGTGTCTGGAAGTCAGGGTAATTCCCACACTTCAATATAAGCAGCTACAGTAGATACCAGAAGGTAGATCCTCAGATCCATTGTGGTATCTGCAGGAGCTACTGCAGACAGACCATAAGTTCAGATAGGCGTCTTTGATGCAAAGAGATCAGTATTTCAGATGTACAGATACCACTTCCAACTCAATTTTAGCATGGTACTCTTACACTTGACATTGCTGCTGCATTTGCTTTACATTTAAATAACTTATTTGAAGTCAATACATTCACATTACAGCTTGCGACTCCCCATGTCAACACACCTGCTTATGTTTGAACTATTAAACTCTACTATGAAAGCTAGGAAATGTCCAAAAATGGAGCCAGAGCTTACCTTTGTAGTGAAGGACAGGTTTCTTGATTAAAGTTAGTTATCAATGACAGTAAAGAGAAGTCAGTGGTATGGATATAAATTGTATGTTTCTGGTTTTACTAGAAATTCCAAAATCTCTCTATGACCTTCTGTTAGACGAGACTCAAGTTTCTTATATGTTATTAGCCAGCACGTTTTCTCAGTTACTCAAGTATTTGTCACCAAGACAAGAAAGATCTCACCATACCTGTAAGGAAACACCCGGTAGTTCTTCTCTTTGATGCCCATGGTTTCAGTAATATTGTCTGCTATAATCCGAGCTTTCCTCATAGCATCAATAAAATCAGATGATGTTTTCAGTACAGTATGGTAAGTCATAAAATAAGTGGCTCCAACATCAGATTTGTTGTTTATAAAGTTGACAGCGGAGTTATACGCAGCATGTCCTCTATAAAAGCAGGGACATATTAGATGTCAGTACCTTTCAAATTTATTAGCTTTTATAACTCATAATCTTATAGAACCATTAAACGGTTTGGGTTGAAAGGGACCATAACCATAAAGATCATTTAATTTCACCCTCACCATGAGCAGGGACACCTACTAGAGGAAGGTTGCTCACACCCCACCCAACCTGGACTTGAACACTTGCAGGGAGGGGGCACAACTTCTCTGGGCAACCTGCTCCAGTGCCTCACCACCCTCATAGTAAAGAAATTCTTCCTAACATCTAATCTAAACCTACCCTCTTTCATTTTAAAGCCATTCCCCCTTGTTCTATCACTAMACCCCCCTGTAAAAAATCCCTCTCCAGTTCTTTTGTAGGTGCCCTTTAGGGGACTAACAGCTGGTAGTTGTTTCTAGCAGTTTCCAAAACTATAAAAGCTTCAGAGTACAATACGTTTCAAGATTGCACAGGACATTCTAGAATAGACTAAGCATAGAAATTGTTTCTCTTTGTACAGGGGAAAGCTGCTGTTCCATTTAGTTGATGACACTTTTTTTTTCAGAAAAAACTACAGAATTGGTGGGATGTCAATGTTTGTACAGCTTTTAGGAGTACATTAGATACCTAGCCTTGCAGACATAAAATCCAGAGCAAGAATCTTTGACACACTGGTCTAAGCAAGATCTACAGAATAAGGCTCTTACCCTTTGCCACATTTAGGATTGGGGTTGTCTGATAGGAACATTGGCAAAAAGGTCATGAAGTCTTTGCCCTGTGGTCTCTGCTTGCCTTCTTGAGTCAGTGGTCGACAACGAGTGCAGGATGGATCACTGACTGAAGAAATACAGGAAGAAGGTCAGCTATAGGATCAAGTATTCTTTGTCCTACCACTAGTAACTTCTGACTTGCATTACTGCCAGATGCAATTCCACAAAAAGCATTTTTACTGATGAACTAACTGATCYGTCCTGAAGTTCCGTATAAGATTTGTAGTCCCTAATTTTATTTATTGCTGCCAAGGCAAGGGCTAACAGAGAACTGTTACTTGTGCACTGTCTACGTTAGATCTGATGAGAATTACACCGAACTGAAGGACCTGAACAAAACCAGAGCACTAAGTTTGTGTGCTCTAAGAAAACCAACAGAAGGACCAAAATTTTTGTAGCAAGTTATACTGGCTGTCTAAGTAGGCTGTTTTCAACCTGCAGCATTCCAGTAGAATATTTAAGCTCACTCAAACAGCAGTTCAAATAAATTAAGAGGGCAACAGAAGAGGTGCCTGTTTACAGTCAGAAAAGGTATTCACTTGACTCATACCATGAGAAAATGTTTTGGCTGTGAAACTTATAAACCAAACTAATCCACTAGCAACAAGATGAATGCCAATACCTGAAGCATTGCAAAACTGTCCAGTGGTATTGTAGACTCTGCAACAGGACGACTGTGGCTTCACCCAGTCAAAGTAGTCATCAATCCAGGACGATGGGGCATAGCCTATCCTCGTGCTAATAAAAATAACACAACATATCCATCATCACTAATTTTATATTTAATTCCAGAACATATCACTTGATCTCTCCAGTGCCAACTTATGCCATGTCAACTCATTCTTGTCAAAGCAACTTAGCTCTAGTACCCCATCCAAGAGTCACAATGTTCGCATAGCTCATAACACTGCAGCTAGCAAACAGCAGGAGCTTTTTCACTGCATCAAATTTTACTGCCAAGCTCAGCCTTCCCACTGCCCACTCTGTTCCCCATCCTATTCCAGACCCTGTTGTCTCAGTTTGAAAGCAAAGCTCCTCCTTCACTTAGGCTGAAGTCGACTGCAATGGAAGGAATCAGGAAAAGACTCTTCAGTTGCTAGCTGCAGATACAATTCCTGCTTAGCCTCCCTAGCCTAGCCTAGTTTATTCGCCAGGTTCAGAAGGTGAGCAGTCATTGTCCAGGACACTGTAACCCTACTGAGGGGTTTTCACAAGTTTTTCTTCCTAACATTCCCAGATTCCTTGAAGGATAAAGCCCCTTTTCCAAATGCAAGTACATCAATATATCCCACCAGTCCAGACAGGTTTTATCCTCATTCTAGAAGACTGTCACAGCTGCTTCCAATTCCTCGCCCTCCCAAACCCATAAGATAAAGTAAATACAACAGAATGTCAGTTGTACAACCAACAGCTGAGCCTGAACTAAATCAGGAGGACACACTGGTCAGCTACACTTCTTCTATGCAACTATGCAGAGACAAGCATGAAAGACTTACTAGCTACCAATTTCCGCAGCATTGAAGACTTGCTGGACAAGTGAATCATTATTACATCCCATTCCACCACACACCATGTTCTGCCCTTCCAAAGAGGTGTAGTTGTGTCCTTCTTCTAGGACAAAGTAGACAGGGGGACCCGCATGCAGGTACTTGCTCATGTGGCTGAAGTAATCTATTACATAAGAGTCCTTCAAGGGAGAGTTTTGAGTTACTATTATGTAACATTGGGGTAGCATAACAAGGTATCAAGGTTTCAATTCAGCCACAAACTGCTGAACAGTGACATGATCATAAGACTTACATCTGGCATTGAGAGAGACTGATCCAGTCCAATCTCTACATTGTGCATAACTGCTGTACTGAATGACAGGATACCCACAAACACTGCTATCTGCAAAAAGAGGCAAATCCATTGAAGTAAGAACTATACAGAAACAACAAGCAATAGGAGTCATTTACTAAGCTAATAGGACCATGCAAAGAGGCTCTAGTTTAAATATGCTACCCAGGCTTAGTGCAGCAGTGGCAGTAAAACGTAGCTACTCGAAGGTCCCTTTGAAACTGTAAGGAAATTTATTCTTAGAAATCAGCAGTGAAAGATACACCAAACACCTTCTGTAAATAAGCACAGTAACCTTAAACTGAATCATGGATTCAGCAACAACACTGGATTAATGCAGTGTAGGAGCCCACACATGCTCATTTTTTTTTACATAGGCTAAAGTAATTTGATTGTCAGTAATGCAACTCAAATCTGGGTTTTGGACAATCCATGATCAAGCCTCTATTTACTGAAATACTCTTGCAGTTAAAAAAGCTTATTGCCATACTAATGCTGAAAGCAAAAATACTAGAAGCTTCATTTGTTTCATTGTACTGAAGATTTTTCTTCCCTGTTTAGGCTTTCAGATTCACCACACTTTTGCTCAAGTTTAGATGACTGTTTACTTGAAATAGAGTATACATACCACTATTGGTCTCATCCAATCCTTAAGCAGATATGGAGAAAACAGATTTTTGAAGAAAAGAAATAACATGCTCTCAGAACGCTGGACTACACCCGTTTCTTCACTGCTTTTGATGCAACACAGAATATCCAGTCTATTCCTCTGAAAATGAATTAAATGTCAGATTTAGTGCAGTTCTGCAGATGTCACCATGTTCATGACACTGCAGTCACAGGTGCATTTACACTCACCTCTTGACGCTTAATATCCAAGCCCAGGAGACTCACGAAGCAAGTGACTTGAAGAATAAAGTCTATGAGCACAGCCATTCCAGCAAAAAGGGAGAACGTGCGAACCGCTGGCATCGTAGACAGTGTCCCTGGGGGAATTGACCCAGTTTGTTAAGCAAGCTCCCTTCTTCTAGAAATGCATGAGCACTTTCTAGACAAATGTCCAGTTTAAGTGGTAGCCTTATAGAAGGACAAAGAGCCTTTATTTCGGGAGCAAAGGAAACAGCCAATATGAGCCTGGACTACAGCTGCTGTCTCTGACCTGTTTAACAGCATAAAGGCTGTGCAAAGGAGTGACTAGTTCTAAGACATTTCTCAATTCCAAAGTTAGGTGCAGACTGTGTAAGAGGGCAGTTAAGGAGTGCTGTCATGCAACATCTTGCTTCAATATTAAGCCATTCCAATGCAAGTTGATCCAATGACAAATTACGTTCCAGGTAAACAAGGCCATTATGAAAGAAGGCCAAATTATAATTGTAGGGTAACAACATAAGATGTACCTCTAAAACACATTGTAAAGTGAACCTCAAACAATCTGGCATAGGAACCTTTTTCCAAGCAGTGGCAAGATGACTAAATGCAATATAGGAGTTCAAACACCCTGACATTTGAGCTATTACTGAGGTCAAATTTAGACTTGTCAGTCACTGCAAGTCAGGAAAAACCTCCAGCCTTTCATGCTGGAAAGCTTGACTGATTCAGAATTGGATTTATGTCAGACACTTAAAGTACTCCAGTGCCTATCCCCAGCAGAAGTCAAGTTTAACTTGATTATAACAGTGAACAACTAATTTAAATTGCCTCTACAAACTCTTACTTTGCTTTTGTATTTTAGTTTTGCATTTGTTCTTGCAACACGCAGTTATGACAAGGCCCTTATCTTAAAATATTAAGGTCTTACCAAGAAAGAATGCCACAGTCTCCGAAAAAGATGAGAGAAACATACTGGGTGCCACATCTCCCAAGACTCTGCCAATCTGTTTATCCAGAGTTTCACCCTGAAGGCGTTCATCTCTCTGTTTTAAGGCAATAACTTATTATAATTAGGAATCATGCAATTTAGAAAGCTATCTCATACGGCTTTAAGAAAAACCCCCAAACTTTTAAATATCCCAAACTATTGTTTGCTTTCAGTGCATTAACAAGAGTTAGATAAAAAACAGCTGAGACTCTCTAAAACAAAAGCAGCACGAACATCACTTGTTGTCTTGCTTCAAATTTAAAATACAGTACTAAGTTCAGTACTTCAGACAAAACTACACACTTGCCAGAGGCAGTGCCAGTTTCAGTTGGTTACTGAACCCATCAAATTAAAAAGCTGATTACCCACTAAGACTTAAGTGTCAGAAGTCCCTAGTCTTAAACATGTAGTTTAGTTCATGACTATTGCTTACAATATGCTAAAATTACAAGTGATCAAAATAGCAGTCCAGTTCTACAACTATTTTGGTATCAACCAGCAGTAGGAAAATGCAGAGACATAAGTTCAGGGTTTTTTTTGTGAAAGTAGAATGTACATAGAATCTTGGCTCTCTTCAAGACCACTAGATATCTAGTGAGTTCAGAACTGCTCAGATTGAGCTGAAGTTTACAGCCTTCAAAAATGACAGGCACTTTTAGAAGAGTCTGTATGAAAGAATAAATACCTGAAGTGTCTGAACCATGATGAAGATGTTGTCGACTCCAATAGCCAGCACCAAGAAAGGAATTACTTCTATCACAATCAGTGTCAGTGGGATTCCAAAGTAGCTGAAAATGCCTATGGAACATGCTACCGAGCTCAGTACAATCAGGATGCCTGCAATGCCCAGAGAGATCTTCGAATCCACCTAAAAAAGTTGTACTGAACATCAGCCAAACAAGCATCATCACACAGGACAGATTATAGCAAAGGTAAAAGCCATATTCTTACATTAATTTTAGGTAGTAGCAAACTTACTTTTCTAGTTCTTTTGAAGATCCAGGTATTTAAAAAAAAAAAAAAAAACAACCCTGAAGGTACAAGTCTTAAAGCTGATGTTAACTGAACATCTCAAGTGAAAGTACTTAGTTGAGACTATGAAGCACACAAGAATTGTAAAGTACAAGAAGAACGATGCTCCCCTTAACTCCTGCCCAGGGAAGACTCATTAGAGTCTAATACAAAATTGAACATCAACATTCTGCAAAAATATTTACATCACTTAAAGCTATCATCAAGCTATAGCTTCAGTCTTCATAGCAATGAAAACTATACACGTACCAGCAGTCTTCTGCAGCTCTGGATATGTCCCAAAGCCATGGAGATGTATACAAACATTACAATATAGCTTATCAACACAACACTAATATCACTGTTGCTTTCACGGTTGATTTCATCTTCAATACTCCGTTCAGCAGAAAATGATATAGTTAAGTTTGAATTATTATAGTTCTTCAAAAAGTTAATAAACCTAAAAAACAAAACTAAGAGGTCAGTCACGCTTTCAAAGGATAAAACATTTTCTATTAGAAATACTTGAAGTTAGTTGATGGTAAATTTACATCATCTCTGTAAAGTCCTTTGAGGGACCTTCCTCATTTTTAGAAGAGGGGTGCTGGCTACACATATCTAGTAATCTACTCCAAGCACTAGAAATCCCCTATGCTGAAATACTTTCCATGTTCTCTCCAGAGTTTGAGGACAAATAGATAYCTTGCATAAGCTATTTCAAACTCTAAGTACAATTTTCCTCAAAGCTAGACCTAGGAATACACATAAGAAAGATGACTGCAGCTTGCTTACAGTACTGGAACAATTTATTAGCCCTTGTTTCAGTTCCTCAACTTGAGAGGTGCTTGTGACACAGATGCTTGTCATACTTTTACTCTGTCTCAAACTTCCTAGTACAGTAGATTTTATCTGAACTGCTAGCCAGAGCAGCTGGCCTGTGTAAGCCAGGTCTACAAGGTGGTAAAGTGGATGAAATCTTTAGATGGTCATCTGGGTGACATTTTTAAAAATTAAAGATAAAGAACTACAGCATCATGCTGGACCTGTCCACTTACGGTTAATGGTCCAGTAAATTAAAGAGTCTACCCATGTAATTCTAGTCCCAATAAAATATATCAAATCCTTTCTAAAGTTAGTTATTGGCAAGTACTACTGGGCTAGATGGTCACTAATAGGACTAGAACCTACATCTCAAAGCAAATGAAGTGTGCCAGATAAAGTGAAGAAGGTCTTACGACCAGCACAGTCTGTTTTTAACCAGTTTTGCTGCCTCTCAAAATATCCCTGTAGTTATACTGAGAAGCTGTCAGTACAGTGCCAGTGTTTCTCACGTATCTGCATTTAAATCTTCTTGAAGTCATGTATACATTCAGAACACAGGAAGACTACTTACTCTTTTTCCCATGCCAAGGCTTTCATTAGCTTTCTTGAGTCGTTGTAGTAGTTKTTCACAGGAAAAGTAATAACAAGAGCTGTAGCATTATTATAGTTATCAGCTATAGAGAAAAAAAAATGTTTGGCATTAAATAATTGAGCTTACATTCTAGTATAGCAGATACAAGTTTAAAATTAGCATTGTCCAAAGCAATCCCATGCTTCATGTCTTTATCTTCTAGCAGGCACAAAGCAGACTGAACATTTGCCCGTTGACAATGTTCCTATTATAGGTTGCTGGCATTTTGCACTTTCAGAGTAGTCTGCCTCCAACCCCAGCATGGTCTACTGAAAACTTACTTAAAACATYCTTACTTCCCAAAAGTTTAACAAAACTCCAGTTTCTCTGGAGTGCATCTCAACATCTGTGTTAAATGAGAATGCACCTTTAGCACCAAGGACAGCACACAAATGTGTACTCTCAAGACTTAAACTGCAATTCTGTTTTGCCACTTACCATCATATCCTCCCAACACCAGCCACGGAAATACAGGTCCACCAAATGTTCCTAAGCAGGGATCATGAAGCAAGCTTGTGTCATTCAGTGATGCTGGAGCCCTAAAGAGATCACCAGCAATAATTGTTAACTTCTGCTGGACAACTGAGGCACAGCAAAAAACAGTAAAAAGCTGTTGTGTTATAAAACTGACAATCAAGAGAGAAACAAGACAAGACTGCTAGTGATACACGGCCCTTGTGCTGCATTTCCTTTGAATTTAAATACAGTCTTAAAGGCATCTGCCTTATAGCCTTTAAGACAAGTTTTGTCTGCCAGCAGGACAAAGACCTGGCCTGCAGTTTGAAAAAATCATGTAATTGTAGTGCTTACCGAACACAGTATAAGAAGTGAGTGTGGTAATCAGCATAGACAAAGAACTCATCCCCAACAGTGTGATCTAGAACAGAATGGCTGTTCTGAAAGTAGTTGAGTACACTCAGAATAGTGCAGTTGTTGTTGTAGGGAGCAAGAGGAGCCACGCAAATGTCCTTCAGCATTACAGTCTCATTGTCAAAAGAAGCAGTTATGTTGACAATAGCATCCTGCAAATCCAGCACCTTTAAAAAAAACCACAAACCATAGTTTAAGAGCAGCACAAGAAAGCATTTCCCTTGCAAGACAGGACTGAAGTGCATGCTATATTCCTGTAAGTTTCCAGAGACAGAGGCACATGTCAATAGAAGCACATTACAAAACGTTATTTCTGTGTTCATACTGAGAACTGGGACTTAGCTTGCACATGTCTCTCTAACAAAAAGGTTTCCAGCAAAAAGCTTTTATAGCAAGGCTACGATTTTTAATATGAACGTCTAGTGACTGTTTTGATGGACACACAATATTGCAGATGGAAACCAACTCCACATGGTTATATCAGTTAGGTATGCTTCAGTCTTTGCTCTTGGAAAATCTCAATTACCTGATGGAGAATATCTTTGGTAAGGGGAGGCCCAAAAGGTACATCWTCTCCTGATGGGTAAGGTGAATAGGTGTCTGGGCGGCTCTTGGGTGCTTGAATAATAAGTTGTTCAGTACGGAAGAAAGGCCCAAAGTGTGTGTCAAAGTATTCCTTCTCCTTGCGAGCTTCGCTGCTTGGGGCTGACCAGAGATCTACAGGATTTGTAGTTTCTTTAATATACACAAAGCCTGAGCAGCACATTGCAATGAAGACCACAGAGAAGAGGATAACAGGACGTGGATTTCTGACACAGAAAGCCCCCCATGATGTGAATGTCATCCTCAGGCCATTCTCAAACCTTTCACCAAGCCTTTCACCACAGGTAATCTTCCCTGCAAGAACAAGAAGTAAACTGTAAATGTTTGAGAAATTAGTTAAGCAGCATTTTCTTGAAGTCCACTYGGAAAGACAAAATTTTATACTAGCTCTGTTTGTAGGAAGCACCAGAAGTTGTCTCCACAGACAGCCAAATTCTGGGACCAATCCTTGACTGATGACAAGAGGGCAGAAAACAGCTTCCACCTACACTGCCCCTTCTAATGTAAGATTGTCTTTGACAGCAGTAGGTGTAGCAAATAAAGGAAGAGGCAACTAAAAGATATATAAGCAATAAAACAAGCTACCTCACCTGCAACACAAGTTAAACTACAGTTCTTTCAGAACATGCTTTAAATGGATGAGTCAAAACATGACCAAACTGATTTTAGCATCATGTTGCCCCCTCCATACCCTTGCTACAAAGCCCTCCAGAACTTCCTTGTAGCTTAGCTAGATCGATGAACTGTGTACCCAGGGCTTTCAGCATACAGCAAGAGGGGTAAGTACTACTCTAAAAGAAGAGAGATACTGGTCAAAAGACTGAAGTAAGGCCCTCTAAGAATGGAGTTTTAGCCTAACAAAGCTAAAGCTCCAAAGACTATCCATAGGAAAGGGATGCACTTAAGCTGAGTTTCTAATAAACCTACTACTCTCACCCCAGACATACCATTGTCACGGTGGGAATTCACAGAAAAGGCTACATTGCTGTCAATTGGGGTGTACTCCGAGACAAAGTGCCGCCTCCTGCAAGACAAAAACCTGTGTTATCCTGCTTGTCCAAAAGGGCATCTGTACTGTTTGTACAAAAAGAATGAAGTCCCATGCTAGTAATGAATTTGAAATATGACTCCCCCAGAATCTAGAGGCAGCGTGCTCCCCCTACACCCAAGAACAGCAATCTCCAGCTTTATGATCCTTTGGAACAACACACAGCCATGTCAGCTGTCTTAATAAACTTTTCCTGCTTAAATCAAGCGCAGGTTCTTTGTGTATATTTAGAAGATCACTAGCTTTAACAACACAGAGAATCTCTTTAATTAATCCTAACTTGATATTCGCAGGAGATTTCTACATTAGAAAAATGAACCAGGCATCTCTAACACACCTACCGTTTCATGTTGCCCAGTAAGGTAAGGCTGCTGAACATGTCATAAATTTGTCATACTCACTATGCTTTTCCATGCAGACTTAATTCTTATTATAGAGCAATTTCAGTTTCCTGATCATAACTGAACAATCATAGAATCAGACTGGTTTGGGGTGGAAGCAAACCTTAAAGATCATCTAGTTCCAACTCCCCCACCATGAGAAGGGACACCTTTCACTAGATCAGTTTACTCAGAGCCCCATCGAGCTAGGCCTTGAAACACCTCCAGGAATGGCAAGTCCACAACCTCTCTGGGCAACCCCTTCCCCTTCACCACCCTTATAGTACAGAACTTGTTCTTAATATCTAATCTGCACCTACTCTCCTTCAGCTTAAGGCCATTGCTCCTTGTCCTGTCACTACACGCCCTCGTAAAAAGTCCCTCTCCAGGTCTCTTGTAGGCCCCCTTTGGGTATTGGAAAGTGCTGTAAGTATCCCTAGGGCCTTTTCTTCTCCAGGCTGAACAGCCTCAACTCTCTCAGCTTGTCTTCATAGGACAGGTGCTCCAGCCATGTGATCAAGGGTGATATGCTATAATTACTGGAAGCTCAGCTTTCATTTAGTTTTTTTTCAAAATAGGAGACTATGAAAAAGTATTCATTACTTAATTTGCAACAGGGYAGTGACTTTCATTATGAATACGCATTTTCCCAGACTTCTGTATACTTGCTTATGAAAGCTGAAGAATAGTGTATTTGATTCTGTAGCTAGGAACGCTATGAGAGTTGTGCATCAACTAAATCAACGTCTGCAATCACTTTCTACCAGGTGGTTTTAGCTGTTAGAACACTCCTTGTAAATACATGAGGCATCTGCTACAGAATGTGACTTTTGGCTAGCTAAATTAATAAAGACATAAGCATATGACCTGGGCAAAGAAGTTTTCAGGGATAAACCAGAGACTTGCAGAGCTGAGCATTTTGAATGCTTTACCTGTAACACCAGACTCCAAAAACCAGTGCAAAAAATATGAGTAGAAAGCCCATGTAGGAGATCCACATGATGACATACACAGCATCCAAACCAAACAATAGCCAAGGAGGAGGCAATGGAGGGGGCTGAGGTTTTGGACCACAAACAATTGAACAGTCCTGACAGCTGCATGGTCCTGTTGAATCATCCATGGACTCATTACAGCCTTTAGTAGCGTTATTCATAGGATTCATTCCATGGACAGGAACATCTATGACAGATCACAAGTTGCAGAGCCAGTTTACTACCAGGAAAAATTCAGATCTTCACAGTTAAGTGAGTTAACTCTTTATATGAAAGCCCCCAGGCCCTAAACAGAGTAGCATTTCTTGGTCTCACAGATGAAGATGCCACTGCCTTTTCCACAGCAGGTACCAACTATTTAGAGTTGTCTACTAATTAAGTGACTGGTCATGTCTATAACACTTCTTCTGTAAAAGTAGTCAGTACATACTTCTATCGTCCCAGCAACGATCTGTCATCCCCCTTATCTGTTCAGATTGTGATATGTACAACAACAATCTCCTTATAAAGAAATCCTAAAGGATCAGGGTACTTCCCGTTTCCCAAGGAATACAAGTAACCAGTTGCCTAAGCTCAGTCCATCATTAATGAGTTTTAGAGAGCCATACAGTGAGAAGCTGTATAGAAAGCAAGCACAAAGTATGACTTCCAAGCAGAAATAAAAAACAAGGTAAGTTAATCTTACATTGCTTTGAAAGATTCTGGCTGCACACTTTCATTGCGGGGCAGCTATTTAACAAATCAATATTTTAGCCATAGCACAGAGCCTTTGCCAGGAGCTTCAAAGGCAAGGACTATTCAGTTTCTTACCTGAAAAGATTGGAATTATGCTGAAAGGAGTTTGTCCATTGTCTTTACTAAACATGTACTCAATCCAGTTGGTTGCATTGCAGTCCCTGACATCCTTCCCACACAGCAGCCCCAGTGCTTTAACATTGCTCGATGGAGCCTCCACATCTCTGCAGGCATTGTACATTGCTAGGAAGAGTCATTAAACCAATGTTATAACTTGAGTAAGCATTCCAACTATTTCCAACATTACAGGCTCACCAAGTGCCAAGAATATACTTATGGCTTTCAAGCTGAAACATCTCAGGATAGTGAACTAATGGTTTCAGCTGTAGTTATAGCATTCAAGGTTGCAGTGTTTTGTTACAGCCACCTTGCTCTGAGACAGCCACCCAAATCTGCTTTGCACTAGAACCTACTTTTCTGCTTGACAGGAAACATTACTTAATATTATTTTCAGGGAAAGTTATGACAAACATTTAAGGTACTTTCAACCTGTAGGCCTTGTATGACTTTCAAGTGTCCCATAATTTTATTAAAGGTTACTGCACAAAGCATACAAAGACTGAATGAATGCTTTAAGCTTGCTACAAAATAAAAAAATATAACCCAAATTTATTGTTCTCTAAAAATATCTGATTTTGACAAAGGATTAGAACAGTCCATTTCAAGACTGAGTGCCTCTTAGAGAACCATTGTACTACACTGTGTACAAACTTTATTATCATACTTGCCAGACTGTTTTAGCATCAGGTAGGCTCTGGATGTTCAATACTTGGCAACAACTTTATTTTTCTGAAGTTAAAGTCATCAGGGTTATCAGCTATTAACCATTTGTATAGATGTTCAGCCTCAGCTGCGTCTYTAAAAACACTATTATTTAACAGTGTCAGTGTAACATCCTCTACCCAGGCAGAAGTTCATGTTCTGTAAGTTTTAAGGGGGACCTGCTGTTATCTATTTGACGATTCAAACTTCAAAAAGGCAGTCAATGAGATGTTTCSCCCCCTCTCAAGTCTTCCTGAAAAAGCACTGGTCTTGTTACCTGGACAAAAGCCAAGGTAAATTAACACACTGTTTACTCACCATTCGCAAATCGGTCTCCAATAAAGTACTGCAGCTCTGTAATGCTACTTTTGTTCTCTTTTAACACTGGATCATAATAAGGTATGGTGCTTGTAACATTCAAAAAGTCAGACTGATTTGGACTACAAGTCAGTTCACAGAAGAGGTTTATCAAGTTGTAAAAACACGATGGACATCTGGGTAGGAAAGCCAATGAACAGCAATCAGATTAAGAGGTAAAGGTGCTATGTAGGTCAAGTCAGATATGCCTTGCAAATATAAACATTCTGCTCAGAGTGACAAAATATTTAAATTCTGTAAGTTTTTAATCAGCAATACAACAATTGTTGGTGCTACAAATGAGCAATTTTAAGCACCATAATTCAGTAATAAAATTGCCTGCCTCAAATAGCAGATTCAAACAATTTTAGTAGAATTTGAAGAAAAACTTAACTGTTGCTAGCAGGAAGACTTCTGTTAGAACAAGACAAAACAGTGCTTTATGTCACTCTCTTCTGGAGGTTTCATTAGATACAGTAGCTTGAGACAAACTAAGGGAATGTTTATTCTACCAACTAAATTAATCCAGACTGCAAGTAGTCGTTTCATGACATCACAGCCTGCTGATATGGATGAGAAAGTCACTCCAAGAGCTGGCTCCAATAATCCTTCAAATGAAATTACCACTTTTTCTACAGTCTACTTGAAGACAAGTGCTTTGTTATTCTGTTACAAAACTAGTTGGTTTGCCATTCATTAGCATACCTGGAGAGAAACTGCAGAGGCAGCTGCAAGTTATTTTTCAAAGTCTGAAGCTGATGAACATCACAGCAAGTGCTAACATTGCCAAAGAATAAACCTGGACAGAGTTCCTTAAAAAAACCACAAACAAACAACATTGAGATCAGGAGGGAAGTAAGAAAAAGCATGTTTAAGACTTCAGAACTCATTATAATCTTGGGCTCTGCTTCAGCATTTTTCAGAAGACAGTAGCTGTTGCTGTGGGAGATGCATAGGAAAAAAACAAGTCCAGCAAACAAGATTTTTGTTTAGAGACTAGAGAGAAGAATCACTTTTTTCACTTCTWTTATTCAAGGCAGCACTTCCTTTTGAAAAGCTCCTTCAGATGATCTTTAGTCACCAGGGTCTATATATAGAATGATAATGGCATTTGAGAGCCTATTGGTAAGAGGACAACACGTTTGTCCAAGTTGAAAGCATTCCTGCAGCTTATCCTCTAGTACTCCTTCTGGATAGTATCAGAWTTTAAAGTCTCAGCAGGCAAGCCACTAACCACAAAATCACTCATTACCTGGAAGAGCTATTTCAAGTTCAGTTTATAGAAGAGACAAAGGCATTTAACACAAGTATAACTGATAGTAACATACATTAAGCCTTCAGAAACAATACACAACAGTAGTTAGCTCACCCACATATTTAATGAAGTCACTCCTGCCACCACTCAAACCATTGTTTAACTCTGTAGTTATTTCACACTTTAAAGCTTTGAACTATCAGATGTCAGAAGGCAAGTCTGGCAGTATCATCCTACTCTGTGCAACAAATACATAAACTATTTTGACTGTGGTTTTGTTCACTTTGGCAGCTGAAGTGGAAGGAAATAGTCTCACACTAGGCACAGCTAATTTTGTCCAAATTTGCTCCATTTGAACAAGTGTCAGTTAACACCTTCCTATTTAAGGAGAGATCAGGAATGATCATCTGAAGTAGAACAGTTTAGTCTTGTCTTTTAGACACCAGAAGGGCATAACTGTGGAACATATCATATTTTGGGAGAGTGCTAAAAAAAGCAATCTGACTAAAGAGTAGTCAAACCAGTGAGGAAAATACACAGGAAAGTGAATCAATCCTGTATTTAAGGTTATGTCTGTGYCAGCCTCTAATCACATGTTTTGGAGGCTTCTCATATCTCTGCAAAGGAACTGAGGTAAATTACCTTCACCCAGCTGGACCTGAGAAATCAGAGAGAATCTGTCTACTTTCTCATCAGGTTAGAATGAGAGAGCTATAGGTCATAGCACAGGACCAACAGAACACAATACCCAACTCCAAAGTGTTGAAGAATTATTTTCTTAGCAGCAGACCTCCAAGAGAAGCTCACCTGCATTAAGTCATAGCCATCTTCTGGTAATGCTATTGGTGGTCCATCATAAGCACAGTTGTACCTCTTGTCTCCAGAAGCAACTCCACATTCTCCATACCAGACACACATTTGTGGATGGACCTAATCAACAAGATAAGTGATTAACTGCAAGGAATAGTTGCCAAATTCCTCATCTATTGAAGAGTTTATGTGCTACTACTCCAAAAGCCACTTGCAGTTCAGATTAGATAACTTCCTGCTAATTAAAACATCAGTGTATACTACATAAAAAACCTATTAACAAAAGCAGGTGTTTTTGACATGGTGCACATCACCACTGATCTTCAACTCAACTCCCCACTCTCCCTTGCCCATTACAGAAACAGAAAGTACACTGTCTATCGTTGAGATCAAGTATGAGAGTTACTTAAGAAAAACCCAAATCAATACCTGAAAAGCATCTTCAAGTACAAGGTGATTTAGAAAATAATTTGTTCATGCAAGACAACAATGTGATTGGTGGGTAAAACTGTCACATTAGAGCACATGAGTCAGTGCACATGGACAGAAACTCATTGCTTATGTGCAATTCCTCCTATCAACTTTTGATCCTTCCTGAAAACTCAGAACAGTGACAGATCGAGGAAGTAGCAGCATAGAGAGGATTCTGAAACAGAACTTCATGGCTCTGCACTTGCCATACATGCATTGTCACAAATCTCAAAGGATGTCCTTCATCACTGCTTTCAAGTCTAAGCATGGAACATTTAAATGGGCTTGCAGTGCTAAGTAAAAAGAAAAAAAGCTTAATTATAAAGATCTTCTAATTTAAGGGACTATTGAAAGTTCAGAAATTTGTTCTTATGTGCATAAAGGAAATTGAAAAAGGACAGTGTCACCTTGAAAGCCTTGTATTTTTGTTCAGTGGTACCAACACTGAGACATCTGAGATACTAAACCAAAATATTTATTCTGAAAATTAAAACATTTAATACAATAACAACTTATTTACAGCAAAAGCTTTAAGACAGTTCCAAGCTTCTTCTACCACCTGGGCTGCAAGCACAAACATTTACTACACTTCTGCCAGCTCTGATCAGGAGTTTGCTTGGTACAGTCTGAGAGATAACTGACCTATTTTTATCCCCTGAACAACCTTGACCTAGCATTTGTGGAGACACCATATGCTTATGCTGCAAGGACAGACCACTGTGCTTTGTGCTTGACCTTGAATAGTGTTGTTTACTGACCAGAGAGGCCCCTGAAAGGCTGTATTCATAATGCCCAATAGCTACCCAGAATCACAATGCCTCCACAACATCCATTTTTGTGCAGAACAACACTGACAGTTGTTCAAAAAGTACATCAGTAGTTGGTTGTTTATCAGACAATAACCATCACCAATTTACCCAACCCTGTTAGACTTGTTTCCCTTTTAACCTAACCAGGGCAACACAGCCCAATTCAAAGTTATTCACTGCAAGCAGGTTTAAGTACCACTCACCTAGATCACTATTTCATTTGTCTACTCTAGCAGTTCTTCTAGCTAAACCCATAACCAGCTGCTAAGTATTACCATATTCTACGATACAAGTTGGAAAACAYCCCTTAAAATTGGACTTACAAACACTGAATGTTTAAGACCAGCATAAGCCAAAAAGTTAAACTCCCATAACTTGGAGACTTTCTCCAAACTACATTGTAAATGTGTTCATGCATCAAATTAATCTAAGAAGTTAACACTGATGCAAATTTAAAAGCCATCATCTTCAACTCTGCTTCCTCACACCTGTATGCCCCAGTTTTAACAGCAAAAATCTACTAGCAGTAAAAAATGGTTTCCCTGTTTGTATGTTCCAGCATCAGAAGTGAACTATCTCTTCAAGAGGAAGCACAGATTCACTGACTCTTGCAAAAGGAGAACTTTTTGCACTGCCCATGAGAAAAGAGTTAGGTATTTCTTCAGTATCAGGCTGGCTTCTTTGTTTAGTCTAGAATGGTTTGTAATCATACTTTCTAAAAAACACTTTCTATGCTTCACTAGGTCTTATCTAAGACTTCTTATTTTTTAAAAACACACATTCATCAGCCTGCTCTTTACAGAAAGACTTAGCTTCTTCCGGAGTGAAAAGTATGGGAAAAGTGGTAATGCAGTTAACAGTTGAAAAAAAACTTATCAGGGCACTTCTTGAATAGAAAAACTTGAGTAAATTTCAACTACCACATCAGTCTGACTGATAGTTCAGTTGTTTTAAAAACATTATCTGTATTTCAAGGCAGCAATTCCTTGGTTATAACTACATGGATACAAACCAAAATACAATCTGTATTATGTCTATAAATTTACCTGCAAGGCTTTCTGTCATCATTTTCAGGATGGAACATAAAGCAACTTACTGGCACATGACACTTGGTCATGCACCAAAAAGTATCCAGCTAAACACAAAAGAAAAATAAAGCAAGACAAGGCTTAGCCTAGTATTAGATTACTAGTTTATTTGAATTTGGATAAAGAACTTCAAATCATATTACTGAAGTTCCAGAGCAATAAAACATATAATGGAAAAACCAACATGTTTGCCACTCAAACTTTCAGTCTGTTTAAGAAATCTGAACAGATCAGCTACTTTACTAGAAAAGCACTTAGACCTAAAATTGCAAATCTGAATACTCTGTTTTAGTATTAACACCAAGAACGTGATTTCAGAAACCGCTTAAGATTTTACATTTATGCCATGACCTATCAGGATTTCACTAATAAAAGTATGAATTTGTTCCCTGAACCAGTAAGCTTTGGGAATGCCTGATTTACAGTAGTTGAAACAAGTCAATAAACCTAAAAAACACCAAATCATTGGAAGTCAGCAGCCTAAAGTCACCAACACAGCTCTTAAACACTAACAAGTCCATAGCTTGCTTATCATTGAGTCAGCCACAAAACATGGGAGAGGGCTGGTCTCCTAAGGTTGACCCAGTATTAAGTAACTACTTCATCACCACAGTTAAGATATAGCTGAAAGTTCTTCCCCCAAAAACCCTCAAGTAAAAGCTAGATTAAGTTACAGAGTAAGAAAAGCACTTTGCTCTTTCCATTCCTTCAGAAGAACACTCCCGTGCTGGTAAGATGAGATAGCAATGAGTAAGTGTGGTTGTAAATAAGTCGTAGTCAACAAAGCTGCTGCTTGCAGTCAGACTTTTAAGTCACTTAATACCCAGGTGAGCAATTATCTTTCTCAAATGGGTGAAAGCCTAGCCCCAAAATTAACACAGAAATGCTATGTTGAACCCAACTGCCTTCTAAACAAGGCAAGATACGCCATAAGTAACACAGGGCTCAGTTCAAGATTTGAGTTTTTTCTGTGTGGGTTTTTTTAAGATCACATGACTAAGTACTCCATACGTTAAAATGGGACTTTCCTAAGTACTTTAGAAAGCAACAGCAACATAACCTCAGATTAAGGCTGTTCCTTCCTGCTTCTAGCGCATCTTAGAAACCATTTGTCTGTATGCTAACACTAACGGTCAGTACATCCCCAGAGTTCAGAAAACTCTACTTCTGGCAGACTTTGTCTGTTTGAAGAGAAATTTCACCTCAGGCCAAAGCTCCAGGAGCCCTAACAGAGAACTTGCACATGAACAAGTATAGGCATTCTACAAAAGTTCTGTTAGAGCTTTTTAGTTCCCAGAAATCATTCATTTGCAATAGAAATAGTGTTCCAACAGATCATAAACACATTTACTTCAGCCCAAGTTTCTTCAACTGCAGGTTGAAACAAACCAATAATTTTCAATGATTCCAGCAACATTTGCCACCACCACCAACGCATACATAGCTGTTAAGCAGACAAAGAACAATTATGATGTTGTGCACAGAAACAGCAACTATTTGTAGTCTTGCAAATACCAGATGACAAGTGAACATTGTTTGGCTCTTCAAATTAAGATTACTAATGTATGGAAAAGGCAAGAGCATCAGATACAGCTGTTTCCCGTTCCTTCATCTAGGATGACACATCTGGGATCTTGCAGGGCAAAAAGATCAATCCAGGAAGGTATATTCTTCCCTTGCCTCCCTAAATATCTGCTATTGCCAACTAGGTTGAGAGTCCTAAAGAAACACAACCTTGCCTTGATAAATGGCAAGACTGGTTTATGGAAACAGGTGATCAGGTCAGGTTCACAGATCTGCCCCAGAAGTTGCATATTACCTCCCAGCTGTTCCTGTGAAGGGAAGAGGTCCATGGACTAYAGGAAACTTTACATGTTTAGTTCTTACTCTTACTTTGTCTCTTTCAGTAACTTGTTCAGAGGCAGTCAATTCAGAGACATGCTTTATCTGCCAAGCTCCTCCTGTTTCTTCGCTCATAGGCAGGAGACTGTTCCCTTTCAGACAGAAAAATCATTAGCTACTCCAGGTCAGGCAAAGCAAGTCACAGCTCTGGAGCTATCCAAACACATTTCAGATGTCTCAGTACAGTCAAAGTCAAGTAGGAAGAGAAAGTTGCAATAATAGTAATAATACAGTATCTGTGGGAACAAGCTGATGTTAGCTGACAAGGAGTTACTGGGAAAATACACACTTACTGCATGATCAGAAAGTGCAGGGCCCCTAACTAGCAGCTGTCTGCAACTAAGTCCATCTGCACCAAAATACCTCTGATGGCCTGCAGGGAAATAATAATAATACTGCACAATGCCTGGATTGTTTTGACTACTGCCCAGCAAAGTACTATTCAGTTCTACCAGTCATTCTTGTCAGTCATTTCTCCTCTCCTAAGGCAGCTTCCTCCCTTTCCATCCAGAAAGAATGAAGAAATCACTCCTGATTTTCCAGAAAGTACTTTAGGTGCAGTGGTTTCTCTCTTGTTCTGGAGCTATAATGCCATCCCTGACAAGGAAACTGCTCCACACAGGCATTTCAGAACTTCGTGTCCAAGGTCAGGTAACACTACACAGCAGGCCACTTGGCAAGACCAGCACTTGTCACTAACGTTTTCCCATGAGATTTCAGAAAATCACATATCCTACAGCTTGAGATCCCAGTTGCTGATAGGAAACCCTATCAATCCAACCTTGATTAGCCAGTGATTTATCAGCTGTGTTTTAGTACAATTATACAAGGATCAATTGCAATAGTGGCCACCAAGCACACAAATACCATCTAGTGCATTGGGATGCTGGTAAGAAAACACGAAATAGTAATGGGATAGCTGGCACAAACATTGTACCATGCACTGTTCAGAGAGAAAGATACAGGCTGAACACTTCAAGTACATTGTGAATGCATATGGAATGGAAGGACTATGAACTGAAGTGCCACTCTAGTCCATTGATTGCTTTGAAACAGAAGAAAACATGACATATAGCACTTTGGCTTATAAACATCACAACTGAAAGCACAAAAACATTACACCACCAGTACACCTGAGGGAGAGAACAGGTTCACCTTCACAAACCTTCTCTTCTGCAAGCATCTAGCACTATATAGGCTCAGTCTAACTGAAGGACCAGCTTCTCTTTGAAAGATATCAAGGTCCTCTTTGTGAAGTGTCTGGCTGTAAATAAGAGTTAATGTCAAAAAAACCCCAATGAAACCAGATTCTGCCTTCTTACAGTACAGTGAAACCTGCATGGTTAGAGTAATTTTGCAATGTTTACTTCTAGGGACCACAAAGTCACACTCTCTACAAGGATTCCCCGAAACATGAGGGGAACTTGTTTCAAGCTCCTCTAGCCCAGTATTCTTCTGATATGTAAAGGAAAACATTTTGTCATTCCTTTACCAGCCTAGGACACACCTCATTGCTCCAAGAGGATATGTCCCTCCAAAAAACATTACATAAAGGTGCATTGGTTAGGCGTGAAGTACCATTACTTACCCACATGAAGATCATGAGTCATTACTAACAATCACCTTCTCCCGTGGTAATAGAAGAATGAATCCCTAGCTTTAAGTTCAAGCTCTTTAAGTTTTTTTGAGGAGGAGATGAGAACAAGAGAACCTCAGCACACACACAAGATGATAAACTCCTATGTTTAAAAAGGGCTAATCATAAAACTTGACCTAGAAAGTATGTTTCCAACTTAGGTAGAGAGGGAAACAAAACCAGCCACTAATGCTTGCAAGACACTCCTTGTTTCTCCAGAGGAATGTGGAGCATCCCGCTCCTACCTTGCACTACAGCATAACAAAACATGACTAAGAGCAGTGAAGCTTTTACCGTACTTATTCCTAAAGCATCAAGAAATCCGACATACTCTAGTCCTCAATTTTAAGGAAACATGTAGTCTTACTACTGGCACATCAATAAACAGCAGCTCTCYCTCCGCACAGACCATTACTTCCAGGAAGCTGTCCCCTAGCGTAAGTTACACCCTGAGCAAAGCAAACCAGACACCGAGGACATCTGCAAGCCTCTGCCGAGCATGTGACTGCGTGGCCACTCACATGCACTGGGCATTGCATAACCAGGGCACGCCACAGGACCGCGGCATCCCGGGGGCTGCCGCCGCCGGGTGCGATYGCAGGGGACGGGGACTGGGTAGAGGCTGAGGTTCGCGGGCGCTCCCCGGCGGGCCTGCTGTGTCACCGGCTGTCACCCTCGTCCCACCGGGAACCGGGGACACGGGGGGTGTGTGTGTGTGTATGTGTGAGCCCCACATGGGACGAGAAGGGGACACCTCAGTACCCCGCTTCAGCTTCGCGCCGCCTCGAGCCCAGGGGCCTAACCCGGGACACCGCCGCCCTTATCCGGCCCAACTGCCTGGGACACCCCTGGCTGCGGGATGCGCGGGGGACACCGCGGCTCCCCCCGCCCCAGGCAATACCGMGGGATCCCGCTCCCCACAGTGCCGGCAGGCCCGGCATCGCCCAACCCACGGGGACCTGCCGGGAGGGACTCACCCGCACGGGCGACAGAAGCAGGAGGAGGACGAGCAAGCCAAGGCCGCCGCCCCCGGGGCTGCCTTGCAGGGTGCCCATGGCGGCGCGGGCTGGAGCGCGGGGGACCGGCAGGCGCTGTCGGCAGCAGCACCGATCGGCGGCGAATGGAAACAGGAGGAGGCGGAGAAGGAGGCGGCGACGCAGCCGCGCCAGCGCAGTCCGCAAGCGCCGCTCTCGCCTGCTCGGGCGGTGCCGCCGGCCCCTTCGAGGAGAAGCGAAGTGCCGCCCCAGAGTCACCGCCAACCGCGACCGCAGGCCCGTCTTCGGCACCGCCTGCCCCGGCACCGCCTACCCAGAAACACCGCCCTCAACCCCGCCTGCCCAGAAACACCGCCCTCAACCCCGCCTGCCCAGAAACACCGCCCTCAACCCCGCCTGCCCAGCACGGCTGTCTCGGCGGCGGTGGGCGGGCGCCGCTCGCGCCACGGCAGCTCCGCGGGGCACGGGGCGATGGGGGGGTGCTCTGCGGGGCCGCGGCGAGAAGCTCGTCCCGGTGTCGGAGCGAAGCCGTGCCCCTCCGGGAGGGCCCATCCCGACCAAGCTGCACCGGGAGCCGAGCAGTGGCTTTGTCCGGGCGCGGGAGTGTTAGTCGCGTAGTTTGTAGTTCTCAAAAGAGATTTAAAACCCCCTGGATTTGGCAAAAGCGCCTTAATTTGGCTTCAGAGTCACTGATCCGTGATTTCGAAGGACTGGTCTCGCAGCCCCGCGTGCTGTTGCCGTGCAGCTGCAATGAACGGAAGCCCCGGGCTGCCCGGCCAAGGGCCGCTGTCCGGGGCTGTGCCCGCTGCCCGCTCCGCTCCCGACGCGCTGACACCGGGTGGCCTGACCGCTGTCGCAATCAGCACTTCTGGGAGTGCTGGCTGCGCTCTGCCAAAGCTCTCTGCGTGTTTGGGCTCTGTTACCTTGGGCTCTGCTTGTTTGGACTCCGTTTGGGATCAGCTCGGGACCTGGCTGGGAGGAGGCACAGTAAAAGCAGGGCGTGAGGCATTCCGGTGCGTGCTCTCTCTGATTTCCCCACCTCTTAATTGCCTTCCCTGACAGGTAACGCACATTGCTCCGCTGGAATAAAACATGTCATTCAGCTGACATTGCCACCTGCTGACAAAAACGCAGACTAGTCTGGGTGTCAGAGCCGCACGGG
Source organism: Amblyornis subalaris (assembly GCA_018881555.1). NCBI lineage: Eukaryota > Metazoa > Chordata > Aves > Passeriformes > Ptilonorhynchidae > Amblyornis > Amblyornis subalaris. The sequence continues at coordinate 12,171,171 of JACAXG010000001.1, read as the reverse complement.
CTGCCGTGTTGGCCGGCGACCTCCTGAGGGTCACATAACCCGACTTTCTGCTGAGAGCAGAACCCAGTTAGAGCGGGTGGCTCAGGGAATTGTCCTGTTATGAATAGCTTCAGAGATGGAGATTTCACAACCTCTTTGGACAAACTGTTCCACGGAGCGACCATAATTAGAGTAAAATGGTTTTCCTGTATCTAAAGAGATTTTTGCATGTTCCAGCTTGAGGCTGTTGCCTCTTGTGCTGTCATGATGCCTTACTGAGGAGTGTGACTCTCCCTTCACATCCTCCCGTTTGGTAGCTGCAGAGATTAGTAAAATGTCCCAGAGCCAGCCTTCTGCTTAGGGCTGAGCAAACACAGCTTATGTGCTCCAGCAGCCCCTGCTGTCGTGGTGACGGTAAAATGGATTTTGCACCAGCATGTCAGTGTCTTTTTTTTTGTTCTTGTTTGTTCTGGAGAGCATAAACCTGGACACAGCACTCCAGCTGTGGTCTTACATGTCCCAAAGAGAGAGGAATAACCCTAACCCTTGACCTACTGACCATCTCTGTGCTGATGATGCAGCCTGCTGACTCATGTTCAGCATTTCGCCCAGCCCAACCACCCCATTCTTTTCTTCCAAACTGTTTTCTGTCTAGCCACTGGCCAGGTTGTATTCTGCTGTGGGATTACTCCACCCTAAGTGCCAGACTTGGCATTTGRTAAGTGTGAAACAAAGCTACAGTAGTTAAAGTTATATTGTGTTTTAATTTTCATGTCATAAGTAAAAAAATTATTCAGGACTAGGCAGTGTGATCCTAGAAGCAGGGGAACTAGTTGCCATGTTTTCTAGGCAATCCACATAAGCAGAGAACACAGTGGGCATAGCTTGCGTAGCTACAAGTTAAAAAAATGCAAGAACTTTGTTTCAGTGCTTGTGAAAAAAGTGAGGGATACCAAAACTGACTGAACAGAAACGGCATTTTCTTTCTGAATAAATTACATAGTGAATTAAGTGATTTAAGAATCGTGGGTGAGAGAGAGCCAATTTACGGTGTTGCAAAACAAGCAAGAGGGAAGCTACTGCAAGGACAACTTTCACCATAAAATAATTAAGTCCATGACATCACACTTGTCTACCACCTACAGCACAAACAGAAAGAAGACATAGTATTTTGATATTTATCTAACTCTCTTATGGATACCTCTAGATGGCTGACTAAATTCACACTGTTACTCCAGTGCAATCCCTCAGAGTGCTGCCTTTTTGCACTCACAAGCTGAAGTGGTGCAGGTATGAAGGCTGATTAACAAACAATGAAGTCTTGCATCATGGCAGATGCAGAAACTCAAACGTGTATCTGTTTTCATGTGGCATCTGTACCCTGGTAGCCAGGTGACCAGAGCAGGGTATGCCTTCAGTCCTGCTGCAGCTGCCAGGTCTTGGTCATGGCTCCATGCCAGTTTTGGGGGATAAGGATGCAGAGCTATCTCTAGCAGCTCGTGGGCATTCAAGTACAATTACATGAGTGTTATCAATGACAAAGCTGGCACCGTTGACTGTGTCACCTTAAGGTTGTCTCATTCCCCATAGGCAGAGAAAAAGTAACTCAGAATAGTTAACCTAGGTCAATACGCTGACAACAGCTCATTGCCTTGTCTGTGATACACACGGCCCAAAAGAGAATATTCCCATTCCCGAATGCTCTTTTAGAAGAATGTTTATCAAGTTATGTTTTATAAGGTTCTCTTTTAAACCCAGGATTATGCATAACTGGTAGAGACATGGAAGATTAATGGGGAATACTTATTCTGGTTCTCAGCAACATACACAAAGGTAAATTTTCCTGCCTGGAAGAAGAGGCTGCTACTAACTCCTTGAAGAAGTCCTTTAATTGTCCATTAGGGTCAAATCAGCCCTTTCCCTTACTGGATACCCTGAATGGTGTATAGTTGCCTGCCAGAAAGCTCATGGGAAATAACTTTGTTCTCTTCTGTGTCTTTAATGGAAAGCCAGGAGTGTTGCCTGCAGAGGTGTAGGCCTTACTGTGCATCCATCCCTTTATTCAAATGCAGACATGAAACCTGTGCAACTGCTTCCACCAGAAACTGAACACCTAGTGGTAATGACCTGGCAATTTCTAGATGGCGATTTGTCTGAAGAGTTACTTGTGCCTACCAGTGGAAACATAGTACGTGACTGTTTTGCAGCAAAATCAATTAAAATGTCTATTGCTGTTTATTCCCCTTAAATTATTATGAGCCTTTATTATTTCTATTGCAATAGCACCCAGAGGCACTTGCAAGAAGTGGGAGCTATGGTAAGCAACACCCTGCATAAGCACATGGGAAAGCAGGATGCTGTCCTTGGATGTCTCGCAATCTGTGTGCAGGCAGGCTGCAACAGGTGAGTGAGGAGTTTCTCCCAGTTTCTCATACCTCTGTTTTTTTGTATACTCAGATGAAACCGCTATAGCTTGTTCCAAGACTGTTTTTCCAGCTAAACCAGAAATATGCTAGTACTAAACAAACCTGGTGTTTCCTATTTGGTGTTATAAATGAACGATAGTCTTTTGATCTGCTCTCATTTGTCTGCCTCCCTCACCTGTGGAGGCCTGCTTGGCTTTAAGTTATACACAACTCAATGTACCTGTACTTTGGTTGGATGCTCTTGGCTTCAGATTAACCATGTGGAATCAAATCAGAGCGAGAGGGCTGACAGCAATGTGTCTGATGCTGCCAGTACTCACTTAAATATGCAAGTAGTATGTCAGGTGATGCCTAATTAAGTCTGTTTATCATCGTTCCATCTTTTCATCTGCCCTAGTGCCAGTGTGTCCCTATCTAACCTTACACAGTTCTATAGTGACTCTTTAATCACATCCTTTCTGCATTTATCATTGAAGTCACTGAAACTTGTTCATTTTTATTACAATCAAGTAAAGTTATTTATTGCCTTCTAGCAAAAGCTTGGGACTTCAATTCCATCGATTCAGTGTTTGTTCCAGTTTTGCTACAAACTTGCTGGATGATGTGGGCAGGTCCCAACCTATCCAGTGCAATTTCCTCTTCTGTAAAGTGGTGCCAATTGTGTGGCAACATGAGGCCCAAGAGCTCCGAAACCAGGTGTCAACTACTGAGCTGTTGAAGGAAAACACTGTAGAAATGCAGGTTATTATTGCAGCAGACTCTGCAGACACTCTGCACTTGTTGCTGTGAGCAAATACGTGCAGTGTGTACTAATGCCAGACACTACATAAACACTGATATGCTGATGAATTCTAAGTTTGACCTACCACCAGCTGTGTATGGTTTACATTAGTATCAATTTACTGAGCCCTTGTAGCACCATGCTGCCACTCGGTGAGGATTTGCTGTCAAAGTGGAGAATATGCACAGAACCGTCACAGAGGAGTTGCTACACCACCAAAATCTGATCTGTTGGAAGGAACAGGAGATGGGTTTGTGAACTACAATTCACCTGAGGATTAGCCTGATTTTGACTCGAAGGCATTTTGTCAGATTTTTAGCAGTTTGTCCCAGTGAGTAGGACCTGATGCAGAAGCATGGCCAAGGCAGCACCTGCAGACACTGTTCTTGGAGTCTTCAGAAAGTGAAATAATTCTTCTGACTGTTCATGCAACACAGTCAGGCAAGCAGATGATGAGGTTGTGGTATCACTTTCCCGAGGAGATTATGGGAGCCTATATCCATATACTGGCTACAAAGTGTGTATGCATACATGTGCATGTATATACCACAAAAGAACATACTTGTGCAATCTATATAAAGTTGTTGACTGTTTCAGGTCTGCATTGTAGGTTAGTGTCATGCTCCATCAGTGCATCCAAGCCATTTGCCATAGCAAAAAGTTGGGTCCCTTGTTCCTTCCTGACTTAGCTGTGTTCCCCAAAACTATATTGCAAATCACTCTTCTGATCCCTGTTCCCTGGCAAGGTGCAGCACTACACAGCTCTTGTGCCTGTTCTGAACCAACTGACTTGACATTAAAAGCAGGACATTAAAGCATTAGTCCAGCTAAAATGCCTTGTCAACATCATGAGAGCAAAATGGATTATTTAGARGTAACTTAGGTATGTCTCTCAGATTTATTTTGCCACAGTTGCTAGGCATATGGYCTTGTTATTGATCTCATGAGAGTTAGCATCTCTCTAAGTCACTGAGGAGGTGAAGCAAAAAGTGTATTGATTCATATATTTTAAGACCAAAGGGACTATTATGATCACATAATGTTAGTTCCTTCATATCATATAGTGCCATCCAGTAATTCCTGCATCAAACACAAAATGTTTTGGGTGAAACACATCTTTCAGAATGAAAAGTAATCGTTGGTTTCGTTGGTTTTTTTTAAACTCAAATGAKGAAGGAATCATCTCAACAATTTGTTTCTGAAATAATTATCCTTGCTCTTGAAAATCCACAACTTGAAGTTTGAATTTGTCTAGTTTCAGCCTCTTGATACTGTTTTGATATTCTTTCATGTGGAAAATTAAGGAGCTTTTCACTCTCAGAAATCATCCTTTGTAGTGATTTAGGCCATGAACAAGTTGCAGCACTTTCCCTTTATATTCTCTGAATAGAGGCAGATGCTTTATTGAGTTGTGGCTGTAGGAATTTTTGATGATGTGCTACTCAAAATGTAGCTTATCACAATAGAAAATTGTAAGAATAAGGCAAAAAGCCTGGGATGTCAAACATAGCATCAAAAATATCGGTTTCAGTGTAGACTCTTTTTCCATTTCATAATGCACATAATCCACTGCACCCCATAATAAGCATATCAACAAGGTGTTGAATTTTTTTTAAGCTGAAATACATCAGGTCAGTGTAAGGGCCAGTTTTACATCTAGGAACAAAACTAGAACCACCAAGACATGTTTGACTAACTAATTAAATGTACGGTCTTATTCCTTTGGTTCCTATGTTGCTTTTTATAATCTTCCCTTCAGAGAGATCTGACCTAATGGATATTAATGTAATGGGGAGTTTGTCAGTGATGTCTGGATCTTTGAAATAAACCTCGTTATGTCATGCTAAATTAAGTTTTCCTGTTTCTCCARACAAGACATTTGCTTTTTCTTTTTCTTTGTTTTTGTTTTTTTTTGGGTTTTTTTTCGGGGGGGATGCTGTCTCAGCTGTGGAGACCTGGAAAACAAAAAAAGYCTAACAGATCAAGTGGAATAGGGAACTAATTCTGGTATTGTATGAAGAGCAAAATACAGAAGAAAGAAAAGAAATATTGAAGTATGCAGAACAAGATAATCTGAGTACTATGTTTTTATTGAAATGATAGTATGGAAAAATGTGGCTTAGCAAAGCAACATTCCTGTTGCAGAATATTAGTCTTACATGGAGTTACATAAATTCATATATGTTTTATCAAATGCATGAAAGGTCAGGTTAAAACCAACGGTGGAATTCAGAAAAGTATAAAACTATCATGACATTCCCAAGRGCCAAAAGCAGAGCTTCTGTGAAAAGGCACAACTCCACTTAGTCCCAGGTGTGCAGTACAATATTCTGTTTCTGGAAAAAAGAGCCTTGTGTATTACCTTCAGTTAGGCTTGTAGCAAGTGTTAACATTTTAACACCAATGATTCAAGGTTTCCAGACAAGGGCTGTATTTTATGTCTGTTCAGTGTTCATATCAAATGCAGTACAAATAGGCTAAGGCTTGTGGTACCTCATTTTCTGTACAACAATTCTGAAATYTCTGAGACATCGCATTTGGTTAATTTACAGATTTTCCAATAGTCGCTAAGACTGGCTGAATAAAGAAGTGTGAATTATTCTTGCAATTAGCTCTGATACTGAGGCAGAAAATCATCATTGTAAAGTGCATTAAATATGACCTGCAGCTATTTGATCTTGTGTTCTAATCCTCTCAGCTTCTCTAAACTAAACAAAGGTGGCTGGATCAAGACTGAGATGGTTTCATTCCAAGAGAAGAAGAGCATGTGCAAGTCAAGTGGAACAATACTGCCTTTTGTATCATTACTAAATGGATGTCCCTACACACTGCACTGCAGTGATAATCTAAATGAAGAGCTCCATGTATTTGGGACCTCTGAGGCTATACCACTGCCATGTCAGTGAAGAGATGTCACTTCTCTCTATACACTGCAGCCTTTTCCTTGTGCTCATCCCTGTCTCACAATGGCTTGATACTAGTGAAATAAAACGAAAATGTCCTATATTTTTCTGTGACTCATTAGTGTAGCCTTTTGTTTGGTTGCACATCCTTTGTACCCGCAGCTGATGGGAAGTCACTAGGCTAACAGCATCTGCATAGATCCCATTTGGAGAGGACAGCAGACTGGGCCTCTGGCTCTGAATGTGCAAAGAAGCAAACCTAAAAGCAGTCTGCTAGTGGAGCTGATTCTTTTTGTGTGTAAGATGGAGACATATATGACACTTCAAAGGGAAAAGAAACCCCAAAACCCAAATCAGAAACCATTTAGCCTGTTATTCTGTCCCAGTTCTATTTCACATTATTATACCTACCTTCATCCTGTTATCTATGAAATTAATTTGTTGCCCCATAATTTCTAAATTTAAATGTCTGAAATTTACTCTTGTCTGTTGACATGAACTGACGAAGAGCTGCTGCATTTCACTAGCATGTGAATGAAATCATCTATTTCCTTGCTTCCTTCAGCGATGCATTTCAGAACTTACAAAGATAATAGTGTCTGTGGAGCACTTGGAAAGCCTTACACAAAAGGCACCACAACTATGCCAAGAACTACTGTCAATATTAGTGAATCACTTCAGCCACCAAGGGAAAGCAGGCTTCTGTTTTAATACAACAAATCAACCACAGCAATATTTAYCGAGCACTTTAAAGATAACAACAGCTACATAAATAGTAAGAATTATTAAGGTTTCTTTGTGAAAACATTAATTGCATGGTGATAAACAGTATTGCAACTTYTGAGCCCATCTACAGGCAGAATAAGCACCTTTTGGTTACAGGGAACCCAAAACTGAAACCATCCCTCTCTCCAAAGGCTCCGAGATGAAACAAATGCTCCCAACAGGAACGTTTCCATGCYGAAAATCTTGTTTTGGTTTAACAGTGTCTTTTCTGAAGCTGGATTCAACTTCAGCCTGAATGGGGCAGAGAAAGACTTCACTGCCAGTTCTCCACCATGGAGCCCCCCACACAGCCTGTGTGTTGTATCAGCCAGCACTAAGAAGAGYGAGGAGAGAGCAACAAACCTCTCCTGTCAACCTGTGCTAGCCCCACATTTCAAAGGTTGTTTAGAAATAAGAAAGGCCGGACATAGCCCAATATCACTCAAAAAAAAAAAAAAAAGAGGACCTGGTAACTGCATCCTCTTACTCCAAGTGATGGGGAGCAGACATGCATCTTCCCATGGACAGGCATAGCTGAAGAAGCTCTTTACTGAGTAGCTGCTCTCTTTGGGGTGAGACAAAGCTTCCAAGAAAGTACACCTGGCAAAAAGGAGGGGCCACCTGTAGATACCAGACACCTGCACATTGTTGTCTCAGGTTTCTTACTTCAGCTGTTGCAGGATCACTGTTGGCTTTCCTTGTCCTCTCTCCTATGCTCTGCTRTCAGGAAAAAATAAGAGCCCCTCACCAACAGTGGATGCTTCCACATTTTTTAGGAGGACTGCTTGGTTACTAGAGCCTGTCTGATATTAAGAGTATTTGTTGTTGCATGGCTACCGAAGACCTCCTAACGATCATTCACCTCCTTTACCAATATTGAAAGGGCTTTTCACCTTTAGAGTGTGGTTGTTACCAGCTGTTGATCTGTAGAAAATTTAGGGTGAAAGTTCAGTATTGAGGCCAGGCTGCCCAGAGTCCCTCTACTGTTCTCCAAAATAGTGTGTTCATCTTCAGGCCACTGGAAGCTCCAAATAAACCTGTCCTCTTCAGTGTTGTTTGTTAAAGAAGTTAGAGTGCAGTCCCATGTAATGCTGTGCAACTTAAGTTCCCAATAAGGCTCTTGAGATTTCTGCATGCTCAGTCTTTTGCAGAACTTAACCCTGGATACAGTCATCCTCTAAGCATCTTGCATAATTCTTTGGTTCTGTACCAGTTCATCTGCAAGTTTCTGTTAGGCACAACATTATTTTAATTTAAAAATACAGCAGCATAAATTACTAAACAAATAGATTTTTCTTATTACATTGTTGGAAAACTTAAAGCTTTCCTATTTAATGCTGAATAGAAATTGAATAGCAATTCCAGCATGCATAAAAAGGTACACCCAGTTCTGTTCTCTTCACCAGAACACTGACTTCTTACCTAACTTACTCACAGAAAGAATAACTTTATGATTTGATAATGCATAGGGCTAATTTGCAATAAGTAAACTACATTCATTTGTGCTAGCTCACTAAGAGATTTCCTTTTAACTCACCAAAGCAAAAGTGCAACAGTTCAGCTGAATCCTAGTAAGACATTTCTTAAGCAAGAATTATTTTGTTTTCTTACAATCTTCCCTGTCTTCAACTTTTAAAGCAATTCTTCAGTAATTTGCCAATGTTTGAAGGCAGGAGAAATGCCTGGATTTATGTACTGAACTGACGTTTTACCTCAACTCACTGTAAATTAATGTCTAATGTTTTTGTGGCTAACAGGACATGGTATATACTGTTTATACTGCAAAAATTACGGGGTTTTAATTTTACGGGGTTTCTTACAGCAACATGGTTACAACATAGCTCTTGACAAACCACTTGCAATTTGCACTACCTTCCCCACACAGACACTAGTAGCATGTCTAAGCATCTTAACCACAGCAAAGGCCAAACCTACTGTTCAGACTTCATTTTCCATGTCTGCATTAATTAGTGGGCCTGTTCAGGTATGGCTACATGTAACTCTCTCACCAATTGTTGAAATACCTGTACACTGTGCACTTCTCCCTTAGCTCCTGCCTCAGACCTGGGGAATGAGTGGTTTGCATAGTAGCTGTGGGTACTAAACCAGTGTCACATATCTGGGTGCAGAACATACAAATACCACTCGTGTAGCATCTGTGCTGTTTGTTGTGCCCCACGGCTGAATTTCTGATGTACTTGCACCGGTGGAAAAACGCCCTGGTTGGTTTGCTCAGCAACCAGTCCTCCCCTACCCACAAAAACGCACATATGCAGATGGTGAGGTTGGGGAAGGATCCCCATAGCACTGCACAGGCATTGCATAATCAACTGCTCCGCTGTGTTTCTGTTGCTGGACAGATTGGCAGATCAAGGTGCTACAACTGAGAGGACATTTCCTTGCTTTTTGTTTGGTTGGTAGCTTTTGGCATAATTTGTAATACTCTTGATTATTTTCATGGAGCTTCATGTAGTAGCAAAAATATTACCTAAGCCCTGGGCTGGCAGGAGGACTTTTCCTGTTGTGATGTCACAGGTGGGATCTCACCTCTAGTCTCATGTGGCACTTGGAGGCAGAGAGGAATGGTCACTGTCAGCAAAGGGAGGGCAGGAGTGTCATGGGCCACTCTACAACCAAGTGAATCCAAACAGCTGCAAGGTCTGGGCATCCTTCTGGCACAAGGGCCGAGAGCTCCTGACCCACACTGTTACAGGTGTGTGACCATGACAGCGTGGGGATGYGTGTCTGAAGCAGCAGGAGTGCTTGCCTGTGCCGGGATGTGTGGGGGAGCAAATGTCGGTGCTGGGATCGGTGGGATCCTGGAGGACAGGCAGGGCTGCGGTGCAAACGCAGCTCCTGGGCCAAGCCCTGCTCTCGTCATGGTCCCGTGTTCAGCGATGCCAGGCGGAAGCCCCAGCCCGTGGCGACCCTGTGGCAAGGGCCTGGTGCGTTCAGGGAGTRTGTACTGAACAGGCTAATCAGTTCTGCAAACTGTTCCAACCTAGGATTACTGTCATGCTACTTGTGGTCAGGGCACATCTCTGTCAAACTGCATCTGCTACAGGGCTGCATTAGCTTTTCCTTTGCTTTTCCTTTGCACGGAGAAGTCGGAGGATGCGTTCATTTTTTGTTAGTTCTGCTGGCAGTTCATTTGCCTGGAACAAAGAACCCTTGAGGTTAGCATAGCAGAAATGAACAAGTATTTCTCAATCATGGTTGAAAAGCATTAAACTCTACAGAAGATGGTACTGGGCATTATAATGACATGGGTTTTTTTCTAATATTGTCTCCACCACTGCTGAAGATATCTTAAGAAACCCATCTTTCAGTGTTCAAGTCTCAATTAAGTCTTCAAAATAATACCAGCGTGGAATTCGAGACACAATTTTGGTAACATAAAGCATTTATAATGAAGCTATTTCTGAAAACCAGTAGTTCTGTCCTGCAAATATGTCATGCCAAATGGCATGTTATTTACAAAAAAAAAAAAAAAAAAATCAGTAGGAGAGGTACCAGCCACAGACTTTCTCATACTGCACACCCTGCTTCTGCAAATCACTGTCAGTAGCATAAAAATCTTGTGCATTGTTTGGGTTATAGTATCAAACCAAAATGTCTATTAACACGGACTACTCTGTGAGTGACATTAACTTTGCTGCCATCAAGTGGAATGATGCAGAAATTAACAGCCACAGATTTTATATTAAATGACCAAAATATTCACAAGGTAYGTGCTGGATTACTTGTATTACGAACTTTGGCTCACCCAGTCATAAACCATAAGTCATATGTTTTATGTTATATATCAGTTATATATCAAACACCAACAGCAAATAGTTCAGAAACACATGTCAGAGGAAGACATATTCATGGAAATTGTCAAATGTAATGTTAAAACACCTCACAGGATAAAACCAAGGTAAGTTTTCTACAGAAAATTTGCTGTTATCAAAAGAATGGACCACTAATTAAAAAACCTAAGGGATTTACAGTGAGATATGTGAAAGATGCATGTAATTTGGGATTTTTTTTTTTTTTTTTTTTTTTTTGAATTAGCAATGCCCTGAATTCTACACAGAAACATGGCCTGCCCCCCACGTCCATGGCACACACGGCTCCACGGCTCAGTGCTTCCCACCTGGTCCTCGCCTTGGAGGATGGCGTGCCAGGACCTACCTTGTTCCTCAGGCATGGATCCGCTCCTGCCTCAAGGAGCAATGCCACTGTCCTCACATTGCCACTCAGGACGGCTGCRTGGAGAGCAGAAGTCCCATTCTAGGAAATGCCAGCAGAAGGGTTTTTACCGTGCATGGGAAGAAAGGAAAAGGCAGTGAAACACCAATKATTGCAAGGAACAAAACTACAGGGAGGAAGAAGTAACACAGATGAGATTAGGTCATCAAAGGCATAGGGTCTGATTTAGGGTGCTGGCAGGCTAGTAGGCTATGAAGGAGGTGATTTTAAATTCTTTAACGAAAATGAGAGTCAAGGTCACTTTACCACAGCAATATTTCCTTTTTAAAATTACCCTTGTCAATAGATCAGAGGTGAAATGAACACAGCACTTGTTTCTGCCTGGAAAAATCAGCCATTAGCAAGTGAAACAGAAGCTCAAGCAGTAATGGAAGCCATCTGTGCATGTTATTTTCTTTCTCTGATGATTAATGGCCTCTGTGTCAGACAGCTGACTGGTGGGGGGTTTTACGGCTGGCCTTTTGTTTGTGGTTGCAAACTGACAGTTCAAATAAGTGTGGAAGCTATTTCATACTTGAAATTGATAACTAAGTTAATGCCACCTACTTTTTCAAGTACATTAAGTTTGCCAATCAGTTGCATTCACAGAGGCTATTAAAGTATATGATTTATAGACACATAAAATTAGGTCAGCCATTAAAAAGCAGCTTCCAAATATCTTTTATTTTTCAAGTCACCTTATGGATTCCTAGGAAAACAAAACTGAGTAGAGAATCTACTCACAACAGATCTATTAGGACACTGTTTTGCTGACTAAATGCAATAGAGGGCTGGGTATAACGCTAAAAACTGCACCATCAAGAACAACCGACTTACAGTGGAAATAAAATCAGGTGACAAAAAGCAGAATTTCTTCTATGATGCAATGTGTTTCCTCATTCCAGGAATTAAATTCACAGTTTTGTTTGAAGATTAATTTGTGTTGCATTAAGGCTAAATAAGATAATTTCATTTTTGTCTTGACTTTTTTTTTGGGCTCAAACTTCTATCATCCACCACTAGAGTAGTCATAAATGCCAGGTCTTTCATCAGACCCTTTTCCYTCTTGTGTTCTGCCTAAAAATCTCTGTGTTTCACTACCAACCTTCAGCAGGCCAAGCGTGGGAGAGAATTTCAGCAACTCTTCTATCACATTGTTGTACCCTTTAATGGCAGCCTTCAGTAAAGCAGTTGTACCATCCTTTAAAAGAAAGAGGAAGGTCAGTTTAGTTGTCACCAAAGAATATCTTATATATTAGGACACTTCTGATTTTTCTGCATTCCCCGTGGCTGGAGGGAGATGGCAGCTCTCCCCAGGCCTCTGACAGGAGGGTCTCCTCTGTTCATCATCTTTGAGAAGTCACCCCCACAGCATGTGCTGTTGGTTTTAGGATACCTGGAGGATTGTTCCTCTGGCAGGTGGAAACTTCAGGGTAAAATGAACCAGTGACAGCATATGTCCTCTTTGTCTCTCAACTATGTGGACATTTCCATTCCCTTATTCCAGGAGGTACCTTCAGGAAGCTGTCCCAGACACAATGGGAAAAACAAAACCTGTGGTGGGACTTTGCAACCTGGCAAACAGGACGGACTCTGGGGACACCAGGCCTCCATCCAGGCAGACTAACAGCCCCCCAAAAAGCTAGGAGGCATCAAGCTGCAGACAGAATGCAGGAAGTGCCACTCACATCCCGCGCGGCGTCTCGCTCAGCTCCCCGGAGCAGCATCACTCGCACCACCTCACTGTGACCCATCTGCGACGCAATCCACAAGGGAGCTGTCCCGTCCTGCAAACAAAACAAGACTGCTGATGGTTTCACTCCAACGTCCTGTGCCCTCTGGTATTTTACTGCCCAAGCCTACTGGAATGGTTGTACTTAAATTACTCAATCAAATCCTGCATCACAAGGGGACAGATGCAGAGCAGTGTCCAAAAGCACGTCTGGGAGGTTGGTGTGTCAAGTTAGAACACCTTCAGTTTGTGGAGTAGAGCCACTCTTACCTGCTTCCTCTTGCATAGTTGGCTGGAAATGTGCACTGCTGTGTGAACAGTTAAAGCCCAGTTAGGTACCAGCCGTGCCTAAAATACACGGGGAAGTTTGAAACATAAGGGCTAAAGGTATCCTGTGTACTTTGAGCTCTAAGTGGTTAGATGTGACAGAAGATACAGACAAACCTCAGCATGCACAGGCACATTCTGCAGCTGAGTATCTGTACATAGGGAGTGAAAGTTGTTTACAAAACTAGGGACCAATGCAAAGTGATCACCAACTTGCAATATTAAGTTACATCATCCACCCTCAGGGAATCTGGTAAAAACATCCTGCCTTACAGTGATGGTGAGTATTTCACAAATCTTTTATTTCAAGAACTCCACTAGAAAACAAGGCAATTATCAAGGAATCCAGCTTGAAATAATCTGCTTTGGAAAAATTGTTCTGTACAATCATTTTTTGAGCACAAAACCTCAGAAAATAAAATGCACATTCAGAGTATGCTAAACTTTGTGATGGATTTCCATCTCAAATGTAAGGGGGAGTTTAAGCACCAGAAGTATTTCTCACTGCAAGCAGAATTTAGCTTTGTGTCTTTTCCTTTTTTTGATTCTAAGTGGCCTGAYTCTCCAGACTGCAGGAGAACTCCAGCAGTTATGTGGTGCCAAACTGATTCTCGTGGGCCTTTAACAAAAGGCTTTGCCTGTATGGACTTCAACACAAAAGTGAGRCCTCATGTAGCAGGGTGCCTGCTTCTGCCTTCAGGGCTTGCCAGTTCCCCTCACCACGCTCCACAGCCTGAAGGCTTGGCCCAAAAGAGCAAGACAAATTATACTGAGACTTTAAAAAAAAGCCTTAATGAGAAGTTTCAGGAGAAATGAACTTTTTACGTTAAATAAAATATTGCCACCTTGATCAAAAAAATAGTCTCCTCAGTGCCAGCTGCAAGTTCCTATGACTTGCTCATGCGATCCAAAAAACCACTGTTGAACCAGTTCTCTGCTTTCTGTGGGCTAGTGACTTAATCCTTTAAAAGAAACAGAAAAGTTATTTCTTGCTTTCATATAATGTCCTGGGCTTCCCTTTTTCTGATTCTGGGAAGGAACAAATGCACATCCTGAGATCTTCGGTATTCTCAAATGGTGAGGAGCATGATCTTTGCCCACCTTTGTATAATTTTTCTATAAATTAACTCATTGAAATTACTGACTGTCTTCACTGTGGTATGTATCCTGTTAATACAATGAGAGTTCTTTGTGATTCAAAAATAAGAAAAGCTGTCTTGTATACAGCGTGTGTGATGTTAGTGTGATGGCAAAAACTGTTCTTTTCCAATTTATAGTGTTTTCCCTACCAGTAAGCTGATGCTTCATAGTTTTCTTATCTTCCCCCACCAGAGGGCTCTAGAAAATAGCAATAGGTGCACTGAAAAAGCCTGTAAAACCTGGAAAATATCTGAGAGCAGCCTACACAATTTAAGCTGCGTGAAGAACCAATGCTGTGCAAATCCACGCTTGTATTTAAACAAGAAATCCAAACACAAACTCAGCACAGGGAACATAACAGCTTTTCATACTCACAGTGAATTTTGTAAGAACAACTATTTTCAGGTATAAATGAAAAGGGCAAAAGGAAATACAAATCATCTTCAGTACCTGAGTTATAGGATAGAGACAAAAGTACATTATGAGAAAAAGTGGCTGTCTTGGAGAACTTAGCCTGAAGAGGAGAAAGATAGTGAAGTCGATGATGGGCTTACATTGACTATGGTCAGCTTCTTTCTCTTAAGTGAACACCATCTCGTATTCAGGTTTATGCAAATATGTATAATATTTTTACGGAGTAGATGAGCTTTCTGCCCATTTTCAGGTTGGTGAATGATGCAAAGCAGATACTACATTTTACTAAAAAAACACTTGAGAATTCATGTGTAAACAGGTATTAGAGCTTGGAGTTGAGTCAGGAAGAAAGTGAGAACAGGGAAAGATGCAGTTCAAAAACTACTTTCCTTTCCTTGTGGCTCTGCCCACCCAGCAGACTGCAGTCCAATACATTCCTAGGACAATGTTAAACACCCCGTATGTTTGTAAGCTGTTCTTTTTTCCACATTTGATTACAAGCTATAAGATATAAGAGATATGGACAACACCTTATTATATCCAGCACCCAGAAGTTCCAAATATACTCTGACTGAAATTACTGATGTTCTTTCTCTTACCCATTAACTAATGACTTTGCTTTGCAGCTTTGAAACTCAACTTTTGCTTATGGCTTGAAGTTTCAGAAAAGGCCAGGCTAGGGTAGGAGATGAAAGACACCTCGAATTCCCAGTTGGGATTTCCAGGGGCAGAGACCCCCTACTCTCAGGCTACTCAGTGTCATCTCCTCCAGTGCTCTGCCCATTAGTCCACTTGCACCACTACACCTAATTTGCTAATATCAAATTTCTTGCTTGTCTGAAGTGCACTCTGTATAGGTTTACTGGCTTACATGTATGTGYAATTGCATATCATGTGCTAAGAAAAAAAATCACTAATTTTCAGATTATTTTGAATCTGCTTAGCCAGCCAGAATAAAGCCTGTTGGGACACAGGCTGCCAAAACAGCATTGGCAAAGAATCTTACAGCTTTGTTTTGTGAGTTGAAGAAGCATAGAACATCTCCTGTACCAGGCTTCAGACACTGCCCCCAGCTCTGTCTAGACAAAAAGATGACAAAAGAATTCCTGCCTGGCTCCTCAATATTGGCAAGAATGGAAGGGAGTTACAACCCAAGAGAAATGACGTTGCCAGGGAAGAAACTTTCCGGGAAGCTTCACTATTTGGTCTTGTGAGAGCTGAGCTGGAGGGCTTGCATATGGACAGCCAGGACCATCCAAAATGCTCTGTGGTGTCAGAAGCACCCCCATGGGACTGGGAGGTGGGACACCAGACTGACAGGGAACTGGTACCCACTGCAGCAGCAGGAGAAGACATACAAGGCAGATGCACACGTGCAGGTTCACGCATTAAGCCCCCAAATTCACAAGATAGGAAGGAAAATCTGGACACCGTGAGGAGGGAGAAGCATGAACTCACACCTGGCACTCTGCAGCCCTGTTTTCGAGGTAATGTTGCCTGGAAAAGTTTCCTATCACAGTGAGAGCAATGTAGCTTGTAAATGAGAGAGAGTTGTCTGGCATCAAAACTGCCCCTTCTAGAGCTACATTCCTCATGACCAACACACCACCTTCTAACAGAGTACAAATCCATTTGTTAGTAAGACAGAGACTGAAGTCCATCCAACCATTACTTGACTAATTAAACAGTAAAAATGTTCCATTTGTTAAGGAAATGTTTCAGATTACAGTGGGCCCAAATACAAATGCCACGCACTTATCCAGGCATAATCTTAGCAGGGATCGGAGGTACCCTCAAGCAAAGTAAGCCTGTCCTGCTGGAGATGAAACAGGGGAACCATGAGGAACATTCACACAGAGACAAGTCTTTGCCTCAACTGAGATTTAAAAATGCCTCGTGAAACATTGTGTTGTAGAAATTGGATTAGAGAGCTAAAAAAATAGTGTCAGAAAGAATTAGCTGCAATATAATTACAGATAGCAGAATACAGTGTTAATGGCAACATGGTTCAGCTAAATCTAAGGCTCCCCAACTCTATTTTGACTTACTCAAAAGGCATTAATGCATACCTTGGTCTCTGCCTCTACACTGATCTTTTAGACTGTGTTAATTAACAGCTTTTAACATTTCTTAATCTTTTTCTACRGAGACAGTGTGGAGGCAACCTAGGAGCAGCTAATGCATCAATCCAGAGAGTAGCTGTCAGGACAGCTCTGGTGCTGGGAGGTGCGGGTAGGGGCAGCAGGAAAACTGTTTTAGTTTAGGCACTTAAAATACTAATCCTCTTTCCTTACACCACAGCTAGGAGTGTACACAGACCTACACATRCAGCAGAAGCACATAGATCAATCTCTGTTGCCAGGCTATGATTTGTCAGGCTTTTGGTGTAGATGACAGGAAATACTGAAAATACCTGGCAAAGCTTGTCTCATGCCACGTTGTCCACTGTTATTAGAGTTTTTGCACTCATTTGCTCTTGCCTGCTGCTTTTTCACTTGCTGCAGTCAGTGATCACAGCCACCTGGCGAACATGCATGACTGATTGCAAGGACAAGACCTGATCCCATCAATTTCAAATGTGCAGTGAAGACCCAGGACAGCTACCTTGCCTGCAGGGTTTCAGCAGACCACAGGGGAGGTTGTCTCAAAGCAGGYAGAGATTCCTGAGAAGCCCTGTCTCTAATCAAACATCTCTACTTGCTGGGTGTAAAACTACCTGTGCAATTCCCACATCTGCCTGTTTAGGCACTGATTTTAGAGTCAAGAAACAGCTGAACGATTGAGAAACCCTTTTATTTGGAAACCAAGAGAGCTTTTATACATGTGTCTGTACACCAAGTATGCTTACCTATCCCATAGGTGTTAGTTTAACACCTAGAAAGCATCTTGCACCCTTACATAACACCAGCATCCTTAAGGGTGGATCCAACCCATAAGCCTCTAGCAGAGACCTCTGAACCAGCCACAAATCTAGCTCACACATATCATTTAATGGTCAAACAACAGCCCCACCACTTGAAGAGGAGCTAATTTCTTGCTTACAGCTGCCACTGGTCATATGGGTTTGCAAGATCAGGCCCACTAGAGCAACTAGCTGGAAATGTGGAGAAAGGCTTTCCACGTGTATCAAGAACTTCCAGAGATGAAGGTAACACTCATGCTTGGGCTTCAGAGTGCACAGGGATGACACAAAGTCAAACAAACAAACAAGCAAAAAGTAAAACTAAAAATAAAAACTTTTCTCAAAGATCAACACCAAAGCCGCAGTACTGAAGGCCTGGAGATTTCAATATACAGAATTTAATTTAGTTCCCCCTAGAGCTCCCAGATTTTTAAAAGCTTTTCAAAGGATTTCGAAAGGAACTCAGGGATGTGCCAGGCTGTGTAGACCTTCWCAAGTAACGTGGTACAACAGAAACAGATTGGTAGTTGAAAGAGGTAGTGCAAGGCCATTATATGAACATTACATACAGCTGGAGGATTTTATTTTGATTCAGTTTGGTGCCTGACCCAAATGTGCAAGTGGTTCAAACCTGTTCAAAGGAGCACTCAGTGGTTTGATCTACTCTAGAATCAYAGAATCATTTAGGTTGGAAAAGACCTCTCGGATCGAGTCCAACCATTTACTCACTGCTGCCAAGTCCACCACTAAACCATGTCCTAAGTGCTACATCTACACGTCTTCTAAATACCACCAGGGATGGTGACTCATAGGGTGTAAGGTCCAGACCTAGAACACAGCTTTCAGTTTCACTTCTTCCAGAAATGATCTAGGTTGCATGCAAGCAGAAATGACTGAGGTACTGACTTCAACATTACCAATCTGAACTAAAACACAGAATGTGGGCTTAGCCACCAACTGTCTTCCAGTGTAACACCTCCATGGGAACCTGATGCCTGGAAAAAATTCCAGTGTTCATTTTTCATAACTGTAAAAAATTAGAACCCAGCTCTGCCCTGAAGTGTTGATCATACCTGCCGTGGCTGGTTAACCTTTGCTCCGGAAGAAAGCAGCAATCGGATGACATCCAGGTAGCCTCCTTGTGCTGCCAGGAAAATTGCAGAAGCTCCATCCTAAGAACAAACACATCCATCCTATGCTGTGTTGAAGTGATGTCGTTTTTCCATGCAAAACCAAACCAAACTGAATCAAGTKCTCATTCTTCAGTCGATATGCTGTGTAACAGCAGATACACAGCCAGACTCAAKAAATAACTATGAAAATCCAAAGTCTAGATCATAATAAACTATGGCAACATTTTAATTCGGTATKCCTAAGTACTGTCTCCCATCATATATCAAACACAGCATTACATCYTGGCTCTGGAATACCAAGAGGCTAGTTCATTGAACTATTTATCTATATACCCAGAAATTAATTCCTGTACATCAATATAGGTTCATTTAGCTTTACTCTGTTCATGCAGAAGTGTTCTGCTACATGTGTACATGGTGAAAACATGTAAAGTACTTTGCAAGATTGCAAKCTCCAGCACTGAAGTCTGCCCTTGAGGCTGAAGGAGTAAGGACTGTGCCATACCACTGTGCCACCCCAGGAACCACCACGCTACAGCTCTGGCACATCTTGTAGAAGAGATTACACCTGTAATATAGTAATCTAAAACTATTTCGCAGCCCTGTCAGAAATCAGAATTTTCCTGCAAAAAGCTTGTGAGAGAATAAATTGTGAAAAAATATAGGGTTTTATTTTTCTTCAACATGTCTTTCAAGTGCAGATGTTCTCAGAATTTTACTTCATAGAAACCTCTTCCTTAGGAAAAAAATTAAAAATCATATTTCATTAGGTGTTTTTGATGAAACATTTTCAAACAACATTATAATCCATCTAGGCAACTAGAAGTAGAAACCTGTATTGAGGGTGGGACAGGTGTTTACCTATCCTATATCCACAGCACTCAATACAGGATGTGCTGGGACAAGTTTTCCCAGGAAATGAGGCTCTTTTAGTTTAAATAGAGATATGAATTATCCCCTTCACTGCATCTCAGATGTGCAAGTACACATCTCATGCCAACTCAGACAGATGYTTATCACAAAATACAGGAATTTTAGTGAAAGCCTCTTGTTGACCTTGTTGGCGTACCACTATGTTGGGACTGAATACTGTTGTCTGCAGAGAAAGTGCTTAGCTACTCCTCTTCCTGAAAAACTCAGCAAAGACTTGGTGAAGCATGAGCTGAATATAGTGCCTTAGGGCCTGAATTTTTAGGGACTGAATTTAGGATGTTTGACATTGATTTCAAGACAAATGTCCTGGTAAACAAAAGAGGTGTCTGCTGGCACTGTAAGTGCCTGCCTCTGGGCTCTCTGWTGGGCTGTTTTCTCTGGTTGCTATGTGAATATATGAAAAGAGGTGATGGTATCTGAGCCTTTGAAGGCTTCCTCCAGAGACAGGTATAGTGAGAACACTTCAATTTAGAAAGTAAAAAAGGTTGTGTAATATTAAAACAACTTTTTACTGTAGCATCAATCAAGATGGAGAACCTTGCATTCCCTGGCACCTATTTGGGTTTGAATTGTTTGGGTTTGAATTGATGCTGTTTTGAGAAAGCTGTTTTGAGGCTATAACATATTTCTGCAAGAAATACTGTTTAATTTTGTCTTCTGCTCTCCTGACCCCTCACATGAGTCAGTTTAAGATTAACACATTGATCTTGATGGTTTTGGGAGGAGTACTCAAATATATGCTCAAAATCCCTCTCATCTGGCTGCCTGACAGCGAAACTGCCATCCAGATACCACTTTACAAATGCAGTTTGGCCATGTCGCACAAAAGGAGGCAGGCAACACTTGTTTTCAAGAGATTGTGTACTTATTTTATTACATAGSTGTTTCTGACTGGCATTGCCCAAAGTCTGTGTGCAATAAAAGTATCTCTCTAAATCCAATTGCAAATATTGCTCATTCCCAGGAGAGACGACAAGGAAGTTATTTTACTGCCTTGACCTCTGGGTAAGAGTCTGCAGGTGTGGCAGCATGGCTATTTTTAAACTGAGTGGCAACCCGTGGGATTACCCTGCAGAGGAATGAATCACTGCCCTCAGATCAGAAAGACGATTCCTATTTGCAGAGCAGTGAGGGTGGAGCAGCCTTCTTTACAAGTGAGGGGTGAGGCAGCACTGAGGGTGGGACAGCCCTACAAGCATGCACAGTCCCCAGCGTGTTGGTGGCTTCTGCAGTCACCAGTTCTAGGCTCCCGTGCAAACATGTAGGAGCTGGGAGCGCAACAGCATCCTGCAGATCCAAAGCCAATGGAAAAAACTCATATATCTCAGGGAGACAACTTCCTCTTTGTCAGTCTTGAGTGCCCTGGGGTAGGAAAGAGTGGTGGGAAGCAGAGGCAAAATCTGCTACTCGTTTCTGTTGAATGCCGAAAAGCTCAACTTATCTGTGTCTCTGTTGGAGTAAATTAAATCCAGAGCTTCATTGGTTCAATCCAACTTTCCGAATAGCCAGCTAAACAACATCAGTTCAGCCACTTTAACTGTACTTTGCCCAAAACACTGGCAAACTGGAGATTCACAAATACCAAATAACATAATTTTAACTGGTATTTTAAAAACCACTTTGAAGACATTCAAAGATTTTAATTTTTACTACTTTTTCTGGCAGAAAACTGATGTACCTCAGAGGCTTTAGAGCTATTCACTGTTCTGCAAATCATGGTAGAATACGACATGGTCTTTTGTCCAAGGCTAAGGGGTAGCACAACTCTGTTCCAGATTTGGTACATATCCTTCAAACAGATGACAAACCAAAAGGCAGCCAAAGAATCTTTTCTGATTTTGTGCTACTTCTCTAAGCATCATGAAAAGCAGACAGTTAACAAAATTCACGTCCTAGAAGAGCAGAGTACTATAAAACCACAAGGTTTGGCAAATGCCTCTCTGTGCTGGAGTCCGGGTGTCTGATGTTGTCCAAGCAACAGCACATTTGTTCCACCACCACCATTGTCAATACTGTGTGTGTGTCAAATAACTCACATAAAGTTGATCATGAATGTTGGCACCGTGCTTCAATAGAGTTTCCACTACTTTTGCATGCCCGTACTGACAAGCAGCCAGAAGAGCCGTACCTCCATCCTGTGAAAAAGCAAAGAATGGGTACAGTCAGGTGAGAGGGCAGGTGCTGGACTGAACATCACCATAAAAAAAGTGCCAAACTTCAAAACTTTTCAGAATTTAGCTCACAGCAGTTATGCAATGAGTAGCTACTGAATCTTTCATAACTTTAATGCCAAGTGTTGCCATGTAAATCTTTCAACTTGGCTCTCTCACTATAAACATTTTTCTTTTCAATTTTAGGGAAGGACAAGAACTAAGAAAATTCTGCTTTTTGTTCTCTGTCTTTTGCCTTGTCATTAGAAGTTTTGCTCCCTTCACAACTGCAAGCTCCTCCATGTCTCTTCCTTTTACAGCCAAATCTGTCATGCCTGCCAARCTCTTCCCCCAATGGAAGGACAGCACACCTTTCTGCTGCTCCAAAGCCTGTTGATCATCTGCTCTTCTTTGGCCAGAACCTTGTGCCCTGTTTTGTCCTGCCTCTCATCTGTGGATTGTTGGCCTGAAGATGAGTAGGGAGGAAGCATTTTAAAGTATGCTAGCTAACTGTGGAAGTGTGAGCCCGACCAAAGGCATGACTGTCAGTGAAAGCCCCATTACTTCTGCTTAAGAAGCAATCCCTGCAGATAGGATCAATCCTACGCAGTTAGAGTTGCTGCACATCACCACTAAAGGGAGACCTAGGCACGTGTATCAAACCCTGCTTGTGGAAACACTCCCTTGGGAGCCATCTGAGAAGGGAAACACCTCAGTTGCTGGCCATTGACTCCAAACCGGCTGAAACAGCTGAGACAGCAAATGTGGGTCTTGCCATCTTAAGTGTGCTGTGCCCCACTCAAAAATTACCAGTATTTCTGACACAGATATGGAGCGAAAGTTCTTATCTTCAGTCTGGGATGGCACCATGCCATTGTGCAAAGATGATGCACATCCCAAAAGGTCCACATGACAGGTCTTCTCTCTCCTTCCCTGCCTTCTCCCAGTCTCAAGCCTCTCCTCCACAAGATAGCCTATCTATAGTRTTTCAGATAAATGTTTTCTAGAGCTGTTATTAATGTGGACACAAGACTGTTTTCCCTTAGACTTCTCYGAAACAGCTCCATAGTTATGTCTGAAATTTTCCACATAGGCTGCAAAAGAAATCACAGCTTGAGTGATCAAGTGGATCTTTTATAATGGGAAGTGCCAATCAAATTTATTAATCAGTGGTGCACTTTCATGGCTATAATAGCCTCATGAAAACTCAAGCTCTGACATGACTGAATTAACCCACAGGCACTGTTTATAGCTACCCTCAAAACCTCATATTCACCCATCCTGC
This sequence comes from Amblyornis subalaris, assembly GCA_018881555.1. Lineage (NCBI taxonomy): Eukaryota > Metazoa > Chordata > Aves > Passeriformes > Ptilonorhynchidae > Amblyornis > Amblyornis subalaris. The sequence continues at coordinate 12,148,068 of JACAXG010000001.1, read as the reverse complement.
CTACAAGATTGAAAAGACAGGAAGGCTTGAGTGTCAGCAAAGTCACAGATGCGAGGCTATTGTGCGACAGTTTAAGAATTGCCTATTAATTCTGGATTATTTGAGTAAATACAGTGTGTAATCAGGTCAGTGGAGTTAAGTCTCTCTTATGAGAAATTAGACTTTCCTGCCAAATTAAACTACCATAATTTAATGGGAACTGCTGGAACAAAACACAAAAGCAATCACAATTGTGCCTGGATTCAAAAACATCTTATACACGCTTAAAAGACAATGGAAAAGCTAATAACTTCGTGAAACCTATTTCCTCTCTCTGACCAGCTGAAAGCCACTTTGCTCAAGTGACTTACCAGRTCAAAGGGCTACAAACAAAAACAACAGAGACATTTTTAAAGACTCTTTACCTGAAGGAATTTGAGAGAGAAAGGTTAGTGAATTAAGAAGAGAAACTGTGCTATTCAGATTGGAGGTCCTCTGTGGAGAGGCAGGGAAGGACAAGTTTTAGGAATCTTAAAAATATTGAAATTCCCAGTATGGAGGGTAAATAGACACTCTCAGTTAGYTGGAAAAAGTTTGTTTATTGCTTTATGGTCTGGCTTTTGTTTTCTAAAATTCTTATGTTCTCAACAAACTCYTGTTATTTTTAGAAGATTGTTTGGTTATTAACATAATTTCTGTAGGGWACCAAGTGACAGGTCCCAAATAAAAGACAGGCCTGCAAAGCTAACCACAGCTAGCACAGCAGAGCTGAGGCCCAATGCTTGGAATCCAAATGTTTGATCCCATCTTGGAAGATGTGACAGCTTGGGGTTTAAGAAGGGCAACACTGTCCCAAGATATGCCTAATTAAAAAAGGGGATCCTGATGAAGTGTTTGGTTCAATCCAGTGAACAGTAGATAGATAAAATTTTTTTGAAAGAATAACACAATTCCAAAATACACTGTTTGGATAGTTCAGACTAGAGTGACCATGTTTTCCTAGATGAGAGTCCAGCAGTTAGAAAAAAAGCATTGGATAGTCCCCAGTTCCATCTGTCCACTCTGAATCAAACATTTACTGGGTCAGAGAGAACTGGGTAACAAATCCTGGTCTCAAAGATTTGGTCCCTGATCAGGAAGACAACTGAGCTCAAAGACCTGCTCTACCGTGTGTCTCATGTATGAAGCTGAATACATTCAACAGAAGGAACTGGAATTCCTCTGCATGCTCTGAGATGGGGGTACCACTGTGAAAAGTCAGATATACTTCTTTCTGTAAGAAAGGGAAGTTGAGGGCAGGAACCTTTTCCACTGACCATGTGGTAAGACAGCACTTAGTTAAATCAAGGAACTGTCAAAAAGTGTGAAAGTCCATTGTTTATTAGATGGAGAAAACTCAGTTCCCCTCTTGCCCCTACTGAGCTTCCATCTGACTTTCTCTTACACTTTACTCCAGCAAGCTCTAGCTGAAGCCCCCAATGTTTTACACACCATAGAGAAGGCCGATAAGTTGTGGGGCATAAAAAAKAAAGTAAATGACAGAGTTTAAACATCCCTTTCAGCCATGTGATTCCTCCTTTCCTTTTTGGCTTCAGCTGAGTTACRTAAAAATCTGAAGCAGCGTCTTTGGTACTGGCAAGCCTCTTGGAAACTCTGAGCTGGGCAGCAAGTGGGAGCTGGACGCGTGAGCAAGCCCTGAGGCACTCCTGGGAGTATTGCCCTTCTGCAGTGGGCAGGAGGCTGTCTGTGCAACCTCTGAGACAGGGTACATCACGTTGCGTTCGTTTCTTGCTCATGTCCTGCTTTCATGACACAATGAAGCTTCTATTAATCCTGCACTGCAAATGTTTCCATCTCAGATAGGAGACACTTCTCTTAGCTACCTTTGCAAATCTTCCCTGAAACCTGTTTTCTTCCCTCACCAGAGTCTGTCCTCCTCTCTGACAGCACATAACAGCAGCTGCCAATCTCCAGTGCAAGCACTTGGAACAGCAGCACCGGGTAAGACCACACTAAGTGATGTAATGTCCCTGTCTATTTGCCTATCCCTTTCCTCTGTCATCATCACGTGAAAGTAGCTCAGAATTACACATTGTTTTACCATCTCTTAAATATGTTACAAAGGAGGGGAATTGAGCTGCAATCACAACCTGCTGAAAAATAGCCTCTGACATAGTGTTCAACCTGCAATACTGCTCAGAAAAYATGCCACCATGCAAAGCCATTCTTTTAAGAACTTACATGCTTATAACATGTATCAGAATAAAAGAAAAAAAGTTTCAATCTATGTTAAATATTTCTATGGATGTCAGACTGGGACAATGCAGAATTATATATATATATATTATATATAATAATTAACTTCAACAGTACTATTTATTCTCTTTACAACATCAGCATTTATTGCTAATTACTTTATTATACTGTTTTAGAACATGTTTGCCTGCCATAACAAATATAAATTCTTTACAATACAAGGCTTAACAAGATTTGCATGCCTGTGTTAAGATAGTTCTCCAGAACTCTCATATATGAGTAACAAATGTAGTAATTACARTTTAGAGATAAGTGCATGAAAAAGATGTTGGACTTTGTATTTCYTTGCCTTAAAGCCTCTGTTTTCTAGGATGCATTCAATTTGCTTTCTTATTTCAATTCCATGTCTTCATTTATAATAATATATATATTCTTTGCAAATTCATTAGTTTTCCACTGCCCTTTAAAAACAGCCAGGATCAGCCATATATTTTCCAGTGCTGCTCCCAACTGAGTGCCTTAGTGAGAAAATACCTTATCCCTAGCCTGAAAAGGCATATTTTGTCGACTATATTGTTTCTGGGGTTTGGGAGCAATGGAGGAGACTGTCACCCTGGTCACCTGTTAACAGAATAATGGAATAATTCCAAGCTATGAAAGCCACACTATTAAGTCAGAAAATTGAACTGATATAAAACCATGCTAGCAGGCCAATGGAAGATGTGGACTGTCCGGGCACTACACCTCACTGGTGCCTCCTGCTCAGGCACACACTGCTGCACAAAGTACAAGCTAGTTTCCTATCCAGCCTCAGTCTAAAAATTCAGTGGGTTACCAAAGTGCAGTCTGAAAGCTGTAAACACTTGGCTGGGTCTAGATCTTAATTTCAGAAGAGCTGCAGTATCCAAGCAAGGAATGAGTGAAAGAATCAACATGGAAATTTCCAGGATAGATTCCAGCACCAGATCTATCCAATAGGATTTAGCAAAGCCCTCATACTACTGCTCAGAGAGAGCAGATCCTAGCAGAAAAGAGTGCATAGACATGATAGTTAACCTCAGCTTTTTAAACCAGTATCACTTTCATCTTGCACAGATTCACAGTAACTCAACTTCATCTTCTAAGGGCCTTTTCAGGCACTACAGCTTGTGTAACACTGTGGGTGCTGAAGTGACTGATACACCTCTTGAAGAAGGGTGAGAAAGAGGGAGTGCTTGGACAGGCATATTGGGTGATGCTACTGGAAAATAGCCTCACATGCACATCATGTGCCAGTTTCCCATGTTATGTCCATCCGGAGTTGGTGTTATTACCACCTTCTCTGGAAGTGGCAGAAAGCTGTGGCCTGGAGAGTAAGAGCAACCTGCAGCTTAAAAGATACTTGGGACTGGCATATGGGCCAAATCAGGTCTGGGTTCAGAAGAAGAGGCAGGCAGGAAAAGAGGGGCTGGGATTTATGTTTCAAGGTGAGCAACAGCAGACCCCAAACTTACATTTGTCCAAACATGGAAGCCATTTGGAACAGCTGAATGTAGGAATATTCTTTTACAATTTAGATTTTTGCTCTCTTTTATCCGCCCTAGTTTCTCACATCAATATATTTAGCATGCTTCATAAAAAATTATATATTGTCATGAAGGATCAGACAATTTCAAGCCTGCTGTTCACCTCCTGGATCAAGTCTTGACCTCTTCACAAACTACTAGTTCCCAGGCTGTGGAAAAATTCAGCAAAAATGTAACGGTCCCTCTAGACAGAATAAGGTACTGAGCCTCTGACTTCTCAGGTGAATGCRAGGGAAGATGATCCTTCTGAATCTTGCTAACCCTCACCCCTACCCTGAAAAAAAAGTCAGAGAAGTAATGCTTATTTTAATGTGCAACTTTACCCAAWAAATCTGTCCCACATGAGGTTATCCAGCACTTTAAGATCCAGCTGTTGTATTTAATATTGCAATCTCCTGCACTGCCAAGTTCCACAGCTGCACTCCATGGTGTTAGACAGCCACAGTTTCATTCATGCTTTTATTACTGATTGCTGCTGTGGTCAGAGTTGGTCACCACAAGCACAGCTCCCTGGGGTATCAGGATCCTACTCTATGGGCAGATGTGGACTCTGGCCACAAAACCTAGAGATTTTTAGCCCCTGCAGCACAAGGCATTGAGTTTCTGACATTCCATCAATTCCCTTAGTACTTAAAGCCTCTGTTTTCAGAGACTCCAAAAAGCAAGTATGGATTGAAGGAATCATTCAAGTCACAGACTAAAATACCTTGGAAAAATTGATTACTGTGATGTAAAGAACTATTCCTTCTTCAAACACATCACTAGGGATCCCAGGGTAAGTGACTGGCAAGTGTCCTCCTCCCCCCCAGACTGTGGGAGAACTTCAAAATGTGGCCAGCATGTCAAGGACAAGTATATTTAATGAAAATATGTTGCTTTTCACCCTGTCTGCTGAAAGCAGAGGTGCTAGTACAGCCTTGGGCAAAGAAACTGGGTTGATGTACTGCTGTTGGTGATGAGCTGCTGCTCTTGCTGCTGTTGAACCCACGGGGGGTGAGGAACCCAGGCTCTGCTGCCTGTGCTTTTGGCTATTCTAAGAAGATTTTGAAAAAGGACCAGCCTGAACAAAGAAATAAAAGCTCTGAGGTGCATTTSGTCCTCTTGTCACACATGGGTAAGTGGGAATTTAGGGAGAACTGAAGCCATTATACCCTTACGTATCCTATGGTGGCATGCAGAGACATCCCGATGTGGATGAAATATCAGCTCTATGCAATTGAAGTTCATAAACACCTAAAYTGGGATCCTACCTAATGTGTACAAAAAGACCTTTGATCTTGTATTGGAGGATGGCTTAAGAGGAAAGACTGATAGCACTATCAAGGAACAGATCTTTGATGAACTTATGCCATTAAGTCTAGCTAGTTCCAAGTTACTATTTCACAATGTGTTGCATTAGTCATATTACTCAGAAAATGTTCACGCAAGGAAACGTCATCATCTTAACACTGCCCTGTCATGTTTCATGTGAATACAAAAAACCCCAGCCTTGAATGCCAGAATGTATCAGCATGCAAAAATAGACCCATCATCTTACTTTATTCTTAAATTCTGTGGAGGCTCCAAATGAAAAGAGAAACTTCACTACATCGTTGTGGCCTTGCTGTGCAGCAAAGAACAGAGAAGTTGCACCTGACTGTAAAGGAAAAATGGATTAAAAGAATAACAAACACATAATGCACTTGACTAAAGTATATACATTTCAAATTAAAAAGTATTGAGCTCAATCAGTTGAATATTGGCTGAAAACACATGATGAATTTGAAGATTCCAGAGGACAGCAGGTATCTTAACTCAGTCTTCTTCCCATTGCACTGAAAAAGCTGTCCAACACCATATATTTGAGTAAAATCCAAGAAGAACTGAAACCTCATATTTTAAACAAGTTGTAGAATATACTGTCATTAACATGTGAGCAAATCAGGCCCCAAAAAATTACCATGTAAGATGCTAATGGCTGGACAGAAGGAAGAAGGAAGGTAAGGAAGGAAGAAAGAGAGAAAGAAAAGAAATGCAGGCTTTCCTAACTTCGGGCTCTCTCACCCCACGCAGAAAGTACAGGAAATGGGAGCTACACTTGAAATTCACTCCAGTGTCCAAAGGCTTTACAATAGCACATGGCCCTATTTAGATCATTTCAGAGCCCCCTCTCCTGGACACATTTATGGGATTCTCACTTCCCTAAGCTTCACAAAAACTCAGAGCACAAGAGCACTGGTTGGAGTATATGGATTTTGTTGCAGAACAGTGCCATCGGTCTTTAGAGCTTAAACATCATCTGTTTCACTTCTTTTCTGCAACAGAGTGATTTTGCAGGTTTTCAGTGTTTTTCTTTTTGTTGGCTTGTTGAATCAGTATTTCCTGAGCAATAATCAAGAACAGCTCCATAAAACTGTTCTTAACTTTTTCTTTTGTTGCTTCTTTCCAAGCAATGTTTACCTAAGGGAGAGGACATGTTTAAGTACATGTTTTGTTAGAACAGGACCCCACTGAAAGATACTGACAATCATGATTCGAGCAAGTTTAGGCCAGTAAGTGCAAAGACACCTATATTATCAAACATGGCATTCACTGACTCAGTAACTTGCAGATGTCAGCATGAGATTAATGCTCCGGTTCCAGGTAACCAAGGAAAGTAAGAAACATTGGCTTGTATTGTTGGAGCAACAAGCACACTGCTGTCCTGCACTACCTTCCACCATCCCAAGTAACTGCACGCCCTCCTTAAACTGCTTCTCTCTTAGGAGCAGTATAACTGTGGTAGTCCCAGAGCAATTCTGCTCTTTGTGCAGCCAACATGCAGCCAGAGCAACTGCAAGTACTCCTTACAACCATCTGCATGGAGTAGGAGTGAAAGACAGTTTCCCAAAAATAGTTGCTGATGTCCCTGCCACAAGCAAGCATGTCATGGTGCAAGACATTCCTTGAATGCCAAGCAGAGATGCAGATAAGGGTACGGGTGATAAAGCTGTGTGATTGTTAGGGATGAGTTGGCTCAGACTAAAAGGCAGGAATTCCAAAGCATACAAAGTCAAAATCATCCCTGTGCTAGCAAAGGCATCCATTCCATTTTAATCACCAAGTTTCAAATCAAAAGGTAAAGGACTTCTCCTTACCGTTTATCCCATCCAGAGAGCTGTAAATTATTGTGCCAATAAGTAAACTGCAAATGCATAAATGGCATAAGCCTGGAGGGTCACATCCCAGATGTAACAGTCCCTCACCGACCAGATGTGCTGAAAATGTTTGATGAGTTATAAATGTACCACTGGCATCTGATTTTCTGTTGCAAACTCCAGATATCTGATTCCCTGATGTCCTCATAACAGACCCTGTTATATGTTTTATAAATACACTGTACAGCAAGTGATAGAGAAGCAATTGGCAACAAGCAGCAGACAACACTCTTATTATTTGCAATAAACCAACAGTCACTTAATCAAGCCCTGTTTGAATCCAGAACTTCTCCTACCTCTCTCTGCAGATTGATATCTGCTCCTTGCAACACCAATTCGCGTACACAATCTATGTGGCCATAGTAAGATGCTACCATCAGAGCTGTTGTGCCAAGCTGGGAGTAAGGAAAAACAAGTCAGTACCTTCAATAGACACCTACGGCAATGAATCAGGCTGTCTGGAAGAGACAGCATCTCTGCCAAAACGCTGGAGGAAGCTTATGACACCTTATTGTCTCAAAATAAGTGCAACAAGTATAAAAAGAATGGGTTTTGTTTCTAAACAGCTTTTTTTCTCTTTTTAATCAGAGAATCCCAAAGTTCTTTGCATCATTTCCAGAAGAATAACCTCAGAGACAGGAGCTGAGTGACTCAGCTGAGTCACTTAATTCTGAGTCATAGTCAGGAGTAGGGGCTGGATGATTTGAACAGTAATTCCCTATCCAAATAATGAGAGCAAACTCACTGTATGACTCTTCACATTATAAGAGAAGACTTTCTGTACAGAAATATGTGTTCAATTCCCTCAGTACACTACAAGGTCACTTCCAGTGAATGAAGTAGGATTTATATGTATGCAGTGTATTGACAATACGCAGAAACCACATGCATAAGGATGAAACAGATCCTTCAAAAACATTCACACACAACAGTTCAATTTAAAGAAGGAATGGGTGACATTACAAAAAAGAAGCATGTGGTCTTAATTGTACAAAAATAATTTAGTCTAGAAAATGTGTATGCCTGATAAAATTATTAATGCAGTGCAGTGTGAAAATTCTTGTCCAAAGTTAGTCTTCTTTTGGGAAAAAATGAACAGCAGTGACCGTATTTTTTTACATTGATCTCTGCCCTGTTTACTTCAAGTCTCCATTTGAACATCTTTCCCTCTGTGTCAGGACAGCCATAGCACCAGCTCCAGAAGTACTGTAGGATAAATACTTGCCTACACAGCAAAAATGAAATGAAAATGAAAAGACAGGTTAGAGCCAATGGGCTTAGAAAATCTCTTGCACTTCGAAGGCATTCAAAGTGAGAGAAGCTGTGGCAAGTTCATGTTTCAGGCTGAAAGTGGCACCAGCTCTGTACAACATCAGCACAACTCCGTGTCAGTCAGTCCCAATGCCAACTGGGAACATCTCAACCTCGTTTTTCCCTTGCTCTTTGACACAGCTTAGCACAATCAAGTATCTACCTCACCATGTCTTGAAGGCAGAATAGAAAGACATACTCATTATCTCCATTTTTAACCTCAAAACTAATTTCAACCCATGTCAATTACAGTAAGGAAATTCCCATGAAATCTGTCACGTGTCTGGGCTCCTCTTACTTGGCAATCTTGTGCCTTCATGTTGGTGCCCAGTGCAGGGATTGGGTGGAGGAGGAAGAATTTAGGAGGCCAGCAGTTCTTCTAATTATGAGGAGGTCTGCTAGCTGACAGAATCATTGCTACCTGGGCTCAGTTGAGCCAACTCTTCACTGTGATCTATTACTACCATGACATTTCTTTGCAAAGAGGAGCCCGAGGTGCTAGGATCTGTGTTTTTAATGTCAGCACCACAAATAACTGTGTAAGACACATTTTTGAGTGCTGGCAAATTCTTAACCCCTTGCCACTGATGTAAATCATCACGCTATTTTATTGTACGTTTCAAGCTTGATTACTGACAAGAGAAGGTTTTAAATCATCCTGAAGTGCCATGAGACTTTCAAATGTTTCATGTTAGATCCCTACTACACCCTCTGCATGGTGGGCTATGGAAAGTGATGCAAAATGAGTGCTGTGGCTGTAGGTGCATTGTGTGCATACGCTGTCTTTGCAGTCCACATCTACTCGCCCACTGTTCAGCAGCAGCTGGAGGAGAGCCAAGTTTCCTTTTCTCGCAGCCCAAAATGCAGCATTGGCAAGTGGTGTTTCTTTCTGGTGGAAAAAACAAAAAAGCAGAAATAAATCGCTTTGGAAAATATCTTGGACAAATCTACACACTGCATACATTCTGCATTCAAGCCAGGCAAGTTTCAGATTCATGTGCTCTTCTTTCAAACCCAGAGCACGGAAAGGAAGCTAATTTAATTTCTCTGTGCAATTAAAGAGATCAGTCTTCCTGTGCTACCTCATGTTATTTCAAGTCTGTGTCCATGGCAGCCTATGTCTCTTACATTGCTCTGTAATGAGAAATGATGATGCTAGGCCAGATCCACAGGGAAACATCATAGAAAACAACATGCTCACTGGTACCTGTGCTGTCTGCTTCTGTGGTGGGGCTGGCCACAGGTAGGCTGAAGCACCCTGCTGACCTGTCCTGCAGGACATCCTCCTGGGTTTCAGATTAGCTCTCTGTCATCTCCTTGTTTTCTGCACATAAAGTTCCAATACAGGAAAAGTATTGCTCATGCATCTCCCTAACTGCTTGGTCTGCCTCCTGCCTGGAATTAACCTCTTGTGACTGTGGGCATGTGCAATATTTCCTGGGTGGGAGCGAATTGCCACTGTCCCAACATAGGAAGAGGACAGGAAAAAAAGACATGGACTTTGCTCCTGACCTCCTTATCCTCTGCAGACAGGTGCCAATATCCTGCATCGACAGGTAAGCACTGTCATGGGTGAAGTGTGTGGGGGAAACATCGTGATTGCAATGATACATGTCCTAGAGCAGGCTCATGATGATGATTTTTTAATAAGGCCCCAAACCACCAACAGTTCTGTAAAGCACCACTTCACTGATAGTCACTTATTCCAAAACAGAGTAAAAAATACCCAGGGGGCTTGCTTTCCAGCAAATCTTGCCTTCAAGATAATCCAAAGAGAGTGCAGAGTGGATGTAAAAGTCAATCATTCAGCTTCAGAAGTGCAATAGACACTTTTCGTTGTCTAAATGTCAATGTGCACATGTAATGTGGTAGAGAATCAGGATTCAATGGTTTTATGGTTGATACTTAAAAGGCACATATACAGCAGAGTGTAAATTGCTTCCCTCACTGACATGCAGATAATAAACTTTGCAGAAACCAGCAGACACAAGACCARTCATGAATCTGAAACTATCTCAGCTCTGTCACACTGAGCACTTTCCATGGGTTGCATTTTTAATATTAATAGCTTGGAAAATTGTCAGCTGTTTGAGATGAGAGAAGTTTCAACCATTCAATAAATTGTAAGTCACTTCCTTATAAATTGATAGCAATATTTCTTGTACCAGCACACACAGGGGCAGGAGTCTGAAAATTTTAGCAAGCACAATAAGCTAAATTCTGATCTTTCTCTCACAGCTAATGCATTTCCCTGCAGAAATCTGTAGATAATGTTGATCAAAGTAGAGACAGAAGTTCATCCCCTCCTTGCTGGCAACACTGTAGTGTCTTCCTGTCTTTACCCTTGGAACCACTAAAATTTTATGTAAAAGCAAACAATTGACCTAAACGCAGGGGCTCATGTTGCCCTTTTTGCTCTGATTTATTACACAGTTATTTATTTGTAGAGCTGGCAGTTAGGAATATGGTCTTATTGGCTTTGTATTATGATCTTCAGCAGAAAGCTATTGCAAAAGCATTCCTTACAGAATGTAAAACCAAATTCCTTACCTTTTATTATACCACTCTATCCCTTACAGTTTTAAAAAGTTTAGAGGTATGGCAATATATCCATAAAGGGAAAGATTTATTTAATCCATCCCAGTTTTCACTACAAGGGCACAGTAGCAAACTGCATTTTATTATGCACACCATATACCACCACCTGTTGTTCTCAGGTTCAAATAAACACACGGAGACAGCTGTCAGGGTTCTCCAACAGGCAGAGGCCAAAAGGGAGGAAGAAGAGAGAGCCGGCCTCTGCCCTCATTTTATTTATATGTTTTCAAAACCCACCGTGGATTGGAGGATGGGAATACCACCTCCTGCTGTCCACTGGTCAGCAATATTGTCTATCACATAGGTTAGGAATTCATAACAATCTTTGCCGTTAGGTCAACAATTCGTGTTTACACAAAAGTGCGTGAGAAACTATTTCGCTGAACCAAAAACACTGCACATCTGAAGAACTACAAAATGCAGGGCCACAACCACCTTCATCGGTCAGGTAGGCAGGAACTGGAATCGATATTCAGGAACTCCTTACCTGCTTTCACCTGTTCACATGATGAGAGAAAAGAACTAAATGTCCAGTGTCACCCTGGACTGGAAATAGAAGTTCAAAGTCTTTAGCCTTACGAGTCATGAATTCCCATCTCTTTTTTTCCCCTTGTAAGTCCTACAGTAGCTCTACAGCAAAGTTGTCCTCATACTTTGGATCAGATCCAAGGAATGGAAGAATTCTTCAGTGCATCAAGGACACAAAACTAAGTTTTTCCCAGTGGTGTTTTTGACCCCATTGGCACTGACTGTTGTTAAGCACTTGTACTTCCCCTTGTGCCCATGCATTGCTTGGGACTCCTTGTATAAAAGTAGAGTATAGAGCACACTCAGACCATCAACCATCCAGTGATGAGATTAAAAAATCAGATGCAAATCAGAGCTATTTTACCTGCTAAGGTGAATGAAAGTGCAAAATCATTCAGATGATCTGGGCACCCTACAAGAGCAGCTTCACTGAGTACCATGTGGCAGTTTATACCTCTGGATTTATACCCCTGTGCTCTTCGTTTTCAGATGGTATCAGCAATACTGACATCACTTGTAGGCAAAATGGCAAGACACCACTTTGGGATTAACAATCCAATTAATTGAATAGTTTTTGAGCAACAAATGGGTTTTAAACTGCAGGATATGACTGCTGTTTTTGGTTATTAACTCGGTCTTGTCTCATAAGGTACTTCCTAAAGAGAGGTACTGTCGAATTTCAAGAGATTAACTGGACAAAATTTTCATATGATTCTGGTCATAAATCTAGTCTGCTCCCACAGTCTGGGAGCAGAATGTAATAAATGTTTGAAAAAATGATTAGCTGATAGCTTTGGTGAAAATCGCTTGTTTCATTATGTCATTTGCTCCAGCATCAGCAATTTTCAGGATAAAATTTCCTTCACTTCATCAAGTTCTTTAAAGTTTTATTTAAAATCTGGCTGTGCTAATAATTTTGATTGTTTGTATGTTTTCTTGAGAGCCTGAAGTTGAAAAGCTGCATTATATTCATGCCGTATTGACATTTTTTAAAACACTTATTCAAAAATGGCCTAGAGGAAAATATATATTATAAATCTGACAAGACCATTTCTATGCAGGGATACAGAAAAAACAAATTGTGCTAATGTATCTGTGTCATTTTAGGCATATTGACAGGAAAAGCATCATTTAAATGCTGTGATCACCAGCTCCTGCTCCCTGCCCTACCTTTGGCTTGCTGTTTGCAGAAAAGAGGCAGTTGAAAGTGGGGTGACTGCTGAGGAGGAAGAGCGCAGTTCTTAAACAGCGATCTTGCAGTTGAAAGAAAAGAGGCAATAGGCAAAGAGAAAGAAAAGAGAGGACAAAGAGAACACCAGCCCACTGACTTGTTCCTTGTACTGTCAAAATACAAGAAAATTCACCTTTCTTTCTTAGTTTCCAAACCAGTCCTAATGGAAAGGAGGAATTGAGTAAAAAGTTCTAAGAAAAAGAACTAGAAATCAGGATCAAGCATGATGGAAAAGGCTAGTGCAACTTTGGAGCAAAGAGTACTTTATTAGATAGCAATATATCCTACATGTAGGATCCTGACAAAAAAGAAATGTTGTTCAAGATATAAATGTTGTTTAGACAGGCAAAAACTGGTAGAAGAGAAGCTATTCATGTGAGAAAGAAAGATAAATGCTACATCATGGGTAAGTAGGATAATAAGATGGAAAACATGAACAGACAGTGGAAAACACAGATAGTAAGGATCCAAGTTAAGTACAAAATCTTCTGAGAGAAAGAGAAAATGCCAAACAAAAAGTCACAGACGGGAGAGAGAAAACAGGGAGGAAGGGCCTGCAATTCCTCAGAGGGAGGGGAAAGCGGTGAGCTACCTTGAACAGAAGTACTTGAGGGAATAAAAAGTGAGAAATAGGGCACAGAAAAGGAGCTGATAGAGACAGAACAGAAAGTAAGACCTGAAGAACAAATGAAATGAACAAGGAGGCCAAAAAAGGATAAGAAAGCAAGAAGAAGGGGCTGGCATCACCAGGAACATGAGCCTGTTAGGGTGGATGCTTGTGAGTAATGAAGGTGGGAAAAAACTCACAGAGACAGAATGGAGGGTCAGAAGAGACTAACAAAAAAAAAAAAAAAGCAGGTGTGAGACTGATGCAGGATCAACAAAGGGGATGACCACAGAAACCGCAGTCCAGAAAGCCAAGTGTATCCTGGGTACACCAAAAGAGTGGTGACCAGCAGGTTGAGGAAAGTGATTCTCTCCCTCAATTCTGCRCTGGTGAGACCACACCTTGAGCACTATGTTCAGCTCTGGGGCCCTCAACATGAGGATGTGGACCTGCTGGAGCAAATCCAGAACAGGGCCATGAAGAGAATCAGAGGGCTGGAGCACCTCTCCTGTGAAAACAAGCTGAGAAAGTTGGGGTTTTTCAGCCTGGAGAAGAGAAGGCTCTGGGGAGACCTCAGAGCAGCTTTCCARTACTTAAAGGGGACCTGCAAGAGAGCTGGAGAGGGACTTTTTACAAGGGCATGTAGTGATAGGAAAAGGGACAATGGCTTTAAACCTAAAGGGGGTAGGTTTAGCTTGGATATTAGGAAGAAATTCATTCTTGTGAGGATGGTGAGGCACCGGAACAGATTGCCCAGAGAAGCTATGGATGCCCCATCCCTGGAAGTGTTCAAGTCCAGGTTGAATGGGGCCTTGAGCAACCTGGTCTGGTGGCAGGTGTCCCTGCTCATGGCAGGGGGCAGGAACATGATGATCTTTAAGGTTCCTTCCAACCCAAACCATTCTATGATTTCACCAGCAAGTGTAAGGCTGAGGTGCACTGTGAGCAAAGGTTCTCTGCTGCCTGCCACGGGAGGGCTTTCACTGCAGCTGGAAACCACCTCCTGCTCCACCATTGAAGTCACATGGTGCCACCAAAGCACCAGCATTCCAGGACGGAGATAACTTGACAGGAGTGAGGCAAGTACAGGGAATAATCCATCAAATAAAGTAATGCAACACAAGCAATACGGCAAAGGACTGGCACCGAGCTGCTGATCAATAGGAGAAGGGCCAGCACAGCATCCAGAAAGTGCATAACTGAGAAGATGTACATCCATCATAAATACTATCTGTTAGTAAATTGCTGCTTGCTTCCCTCTTTGCCAAATAATCTTATTAATCCTGTCCTTAGATCAAGAAACTGATTTCAGGCAATCTTTTGAAATGACTGCTCTTGCATGGGTTTGGATGGAAGAAGTACAAAAAGTGACAGGAATCACAGCTGGCAAGGGGAACGAACCAGTCTGGCTTCAGTGGCCACCACAGCCTGAAAGTAAGAGCAAGGATAAAAGGCTGCCTCCTAACTATTACACAACCAGCACCAGCAGAGATGGTCGGAAAAGTGAGGAGGAGGCTCCTGACTGCACCAAAACCCACAGCACGGAGCCCGGCCACCCTAAAGCCAGCACAAAGCTCCACGGAGGCTCGCAGTTTATGTAACACAAGCCACGCACCCTTTTGGGGCTCTCAGCTGTGGAAAGCACCCGCTCCATCAAGCTGCCACCGCAGCACTCCCGGGGCACCCCAAAGCCCGGGAAGGACGCTGCTGTTTCCTTTCCTTCCTCCCTAAACCACTCTCGTTTTTCTTAAAAAAAAATAATTTAAAATAAATCAATCCCCAGATCCATGGATATGACGGAGCACTCCACGAGCTGCCGGCACGGCAGGCGCAAAGCGAAAACCCAAACGCGCATCCCCCCGCCTCTCTCCCCGGCGCTCGGCTCACCTTGAACGACATCCTGCACATCGCAGCGCTCCGCCTCCGCCTCCGCCTCGCTCCGCTCCGCGCCCTCCCGCGCGGCTCGGTCCGCACCGCTCCGCGCCAGGGGCTGCGCGGGGCCGGGGCGGGGCGCGGCGCGGGGCCGGCGCCTCCCTCCCGCATCACTTTGTGTTCATGGGGTTCTGGCTATTATTGCTCTTTAAGGGTTCTTTTTTGGGCGGGAGGGCAGTATTTGGGATTATTATTATTATTATTGTTATTATTAAATTAGAAAATAGTCGAATATAATGAATTATATTCCCACATATATCAATTCTGTTAGCATATAATTTTATATAATTAGAGAGAATTGTATTTTACTGTCATCGTTGTTGCTTATAATTATTGTTATTTCTATTGTTGTTATTGTTGTTGTTGTTATTATTATTAKTAGTAGTAGTAGTATTTAAAATGGGCCTCTGCTCCAGCAGCAGCAGCATCCTAAGAAGCCAGCCCCCACGGTGGGGGACCCACACCGCTCAGCCTCTGGTTCACACCTATAGATCAGGCCTCTGCGACTCAGGAATATCACTGAAATGTTCCAAAGCCCAAGCACCTTCACCCAGACCATGCCTCATCACAGTACTAATGACACCTGCATGGCACCTCTTCGGTATTTCACAGCCTTTTCCCTCCATATCTAGGAAAAACCAAATAAGAGGCACCGTTGTGAGTACACCCGCACTGCTGTCACACGAACTTGTGGCGGAGGTGAGCATTCCTTCACCTTGCATGCATCCAGCTATCACCAACACTATCTCCCATGGGTGATGTGCTCCCATTAGGAAGCCAGTAAGTTCTTAAGGGCTTAATTTTAAGCTGTTAAAAATGAACAACCATAAAGCCAATTCATGTCCTGTTTTGCCTGGCTGCCACAGATTTCATTCAAAGCCTGCGTGATATAAAGTAGGCAAAGCAGGGCATGCTCTGGTGAGAGATTCCTGAATTTCTTTGCTATTGTTGGTTTAAACTGAGCCCTTAGGGATTTTCCTCTTTTGATGTGCACACATAAATCCCATTCACGAGAAAATTATGCGCGTGCATTGAGAGAAAATACTTGTGCTCAGATCCAAATAGCTTATTCTACAAATCTGCAAGTGAAGGGTTTTCTGCAGATCCTTTTCCTGAGGCAATATTCATCTGTGCATCTGTGCATACAGTAAAACAAACTGTAGACAAGCAGATGAAAGCTGCTAATAGCACAAGCTCATCTCAGAATGCATGGCCTGGTGTGAACCTTGATTACTGACATCATGCAAACCCGGATCATCATTCCGATTTCTTCTTAAACTTAAAAATACTGAATAAACTCAGTAGATTGCGTAGTTGAGACTCATCCTTGCTCTGATCCAGTTGCACAGTGATGATTGTCCACTGACAGAGGAAAATATTAGCGATCTGTACACACCTCCTACCTCACCCTTGGAAAATCCCTGTATTTATTCAATCCATTRTGAATAACATGCCAAACTTTTCAAATTCATGAGCCAAAATATTAAATTTTATGACAGAGAAAAACAAAAGAATTATCTGAATGAACAACAAAGAAGGAGACTAAAGCAGTACAGTTTTTTGGGGGTCTGTATTTATCTCGGATGTCAGGGGAAGATTTTTAAAGTGCCTTTCTTAATTTCCCCAGAGAATCTGAAATTGCACCTATTTTCTGTTGCACATGGTCTCTTGTGACTTTTCTGTTTTCATATTCAGATACAATAATTTGCCAAAACAGTTGAATACAGAAATACATATATATGGAATCTTCTTTTTTGGTGATCCTTTGAAAGTTTATCCCAAACAGCAGCTAGAAACTATGTTTTTTGATGTAGATCTCTATTGTTACACTCAAAATCTTGTTTATAGGCAAAGAAGAAACACACCTCATATATATAAACCCAAGAATTTATAGTCAGTGTAACTGAATCTTAACAGTCTAATACAAGAATCATTACTAGAGCAGATTAAATTATTTCAGAAAAAAAAGTTTATGCAGAAAAAAAATTAGTATTAATAATACTATGGTTAAAATTACATACACTTTCTATTTTTTACTCCTTTTCTGGGTATTATCCTCACCTTTCCCCTCCTCTGCCAGGTCCCAGAGTTGGTGGTTTCATTCTGGCGGTGGTTTGGGATGTTATGGTGAGCTGTCAGCACCTGGAATTGGTTGTTGCAGGAAATATGATGTCCATTTTAATGGCTTCTTCTTCTTCCCTCTAGGATCTGTGTAATTCCATTTTATACTTTTGCTAACATGCTTTTACCTCTGACTCTTTCTTCGCTGGTCTGCACCTCCACATTACAACCAAACTAATTCTCATTTCAACTAGAAAAGCTGCTCTTAGAGATAAGCCATGTAAAACAAAGTTGAGGGGGGTCAAGAGAAGTTGAAAGAGAGCAAACCTGACAAGCCTCAGTCCCGAGGCCCTGCAAACTCCATGCCTGTTACCAGGTGTGGGAATACTGTATTTTAGGCCTATGTGGTGATGAAACCCCTATCTCTCCTATTCTTGATTCTTGGCAGAATATTTAAGATTGCAAGATACTTGAACTGGTTGGGATTTGTTAGCTGTTTGGCAGAATTCATCTGCAGAGAAGCAGGCTGCATTCCTATCACCTAGTATTTCATCACTATTTCAAATATCCTGAGTCATGTTGTTTTGTACAAATCTGAAGGCTACCTAGGATGAATTGCAGGAACAAATTAAACTATTGCCTTTAAAAGCGGATCGAACCATCCTGTGTAAGTCACGGAAAAACCTCACCTAAGCCAGATATTTCAGGCACATCTATATATGAATGATTAAGAGAAGTAGCACAAATTTTGGGTTAGATAAAACATTCATTTGGAGATCTTGATCTAAACATCTACAAGTTTTTATGCAAAAATGACATTAATTTCTATTTGCTTTGAAAGACGGCAGTCAGCAAACAAATACCCATTTAGAAATGTGAGTGAAGGGCAATGTAAGTTTGCCTGCTGTGTATGGAAATGGATAAATGTATTTCAGCAGACAAGACGGTCAGCGTGTGTTTCGTAACTTCAGCGAACTCTGACATGGGATTCTGCCCCCACCTCGAGAACCTGTTTCTAAATTTGACTGCCAGCTTCCAGACTCCAGAGCTCTTTACTGCAGGGTGTGTCACTCAACTGCCTCTGAGTAACTCAGAAGATATTGCATTGACAAATACTTTTCTGCAATAGCTTTTCTCATTTCCCATATGGCTGTGTGTCAATAATGTCAATGCTTTTGCTTTCAACATCACCTGTATAAAGATAATTCATGAAGGCCCGTGACATTTATTCTCTGACTGTAACTTACTTTTTTTCCTGAAGCTTTGCAAATGGTGGAGATCTTAGTATAATGCTATTGATTTCAGCTGTATCTGCATTGTCTTCTTTCCTTGGACATTTGCTTCCATTAACATTTAGTTATTTAAATATTTTTAAAAATGTAAATAGGTTTCTATGTTTTTCTAGAAATAAATTACTTTATCCAAAGACTACAAAGAAAAGCCAATTTAAAATGTAAAATGGAGCAATCTTCAGCAGTTTCAGTTACAAATTTTGAAGCCTGATTTTACCCAGACAACAACAGTAATATGCCTGGCTATGGTGAACAGCAAATTCTATTTCTGTCTTACTAAAGGTATAAATCCTCTTTACTACTCCAGTTCTCTGTGTGTGATTTCAAAATCCTAGATGATTGCCTCTTAGACGACTGTTGTATGTTTCTGCCTATGACCTCCTGCGTGGGCTTGGGCAAGCCTTTTGTGCCAAGATCTTGAAAAATAACTTCTCACTTCGGCTTCCTTACATTCTTTCGCTTTGTAACTTTGACACCAGGACAAAGACTACTTTTGAAACCATCAGCCTACGGTTTTTGCACATCAGTTTTTTTCAGTAAGATTCAATAAGAGCACACAGTACTAGAGCATCTCTAAACTTTTTTCTCTTTCCTGATCTTTGGACTCTTTATGTTGCCAAAATCACTCTTGATCTTGGCTAAATGCTGCACTGTGCTCTGGAGTGAACTGAGCTGGCAAGCTCAGACACCACCAGCAGTTCTGCTGTGCCAGCACGAATGTCTGCATAGACCAGCAAGTCCAACTGCTTGGCTAGCTGAATCAGTTCATGCTGACCTCTCTGGGACATCTACATTAGTGCTCTAGTCTGGATGAGGAGTACACAGCAGAAGTGAATCTCCTGATTGTCTCCATTTACTGTGCTGTTTTCTTGTTGCAAGAGGATCTTGCACTGTGCAAACTGGATCCATTTTGAACTTACAGATGTTCTGCAGCACCTACAAATAGGCCAAAAAACATCTGGAAATCCTAAACCTGCTCACTGTAGTTTACTGTAGGCTTCATGTATGTGTGCTCCATTAACCCTCTACAAGGACATGGTGAACCTGACCTTTTTCAGCGTGCACTGTGCATAGGCAAACTCATGGTACATAACATACACAATAAACGTGGTACTTTCCAAGCATGCTGTATCTACTGACTACAGCTTGTGTCATCAGCTTGTGCCTGTCCAACAAGAGTGATACACCCTGGAGTGCCTGGGCTTGCCCATCCCCTGCCTGGGAGTATTAATCATTCCTAATCCAGTATGCTATACCATCTAGGAGTATTCTTCTATCCAAAAGGAATCCTCAGCTGCTTCTTGGTTTGATACCCTTTGGCTCCTCCACAGGCACTTAGGGTTGAATAACTGGGTTTGCTTCTTTCAGTGAGAGTAGCACTACTCATCTCCTGTTGAAACACTTGAACAGCCACAGATAATACCAGCTGCATGTCTCAGATTGATCATTGCTTATGTACTCAGCCAACCTTTGCATGCAAAATGCTAGGACATTATGAGGTGGACATTAATTTTAGTGCAATATATTATTGCTATTCCAGCTGTCTTTCGATTAAAAAGAGGAATAGTGGCAGATCTGAGAGGCATTTCTAAATTAATTCAGTGAAGAGGTATTTTACTTCCAGCATTCACTTGTGTGCACAAGAAGTTTTAAATCAGGAAAGTGCCAGTGCAGATCCATGAATGTGTCACTGTGAATGTGCACAGAAACACAGACTTGCTGCTCAGGTGGTATGTAATCCCCTAAATGTATCTATTTATGAAAAAAAAAAATGCTGCTAATTTCAAGGCAAACTCTTATTCCTGCTGGCACCCCATGGACAAAGATTTCAATAACATAACTTCAGGGAGATCTGCTACTTGAGACACTGAAATCAGTAAATCCTGCCCTACAGTGACAACTCCAGGGATTAATTAATAGGATTGCATCAGGTTAATTCATGCTGTCATGTCTTTCCAGTACATTTTCACCTGTGTTATGAGATGGATTTAAGGATTTGGGAAGTGCTTTTGTGTGATTCTTTAAGGAATATGACCCAGTTTTGTTGATTTCTTTGTTGTGGGACCTAATTTAATTTGAAGATGGAATATTGCAAAATTCAGGAGAAGCTAAGATAATAGATTGACTTCAATTTTGCAATTATTAGGAACATTATAGTCTTCAATTTGTGTATTGCATTTTTCATGTAAATATTTTTTTGACTGTTAGTTAATTTAAATTTTTCATGTTCAAGAAAATGCATTTAAATCATCAGCAAAAACTTTGATAGGCAGTCTATAAACCAAAAGATTTTCCATCTGGTCTACCATTTCCATTAATCTTTCCCTTGCCAAACTGTAGCATAACCAGCTATGTGGGCTGTTCCTTATTTCCATAATATTAAAAAAAAAAAAAGGYCTATTTTACAAAAATTATTGTATGGAGAAAGTATTTTGAGTTACTCTTTATTTTGAAAGGTACTCCCAGAAATTAATAGTGATAATAATAGAAATAGTAGAAGTTACTTTGAAAACATATCTTGCAGACTTATCAGGAAAACTGTACGAAGTATTTATGTGTTCCATAAACCTTTTAAAAATAGAATGGGGAATTTACAAGACTGGACTTGAAAATGGAAAAGTTTATCTAATACTAGAAATCGTTTACCCAACATGTTCATAACTGTATGCATTCATCCTTCCAGGGAGCTCTTACCTTGAATCTTTCTTTTCACTCCATGGCCTTTTTGCTGAGGCCCCCTGTGACATCCAATTTCATATCAAATTTGCTGGTATAAGCTGGTGTAAGGACATGTAGCTGCTGGGGACCCACGAGATTATTATTAACTTCTTTCATGTGAACATTTGAACTGATGCCTGGGCTAGTGACCTGGGAATCGGGGAGAAGTTAACATTGCACTCAAATAAGTCGTGCAGAACAGTTTCCACAAATTGTCATTTGAGTGTTCCAATGAGTTTGCTCTCCTCTTTCCTCTTTTCCATTTGCTCACAGCAAATTAATGATGTTGCCACAGATATGAAGGGACAGGTCAAGGAAGTCAAAGAAAGGACTACAACTACCATGTAAGACCAATTTCTGGCACCAGCATGCCATCTTCACTTAAGTGCAAATGCCTTCCAACCTTCAAGCTCAACTTAAACATCTCTATATTAGCATCTGTACAGGTACATCACACTCAAAAACTTTTTTTATCCTTCTCCTTCCGGTCTTGGAATCTTGCTCTCTTCAAGTTATGTTGCTTTAAGACAGTGCGTACGGGTTGTGACTGTGTATTTTCTTCATCTCTCATTTCCTTTTGCTCTCCCTGCTTATCCTCTGTGCATGCTGATTTTATGACTCAGTCTAAAATTTATTTTAGAACTATATATAGAACTATATAGAACTATTTACCTATTTTCCATCTGCTCAGACAGAGAGAAGCCCGTGAGCCTGCATTCAGGTTTGCAAGCTTTCTAACCCCATGCCTGGCACTTCAGTGCTGGTGGATGGTGGTGCAGGCAATGAACCTGGCTGCTTGAGTCCATGAAGAATCTAAACTTGATGGGCAGCGAAATTGTCTAAACAGAAAGGCATATTCAAATGAAATAATATCATGGCCATTTTTCCCAGGCATTGTTTGTATATTATTGTATTTAACTTTACTGTGGGAGGTGTTGTGGATCTAAAAACCTATATATGACATGAGCGTGAGAACAATGCATGATATATCCCATGTGCTACTACAGGTAGGAAAAGCAGCAGATTATCCAGGGCTTGCTATTTTTTTTCCCACAGAATATAATTGACTTCAACTTTTGTAAGTGGAAGGTTTGTGTATGTTTACTAAGATAGGAAAAAACCTCAGTGTAAGAAATCAGGCCAAATTCTAGTTATCCTCCTAAGCCTAAGCAAACAGATTTGTTAAAGGGGGACACACCTCATTAGCAGTGCACAGGAACCACAGAACTGCTCTGTATTTAGCATGCAAATGTAAGATTCTCGCTCACATGAGGCATTCCGACCAGCTGTTTGGTTATTTCCTCTCTGTCCCAAAAGCCTTTCCCGAGGACAACAGAAGTCATTGTGGAGCATAACTTTCAGGGTCCAGACACTCTGAGATGCCTCCCTGGGACCTTAGAGCTCACCCCACTCAGTAAAACTGATCTGGTAGATTGGTTTCATCCTCACTTGGAGAGAGTGGAGGTCCTCAAAGGAAGGGACTGAGGACCTTGGGCTGAGGGTAAGGATGACAGGGCACAGGCAAGTTCAATAGGAGTCAATTCGATACCTGTGAGAGGGAAACTACTTGCCTTGCCAGGTGCAAAATTTATTTGAGTTACTGGCTACAGCTCAGTCAGTTCAATTTCTCTGTCTTATGCTCTGCTGCTCAGGAAATCAGTCCACTAATTGAAAAGAAAGGACTTGGCTAAAGAACATAGGCATACACCTGGACGATAAAACAGCCAAATGACAAAATAATACCAGAGTAGCTGTAAGAAGCTAGCACTATCACACCTCCTAATGAAGCTCCTGAAAATTAACATCTGAAACTAATTATTACTAACAAAAAAGAGAAAATAGTGATTTATAAGAGCCATAACTCTTATAAGTTCTCTTCCACAGATAATTTTTGTAATGTATTATGTGTGTGTTACAGAAATCTGTAATTGTGCTTAAAAAAGCATAGCAAAAGTATTCTCCACTAAGTTTTCTGTACTTTCACAAGGGATTTGTTTTAAGTTTATTATATTTTCTAAGTTACAAAAATTAAAATAAGTAAATAAAAATTTTTAAACTGCATCTGTTTGAGTTTTTAGTTAAATTTGTCACCTGGTCCTCAGCTGGAATAAACCGATGCAGCACTGGAGTCTCCGCAGTTTATACTGCTGGAAGTCTGGCTTCCTATCACATTTAAACATCAGATTCTATTTAAAAATTAAGAACTTGATGAGACTATGGTCAGGCTAGAGCTGAGACTGAAGTAAACCTGAGGCAGTTTGTAACAGCAACACTACCTAATAGTATAAAAACCTTTCTGGAAACAGATCCCACAAAAAACACTGCCTTATTAATAGAGATCAGAGCAAAGACAATTCTGGCAGAGAAAACTATGAAATTCGGATGCCAATCTAATTTAACCAATGGCTGAAAAAGCCTGTTAGGAAAAGCAGTTTACAAAGAAGAGGTTTCCATGAAGAGCTGCTTGGCATACTGTGGCAGGGAGTCTGTGGAGAGCTGTTTGCCCTTATTATGATGGTCAAAGCAGCAATAATAGCACCGATGTCAGCAAACAGAAAAACAGGATGTGAAAAATACAAGAGTTGACATTTTAGTTTTCCCCAGATGTTTGACTAACAAGTCATCGGGTACTGACCAAAGGTATGTATGTGTCTTTACAAAAAATCAGGCATTTTATGACCAAGACTTGTCTTCTTTTTGAAGTTTAAGTCCATGAGCAACTTCATAAAAAGTACAGGAAGCAGTGAATAAAGAGGAAATCCATTATAAGCAAAACAATAAAGTGGATGGATTTTAATGTTGTCCATTAGAAAGTTTATTCAAGAAAAAAAAAGATACATCAGCCTCTGTAGTTAACATGAGTTATGGTCAAGTGTAGTTTGCTTAGGGAGTGTCACCAATACCTTTAGCTACATGCCCCAGAGCGTTCCTCTGGACTTATTCCTTGGAGGTGGATGGCAAAGAAGTTGTGTCTCACTTCCAGGGTTGCCCTAGCCCCAGGATGCTCACTGAGTAAACATATAAAGTTCAAAATTGGGAGTGACTGTCATGAGTTCTACACACCGGCTAGGGATGAGAGCTCATAGTTTTGCCTCGAAAGTGTAATTTGCCTTCTCACGAAAATGCAATTTGCCTTCCCATGAATGAGGAAAGTGTTGTAAAGTAGCAAACATTCACCTTTCCTCCTCTTTTTGCTTAGTACTTCTCTGCAGTTAAAGAGCATGAAATACCAGAGCCAAGTCTCACATCTGCCACAAAGACATTTTAAAGTTTTTTGGTTCACAATCCCATCAAGCCATGAGCACTCACTAGCAGATTGTTTGTAGCCAGGACATTTCAAGAAAAATCAAAAGACATGAAAAAAGAGAAGAGCTATGATGAGAACACTCTTCAGATGTTGCAATTTAACTTGAGAGCCCTTACAAACTGAGAGTATTCACGGTGGTTTTCTGTTATAAGAATACGTCAAGTAAACTTAGGAAGCAGAATGCACAGGAAAATCTTAGTACGAGATTGCTGGCTGGCAGAAGGAAAGACAGACCTCATATTAGGCTGTAGAATGGTGCTAAGTAAATGGCAGCTACTAAACTACCATGCAACAAGCACAGTTGCATGGTACAGCGACATTATGCAGACAACTAATCATGGAAAAGTTGAAAAAGCATCAGCTGAAATACCTGAATCATGTGAGATGATAGGACAGACAATAAAAGATGCTCCAGTTGGACGGATAACAAGATCTAGCAGGCACAATACAAGGACATTCAGAAAAAGATGGTCTATGAAGAAGGATGGCGTCATCCTAGTGTGTACATCCATAAAGAAACAGGTGAAAGAAACAAACAAAACAAAAGAAACCAAATGACACGACAAAAGTGCAGTTCTGAATAACTGAGTTTGGGATTACACTACGTAATGTAGGCATCCAAACTGTTTCTGCTGACAGAATGGCGTTTTAGACCTCAGTCCTAGCTTCTGCATGCCTCTATTCCAGGTACAAAGAGGATAATTTACCTTTTTCAAAGTGACGTGGTAGGGTCCTCAAATACTACAGTGCCGGAAATTCCCAAGAGATGAAAAGGTTTTCATCTTTCATCAGAAAACAGAGATTAAAATGATTTTAACACAATGCATCTTACTTAATGACATACAGTGAAGACATCGGTCTCGCCAGCACATAGCTATACACTGCACCAGTTTACTATTAAACCAGAGCCTCTGCAATCAAGCTTATTTTAGTCTAGGTGGACTGCTAAAAGCTTTTATGAAAACTAACGAAAGTTTACTTAAAGACACAAACTGAATATTAATCCTGCTTAAGCATTTATGACAGGATGTGAAAAACACCTTATTTCCTTGATAATAGCAGGGAGCCTAATCTGAGTTTGAAAGCTTCTGGTTGGATATTTACAGTCTAGGCTACAGATGTGCTTAACTGATTATAATTTTGAAGAGAGGTTCAGTACTTTGCAGGAAGACTTTTCCACAGACTAAATCTTTAGGACTGGCTTCAACATAAATGCCAGATAGGAAAATTTTATGGGGGAACAAGATGCAGAATTTAATCTCTAATGCTCACTGAATAGAGACTTGGAACTGTCTAATCTGGGAGACTTTCTAGCTACCTGGTAGCATACTGATTCATTATTATCTCAAAAAAAGAGCAAATTCCCATATCACCTGGTGTGGCAATGTGGGATGGTAAAGCAGGAGCTAAATATTACCACTAATTACTCAGTAAACAATAAAAAAACATTACTCACTGGCACTACCTATTGATGATCTCATTTTCACTGCAGGTTTATAACATACATGAAACAGCAGTATGAGATGAGATATGCTATACTGCACATAACACCAGGAGAGCGACACAGAGAAGTTATATCAGCAAGGCTAATTTTGAACAAACATCCTTGACGTGAAGTGTTAAATGAACATATTTTAAAATAGAAAGAATGATCTATATTCATAGTAGTGTCAATGCCTACTAATGTAATGCAATCTGTGTTCAAATAATACAGACCCAGAAACATTTTCAATTGCCTACATTTATTCAACGAAGTGCTCGACATTAGTCAACTAACAAAGTTTATTCCTTGCAGACAGGAAGACACAAGGAAAGCAAACCTTATAGAGGCTGAAAGAAAAAAGAGGAGAGGTTTTACTGGAAGGAAAAAAGGGCAGGTAGCTGGAGAACAGTGTTTACTGCAGAGGGGCAGTGCCTTATAAATGCTGACTGCTGAGAGCTGCTAGTTAATAAATTCTTACCTGTGTTTCTGGAACCTGTAATTACAACAAAAGATGACATGAGGGGAAGATGAAGTATCATCCTATGAATTATTGATAGTGACCTTTTTACACGATGAAGTTCTACATTAGATAGGGTGAGCCAAAACTCACTGAAGTGACTGAAAGTTTTCAGTTTTCCATCTGCTAGTGACAGGCCATGCTGTCAACATCATCTCCATATACACACCTACACTACTGCTCTGTCTGCTTCCTCACACAAATAATTCACTCTGGCTTTGCACAGTTCCAGGGTCTCTGCAAAGAATTTTTGCTCACTTTTTATATGAATCGAGTTATGAAATACCCATGCTGGGAATGCCACTACAAACACTTTTTTCCAAATGCTTTGAGTCAAAGGCAAAAGCTATCATAGCATTTTTCATAATGCCCACATATTTAGGCATCTCTAGAGATTTTTCAAGAAAATGAAAAAGGTGGCACTTTGATCTCTATGCCTAGAAAACACACTGAATTGAAAAAAAAAAGCTTGTTTGGCATAAGTTACTAACAAAAGGACAGAAAAATCACCTGGAAGGACAACAAAATCTTTTTAAATCTAGATATACATTAAGGAAAAGGCACATAATTTTATGAGGGAAGGAACAGGAAGATTTCTTCCTCTCTTTTTCTATCTAAAAGGCTAATTTTGTGAATGTTTACAAAGTTTCATCCTCATTTTTAACTTCTAAGAAATCAGATCCAGGAACGTGTCATTGTTTTACCAAACTATTTGGTTCTTGCTCGTGTAAACTGTTTTCTCATGAGACACTTATCAATAAATTCACCAATACTCCCTGTCTGAGAATGAACATTTCTTGTGAGCAAGGACTGTCTTTTGTGCTGTTCAACCCAACAAACAGCTCACAAGAATCTTTTCTTCAAAGTGAGATTGCAAAGGATCTCCTGAAGTGGAGTTGTTTACCTGAACTACACAAAAAACTGGGCAGGCCTTTGCAAGAGCTGGTTTGTCTGGACTTATATCAGATACTTCGAGATCTCCATCTGTAAAAACTGATATACTCCACGTTATACTTAGGATTTAACTGGTTTTCAAGAAATAGTTTGAAAAGATCAGTGGCTATCCTATCTGGTAGCATGGCATTTTGCTTAATGGAACATTTGTTTGTATTCAAATCTCTCATATTTCTTAGAAAGTACAATCCATTGCAGAAAGTGAAATGATGTACACATGCAATAAGATAATTCCCTTTMCACAATGTCACAGTTGGAAAAGGGGAATATTATTAAAGTGCTCTAGAAAATGAAAGCATTTATGAAATGTGATAGATGTGAATTGACAGCATGCTACATTTATGAAAGCCAACTATTATAGAGGACACAAAAACTGTCTCCCACAGGTATGTCTCTATGGTGTGCTAGAGCCATCGTGGCAAACAAACAAGGGTGGTGATATTGTCTTGTAGGCAAAATCAATAGCTTGAGGCTGGTGCTTCCTGAAACAGGACACCAGGGATCTCTCATTTTACTGCTGAGTGGTATGTAGTAATGCTTTCATAAAGTTATGAAATGCTTTGCAACTTACATGAATCACTATTAAAATATTGTAAGCATGTTTATCTACCCATATCTTCTATCTGAATCCTGCAAATTTTTCTAAGAGAACTGAATGCTGGGTGTGTGAGCATGTGTGGCACCGGAAACGTCACTAGGTATGAAACTTGGGGTAGCAATGACATGAAACTTTGCAAATCTTGATACAGATGACATACTCCTTAGGCCTCTTTCTCCCTCCTCAACCTCCCCCCAGCTCCTATGTTATCCAAGGCCTGTGCCAAATAGCTTCAAAAAGACAGGAGGCTCATTGTCTGCCCTGGATGAGCAGGAACACCCATTTCACAAGGAGCTGTGAGCACTGGCTGTGCATTGCAGCAGGGTGGCCCACGCTGCATGGTTTCCAGCAGCCTCAGAGCACTGAAAATGCCAAGAGGAGCTGCGATTTCTGCAGCACAGTCACACAGGGTCTTCCTGAGGACTGCAGAGAGAAGCAGGGTATATTTTGTGTGGGGGTATCCCTGCTCGACGAGAAAGCCTGGACACCTTAACTTTACTCCCTGTATGTGACATGACAGGTCAGGAGTTATCACAGAATCATTGGCTTGGAAGAAGATTATCGCAGAATCATTGGCATCATCACAGAATGGTTTGGCTTGGAAGGAACCTTCCAAGGTTCCAAGGAACTGATCATCTAGTTTTTCAACCCCCGTGCCCTGGACGGGGTCACCTTCCACTAGAGCAGGTTGCTCAGAGCCCCATCCAGCGTGGCCTCGAAGACTTCCAGGAATGGGACATCCACAACTTTCTGTGTTGTGGACAAATTATGAGGGTGGTGTGCTCCGAGATTTCTCCGCGGTCTGTCAAAGATACCGACCCGCGCACTTACCAAGGAAGAGGAGGAACAGAGAGCTCCGGCTGAGCCGGGGGTGGCACCCCTCGGCATGCCCGCATTGCTGGGCGCTTGGGCACACACCTGGGGCAACCCCGCCAGCCGGAGACCCTTCCCCCGTCCTGTCCTATCCCATCCCGTCCCGCCCCGTCCAGCGCACCCGCACGCCCCGGGGGACGGGGCTGCGTCTCGTCCCGCCCCGGCCCGCACAGCGCAGCGCAGACAGGGCGTGCGGGAGGTGCGGGCAGCCCCCAGCCTGCTCCTTCTTTTTCTCCTTCTCCTGTTCCTTCTCCCGCTCCCGCTCCCGCCCGCCCAGCGCAGCGGCAGCGCGGCCCCGGGGCGGCGAGGGCAGAGCCCGGCGCAGGATGGCCGCGGCGCCGGGCTCGCCGCTCCTCTGGGCGCTGCTCCCGCTGCTCCTCGCCCTCTGCCCCGCGCAGCCGGGGCCCGGCGCCTCCCGCGGGACGGGGCTCAGCCTCCACCCGCCCTACTTCAACCTGGCGACGGCCGCCGGCATCTGGGCCACGGCCACCTGCGGGGAGGCGGCGGGCGGCGGCGGGCGGCCCCAGCTCTTCTGCAAGCTGGTGGGGGGCCCGGCCGCCGCCCCGCTGGGACGCGCCATCCAGGTAACCGGGCGGCCGGGACCCCTGCCCCGCGCACCTGCTCCCCATCCCGCGCCGCATCCTGGTGTGTGTGCGTGCTTGTGTGTCTTTTTGGGGGGTCTGGCGTGACCCTGGTGTGCGCGGTCTCTTTTTCTCCTGGCTGGGCGTGTGCCGCGGGCATAGAAGGGGAGCGTGGACCGGCGGGAGCCCACGCAGGGAAGCGCCGGGCGGGATAGAAGCGGCGCTCCTGCCCGCGCACCTGCCCTCAGGTGTCCCAGCACCTTCGGGACACACACGCCCACACACCGCCCCCGCCGCGGGGAGCGGCCGCCTCCCCTCCGGACCCGGTGCCCGCGGTGCTGTGGYTGCTCCCGGGGATCCGTGAGCTGCTCGTCCCGTCGGGCACCTGGAAGTGCCTTAGGGAGTACCCGGGGTGGTGTTTTGTGGCCCCAGCGCGTGGCCCATGGTGTGCCGTGAGCAGCATGGCGCTTTTGGGGGTAAAGCAGTGAGTTTTGGGGGTGGGATGGGACGAGACTGCACTGGCAGCCACTGGCTGGAGAGCGGACATCTCTCTGGGGGCGGCGGGAAAAGGGTACTAGCTTTAGTCGAGTATTTTGTGGTATTTTACAAGCACTAAACGTGAGGCTTATCATCTGTGCCTTGTGTTGCTTGTGGGAGGAAGCCAGAGACTGGCCGGGGCTCTGACAGAGAGGGTAAGCTCAGAGAGCAGCGAGGATCGTGCTGTTCTTTCCTAGCATAGCACAAGATTATTACACACGTTTTGTGCCAGTCACAAGAAAGATAACAAAACTCCTGAAAAAGGATTAATGGAAATATATTTTTCCTTTGGAAGAAGCACGTATTTACACATTTGTTAGAGGGTAAGGAAGGAGTAACAAATGCACCAAACTCTGTTGTGCTGCGATAGATGCTCAGTATCAGTTTGATCAGAGCTTTGTTAAAAGTGGGGACTTTCCTGAAGCCTCAGACCTTTCAAAGGTATTTTATTTGTGTTCTGTCTTGATGGGAGGAGAAGAGAGCCAGAATGAAACTGCAACTTGAAAGGGATTTTGAAAGCTTAAATGTCCACTGTCTAACTTCAGGCAATAGAGAAAGAAAAAAAATAAATTTTTAGCCTTTTGGAAGAAGGGCTAGTGTTTCAAAGTCTTATGAGGTGTTTGTAAGTTTAATAGTGAAATAACCATTTATATATGGTTTCAGAAGGGGTTGCAATGGATAAGAGAGTTGTTCTTCTCAAGAGACGGTTAGAAGACTGAGAAGAAGGTGCAGCATTTGTATTTCTTGTCATGTGCCAGAAGGGAGCATGCACCACCATGCAACCTGCCCTTGCAGTTCATTAGGCAGCCACAGCCAGCAGTGTAATTTGCTCTGGACTTTACTCTGCCGTTACTCCCTGCTTCACCATGAAATCTCAGTTTACCTTAAAATCTGTGTAGTCCTGTCAATCATAAAAAAAGCTCAAAGTGCTTTAGAGATGCTTACAGGCTGAGTAGTATACAGTTTTACTAATAGGAAGACTGGGACACAGGGACACAGGTATTACATGCTTAAACTGAGGTTACAAAAAAAAAAAAGGTTATGATGATCAGGAAACTGCTTGGTTCTCTGTTTCTAGTGCGCCTCTGAAGTTTAGGCATTCATCCTTCCATATTGAATGCAACACCCATGTTTAAAGTGGCCTGGAACAACGATGCCACCAGGTGAGCAGCAAACCCAGCAATCTCTCAGCGACTCGCCCACTACTGCAGTGAAAGCTCATATTGATGTGCCTTGAAATATCAGAAATCGCAGGGTGATAAAAATCAGCCAAAGCAAACATCAGATAAACATGTCAAGCAAGGAGAATGAAGCTTTCGTGTTGCCAGTGATGGTTTTTGTAATTGTTCCCTTTATATATTAACACTCAACTGGAAATGAGGGTTTGCTGTATAAAGAAAGAGCGAGGCTAGAAAGAGACGAGTTCCTCTTCTTAAATGTTTGACTTGCAGGTCCTAGGTTAGAGGGCTGTTATGGTTCATGCCTGATTCAAGTTCCCAGGAGGACTACTGATAGCTCAGCCCTGGCACAAGGAAGCATGTTGTGCCTCTTAGAGTGTTTGTGTAAGCACAGATACAGCAGCGTCTCTTTCCAGCTTTAACAAAGCCCCATTGAGATACATAACATGAATACTTCTGTGGTTTACCAGTAGTTGTTGTGGTTCAAGAAGGGTTGGAAAGTCTTTCAAAAGGCCAGGGAAATCCAGCCGTGGAAAATGCAGTATCAGCACAATGTGCATAATCTCAAGGCACTTCACCTCACGAGTTCAAAGACACTGTAAATAAGAGAATTTCTTCTTTCATGGAAAATTGGAGAGAAGTGCATTAAACGTTTTATAGAACGTGAGCTTACATAAAAGGATTTAAAATCAGCAGAAGAATTCATGTGTTGTTTCTTAAGAGTCTGAGGGAAGGTTGTGCAGTTTTTACATGAAAGGATAGGTGTAATAGCTGCTGTGTTGCAGTGGTTCAAGTCCAAATGCTGCCACACACTTGAGTCGCTGTCTACAATGCTGGATTGCAGCAGTTGCTCTATGAATAGGGAAATTGGAAAGGAGGTGCAGAAGGTGATCCCCATTCTGATGAAGGGAGCAGACAGCTCTGTTGCCAGTGCTGTCTTAAAGTAAGGCAAAGAGGAAGAGCAGCCCCAGCATAATTTCTATTACTCTGCCATTGGTTGTTCTTGTTCAGCTTGTCATTTAGTGATGTGTCTTTTAATGAAGCCTGTAATATCCAGCAGATCCAGAAAGAGCATTTGGAGGTTGTTTAAAGGTGATAGGTGCGGTGGACAATCCCTTCATGGGCAGTTCAACCAAGGCTCTTAAGGCAGTGCTGGACATACACTGTGGAAAGCAGCGTGTTTCCCTTATGTAGCACATTGGCACGTAGGACAATGACTTAATAAGAACAGTGTTGAGTGAAGAAATGCACAACGGTATAAAATATTTCAGCAGCTGATAGATGAATGGCATGCCTGGTTTTGC
This sequence comes from Amblyornis subalaris, assembly GCA_018881555.1. NCBI lineage: Eukaryota > Metazoa > Chordata > Aves > Passeriformes > Ptilonorhynchidae > Amblyornis > Amblyornis subalaris. Next base: position 12,115,482 of record JACAXG010000001.1, on the reverse strand, counting down.
CTGCCAGTCTGTCCACGGTGGTGTGCGGGCGTGAGTTAAAGTCTAACTGCATACCTGTCCTGCCCTGCCAGTGGGCACAGAGCTGCTAGGTATGAAATGGTGAACAAATCCTTCATTGTTGTCACTTGCTATAACTTAACAGGCAAGACATTTTCATCCCTGTCTGTCTCTGGTCCACACTGGTGTATTTCAGCAAACTCTTTCATGCAGTTCCAGGTTTCTGCTTTGCTAAGGAGAAGCAGGGGAAAGRAGGGTAACAAGGTCACCACCAAGTGCACACCTGCCTGTCTGATGAACTGTAGCCAAAATCAAACCAAGTTTGAAGGCCCAGTCTACTGGAATGGAGACGTGTCCTGTAGCAGACAGGCTGAGTGTAGTGTGCCTCAGATACTGCCAGTGAGAAGGAAGGAAGGAAGGCTGCTCTGTCCAATAATTTTTTTTCTTTCATTTTTTGTTTTGCTGCCTAGTTGGCAAGGTTGCTGGAATGTAATTTAACTAACTGAAACTCCAGATGTTGCAATGAAATTCTTTGAATTATATGCCCAAAAAGAAAAAGTTGATATCTTGAGTTCAGATCAAGTGCTCTGGTATACTGAAATCACAGAAGTGCATGTAAATTAAACTCTTGCATTTAATAGTCCCCATTGTTTTCTTCTCATTCAACCTTTCTTTGAGGTTGTTTCCAGATCAAAACTGAAACTGCTGTAGCAGCAACCGTTTCCTGTGTACTTCCAGCCTGATCACTGTGAATGTAATTTAGATCTAACGACTGCATTTCAAGCACATTATAAAGCTATTTAGGGAAGCTTGTCCTGTTGTAACATATATGTCAGAACTCAGGTATGCATTTGTCAGGGAAGATGCTCTGATGTGGTGATAGCTGCAGTTGCCAGTGCATAGATTGATTTCTCGGGTATGGATTTTTGCAGACGGTGACATGATGTTCTTTGTCGTCACTGCAGAAACTGGCGACATTGCCTGTAGCTAGCATGGGCTGTTGTGTCTGCTGCAGCAAACCATCTGAATCAGGCAGTGTCCTGGCATATTGTAGTTTGTGTTAAAGTCAGCCAAGCCATCTTCTCTGACAGAGCTGGAGGAGAATCGTGTTATAACATGACCCCAGACGTAGTTAACCAACTTGTGTATGTGAGTATTCAGTCTCTTTGAATTGTCAAGAGTTAACCCTCAGACAGACTGACACCAGCAGTGCTGAATCAGAACAGCTAATGGTAGCCATGTCTTCTGGAAACTGCATCATATTCCGGGCTTTCCAGAAGAGGAAGGGGATGCAACTTATTGTTAGATGCAGATGCTGAAATTATTCCTATTGATGCAGAAATATTTGGTGAACATCTATGTTTTGTATTTGAAAGACACAGGATGGTGTGTTTGTATCACATGAGAATAATAAAGTCTTTTCCAATCCATTAGTAACTATGGTAGATGTTAAATAAATTCTGCTAAACATCTTAAATTCACCAAGCTTGCAAGGCTACCCAGAAAGAATGTGAGAGCTCTACTATTCCTCTGTTAAAAGTGGACAAGTATGCTCCAGTTACTTTACACTGATTAGTCTGACACCAGGGACAAACAAAATAATGGCAGTTACATGGGATTCTGTTAATTCTTGAAAGGTAGGAATGTGCTTCATGCCAGGCAATGTGGATTGTGGAAAGAACAAAAGATTTGTCACGTGCTTTTGATGAAAATATGCTTAGTTGATAAGGTAACATTTGCCCCATTCCCTTTATTTTAAACAGGAGTCCAATACAGGGTCAGCACCTCACAGGGTGATGGGTTAAGCAGCTGTCCTACTGAAGTAACCATGGCGGCTGTACTGCCATTCAAGGAAAATGTCATTCTTCTACAAAGATCTGTGCCTGGCACAGTTTAGCCTTTTCACTGATTATCCCCTCCTACTGATTGGAATAAGAAGTGTGTGGGACACTAAAAAGATCCCTTGATAACTAATTACAGCAGTTCAGCACTAATCTGAGTAGACTGCGAAATGCATTTTCTTGGAGATAAAAATAGCTTGTGGGGCAAGCCAAGATATGAAATCAAAAGACAATTACATTTCCTCAAGTTTATTCCTCATTATTGTACAAAGAGCTTTAGAGACTCTCAAAGGGCATCTCTGGTGTGTGGCTTTAGTTGTGGACTGGAAATTGGGCAGTAACTTCTAGAAGTGAGGATAAAATGGAATTCTTTAAAGGGAAACTTAAACAGTCGGTAGGATCTGTTGCATTTTCCATGAGTATATATTGTTCTGAAACTTCTGATTTAGAATGCATTATAGTGGCATGAAAAAAAATGAAAACAGTGTTATAAAATTGTAACACCAAGCTTATAGGCAAGTAACAGAGCTTATTTTTATGGTTTTATTAATACCAGGCTGTGTGCATATGTGAATATTTCATGGTCTCTTAGAAGAATTGAGGATAATTTGTTTGTTGTTCCTAATCCAGTTCTAAGAATCTTTGTTTCACTAATTTCCTGCAGATTTCTTGCAGACACCACTGTAGCTATAATATAGGTAATTTCACGGACGTGTCAATAAGTTCATAAAGATTTACAGTAGTTCTCTTATTGAGATTTATGAAGTTTTAGTTTGTAACATAAAAGTTAGCATTTTTCAGAGTATAAGTGTGTAATTAAATTGCCAGGGGAATAATTTATACATTAAAAATTATACTATATAAAGGAACAAAATTTACCCCCATTTTTAGTCAACACTCTAGATCAGAATCTCACTTAACAACTGCATATGTTATCAGTGCATAAGATTTTGTCTGAAACCATGTTTTTAATTTATTGTGTTTCAGGGCCAGTTCTGTGATTACTGCAATGCTGCTGACCCCAGCAAAGCTCACCCGATAACCAATGCAATTGATGGCACAGAGAGCTGGTGGCAAAGTCCTCCTCTTTCCGTGGGCTTGAAGTACAATGAAGTCAATGTCACTTTGGATCTGGGACAGGTAAGTGCCCGAGCTATTGGCTGAGGTGTGATCATTTCTTGCATTTATACATATGCTTTGCAATTGGGAGAGGCTTTTGAGCTGATGATTTTAACTTCTGACATCATAGCTTTTTTCTCTGGTTTATGTTCTGTATTTCTTTTACCATTTGGTTGACTTTATTAAAGTGATAATTTTCCTTTAGGAATTTTGATGATGGGGGTTCTTGCCGCTGGTATCACACAAATGTAGTGATGGTGTACTTTCTTGCACAGACACTATAACTCATTAACCTGAAGTTAYATGGGGGGACCTCTTAGTTTAAACTCAGGCTCTACTTTCCATTTAGTATTCTCCTTCTACATGAGCGCAGAGGGAGATCTCTGTGCATGCACACATTTTGAGGATAATGTTTGGAGTCTGCTTTTGCCTCGGGGATTCTTCTGGTTTCTCTGTCATTCAGCAAGATCTTCAAGATAGACAGAAAAATACTGATAACGCYGTCTAAAAGGGAAAGTACAGCAAACCCAGTGTAATATGAATTAGTAATGTGACAGTAAGACAAACACCCGTATTTCCCCTGCAAGTGATAGGCAAGTAGCTAAGAGTAAAGCCTCTGACTCTGTATTTTAAGTGACAGGGATGGATTCTCAGCTGCTGTAATTGGGTGCTGATCCAGTGAAATTAGTTACACTATGCAAGTTCACACCATGTGAAAATATATGCTTATAAACATGTGTGGGCCTGCAAAATATATGTGTATACATGCACATATATTTTGGACCATATGTGCTGGTTTGACTGTAAACCAGCAGGGGAAATTAACCCCACACAAAATACCTTGAGAGATTTTAGGTCAAAATTACAATTTTAATAAAAAGGTTAAAATAAATGCAGGAATACGGAAACAYCAGTCTAAACAAACTGACAGAGTCACAGTACAACCTGACACCCCGTTGACCAGGGTGGTAGCTGTGTAGTCCAGTTAGGCACTGGTCCTGTAGAAGGTCTGGTCTGGAGACCTCTGGGTTTCCAGTGGTCTGGTGGTCCAGTGGTCCGGTAGTCCAGTGGTCCAGTGGAGTGGAGTGGAGACCAGTCGAGTGGAGTAGTCCTCAGTCCAGTCGAGTCCAGTCCAGGGGAGTGGAGTAATTTCTCCCATCTCAAACACCTGCTTTTATGTTGTGTTTCTTGGCTGGTACCTCCCCCAGGGGCGAGGACTTCCACAATGGAAAAAGATTTTCCCAACGTTCTATTGGTTGCTTTGGCAGTGAGCTCACATGAGACTTCTTGGAGGAGTACATGGTTTCTGACATTCTATTTTTACCTTGTTCATTAATGGTCCATTAATCAAGATAATTCAGTCAGGGTGGTTCTGAAGTTCTATTGGTCCATGCTTATCAAGCCTGGCGATGGGCCATTAATCAAGATAATCTACTCAGGACAGGTGGTGTAATGGGCCATTAGCTGAGATGATCTACTCAGGATGGGTGGTGCTTGCTGGCGGCCGGAATGGTTATCTAAGTTGAGATAAGGAGTACCACCCCACCTCACATGAGCATAGCCTCAGGGACCAGGTGTGTAGCTGTGAACTATCCAGCTTATCGGGTGGTGACAGAATGTATGGTTAACCCAGGACACCATAGTAACTGTTTATTGACTGATTATATAGGACAGGATTTTTTGATTAGACCTTCAATTTAGTTGACAGCAAGGGATGGGGGGAGTAACTAAGAAAATATTTCTCTGTGAGACTTAGCTGCCATTGTGCTGGGGATTCAGGTACAACTTATTTTATGTCTTCTCTTACACAGTGTTTTAATACTCCTGTTCCTCCCATGACTGGAATCGTTCTCATTTTGAGGATATCCTCATTCGGTGTTTCTGTATCCAGTATAGCTGCAGTGCAGAAAGGCCATACAAAACTTCTTTTCCCACTGTGCACTCGTGAGCTTCTTTGGAGGACCTACCAACAGACACTTTACTTTTATGTGCTGGGTAAAGTTCTGAGAAACCTCCTTCCTTGTGAGGAAGGATATGAGCTGGGTGCCCTCTTCTCATGGGAGTCCTTTGAGACCAGCTGCTGTGTGCTTAGATTTCTGTAGTTATCTAAGGATTTCTTAGCGGGAGGTTGCGTGTTTCTCATTACTCTGGTACCACTTGGAATCGCCTTTCTTGGAAATGAAGGAAACCCAAGACAAAGGTGAAAATGACTCCAGGTCTTTTGATCAGGAAGGAATCATTTTAGTTGGTGGATGGATGAGGGTTTAGTAGGATTCATAAGATTTTATATTTTTTCCCCACTTCACAGACACTATCTCATATCTGCATTCATCCAGTTAAACCTTAATCTCTGGATTTGTTCGAATTTGAGATTTACTTTTGACATTTTGCTTAGTATTCTCACACCTCAAATTCATCCGATAGCACACAATGCTAATAATGAAGAAGAACATTAAGTACTGTGACAGGGTAAGTCTACTCAAGTGAGCAGGCAAGCGCTGAGACCCGAATTCACCTTTACCTTATTTCATGGTCTTAAATATTAAGAGTTGGGTGTGCGTTAGTCATGCAGACTTTCTTAGTAATTGACGGAGACAATTTTTCAGAGTGCAATTCCCCCTCAAGTGAGCTGAGACAAAGGTTTTGGTTTCTGAGGAAAAATAAATCTTCTTGAAGTTAGATGTGTGTCTAAATACTTTACTGAACTACATATTGTAATATTGGAAAGATAACAGGGATGTAGTTTTCCTCACTAAATATTTGTCCTCTTTTGTTGTTTTGGTTTGTTGTTTTGGTTTTTTTTATACAAGGCACCTTTTTCTGTGAACAAAATATGGAAATGTTTTTGCAYGAGAAGAACATGACAAAGGGTAAAGTACATATGCGTGCAAGGAAGCAATGACCGAGTGTAAGCTGGTCATCAAGTATCCACAATTAGAGGAAGCAGAACTTAGTGCAAAGTCAAAAGCTCTTAATTTACTGCGTTCCTGCCATTATATCTTTATGACTGAGAGCAGAGTCCTGGTGGAGCCTTTTGCCATGGTCTCATGACAATATTTAATTGAATGGTTGCACCACAATGGAAGTTTTAGCGCTTACTGCACCGGAGTTGGAACAGAACACCCACCTGGTGCTGCTTCTGTTTCACAAGGGCTAGGGATGATTTTGAAAGTCAAAATGCCTTCAGGATGTTAAATCTTTTTGCTAGAAGAATGCTCCTTTTGCTGTAGTTCGTCATATGAGAAAAAGCAAAAACCTTAAAGCAAAATCCCTTCTTTACTTTCCTTTCTGGCTTTCTGTACTATACTTACATTTCTAATCAATCACAGTCTTTCTGAATAACAATTATAATGTTGATCCCTGAGGCAGTCTCTCCATTCTGTTAACATACCTGCTTACACTCTGGCTATTCCTGACTTGTTTAAAATATTTGGATCAAATGAAATCTCAGTTATTCCTCTAATTGGTTATGCTTTTCCCAGTGTAGTTTTCAACATATTTTAAACTTCTGAATCCAGAATGTCTGACTGAATTTCATTGCCCTTCCTCTGACTCTTAGGATTACCTAATTTCAGCAGGTGTGCCCTCATCTTTGTCTTGCTTAGTGCTCAGCAGATATTACAGTAACACTCCCCCAGGTATTTTTCTGAATTCTGTCTTCAGAAGAAATGAAGGTTCAGGAGAGCATGATAGTGTATGATGAAAAAGAAATGTTCCACTACAAAAAGTAGTTCAAAAAAGTATAGCCCACACATTTTATTGTTGCTTTTAGTTATGTATAATTTTTTTTTTTTACTGTGCTTTTGTGGCAATAATATTGTGGTGAAAGACTCAGGCTTGGTGAAGTGTTGTGCACTAAGTATGTTGAATAGTTGTTATGTAGTGATATTATTAGTCACTGTTGTAAATTAAAGGTACACAGTGGAATGTAATGTCCAAATTAGTACTTTTATTAGGGAGGGAGGGGAACTTGACCATAAATTTAAGCTAAGTGGTGTGGCCTGTGGAGGACTTCATGCCTTTRTGTTTTCTACCAGTTAAATCATATAAACGTTTTATAGAAAACTTGCAGTTTGGCAAATCTTCTGAGTTGCTTTTATATGRTAGAGGTTTAGTTTTTATATTTGGTAGCAATCCTTTGATTTACAAACAATATTTGTTGTTTGGAATATTATTCCGCTTTGGTTAAATGTTGTTACTAAAAACAATTGTTCTTAACTTACAAAAGATTGGTATGATAACTTAAAATGTTTCTGAAGTTACAGTTAAAGTAAGTGTCATTCTGTAAAATATAAAGTGTTTTGTATTCCCTTCTCCTGTAGGGAGAAACTCTCAAGATGGTGGGGAGATTTATCACAAACTGCATTGAACCGTGCTTCCAAAAATAGTCATTGCATTCAATGTGCTTGGTCATTGAAGACTTTATATTATCACTGACCCTGAAATCAGACCCAGCTCTACTGTGAGATTGCATAACCTCTAAAATAACACTGAGAAGTCCTACAGATTAAGGCATGAGAACCACTGCATGAGGCTTCTGCAGTCCTACAGAAGCAGTGAGCCAGCAGTGAGCCAAAGCCCTTCCTCTGGAACACCTGCACGGCTCTGAATCCACAGCAGCACTGCTCTGCTGTTTTGGCTCACACTGTGAAGAAAAGGGGCTTTTAAGTCTGAGGAAGGTGCAATATTGTCCCTGCAGTACCCAGAAGGAGGGATGGTAACAGCACAGAAGCGTTCCTTTGTATTAGAGAACTCTGGCTCTGGGTGTTTAGTTTGTGCGGGAAGCTAATGTGAGATCGTGCCACAAAATGGTTTGAAATCAGTTGTGATTTTTGGCTCATACCACAGTAAGGTGAATCTAGTTGTGAAATTTAAATTAACACAGTTAATAATAATAACAGTTAAATTAATTTAACTGATCGAGTAGCAACTGTCTGATAGAATTTTCTAAAAGTTGTATCAGGTAATACATGTTCCATTTATTCCTCAGTCACACTACGAGCAGCTCATTCAGAGTTGAACTACCAGCCTTAAAAAGGGAAATACCTTAAAATACGTTATTTCTTGCTCATATATTTTTCTTTAAGTTGTAGTCAATATGTTGTGTTTTCTTAAAGCTTTAATTAAAAACTTTTGAATGGCTCAGCATTTTTTTCTTATGTTTACATTAATAGATGCATGTCATTGTCTTTAAAACGCATTTTTGATACTAATTTGATATTATTCTTAAAATATACAGGAAGAAACCTTGCAAGTCTTGGTCTCCTTTGCTTTCCTGACTGTCTTCCTCTGGTTCTTGCTCAGTATCCCATTARGAAGGTCTTGGTTCCCACTCAATGATCTCACTTACATCCCTCCATGTCTATACTTCTGCTTCCTCCATCTTCCTTTCCATGCTCATTCCTACACGTTACTTTAATTTTGTGATATGTTGTTCTAAATACCTCACTTTCAACCCAATGTAGTAAAAGCAGAACCTCTGCTGGTAGCCTCCAACCCTTTGCACTTCCCTGGGTGTCCTTCCAGTGCTGACAGTTACTAYTGTGTTCCTTCTCCTTTGGACTGCAGCCCTCATAAGGGGATATTTATCTTCTGGACAACTGAGGGCTGAATCGTACAAATCCTTTTCTATATGAATAGCTTCAGTGTTCTGTGAAGAAATAGGCCATATGTAAGAACTAATTATGAGGATTGAGTTGGTCTTTGTCCAAATCCTAATGGAAAAGTGACTGCATGAGGAGTTTCAGGAAAATAACCGAGAGTCATTGATGTGTTTGCCTGCAGCCTTGGCAAAAAGACTAAGGACTGGTTCAATGTGAAGAATGGACTACCCTTTCATTTCTGGAAGCAGTGCTTCCTTCTAGAGTACTGCCCGTGAAATGTATGGAGAGCTTCTCCCTTCTGATCCTGCCATCAACCGGGATAGAGAAAAGATCTCCAGACATGTCAGCGAGGCATATTCACAGCACTGACTTACCTAACTAAATACACTCTCTAGCATCCGTGGCTGGTTAAAGGAAAGCATGATGTGAATACAACAGATACCGTGATAACAGAGCAACATYGAAAGTCGTGTGCTTATTCCTGGCTTCTGCACCCCAGACTAGGAAGCTGGCACACAAGGAATGACTTCAGCATGCTGTGCAGCRGGAGCCTCTGCAGTCAGTGTCAGTGTTTATGGAGTGTAGACATTGCTGTGTATATGTGTACCCAGTTAAACTGGATGGAATGCRCTCAGGAGCTCTGATGCCTCTCAGGTACCCACACAAGATTTTCTCTGCACCTTTGCTATAGCTATTTTTCCACATACCCCAAAGAGCTGGCAACACCCAGAAGGGCTGGGTCAGCTCCTTCTAGTTGGCATTTTTTTGCACTACAGTTTGTATTACAAAATACATTGTTGGGAATTGACAAACACTGACTGTCAGGAGTGTTTTATACAGTATCTAGATCTGCAAGGGTTCCTCGAGTTCTACTGAGATGTTTGAGTGAAAGGATTGCTTCCCTCTTTGCAACATCAAGAAATCAAAGCCTTTAATTTTAACCAGAGTACGTGGGATTTTTATTTCATTCRAATAGATTGTTACTTCCGTGGTTTGATCTCTGAGAGGAAACAATGCTCAGACCTTAAGGCTTCAATACACTAAGAGCACATGCCARCCCTATGCAGTCAGTGGCACTAAGGTGTGTTCTCGAGCAGGTGCTAAGCACAGTTCACACTTCCTTGAATCCCTCTCCAGCATCAGCCTCCTTTTGGGAAGTTTAGTTTGTGTACTGAATGATACGAAATTTCTGTCTCTTCTGAGTAATCTGCAATGCCAACCACATTATCCAAGATAGTGCCAGAAACCTAGAAGGACAGTCATGCTGTGTTGAGGGAAGTTTTGGTGGTGCAGCTGTATCTGCTAATAACAGTCTGAGAAAATTCCATCCTGCTGGAAACAGCTGTTCTCCATACTTCTACAATTCAAATGTCATGAAGAAGGATTGCTGTGGTATCTTTTTGAACACATATAGAGATCTATAGAATGCCTGAGACAGATGGCCTACCTGGATTTAGTTGCATTCTTGTTACTACCATGTTCCAGAACACTTTTTTCCTACAGAAGCAGTTCACAGCRTCATGATTGTTTGGAATATAGTATGTTTTTCTTTCGTGCTAGTTTATGTCCAGAACTCATCTAACAAGTCATGTCAGTATTTTAGTATTCTGGTTTGAGTTTATGGTGTCAAGAATGGAGGAAAATGTGTTATACCTTTATAAATGCATATCTAACTTTTATCCATTTTTTAAGGTATTTTAGGATTCAAACAAATCTTGGAAATTTCTCTCTATAAAAAGTGGTTTAAACATTTAAGGAGAAAATAGAGAAAACATTTTAAACTAATATTATCGCGATTTTTGGAGTTCTCATGAGGATGCAATTGGTAACAGGAAGTTTTCTTTCTGTTGGATTAAAATAAGTAGTGTGCTTGCTGTTGGAGATCATGAATGTTGTATCATTAACAATAATGGTACAGTGTAACTCTCAATCGATTTAAATGAGCTCTTTTAATACCGTCTTAAATTTGACTGTAAGAGCTTCTATAGAAATCTCTGTCTTTATAATGTAATATTGGTAATACRTAACACTGAATTTTAGTTTTCACTCTCAGATGAGCACTCAGATGCTCATTCTACTGCATGATTTTTATCTGGGTTTTTGTGAATCTTTGAGGCCACTGGCTGCAAGAATATTTCAAATCTGAACAAACTTGAGTGAACAGGAAAAAGTCACATTGATGTGGAACTGGTTAAATTCCAGCTGTTGATAGTCTATGAGGTTTGACCTATGCTGCTGGATTACAGCAGGATATGATGTTTGATACTTAGAGCAATACATCCTCTTTCAAGCATGCATTTCCAGAGTGCATTGTTTCCATTACTGGAAACAAAACCTGAAGAACTTAGTTCTTTATTCATACAGGAAAATGGTCARAATTTTGATTAAGGCATATTTCTGGGATTTTTTGTGAAAATATTTTGACTATGACATAATTCTACCGAAATGCTTACTTACAGTTTTAACATTCCTTTTGAGAGACGGTTGGTTTTTTATGAAATAAATTTGGCTTAAAAGCAGCGAAATAGGTTTTCAAAAATTAAGACACTTCCTTTTTTTTTCTCTGAACTAAATGGCTGGAGCAAAACATTACTTTGAGTTTAGCCTGCCTTTTTCTCAGGGTARGTCTTAGGTCAGGATCAAGATTTAAAGTAGTGAAATGCCAGTTTAGAATATGTGATTAAAATTGGCTTTAGTGATTGCTTTTCTAGGTCTTATGTCAGCAAGGTTACTGTTTTATCTTCATCTGGGATTCATTTGTTAAACCAGGGATTATTTTTCTTCTGTTGTTGTCTCATCAGATCTGGATAGAGATAATTCATCAGTTTGGTCAGTATTTAATCATAGTGGAAGTTTAGATGCTCAGGTACCACTCTGCATCCTTGATCCAGGTCAAAACCGAATCATAGGCACTCATGCAAAGTCAGAAGCAGGACAGATGATAGGCTTGGTGACTATGTTTTGCTGATATGTTGTCATTAACTAACACTTACTTAGTTTTTATCAGACCTATCCCTTTTCCCTTTCTGAWTGTGACTGTACAAACCTGAGCAGTATTTCAAACTGTGAGATGTGAGGAGACCTGTATGTGAATTAAAGGTTTTCATATGCATGACATGAATTTACCATACTTTTTTTTCTTCCATTTGTGATTTGCATGGAAATTTGCAAAGAGTGGTGCTGGGTAGCAGTTCTTTAAGCACTGTCAGACTTGCAGAGTTCCTGATATAATACACATTTTTGAAGAGTAGGTAGAAGGTCATTGTTGCAAGGATTCCACAATGTGAGTACAAGCAGTAGAGCCCTGGACATTTTCTATGTGCTTCCTTTATTTGCTCTTTAGTATTCTAAACCATTTGTCTTGGTTAAATCTGTATCGGTCAACACACAGAGTGTTATCCACACTTGCTAACACGCATGTAAAGATGTGACTCCYGAAGACCTTAAGGCCTAGTGGGAGAAAGACTATTAATGGACACCTGTTACCTGCTCAGTGCAAACYTAGTTTGAACAGGTAAATGCCCTTTGAGATATTTAGCTGACCGAAGGCAAGAACATGAAGCAGGGTAAATTCCAAGACTAACAGAAAAGTTGAGATATTTTATCCCCAGTTSTCTCTGCACTGACCTAGATTAGCAACATTCAGCAAAGCAGGAGTTTCTGAAGTAGGTTTTACTGTACAATACCTGCTGCAGTGATGCCTTGATGTGTGTAGGACAGGGCCTTGTCCTGGAYAGTAGTTGTTCATGCTGCATTAAATGAATGCACAACAAAAAAGTTCTAGTTTTTTCTTCTGAGATGCGAGATATTATCATGAGAACATGTTCCATGGAGTCCCTGAATTCCTTCCATTTCTCCATGAGAAGGTTTTACTTTCTTCTGTGAAAATGTTTGATACTCAGAAACGGATGTGAAGATGAAGGCTGCGTGTAGCCATGGGATTGTCATGTGCAGTACTGGCTAGGGACAAATATTTCCATGTATCTGCTTCACTGCATTGYTCACCATTTGCGTCTGGCTCTTGGTGGCCCTAATTGGTGTGACAGCWATTGAAGTGTTCCTGGCTGACAGCTGAATGGGCCAGGCATGCCAAAAGATGCTGTTCCCAGTTTGTGGTTGGGAGCTTGTATGCACTTGTGGTTTGGAGTCTAATAAACTTCGCAAATTATTAGCTGCAGGTTTATGACATTTGTGAGGTATGAGCAAAGATAAACGGCTTGGGTGTATTTGGTATGGGGGCTCTAGCAGCAGTTACTTGACAAACTGCTGACTGTAGCTCCCTGTCTCCCGCGTGAAAGTGAGAATCTCCTGCCAGCAGATGATTCTCAACTGAGGTTGTTGAGTGGGAAATTCTGGTGCAGCTTCACTTGAATATTGAGTGTACCTCAGTATTGGTTCACTTTTATTGACAGCTCCCATCCATCTCATGGTTGTTTAAATTTTAAATGACGTTTAGAATCAATCTGCATTTAGCTTTTTGTGTAAAAGTAATTTTTATTGATGTTCTTGTTTTTATGACTGTGGACTATCCCAGGAAGCTTACAGTAAGGCTCCTTTCTTGTCAAATCCATTTTTTCTCTAGTGTTTGGGAGCTCTCTGTCTCTGTGKTCTATCTCTGTGATACACAGTGAGCACCTAAAGAAGCCAGATGAAACTCTTGGCCTTGGGAACCCTGAGCTGATGAAGCTCTTTGAGCTGTTTCAGACACTGAGAGAGCTACCAGTTATAAGAATCCCTCCTGTGTTATTTGATACCCACAAAACTCTGACGTGGCTTGCTTCCATTACTTGGAAAGTCTGTCAAGTAGCAAAATCATCTAGAAGTATTCTTAAAATGAGGGAGCAGATGGCTGAGATTACTATCAAATACAAGCAAAGGAGTCCCAGTGTAAAGCGTATTTGCATTTCCTCTTGCATGATTTTGATATTCCTTGTCTACAAGCACAATTATGTGATTGGAATGCATGACAGATGTACCAGGATGCTGCAAAAGCATCTTAGTTCAGTGATGTATTGAGATGCAAGCTTTTCCAGGTCAAGTATTACACCCCTAACRCACCCAAGCAATCAGTCATCTGCACGCATTCTGAAATGTAGGAGATGGCATTTAAAACAGTCCTGCTGCAGGTGTCTTAATGTCCTTGAGCCCGTTGCCAGGCAAAGTAGCCAGCTGAAAATCTGGCCTCGTATTTTAATGGGAATGAAACTGTGGAGAATAACCTTCTCCCTGTACACCAAAGAAAAGGTGTCTATTTGCATTAGTTTTATTGTTGCTGAGCTTTTATAGAGTTCAAAAAAAGTTCCTAACAAGATCTATGTATATTCTGTTACCAGCTCTTCCATGTTGCCTATATCCTTATCAAGTTTGCAAATTCTCCTCGTCCAGATCTCTGGGTCTTGGAAAGATCAGTGGACTTTGGAAAAACTTACACTCCCTGGCAATATTTTGCTTGTAAGTATCAATCCTTGTGTCACTGCTCCTTTGTGGACAGGTTTCTTTAATCATTTGCTCAGCAAAATCAAACCATGGGGTTTGCTGAAGATTTCAACTGCAGAAAAGATGGTGAACGTTAAATACATTTCTCTTTTCTTAGTTAGCCACAATAAATTAGTGATAACAGTGTATAAATATGATATTTGGGAAGTGTAACTCAGCACATGAATATTTTTCACTCTCTTGGGAATTTTTTGAGTCTAATAAGGGAATTTGTTTTATTYGTCTCGTTTTTTGGGTGTGTCAGAAATTCAGTGTCCTTCATCCCATGGAACCCTGGAGTTTCTTGCAAAAATCAAAGTGAGATACAAATTCAAAATCTTGGAGTACCTATATAGCTTTTTTTTGGTGATGATATGAGAAATACTGTGCCATGTCAGGCAGCACTAAATTGCTTAGGAAGAGAGATTATTGTTTTTAAGAATTTCTGTTTTTCTGTGCTGAGCGACGCAATCACTGTTATTAGTCTGTTATGGGGAGAATTTACCTGAAAGCACAGGGGATACTTCTTCGTTAATTTAAAGCAGAACAAATGTGTTTATTTTCACATATGAAATTAATTTTGTTCTCACTTGGCTAGACTCGAAAGCAGATTGCTTGGAGCGCTTCGGAACGGAAGCCAATCTTCCCRTGGGGAGGGACAGCGATGTCCTGTGTACCACAGAGTACTCTCGCATTCTACCCCTTGAAAATGGAGAGGTAAGTGCTTTTAGGAAGCAGTGTGTGATGCTGGAAGCAAACAGCATTGGTTTCAGAAGTTTGCTGGAAGTAATTTTTTAGCTATGACTGCTTGAATCTCCATTAGTGAGTCCATAACCAAGGTGAGATTTTGGGAGGGTGACCTGACTGCTCCTAACTTTTGCCATTCCCTGTGAGGTTAGAGGCTGTTCAGAGCAACCTGTGTTGATATTTATTATAATTTAGGTACCTCACTATAGCCGTGTGCATTTGAAGGTGTTGACTGCATTTTCTGAATGCTTCCAATGTGCATGGCAGAACTTGGTACACCAGAACTGCTCATGTGAGAAAAGGCTGTAGGAACAGATATTTACCAGTCAAGAATAAGTAGCTGTTTAAAAAAACAAATATATAAGAATGCTACATGTGTTTGGAAAATGTTGCTTTGGTTTTAGCCATTGTTCCTTGTTAGGCAGAACTGTGGCTTGTATTAGTTGAATGAATGTTAAACTCCTGGATGTGCTGATGGCTCCTCCTGGCATTCTCCTTTTACACCTGATATGGTTAGAATCCAGATCTGAACTCCTCTAGACTTATCCAGAGTTTTGCRCATATGGATCTGGGGTTTCTTATTAAAATAGAACTTGTTTGTTAATGTATCTGTAAAATTTTCCTGATAAGATATTGTAAAGAATAATTTCCATCGAAAAACACTGCCGGTGCCATCCCCTGTTACATGCTCCAGGCCTTTTCCTGAAGGATTTGTGCTGCAATGGGAACAGTCATCATTCCCTTCTTACATGCTTCAAGAGTATAGGAGCCATTTGAAAATGGAAATCTGTTATCTGGATGGTTATAAATAAAGTCTTTTACTAAGCACCGTACATACACACTAGATTGTTCATTCAATAGAGATTCATGATTGCCAGGCTGCTGGCAGATGTTTCTTTAAAAAATAAAAAAGTATTGGAGCCCTTGTTTTGGAAGTCAGACAAACCTGCTTTCATGTGAGGGGATTTTCTAAAGCAACACTGTGTACTTTCTTCCAGAAGACCATTAATACGCTTGCAGGCACTGGACCTGGTAACAATAATATTTTCCAGGAATGTTTATGCCTTAACCCAAAAATAAATGTGCTTTGGGAAAGAGCCAAAATTTGATGTTTTTACTCAGGCTAAACTTCCATTGACAGTGTCAACTGTTCAAATAACTATTTGCAACTATTCCCATTGTTTTTTCCTATTAAACCATGTACTTTTTGTGTGTTATACCTACTGTTTTCAAAACAGATAAAGGTATTTTTTTTTTACCCAATGTGCCACATGGATAATGAGAATACAGGAGGGTCCGAGACTAACAATGCTATTTTTCCCAATATCCTGGCTTCAGTATGAAATGGCTAGTTGTTACTGCAAATATCTGCAGAAACAATAGTAAGTTTTTGGATTCTTTTATTGATTGTTCTCTGTGCCACTGTTGGCACTTGCAGTTGATGTATTTTAACAYGAATGTGCTTACTTCTTTGTTAGATTGTAGTGTCTTTGGTAAATGGCCGCCCGGGAGCAGAAAACTTCACTTATTCCCCTGGTCTTCAAGAATTCACAAAAGCAACAAACATCCGCCTTCGTTTTCTGAGAACTAATACTCTTCTTGGACACTTGATATCCAAAGCTCAACGGGACCCCACTGTAACTCGTAGAGTAAGTACTGTTGTCACTGGGATGTATATACTAAACAATCATATCCAGCATGTTAGAGACTAAAATATGGTCTGAATGTTTTAAATTTGCAACATCCTAACAACGAAATTTACAGTGACCCACCTTTAAATCCCCATATTTTCTCCAGGTTTGYTTGCGACAAGAAGGTAGCTGGGCTAGCATGGATGTATGGAGGGACAGTAATGATTCATGATTTTATAACAGACCATTTTCATTCCCTGCTTTCTAATATGGAAGGAATTTGGGTGCATCATGGGAGCTATAAAGGGCCAAAGCAAAAATCTTCTAAACTGTCTTACACAGAACTGAGGAACTAAATCTCTTCAACTTTATTTGGCACTAATTTCTGATATTTATTTAAAAAAAATTCAGAAAACAGTACCCGAGTTTCTGAAGGAGCAGAAATCAAAGTTACTACCTTCCACAAACCATTGGAGATGCCTAGGTGTTTTCAGTAGATTTTGGGCTATCCAAGAACTTGAAGGCCAAAGTTCCACTCCCCTTCAGTGGGGAAGTATAAGGAAATTTGGGGAACACCACACAGAAATTCATATACTTACAGAGATTTCAGACTTCATATTGTATTGCTATTTTTAACCTTTTCATTTAAAATGAAGATTCAGTAACAATTGGAGGAAACCCGGGGCTGAGGCACCACACAAATGTGTGTGAGGGTTTCTGCACTGGAAAAAATAAAGCTATTCCAGTTATTTGATAGCACTCCCATTAAGTACCCTTATTGTCTTAAGTAAATGTTAAGATGTTGCTCACAGGCAGATTTAAGTGCAGTACTGAGTTTGTTTGGCAATCAGCACGGCTTTAGCGTAAGGAACTTCTTGTATTATCCTAGCTGTGGGGTGTAAGATGATAGATAAGTGAAATCTCAAGTGTTTTATTAAATTCCTAAAGGAGAGTGGTAATTTTTGTTGTAGAGACCTTCCAAGTCTAGGAAACTTGATGCTGATATTTCTGACATAATACAAAGAAAGACCTGTACATACTTCCTGTGCTTGTTTCACAGTATTACTATAGTATAAAGGACATCAGTATTGGTGGTCGATGTGTTTGCCATGGCCATGCTGAAGAATGTAATCCAAAGAGTGCTGAAAACCAATACCAGTAAGTAAATGGAGCCTGACATTAATTTGAGAAAAAACAGTATGTGAATGCTTTCAACTGACCTTTTTTATTATAGAATGACATAGACATACAAGGATCTTTTCATTATATTAAAAAGAAATAGAATCTGCTAACAGTTGGCAATAAAACATGTCAAGAGCCGCTGCATGTGAAATATAATAACAGAAAGTCCTTACTTAGATTCTTCATTTTAATTGAAATACAAGTTTGGCAGATCAAATAATTTCTTAGAAACCCATAGTTCTTTTTGGAAAACATGAGTTGATATCACCTTCTTATATCAGGAAGTAGAAGTTCCAACTCAGGAAAAAAATCAGTGAACTTCATGGAGATATCGAGTGTTATAACTAAGCTCATCCTGGATCCAATGGCTTACTATAAAAAAATAAAACCAAACTGAATTAACTATTCCCTTTCCATGTCAATTTTGTGACCTCCACATTGATTTCACAGGGAGTTAGATCAGGCTTCTTGGCTCACCCGCTACAGAGAAGTGACTGTGAATAATTGGGCTGTCTCAAACATATTTTAAAAACCTGCTTTAAACCAGGTGTTGCTCTTATCCATGACGGCATTGAAGCAAGCTTTTATCAGGACAATGCAATGTTTTCAGTTGTGTTTTAATGAAAAGTAAATGGGGAAGATGGGTGCCTCCATTCCAGATGTCTATGCTAGAGAAAAGTAAGTAAAGAAAGTGAGAAATCTGTGGAAATAGGATGGTTATACTCAAAAATTTTATTGCCTCTTGGTGATTAGACTACACACATAAGAGAAGAACATTCTAAAAGGCCTTCTGAGTCTCAAGGTCTTTGTTCCTCCTGGGATTCTGTTACTATGTGGGATGGTAAGACCTAGCCAATAATTAGAGCCTGCCCTTTGAGTAGGCTCTTCAGCTAAATAAATCAAAAACACCCCTACATTTCCTTGGTGAATAGGGTGCAGTATCCTAAAAATAACTAGATCAAGTTATGATCTTGGTTTATTAAAAACACTGATAAAATTTTTGTAAACAAAGCATAATGAAAAAATTATGAAGGCATGCGTATAAAGGTGATGAATATTTTGATTACTGTAGGTCAACAAGCTCGAGCCTTGGAATGAAGCTAAAATAGGATACATCCTAAACTATTATATATCAGCTTGTTTTAATAATATAGAATAGTTTCATAATCCATTCTATTGAATCCAATTATAAATGTTTTCTATAAGTAATCTGTTCTAATAAACTCGTAATCACATATTTTAAGTAATCAATCTTGAAGAATTTTAGGAAAGTTTCAAAACATTCTAGTATTACTGGTTGACTTCTTTACATGTGAAGTTATGTCTTGTCCTTTTCATACTATGTGTAAGTCTTGGACTGCAGTAAAATGAAGAAGAAAACCAATTATTTTTTATTTCAAAACTTAAGAAAAAGATTTTAAACCCAGCTTCATTAAGAGGCTTTCATTTCCGTAGGTTTCGGTGTGAATGTCAGCATAACACTTGTGGGGAAACCTGTGATCACTGTTGCCCTGGATATAATCAGAAACAGTGGCGACCTGCAACAGCTGGGAGCACAAACATATGTGAACGTGAGTAGCCAAAAAGATGGTGGGTTGAAAGAGATACTGACAAGAGGGTGGGAATTAGCTGTAACACACATGTTCATGGAACATAACCAGCATGCTGCGTGCTTTAACACCTTTTTTTCCTTTACAGAGAAAACTCTTTCCGTACAGCAATAAATAATAAATAATGCAGTGAATATTATTTATGTTCTTCCTTCTTACTAAACAGTAAAAATACTCATTTGTGTGAGAATATGACATGAGAAAAGTGGAAACCTTTTTGTAGAAATTGAGTCAACATCTCTCCCCAGTCATAGCTATCTGCTGACAGGCTGGATCTCCAAGCAGAGCAGAGACTATAGGCATCTTGTACGACTCCAAAATTTTCCATCCCACGGCCCTACCTTTTGGTGTTCAGATTGCAGAGAGACTGCTTGAGGCTGCCACTGCTTACAGGCGCTTGAGCTGCCCTCCCTTGTCATGCTAACAGTTGCCCCTCACTGACCGTATGTCAGTGGCACAAAGGTGTTCCTGGTGGGGAATCCTGGTGGTTCCACACTTGTACCTCTTCTCATTCTTGTATGGGGAAGTACATTAGCCCCACAGACTAAGTAGTCAAGCTGAAGAAGCCGATTCATTTGCCTTTCTCCCACTTCTCCTGTGTTTCATTCTTTTGTTAAAGAAAGTGACAGCATGGACCMTCTTTTGCTGATGGGTATGTACTGTCACACATGGGTGTTTTGCATCCCTCTGGCCAGAAACCAGGTAGGGTGGTACAGGAAGTGTTGCCATCTCTGTGCACAGCCGTTTCCTTTGTGTCTGGCTCAATTTATTTTTCTTGTCTGCCTTTCCTGAGAGTAGCATAGCCAGTGGGTACAAACTGTTAAT
Source organism: Amblyornis subalaris (assembly GCA_018881555.1). Taxonomy (NCBI): domain Eukaryota; kingdom Metazoa; phylum Chordata; class Aves; order Passeriformes; family Ptilonorhynchidae; genus Amblyornis; species Amblyornis subalaris. The sequence goes on along the minus strand of JACAXG010000001.1, from coordinate 12,095,452 downwards.
GGGAGAGCCTTATTTGAAAGCCAAAGAGATGTACCTATATAATTAGTTTGAGGAATAAAGAGATGACTTGTTTAATTAAAACTGCAGTACTAAGATTTGGGAGGGGGGGAGTCAGGTTGTGTGTGATTAAAATGTTTGATAGGAGGTGGGCATGTTGGGACACAATTTTTGAACAATATTTGAAACCTCATTCAAGTTCCCCTCTTTGAAAGGAAAACATTTTCTGCCAGAAAAGAGATAGACAAAGAGCATAAATAATGTCATGTTTTTTGARGAATGAGTTCATAGAAGATCATCTATAAGATTCTGAGCCAAAACAACTTTGTTTCTAACTACCTTTGAAAAAATACCCTTTTTAGTATGGATTGCTCCTAGCGGTTTGAGGTGATTTGTTGAGAGTGTTTGCCAGGTGCAGACCTCTTTTGCTGGCAGCCAGTAGTGAAGGAATTAAAGCAATCTTGTTAAGCTTTCCAGAAGCCTGAGGTTCCTTCAGAGGAACTGATTGAAAGAGTTTGGTGGGAGCTTGTAGGGATCAGCCCGACATTTTGCTGTGAGTTTCTCACTACTGTATGGATCAGCAAATGGTCCAAAGTGGTGAAAAGGTGCTTGATAAGGTAGAAGGGGTTTCTATTCCCCTGTGAGTGAAAATGCTGTTACTATGATCAGAGCAAATAATTTCCCATTGCTGTTAGAAGACATAGCTGAGCTATGGCTCACAGATGGTTTGGCCCTAGAGGCAAGGGAGATTTTATTTACATTGTAAATTTTTATATATATATATATATATATAATTTTTTTTCCTTTTTTGACTTACTGTTTTAAGCCAGCATCTCATTTGTGTAATGTTTTATTTTCTTGAAGAATTATATTCATAAGAAAACCCAAAGGTCTTCATAGGCTCTTACAGCCCAGCCAGGGAACCCAGTCTTGACCTGTCCAKTACCTGTCAGCAGACCATAAGGGAACCTGATGGCAGGGCACCTCCTCAGCTGTGTCATTGGTAATTTCTAGGAAAAGGTTTCCTTGTCCACAGCTGTTCAGATATAAAGACATAGAGAAGATACAGAGAATGATCCAGTTTCTCTTGTCTGTACGATCATGTAGCAAGGCACAGAGAATCAGTTGTCCCCAAGTTGTGCTTTCAAGTTGTGCCGGGTAGTTGGAACAGAGTTTGGAAGAATTTCCTCCCATATGCTTCCCTCATAATGAAGAAGGGCCAGGGCCCATAACTTCTGTAACTCATTGCCTTCCAGAGTATTGCCCTGGTCCAGATGAAGGGAGGGTTTCCCTAARCATGAAGTAATAGCTTTATCAAGTCCTAACTTCAGGAATTTCCTGGGAGGGTTTCCCTGGAATGCTGAAGCAGCTGTAATTTAAAGTTCARCTAGCACCCAGATGCTTGGGGAAGCCTTTTTTGCTTCCTGCATTCTTTAAAAAAAAATTCCTGTTTTCCACTCCAGTTCAGAAGGAAGATCAGATCAGAAAAAAGAGGACATGGGATGAGTTTATGGCCAAAACATGGCCATGCCCTTTGATATATTCTRTTTGTTTGCTGTTATGGTTGGTTACTACTCAGAGTTATATTATTGCCAAGTTTGCTGATATATCTGTATCTACAGCTGAATATGAAAGTTCTTTGGCGTAGGTCTTTTTATTTAAATATGTATATCTTATCTATAATTGTTCATTTAAAATAAAGATACAGTGCACACAGCATCAGTCCAGATGGATTTTTGAGATATGAAAAAATAAAAAAAGCATTTGAGAATATTTTTGATAATTTCAAAAAAAAACTGCTATGGCTGTTTTTCTGGAGCTTCCTAGTTCTGCATTTCTGCATAACTATATAGTTTGGAGATGGTACCACTGTTGCCTTCTCTGATAAGCCTAGCAATGCATTTTCTTCGTGTCTACATCACTGTACTGTGTTTCTAGTACAAAAATCCAGTTGTTGATAGGTAAATACATGCATTTGAGTATACTCCAACATGCCTGAGTGTATGTATATATTAAAAAAATCTAAGCTTCTTTTCCACCTCTGCCACATTACTGAATTCCAGCATTATAGAGAAAGCTGACTTGGAATATTACTTTTTCAGCCTGCAATTGCCATGGACATGCCACTGATTGCTACTATGATGCCGATGTTGATCAGCGTCGAGAAAGCTTAAACATCCATGGGCGTTATGAAGGTGGAGGAGTCTGCATTAACTGCCAGGTAAAAAGGTCACTTTGATCAGTTTAAATAAATGACAATTCAAGCAGGGCTACTGAAGTGGGGCTATGTCCACACCAGTAGTTTTGGAGCTGACCAGTAGGTAGGCCGGTTTCTCTGATGGTGTTGTATTCACAGCATGCAAAAAGGTGTGTGAAAATAATTGTGCAACATTGCTTGTTAATGTGTGAAAGACACATAGAGGTTATATTTATGCTCAGTCCTGTGTGATTAAAATAAAATCACACAATGTAACAATTCAGTCAACTATAAAAATTCCCTTTCCTGTTGTTATAAACTCTACCATTTCCCTGCTTAACAGAAGAAAGTAAAATTAACCAAATAAAACGGTTAGGCCAGCCGGATCCTTACTGCAGCAAAACACAGAGGGCTCTCTCTCATCAGCAGAAATAAAGGAGGATACAGACTATACTAAGATGGGAAGTTATAGTTACTGGAAAAGCACTGAATCATATAAAGGACCTCTGGAATTCTTCTGGACTAGTGTTCTGCTCAGAGCAAGGCTAGATGCAAAATTACATCCAGTTGTTCTGAGAAACAYTCAGTTGAGTTCTGAAAATTTCTGAGGATGAACATTACACAGACWCTGGGTAATCTTTTACAGCACTTAATCACACTCCTGTTTGGTAGGAATTTCCCCAATTGCAGCTTGTGATAGTTGGCTTTTGGGCTTTTGCTGTACTTACATGAGAAGAGTTGGTTCTGTCTTTGGTGTAGAGTAAAAATGTCTTAGGTAAAAGAAGATGGCCATTAGGCACCTCCTCCCTCCATGCCAGCCAAGGTCATTCCCTTGGTTTCTCCTGAATTGTCAAGAGCTCCAGCCTCATAACTAGCTTAGAGGCTCCACTGSGTTGAATCAGAAGTTGTAAGTTTGGAACCAGAGACTTTACAGTGTGTCTGTCATAAATGGACAGACATGGAAAGATCAAGAATTTCATTCTGAGTAACTTTTGTTCTAGTCTGGCAATGACTATGAGGAAAGATCAAACAAGGCTCTGATAAAGGTCTAATCTTGGACTTATCTCTGCTTTGAGTGGGACTGAACCACTTGACCTCCTGAGGTSCCTTACAACCTGAGTTATTCATTGGTTCAGTGATCTCATGGTTAAATAAATCCAGACTTATTTGGAAGTCTGTCTTCCTTTTGTTGTTAAGTCATCTGATGTATGACAAGCAGCTGACCAGAATTTGCTTTACAGGGCAATTATCATCTATGTTCCTGTGAAACCTATGCGTCATGATTTATGTATCACCATGCTGTGCATTTAAAAATATAGCTGTCTTTAAGTAACAAAAAAGGGAAATATCCAGTATAGGGTATGTTTTCCATGTTATTGCCACAATATAATCAGATATTGTCCAAAAGGCAGTCAGAAGACAGTAGAGTTATTTTTACTAACATGAGTAGAAGAAATGTTCTTTGTCTTCCAATTGACATTTCTGTGCAGAACTTTGTTCATGCAGTCTGGTAAGATTTACTATGTTGGTCCTTTCTGTCAGCTCTTTGTTCATGAAAGAACATTTCTTTGATATTGCTTCCAAGATAGAAAAGAGCAAAATTAGTCTAAATCTACAAGTCCTGGTTACATGACTGATAGGAATTGTTCATAATTAATTTTGTGGAAGTTGGATTAAATGAGTTTACCATAAATCCAATTATAGCTGCTTTTTTTTTTTTAGTGGACAAAGCACATGAATTTTAGTTTACTTTTTCTGTTTGTGTCGGGGAAAAAACAAGATTTAGGAATGGATGCCTGAATGAAGAAGTAGAATTGAAAAGTTGCATACAAAGACAGACTCAGTTTCTTTAGAGTATGATGACAAAGGAGCTCTGGACGTCACATAGTCCAAGCCCGTACTCAGAGCAGGTCTAATTAGATCAAGTTGCTCAGGAACTTGTTCATCCAAGCTTTGAACACCTCCAAGGATTGGAATGGCACAACCACTCAWGGCAACCTGTTTCAGTGTTTGACTGCCTTCATGAAAAATTTTTTCCCTAATATTGAGTTGGAATTTTCTGTGTTYCAATCTGTGCCTGTTGCCTCTCATCCTATTGCTGTGCACCTCTGATAAGAGTCTGGCTCCATCCCCACTGTACTCTCTGATCAGGTGGTTGTAGATAGCAAAAAATTCACCCTTCTTTTCTTAATGCTGAAGAAACTGTCTCCGCCTCTTCTCGGATGTCATGTGCTTCAGTCCCTGACCATCTCTGTGGGTCTGCCACAGCACCTGTCATCATATCAGAGACCCAGGAGGTTGCTTGGGCATACTTTGCCCTATGTAAATTGTGCTGAATATGTCCCATCACCCTCCTGTCCTTCTAAGACAATTTGTTCACTGGATCTCCTTCCCCACTGAGCAACGGGCCCCTACCCCCATTAGCTTTTCTTTTGCTGCTACCCTACTCCTAGAAACCTTTCTTCTTGCACTTCACCTTGCTTGCTAGTTTTAACTCCAGCTAAGCTTTGGCTTTCCTGACTCCACTTCTGCATGTTTGGGCAATGTCTTTTTATTGCCACCAAGTAGCCTGTYCCTGCTTCCACCTTCCCTGTACTTTCTAAGTTTGAGATAAACCAGGAACTCTGTGTTACCTGTGCTGGCCTTCTGCCATACTTGCTCACTGGAAAAAACTGTTCTTGTTCTATGGAGGCTGTCCATGAGAATCAACTCTCTCTCTCGGTCCCCTTTCCCACTCAGGACAGTTTGACACAGGAYCTTGCCAAGCAGCTATGTGAGCAAGGCAAAATCTGCTTTTCAGAAGCCCAGAACTGTAATTCTGCTATTTGTCTTGTTTGCTTGTCTCGGAATCTTAAAATCCACACTGCAGCCAACACTGGCCTCAACTTCACGTGTTCTTCCTTGTTAGTGGGTGTTGGAACAGAGCATCTCCTCTAAGTGGTCTGTGCACCTCTACATCAGAAATTGTCCTTTATACATTCAAAATAACTTCTGGATTGCTTGCACTCTTCTGCATTGTCCTTCTGGCATCCTCCTCCTGAAGCTCTGTCTGGGCTGGGACCACTGATGTCCCACTGRGGTGAGCACCAGTAGTCTCTGAAAAATGTGCAGTGTCCTGAGTGCCCTGCCCATGAACTGCCCACCAGTCCATCCAGGAAATGCTGTGTCCCTGCTCAGCCCTGAATTGCAACACTCCCTAAGGAGGAACTAAAGAGGGAGTAGCAGCTGGGGGAAACTGCTTTGGTTGCTCCAGGGCAGAGCTTCCCACTCTGGTTCTTGGCTCATGTGTCTGTGAGCTCATCAGGATACCTCATGACTGCGATTTACTCGACTTGTACTTGCCATCACTGCTGTACTTCAGATTACTTAGGATTATTTTTTTGGTGTGCCTAAACCACATATTTATAGAGAAATAAACTTTTCTAAAGGAAAATCTATTTTGTGCTGACTGGGCTGGTCAGGTTTTGGTTTATTTTGATACCACTGATCTTAGACATGGGGTATTCAAAAAATTAATACATGGTATGAGGAAAAATTCTTGATGCAGTTGCTTGAAAAGTATATGCATCATGATAAGAAAGTAGCATAAAAAGAGACATCATACAATATAAAGAGATTTTTTTCCAAAGATTTTTTTGAACAGCTTTTTTTTTTAATAGTGCTTTAAAGATAAAATTCAGCTGTGTTAYGTGAGAATACCATGATTCAGAAGCTTGTAGAGAACAGGTGGATAAAGAACACCACATGATGATTGATGTCTTTATTGCAGTCATACTCCTTTTTTTTTCCCTTCTTAATTGTATATAGAAACAGTGTAAAGGATGTTATYGTTTCTTAATTCTTCCAAGTTCCTCTTTTTATCTTGTATTCTCCTTTTGTTTTATTTTGCACAGCATAACACAGCTGGGGTTAACTGTGAGAAGTGTGCAAAAGGTTACTATCGTCCTTACGGTGTTCCGGTGACAGCTCCTGATGGTTGTATACGTGAGTCCTTCTCTATGGAGTATCTTCTCACGGTGTCTTGGGGGATTTGGGCTATAATCAAGGCCTAGAATGCTGCTTTTGAGGAGGAAAAATGGAAGAGTGGCCAAAACATGTAGGAGATCAACTGCAAATGACTTTCTACATTGCTTTAAACCTTCTAAATTATATTCTTCTATATTTATGTGTCATATGAGTATAAATCTTGAGAACAGCAGCACGATAGTAAGAGGAAGTAAGCCATAAAAGGGGTACTGGGGAGATAGGATCATGGAAGCTGGGGGTGCTGCTACACACCCCCCAGTGAGGAGGATCTCAGGACCTTGAGGAAGCCATTCTCATCTCCTGTTCCCATGATCTTGCTTCTCTTAGCTCCCTGATGTACATGTGAAGTATCCTTTGACTCTTGGTCTTGAAAATTTAATTCTGTAGCTCAAAAGATCGCAAGGATCTCTACTCTGATCTTGTGCAGAGCTGAGCCCATTGGTTAATAAGTGATGCAATAGGATAATTACTAATAGAACATTTAAGAAAGAACTGAATGTAGGTAGGAGATGAGTGTTGGATTACAAATAGGCTGAAGGAGCCATGTGACAGGTAGGAGGAAACCACAGTTCTGTTTGGGTGTTGAAATGAATGGGAAGTCAATAGAGCTGTGGTCATAATGTTGCATGTGTGTGTGTAAGTGAAAGTAAATAGGGTGTGGTGCTTAGCCTAGACCATGGAAAGAGATGCGTGGTTGCCACAGAAAAATTGCTGCAGTGCTGTGGAGGAACGAGGTGCAGCTTTTGGAATTAAAAAACGCTAAACACTCTAAGAAAATAACATGGGTTTTGCTTCTAAGGGATGTATTGGTGATATATAAGTACCTGGAAAATGTTAATTCTTAAATAATGGGTCATTCGCAACTGCAAGTTTATTGTTATAATGCCGTTATKCACTGCTGTAAAAGACAAATTAATTATTTTCCATAGAGTGCCTAATTGCTGGTACTTTTACTTAGCCTGCAGTTGTAACTTGGAGCATGCAGATGGCTGTGAGGAAGGGTCTGGCCGCTGCTTCTGTAAGCAGAATTTCCAGGGAGAAAACTGTGAACGCTGTGCGGATGGATTCTATGGTTATCCATTTTGTGTCTGTAAGTATACAAGTGAAATTGCCTCTTTTTCTCTGTTTTGCATGTGTGTTAAAGAATTAACGGCTTTCAWTGCACTTGACTTGGTTAAAAAACATCTGGCATTTCAGCTTCACATGTTTACATGTTCTGATAAATCAGCGTTATAATACCGAACAGAGTTGGGTTTATTTAACATAATGATAGTGACTTGAAAATCAAAGAGATTGCGCTGCATTCTCACAATTCTGCATTCATTTCAGACATCAAGTCTACGGCCTATYCTGAGTAAGTCGTGAACCCCAGTCCTAAAGCCCTGAACAAATTGTTTAAATATGTGTCAGGGTTTTTAGGCATAAAAACCACTTGGACGGGGAAGTAGAACATGACTGTAATGAGAGAGAGGGGAGAAAATGAATATGTGTTCTCCTTGACACCTCCTAGGATTTGGGACTTGCATCTCTAATAAACAATGCTTTTTCCATAAAAAATTATAAAATAACTGAGCAGAAAATGTACCATCAGGATTATATTTTTTGCATAAAAGCTTCTGACTCAGTGAAAAGGTCACAAAAATGCAYCTGTGGGATGTTTTGTTCCCTCAGGAGAAAGAAGTGTGTTTCTGACAGCTGATAAAACAGGTGTTGTTCTGGGACAAGATTTGAAGTCTGACTAGAAGAGAGGTACCACGATAAAAACACTAGAGGGAAAACAATACAAAACAAAGGAAAAAAAAAACCTGTAAAAATCAAATGTTGTCTGAATTCAATGGCTGTAATAGAATAAATCCTGTCTGTACAGTGCATTTTAGATTGTCACGTCTCGTATATCCTCTTCATKGAAATCCGACATTTTCAGATAAGTTCAGCTCAAGTAGACATTGATCTAAGTCCCACTGATGTYTGTAGCTCTGAATCCCATCTTAATGCAAGAACGTTTAAGAATAGGAAAGACTCCTCCAACTATCTCAAAAAAAAGTTCCCAAGGTGTACTGTACATGTCATGAATTCTGGCAGTTCATATAGCAAGAGATAATGCCACATAGAAGGAGATGGACCTTCAGCTGGAAGCAGAAAATGTGAAATAAATATGGAGCTCCCTAGGTAATTCTCGTAACACTGTCTAGCATAAGAAAACTTTCTGCACAAAATGATAGAGACCCAGAAAGCAACCTGGTGGCATTTATGAGTAGTGTCTGGCCTTTCATATTGTTMTTTTGAGAAGTTTGTGCCTGAATTGGAAATCAAAAGTACGATGTTTCTTACCTCATTCCTAAGAAAACTAAAGAAAACTAAGCTGAAGTTGGTTACTAGCCTCATGTGAATATCGTGCTCTGTATTGACAGATTATTTCATTTTTGTCATGATTTTTAATGAAATTAATGGGTTTGTTTCAAATGCACCTTGTTGTTTCTTTTGTTTTAAAGATACTCCTRTATATCCTCTTACTTCTCCAATTCCAGGAGATGCTGTGGCTGGTGACATAATAGGCAAGTTCTTGGTGGTTTTTTCCCATTTAACTGTTTTTTCCCCATGTTGCTATTTTTCAGTGTTTCAGTGGTGCCCGCTCCTTTGTAGAATCATAGAATCATTTAGGTTGGTCTTTATGTAGTAATTTTGCCTCTGTTGGTATTTATCTCTCAAGAGAACCTTTGTTCTTGTCAGAAGTTCATCATATTGTCATGTTTGTACCAAACAGTTTAGTGGGCTAGTTCCAGAAAGAGTTATGRATCAAAATAACTTCGGCCAGCCTCCGGCAAACATCTGCAGGAGGGGCTGACCATCTTGTTTTGTGCTCTTAAGAACACATCCATCAAGACTTTCTTAAATGTACAACTTTCTGACACAGCAACCACTGCTTTGCAGTGTAAATCTCTTTCTTAAGGCTAACTGGCCTCTGCTTCTGGACTGTCCTCTTTCACCAGGCAAATTGCACATTGCCCTTGGCAGTGAAGGACTTTCTTTCTAAGAAAGCTTCATATTTCTTGTTTAGCACACTGCAAAGCTGTCTGAAATCCATACAATGATTCCCTTGGTGGGCTTATATTTTTTAGTATGTATTATCATACAGCACAACAGAGACATCATCACAGCTAGCARTTAATCACTTGCGTACTTCTTGTGCACTTCACCTTCATACAGCGTCCAAAATAGTTGCCCTGGTGGGCCTCTGGGTATCCTGTGTTGCACATCCCCTTCTCACAAATTTTTACAAGGAAGAAGAAAGAAAACTCCAAAGGAAAGTGAATAAATGTAACAGGAGAAAACAGATCTTGAGCTGTTTACACTTTAAACGAGCAGCATCTGAATTTGAAGGCATAAGAAAGGCAGCTGCCTCTAAGTGGAAGCTTCTGTAGAAGTTTTAAATTTGTGCTGTCAGACTATGCACAATAACAGATTGCGGGTTTTTTTAAATGAGATTTGCGTGTAAGGCTCATACAAGTAGGGTTTTTTTGTTCAAGAGTAATAATTACTAGGTAGTGATCTGTTTTTCTCTGCAAAATGACAAGGAATTCTGTGATTTTATGCACTAACTTTGTTTTTTCTTTTCTTTTCCTGTTTTAACCAGAAGGAGGCTGCAAACCAGGGTACTTTGGCCCTCACTGTCTGTGTAAGTGTTGTAGTTTCTTTGACGCTTGGAGCCTGCGCTTCAGGATAAATGCCAGCCTTTGGCTTCCAAGGGAAATAAGAGCTTTGAGATCATAAGACTGCAAATGTTTTCTTTACAAATGTGCTCTTCAGCTTGCCAGTGCCACGGTGCAGGAGTGCTGGGTGGTGACTGCGATGGAAGTACTGGGCAGTGCAGATGTCGAACTGGATTTGGGGGTTTTTCCTGTGATACCTGTGCAACTGGGTATTTTCAGTACCCCTTCTGCCAGGGTAAGCCAAACATTCCCTTTTGGCAGGCATATCCAAAACACAGACCCTAGTTTTGTACTGAAGGATGAAGTGTTTTAGTATGGAGTATGTGTTCATAACAGGCTCTCCCAAAACTCAAAAAAGTGAAAGAAGAAGAAAAATGTGATGAGGGGAGATTTTGATCTAAAAATGCCTGTTTCCTTGGTTGCTGTCTGCTCTGTGATGCAGCTGCCAGACTCTAGTTTCTAATTGGATTTAGTAGTATTGATGAAATGTAGAATAACTTTGGAAACACTTCTTTTACTTATCCTTGAGGTTTTTTAAAAAAATTGTGTTTAATATGAGTTTGCAATCTCACTTTGATGCACCCAGCTACCCTTTCTAATCAATACTAGAAAACTGTTTTTGAGCTTTAATAGCCATCTCTGTACTGCCTTTTTAGGCAATTTATTAACCACTCCCACCTGAGATTGTAAATCTAAACCATAAATTGTTTCACTTCAGTCYCAAAAGGAATGGAACTACTTTCACTAGTTGGAATACCACTTGGGATTGATAAATTAGACTCTTGAATGGTGCCAGGCCAAGTGTAGTGCTTCGACACTGATATTGAACTTTGAGCCAGCTTCATTTGCTCTTTCATTAATGTTTCTCTTGTTGCTGAATTATTACAGATGTGGGCAATCACTAAAAGCTGTTATGAATCGATATAAATCTGATGGGAAAATTGTGGTCCTGTTGAGCATCAGGGAGCAGGGACTTGCTTTTACTGCTCTTTTTTTAATACATATTTTTATTTCAAGAAAGATAGAAGAAGAGAGCCTGTACAGAAGCTGCCTCTGAAATACCTTTTCTTGTTTGCAGTGTGTGAATGCAACTTGGCGGGTACCCAGCCCGAAGTCTGCGATTTTCTTGGGAGGTGTATTTGTCGCTCAGGGGTTGCTGGACTTCAGTGTGACAGCTGCCAGCCTGGCCACCACTCGTTCCCTGCCTGTCAAGGTAAGGCTGCTGATGGCGTGTACAGCATCAAACAGGCCCCCGAAAAGGCAGACCGGAGTGCTTTTCGGGTACTATTTTTGCAGCAGCCAAAGCAATGTTCACAGCAGCATATGGACAAGTCATTCTTGTGCTCTACAATGAAATCCTCATATATTCTAATTCTYCAATTCCAGGTGTGTTTCCATAGTAGGGAAGTGTTATATAGTGTGTTTCATTACAGACATTTTTTTCTTCCCTTATGGTCAGACTGATGTACCCTCAGTCACCACAGCTGTCTTACTAATAACCAAAGCATTTGAAAGCTGTTCTCACATGGAGGCCCACAGCAACAGTGCACACTTGACTGCTGAGGAACCAGCGTAACAGAGCTGTGTAGCTCTGATCCGCTTTTGCAGAGGGTCTTCGTTTGGTACCTTGTAAAATGTGTGTTCTGGAAATCTGAAAATCTGAAGCTCTCATTTTGCCCTTCACAGTGATTTCTCACTCATTTTAAGATCATCTGACAGGCACCGACCCAACCTCTGTCCACGTAAGCATGGAACATGAAAGATCTCTATGGGGTTTCCCCAGTGTATGTGCCACCAAGGACTAGCTTGCTTTTTTACAAGACAGGGAAATTAATGGAGTATAGATTTTGAGTATCATAGTAGTCTTGTGTGCATACAAGAACTCTCTCAAGTCCTACTTGGCCCCTAGGTTTTGTTTGCCTTTGCAGTGAGTGAGAGAGGCGTCCTTAATCCTTACTGAATTCTCCGCTGAGAAAGAATATAGAATACTGCTGGGTTCTGGTATGTGCTTTGCGGTACAGATTAACAAGGTTTATGTATAACATTATGATTTACTTTCTTCTCTCTTGTTRTTTTTGGTCATTGGCTTTGTCAGCCTGCTCCCTTTGGGCTTGTACAGTTGTTTATCTCGTATAAATGGACAGCAGAATTCTTCATGCCCTCATGTCCTGGTTTCAGCTGGGATAGAGTTAATTTTATTCCTAGTACTGTGTACAGTGCTGTGGTTTACTTTTTTTCTCAAATCTTCTCCCCATCCCATAGGTGGAGTGTGAGTGGCTGTGTGTACCTAGTTGCCAGCTGGGGAGGGTTAAACTATGGCACCTTGCAAAGACACATCGTGTTGTGTTACCAAACACAATGGGTGGAATAAAGAAATACCACATGATTGTGGGTTTTATAGTCGGGAATAGATGAACATTTTTAATGAAAAACATAAAATCAGGATTCTGCATTGGTACACACTGTTCAGTGGTTTTAAAATAACCTTTTTTTTTTCCTAGAACAAAATCAAGCAGCAATCTTAAAGCAAATCAAACCCATATTGAAAATGTTTGATCTTCGAGCACTAAAAGCTGAAAAGAGACATAAAAGCTTAAAAGAGCATGCAAAAACAAATTGTAAAAGACAGATAAAAATAGTTGAAAACACAGTCAGYGGGATTGCTCAGAAATGCTGCATTTCACGGTTTGTTCAATGAAAATGAGCTGCCATGGGTTTAAACATAAATTAATGCGACATGCTTCAAGCTGTGGTGAAAAGTGAGCAGCCCAGGCTGCTACTCCTGTGAGGAGGTGTCATCTTCACAAGGGAGACAGATCTATATTTTTTGGGCTGCTGCGATTAGAACTAATCTCTCTGGCCTTGACTTGTTGAACTCAATAGAAGCTTTATTCAAATAAAGTGATATCCAAACAAAGCCTTTAAACAAAACAGTAATATTAAAATTAGAAGAGAATACAATATAATATTCAGCTGGGGGGGACTCTAGTGTAGATGGTGCTTTTGGAAGCTTCACTATTTGTATTTCTCTTATACTAACTTCCTAGCAAGCCCTGCATCTTTCCAAGCATCTTTAAAGTAAACACAGCAAAGTCAGATGTCTCTGACTGCAGCAGAAAGAGGAACCAAAAAGGGGAACCAGAAACATGAACATGTAACAGAAAGACAGTGTTTGTTTTATATTTCTGTCAGTCAGCCATTTCTGCAGGTCATAACATCCAAGTGATTAACTACAACACTTCATCTTGTACCTGGGATTCCCAGATGGAGTCCGATTCATGTACCTGTGAACTGTGACCCTGTGTAACATTCCAGCGTCATCTCAATAAAATAGCAGGTCTTATCATTAGCTGTTAGCCCAAAATAGTGGTAACTCCATGAGAAGTTTGTTGTTACAGTCTGACGACATGCTTTGAGTATATTTTTAAAAGATACTAAGTACTTCTCTCATGTGACATTCTTCCCATTGTAAGGTGGGTTTCTGTCCCTTATATGTGTTTTGCAAGGCATCAAACTGAATCTCTTAACTGTGCATTACAGAATTGCAAGAACCTGATTATTAATGGTTGAAGAGGCTATTACAAAATAACCATCTTTCAGGATATTTATTTTTGGTGGTAAAATTATGGTTTGTCTGGTTTTCTCATTATTGATTTACAAGCAAAGGTAAGTTTTTTTAGAAATTCTAGTTTAAAAACTACTGAATTAGACCTGTATCTGTTATTTTTTTTCCTCTGTGCAGAATGTAATTGTGATGGTGTCGGCTCATTGGAGCATATATGTGATCCTAGAGGGCAGTGTCTGTGCCATAGTAACTATGCTGGACTTAGATGTGACCAGTGTGCTCCAGGGTATTACAGCTATCCCAACTGCTKGCGTGAGTAAAAGCCTTTCCTCTCTTTGCTGGGGTTTTTGTTTCTGTTTCTGCAACACAGAAGAACATAAATCTTCTCAAATATATTTCCATCTAAAACTACCTGTGTAACCATGATAGTTTTGTTCCATCCAAAGCTGGCATTAACACTGAAGATCCGGGCACTGGCCAGGCTTCCTGACAGGCACACACTCTGATAGTCCTCCCTGTCACATCATTATTGTTCCTGTGCTAGTTGGATTAATGTGATCATGGTGCTGTTTGCCCTGGGCACAATTGTGTGTCTCTTTTAAAATACAAAATTTAAGGCTTAAGCTGGGCAATGAGTATTATCTGTATGAGTTCTGCCTCACTTAACTTAGAGAACGTAAGTTGTGTTTCAACTGCTTTGGGCTTCTAATATTTGACACACTGTCCTGTAAACTTTTAAGTAAATGCATTAGTGTGTACTCTTCACATGTGCCAACATTGCACCCTAATTCCTGTTCTTGATGGCTTGACTCTGCAAATTTTCTGCCGTATCAGCCATTTTTCCTGCCTATGTGGATGAGTTGAATGTGCCCAGAGTGTGTGTATAGTTTTTTCGCATCATGTGGAGGGAAGCCTGCAGGCTCTGTCGCTAATATCAGCAAGCTACTTGTTCATCATGAGCAAGACTTCTCCTTCCAAGAAATAAAAATATTATTAATGCTAAAGATGGAACAAATCCTGCTGTTACTAATCACCATAACCTCAGCAAAAAACCATCTGACTGGTTTTTTTATCTCTCTTTAGGAAACTGGCTATTACTTTACTAAAATAGTTGTCATTAACCATTTAACCCTTAGATTCTGAGCAAAGTTTAGTCCCCTGGGCTATAGAAGCATTGTTCTTTTTTGTTGCATTATTCTTCTTTACCCGACACTTGTAAATCATTGCACAATTGAGACCTCACATAGGAATCTGGAACAACAGGTCTATTGCATGGTATATTTCAAAGCTTGCTTTTGGACTCCTCTGACCTCTGATCTGAAAGTGTGGTGGGCATACCATTTTATATTCTATATTTCATAGAGTCATAAAATGGTTTGGGTTGGAAGGGACCTTAAAGATCATCTAGCTCCAACCCCCCTGGGAAAGAGATACCATCATATTCTGAAGTGCAGGCATAATTACAGAATTTGCTCTGTGATTTCTGTTACCGTATGAAGATCAAGAAGGCAGAAAGTCAAAACCAAGTCTGCTCTTGGGACGGGACAAAGAAGTTGAGGAAGAGAGTTCCATTATGATTCCAGATAATCCTACCTGTTTCTGTCAAGAGCAAAGGAAGAAAATCATGCCCAGATGGTACAGGTTACCTAAAACTCATAGTTTCCAAGCAGAGCTGAGGACCCTCTGAGTTATAGGTGGACCCTGTGAGCTATTTATTGGAAAGAAAAATGAAGAACACTCTAATAGTATTCAAAACCTCTGCAATACTAAATTTTTGGACAGTTGTTGCTTGGTGCCTACGGGGTGAGCTCTCCCCCCAGTGACTGTTTGTTGTTGTTGTGTAGCTTGTGAGTGCTCTCCTGCTGGCTCCCGGCACGGCGCGTGCGATCCCGGATCGGGGCAGTGCTCCTGTCAGCCGGGGTTCATGGGGCGGCGGTGCCACAGGTGCCTTTCTCCTGCCAGCAGTTTCCCCTACTGTGAAGGTAATGCTTCTGAAGGAAAATCTCCTGATTTGGATCGCCCCCATTTTGTTGCAGGGCTCTCCAGGGTGCTCTGCTGCGTGCAAGGTTTCATAGAAACGCCTTGAAGCATGGGGAGAGAGGGAGGGATGCACGAGGAGCAGTATGAGATTTGTCACTCTCTATGTTATTTCATGAAGGGAACTGTAAGATTAAAACCTTTTTTTAAATGATGGCACAGGAATTTTAAGAAAATATCTGCCGGTTCTGTAGGTTAGCGTTCTATTTTTCCAAGTGGCTGCTTTGCATACAAACCCAAATATTATAAATCAGGCTGAATACACATTTGAAAAATCAGTATTAAAGGCTTCTGCTGTCTTAGAGTATTTGAGTCTCTCCAAGGTAGCCTTATTATAAAAAGCCCTTTCAAACTCACACCCGCTACATTGTACTTCTGCACTGCTACATTCCACAGCTCTGCTTGCAAAAGATCTTTCAATGTGTTTGTTTTATAAAGGTGTCAACAGCGAATGTGACCCTGCAGGTAGCATTGGTTCTCACTCTGTAAGTATTCTACCATTGCAGCTAATACATGTTAATCGTTCATGTGCCTTTGCTGAACACGTTCAACTCATTGCTCAAGCCCTGAAGCCTGCTCTTAGACTGTAAAAGAATTGCATGAGCTTATTTGCAAAGTAAGAGTGGAAATAAACTTCGTGTTTTGTTCTTTGATCATATCAGTGCAAATCCTTGTCAAGGGTGGGGTTTTTTTATCTTTTATGTATGGAATATGCATACTGTTTATGTCTTCTTGGTATGCTCTAACACTAATATATACATGAAGCTATAAGCCTATGCATGTCTCAAAGGCCTTCTGGTTCTGAGTTGCAACAGGCCTTTTCAGCGTTAAATTATTCTTGAAAAAAATCATTATATCTTTGTTGCCGTTCCACTATTATTGTTATTAATATGATGATGGTTATTAGTAGTTGCATATTACCAGAAATTACAGTCATTGTTAAATGTGTAGGAAAGACCCGTAGAGGATAAGTCTGATGGATAGTAGGGGTATCTATGTAGGCTCATGTATACAGCTGTGTGTGTCTTCCACCAATAAAGCAAAGAGTAAATATGAAAATGAATTATTTTTTTAAAGAATATTTGGGGGTTATACTTTGTGCAAACCAGTTAATACTTTACAGCAGTTCTAAAAAGGCTATAAAAGAATTGGAAAGTACATCCTTCGGGACCTTCAGAATAAATTAGATATGTAAAAAATATGCAGGGGGGAACAATCCCGTGCTGATAGTATGAGATGGAAACATCTAAGAAGTCTGAATCAGCCTGAGTTTCCACGCATCTATAAAAGTCAGTGAACTGCCTGAGCTGATAATATTAATTGGGTTTTTCTTAGTAGTAAAGAGCAGTATGTTTTTTATTAAACAGATGAGCCCGTATTAACTCCTTTCTGTCATTAGGGATATTGTCAATGTCTTCAGCATGTTGAAGGTCCTACCTGCAGTAAATGCAAACCCTTGTACTGGAACCTGGCCAAAGAAAACCCTGAGGGATGTACAGGTATGGATGGCTTCCTGACATATTTTTCTGGCTTATGAAATGTGTTACATTCTTTTAAAAGTTATCTTTATTCTCTGACACCATCTTTGGTGCTCTTCGTGACTTCACAACTCAGCGTGTTTCTCATGCTATTTATTTGTAACACCAAATTACCCACCATACTAGCAGTTACTTTCAGAAATCAGGCCGTAATTTCATGGGTGTTTGCCTACTGCTGAACCAGGGTATGTTCTGAAGTTACARTGATGTTCACTTGATACAGCCCTATGGCAAATTTAGTGGGGTGAGAAGGGATTTCTGCCTGTAACCCTGAAATCAGAATTTGGCTCAGTGTTTTGAGAAAAAGGTGCTTTTCCGCTTTATATTATTTCCTAGCTTGCAAAGGAGTGTAAAGCCTTCTTGCTGTCTCAGGGTGTGACAAATCTGTTATGGTTTATATCTGTATAATAATCTGTGATTTTCAATGTTTTCTAACAGGGAGTGTGTGTTTTTCAGGCAGATAATAATAATTATAAAGATTAAAAAGGATAAAGCTAAAAAATCTCTCCAACTATTTCCTCTCTAACAGATTCTACCTCAGCAGCCCCTTAGGATGAGTAGCTTTAAAGCTGATACTGGTATCATTACATTTTTGACTTTAGATTTCTAAATACTTAACAACTCCTCAAATATTAAGTACTGCACTTTTCATGTAATTCATCTTCTCTGCCTTCAGTCAAAGAATATTGGGTTTCTCCAAACTTCTAGGTCAGCACAGCTCCTTCCTGCAATATTTGTTCCATTTTTATGTCACACGGAGTGTTGAACTGGTCCCAAAGTAGCACTGCGGAATAGAAGGTGCCGGTCAGGGTGGAAGATGCTGTTTTGCATCAATTGCCTGAATGTTTCTAAGAAAGAAAACAGTTGTAAATTCAAACTCAATACTGTTTTTTGTCAAATACAAATTAATCACTTTAAAACACACCAGTAAATCTCGCATACTTAGAAGTCCTCATTCTTTCTCTTTCTTATTTTCTTCTCACCTCATACCAGTATCTGTCTGCTGTTCTGAACCTTCCAGAGTCAAATCCACCTTGTGGCACGTTGACTCAAAATTGCAGATCCCGGGTGGTGGGTTTTTTTCCCTGCAAAATTTCATGAAAAGATGAAATGCAACTGTCTTTTCTTTCATCTGTGCAGCATGCCAGTGTGATGTGAGTGGAACACTGAGTGGAGTTGGAGAATGTCAGCAGGTAAAGTGAAATTAAAAGAGGATATTCATTAAATTGATTATTGTAATGATAAAGTTTTGAAAATTTTTCATTTTCTTGAGTTTATGTATTTTCTACTCTGTTTATTGAAGATAATAAATGACAGAAATTATGTCCAGATAATGCTTTTTTTCTTAAGATTAGGAAGTTTTTCCTCTTTAGAATTAGAGGGAGTTCAGAGTGTTGAAAGATTAAAGTTATGAAAAGGTACTGAAATGTTTTTGATGAAATTTTTTTTCTTCACAGGAAAATGGGCATTGTTACTGCAAATCTAATGTTTGTGGAGATTCCTGTAACACTTGTGAAGCTGGTTATTATGGTCTAGAAGAAAAGAATTATTTTGGCTGCCGAGGTAAAATCAATAAAAGACACCTCTAGCAGAACATTTGCACTTAGCATAGAAGTCTTTAGAATTCCCTAGGCTGTACTTTTAAAATGGGGATATTTGAATTACTTGTGAGCACAGCATTTTGCACTAGTGCTGGTAGTTGCTTGTAACCTGTGTGACTCCTCCTTTTCCTTTCAGCAGGAGAAGGAACAGGGCAGATGTTACCACTGTACTTCCCAGTCATTTTGTGCATGTCGTAGAAAACAGGGGACTTCTAGTGTGTTTAGGAACATTCAGCCTTCCAATTCACCTTAAAATTTTTAGCCTTGACATACTTGTTCCTTAGTACAGCATATTATACCTCATTACTAGAGGTGTCCTTTAGTTTGTGCCACAAGTCCTGTCTCCTGTAGTAAGTCTTTCAATATTGTTGTCCAGTGTTGGTTAAAAATATGCACATGCTATTATATGAACACAGACATTGCAATTTTTGTAAGATAAATTAAATATTGGGGTCCAATTAACACCTTACAATTTTTCTAAGTTAGGGTTTATGTTTTGCTGTTCTGGGTTTTTTTTAATGATTATTCCTTGTGGTATTGCTGCAGAAATTCTGACTTAGTAGCAAAACATTTGAATGGCTGTTCTGCAAAGCTGTAGCCCTGCATTTAGCAGTGTGGCATGGTGTATTATTTGAGGGGTTTTTTTAAAGTGACTTTCATCACATTCTAAGGAGAAATTAAAAAAAAAACAGCCACAAACATGGGAAGCTCAAAATAATTGCAGTTTACGCACGTGTAGTAAGTTGTGTTTGAAACAGTCTGATGGGCTCTGGGAGGAGGAAACGAATCATTAATGGTGTTTAATTAGCTGAAGCGAGGTGTGTTTTCTGATAACTTTTATCCCTGTTTTCTCTGATGGGATATTTGGCTTCTGCCCTTTGCCTGACAGGCTGCCAGTGTGACGTTGGAGGATCCCTCAGCCCAGCCTGTTCCGAGCCCTCGGGCAGCTGCCAGTGCAGGGCGCACATCGTGGGCACAACCTGTCGGGAGTGAGTCCAGCTGGAGCTCCTGGTAGCTCGAGCCTCAGCACAGTTCTTAGGAAACTGCCCATAAGTCACTTGATATACTTCTGTGTGACATTCTGGATTTGTTTGTAAACAACTTGGTAAATTGTACTGGTTATTGATATTAATTTTCCTGGGCAGTTTCCTTCCTATATTTTACTAAGATTTTTCGACTTGTTTCCCTAAATAACCAATACCTGTTTTGCAATAGTATTGCATATGTATCTGTATATCTGTCAACAGTTATATAGGAAAAAGCATRTAAGCTGTAAAAGCTTCTAGAAAGAGAATTCTCATTGCATCCTCCTTACAAGCTGTCTTGAATTTATTAGCTGCTATCAGAATTCCTCAGTCATCAATAGATCAACTCCCTTCCTTGCTTTTTGCCCTTAGATGTAGGTCATAAATGACTGGTAAGTCTTTGTTCATTTGTTGGGGTTTTTTTTCTCCTTGAAAGGCCTGAAAAAAACTATTTTTTTCCTGATMTACACCACATGAAGTTTGAGATTGAAGATGGTACTACTGTCAAGGGAGGGGAAATTCGGTTTGGCTATGATCCTCAGGAATTTCCTGGCTTCAGTTGGAGAGGATATGCCCGGATGTCCTCTATACAAGTAAGCTGGTATTTCACTCAGGACTTTGGGATGAAAACATAAGTGCATGGTACATACATCTTTATAGTACTGCTATGTGTGTGGAAGGTCAGGGAAAAAAATACAAACAGGAAAAAGGACAGGATCTCACTAATATGAACCCTTTGACACTATATTGCTGTTTCTATTCGTATATGTTGGTATTATTGTCAGGTTATTTGCACGTTGCTTGAGCAAATATGTCTTCTTTAGAAATTTTCTTTGAGGTTGTTTTTTTTGTGAGATAGCTGTAAAGAAAGGAACTYGTAGCAGTAATTCTTGTCATGCCACTAGCAGTGGAAACAGAAGATTAATGGTTGGCTAAATAATTTGAATTGCACAATTCCRTGGCAGTCTGTGTCCATAAGATTTTCAGGTACAATCACAGTGCTGTCACTGAAGTCATCTTACACTTGAACTTGTATTGGATAAAGAAGAGAAAGGTGCCAACCTTTATTATGAATGATACTTTCACATTACAGCAAACAGGAAAGTGTGTGGTTCAGTAAAAGAAGCTGTGAGCAGGAGCATATTGGCAACATTTATTTTAGTTTCATGACAGACTACAAATAAACTAAACAGCTGAGGGAATAAGTAAATCACAGGACGTCACCATAATTTATGTGAGAAGGGATGTGTCTGACTTTGGACTGAACTGCTGATCCAATGAAGCAGGATTTTAAAACTGTACGTTTGAGTAATAAATGGGATTTGTTCACTCATCTTGAAAATACTACTTTGGTATAGTTGTGTCCAGCCTTTGTTTGTCCAGGGACTGAACCTATGAATTACTATAGCATGAAGCACAAGCACATAACCATTGCAAAAGGATTTCCTTTATGTTCTTCAATTTTCATTCTTTCTTTTGTTGTTTTGGTCATGGGGTTTTTTTAATCCCAGATAATTTTTGGATTTTTGGCATTATTCCACATTCATAAATGAAGGCAACTCTTCAGTATCTGTGATTTCTTAACGTCTGCTTTCTAATTCAGCTGCTTTTTGTGTTTCTTGTCTAGTGGCATTTTGTACAGGCTTTATGTCCTGTTCTCAGATGTGTGAAACAGAGAAAACATTTGCATTTGGGGAAGGAGAATAGACCACAGTGGTGGGAAGGTCACTGTGCCACAAGTAGCTTGGAGAGGGACAGTGAGTGGATTGTGATGGGCGAACTGGTGGGAGTTGGGTAATGAGGGGAGCTTTAGGATTTAGGATGGAAAGAAGGAAACCAAACCCATGAGACTGCACCAATCCTGTTTTTTCCTAATCCACCACTGACCCTTAACATGTCTCTGTTTTTCTGCAAACTAAATAATGGGGCTGTGTGAATGCAGAGAATTTTGTGGCTCTGGAGGTGTCAGCTCAGCACCAGGGCAAGGAGAGCACACATGCTATTGCATCTCTAAGCAACTGTAGGATGTGGTAGAGGAGCAGAAGTTTCAGTGCCAGTCTGAGGTGTCTGCATGCTGTGGGGTGTTGTGTGTGATCTCAGACTAGATCAATGATTGTGGGCTGTTCCTTGGAAAGGCAGGAGTATGGACAGCCCTTGATACCATATGCTTCCTTTATGGCATGAGTGGGGAGAATAACAGTAAAATGCAGTCTGTGTATCAAGGTGAGGTATCAACACACCTGTTAGTTCAGCCATTCTGTGTCCTTTTGGATAAGCTGGTATTCAACAAAAGTTTATTTCACAGGAGATTTTGTTCTGTGCTCTTTTGTAAGCTGCCCAAGCCTTTTGTCTTTGCCAAATGGTTTTTCTTTCTCTGGGTGCTAGTAACAAATAATATACTTTCCATTCCTCCTTTTTCCCTTTCTTTTTATTTTTCCCAGCCAGAGGTGGTTGTGCCTATCACTGTGGCTTCCCCTAAGCTCTTCCACCTAGTCCTCCGCTATGTCAGCCTGGGCTCAAAAAGCTCTAAAGGGAAGATCTCAGTTGCTGAGGGAAAACATTTTGGCACTAATTATACTTGTAAGTGAATTAATTTTCTCACTAGGCTTATCTGTCTTCTTCTGTCACACACCAACATTGCCATTCCAGTGTATACTTGTCTGCATGTGCGTTTTTCGTGTAGGACTTTAGTCTGGTGCTTGCATGGCTTCTAACTGTTCCTCTATTCAGCACTTTATGGCTGTTTTTGTTTATTAACTTCCATTTTTCAGAATGAAGTGAGGATAACTTTGAATGTGGAAAAATCAAACCTCTACTTATTTCGCATTATCCTGAGGTATATTAACCCTGGAGGTGAAACATTATCTGGTCGCATATCTGCTTGTCAATCTCAGCCTGGAGCAGGTAGGTGTAACTCAGCAGTGCAACAGGTCAGATGAATGTTAGATTAGAGAAGGCTTTCCAAGGTGCACCTAAGTCAGACCTTTAATGTTGCTTAAAATGCATCACTTTTAACAGTGTCAGTGCTTTTGTGCTTCTCCTCGCACATTKTTGCTGTGTAATTGATGTGGCTGTGTTTGCATGAAACCCCTGCTTGCAATAGTAATCAACATTTGTTTTTTCAAATGTTTGCCACACTTAATAATTTCAGTCCTGTACTTGGAAGCTGTGAACTGTGGTTTTTATGAAGGTTTTAAAGACAGGTAACAACACTTCCGTTTACTCGCCTTTAATATTTCAGTTTTAAATGTGTCTTCTGCCTTCCTTCCGTGAGTAACATTTGTTTAACGATTAACCCAGTCTACCAAGTTAGTTCTGATTACAGACCTCAAAACTATGCAATGCCCTTTGATCCCTGATAAAAGATAAGTACTCCATATCCTTTGACTGGTAGGGACATAGCAAGCCTATATGCAGAATTCTCTCTTACTGTTCCTACCCTCAGCATACTGATAGGATTATAGATCCTTTTACTAATTCAAATAAGGCAGAACTGAAGACTTCACAAACACCATTCAGCAGATGGCAGCAGTTTGTTGTCATCATTGGCTTATATTGACTGGGAGGCAGGGAACCAGATTTTGTCTTTGTCCAGAGTCTTCAAAGAGGAAACCTTTAATATTCATAACAATTGATCCTCACAACTTCTATTTGATAAAGCATACCACAGCTATGTTTCTGTAGTGCATAGAATCATAGAATGGTCTGGGTTGGAAGAGACCTTAAAAATCACCTAGTTCCAACCCCCTGCCACAGGCAGGGACACTTTCTGCTAGACCAAGCTGCTCGATGCCCCATCCAACCTGGCCTTGAACACTGCCAGGGATGGGGCATCCACAACTGGCCCATCATGTCTGCCCAGAAGTTATCTTCTGTTGCTATCTGTAAATAATCATTTTAGATGCTACTGAGAACCTCCAATACCTGAAATATTTGGCTGAAAGTCACATGAGAACAGGCCTTGTGTCAGCTGAACATATTGTGAGTCAGTGCAGACATGGGCTGAACGGAAAATTATGGAAGGAGAAACTGGAAAAGTGACCATTTCAGAATATTGCAAAACTGGTCATTACAGGGACAGAGCTCTGCTTTTCTGAACCAATTCGCTCAAGAATAATAGGAAAGAAAACAACCACTGCTCTGTTTGTGGTCAAGTGCATTGCTAATGCCTATTGACTGAAAAGCATTGATCAGCTCCTGTTAGACAAAGTTTAATGGACCAAATTGTATGTCCAGGTCACTAAGCTCACTACTAAGTAGAGACATTTTACACAGTCCCTTATGTTTTTTACTTGATTTATTTTGTTCTGGCAGGGGCTGCTCAGAGCAAAGAGTTTGTCTTCCCACCCAGCAAAGAGCCAGCTTTTCTCACAATCCCAGGAAAAAGCTCCACAGAACCTTTCTCACTGGTTCCAGSCACGTGGACTGTCAGTATAATGGCAGAGGAAGTCCTCTTGGTAAGAAAACAATTGAGGAAAACAACTGCTTGAAGGTTGTCATGATATTACTGCTCTTCCCAGTTATTCGCTGGGAAGAACCCTGCAAGCAACTGAAATTCAGGACCTGTGAAAGGAGTATAAGCAGCACAATACAATTATGAAAATTTACACTTCTGCCTCTTATTTCTTCTCTGACTTTCTCCTGCTCTAATTTTTCTTGTGCTTACAGACTTTTAAGTCTATCCGGAATCTGTACCTTCAAATGATAAAGTATTATTAACATATAGCACAACTGGATGAGCACAAATGTTCACAAAAATTAGTAATTCTTATGTGTCAGGGCTAGAGCTTAGCTCAGCCAAGGCCTTAGTTTCTCAACAAAGAATCTTCGTAAGAGTATTGTAAAATGGGCTGAATGATGAACAAGTCAATTTCTGACTGCTTTTATCCTTCCATCATTTCTCTCCTTTCACTCACTGACAAACTGAAAAATTTCCTAGCAGCAGTTCTAAGAAATTTTTAGAGAAAGAGAAATTGTTTGAGGTGATCATTTATGAAAAACCTTAAACATCTATGATGGCAAAGACACCATATTGAAATTCTTATGTATATTGTACAGGGATGAAAAGTAAGCAGTGTCTCTAGTCATTAAGCCTGGGGCTGTGTTAAATTTATGGAATACCGCATGGTGTGTTAGTAAAGATCTTGCAAAAATATTTCTTGCTGAAAGTGACAGTACTTATTGTACTGTGTTTTTTTACTAATACCTTTGAAAAGGAATTTATTAATGATCTGAGCCCATCATGTTCTCACATTAACAGTTTTTATAAATAAGCTCTAATATATTAATTTAAGTAAACAAGGCAGAACAAAAATATATCATCTTTTGAAGCACAGCTTAACAGGTTATGTGGAATTTTTTATCAAGTCACCTGGGATACGTGGATCTTCTGTGTGGAGTCATCCAGAGTTGAGTGGTGTGCATGTGGATTGCACTCATGGATGAAAACTGCAGGCATCTGGCTGTATTTTACTGAGCTGCAGGGAAGCTCTTTTCTGAGCACTGTCTTACACAACACTTGATGGGAGAGTGGCTTCAGTTTCCCTGATCACAGGGCAGCTGCCTTCATACCAGCTTTCTGACACTATAGAGTTAGGGAGACACATTCTGATGTTATTGGCCAAAGGAGCAACAGAAAAAAAACCCAAACCACATTTTGCAGATATCCTCTGTACAATTTATTTATGTGGTTGATTTTGTTCAGTGTTACATTGTGAAAGCCTGGAGATGTCCCTTTTGTCATTGTTTGCATGGTCTTGCATCTGTTGTATTCTTTGTTCTTAGGATTATCTGGTGCTGTTACCTAGCGATTACTACGAGGCATCCCTCTTGCAGATACAAGTTACAGAGCCTTGCACATATCCCAGACCTGCTTCAACAGAACAGTCAGTATATATGCTACAGCACAGTATAAGCCAGTGCCTTGGTTTATTTTGTTATTATCCTGCTGCACTTGAAAACAATAATAATCCTGTGTTTTGTTTGTTGTTTTTTTGTCTAAGCTGCTTGCTCTATCAGCATTTGCCTCTGGGCAGATTCTCCTGTGTCCTTGGTTCAGAGGCAGTGCATTTCAGACACCGGGGAGAATCCAGAAGAATACCTGTGCGACAGCCAACTCCCAATCAACCAGTGATGGCCCATATCAGTGGAAGAGAGGTCAGATTCCTGCCTGCTGATTGCAGTCCCATCTGTGCTGTTGACTGTAAACCTACCAGACTGAATTGGCTGCAGATTTTCATCTCAGGATTTTCAGATCCGTAACACAACCCTAAAACAGACTCTGCACCAAGATCTGCATTTTACACAAAACTGTGTAAAAGGATCAGTGTAGGCAGATTTATAACTGTGACTGGAGTGGACATTCCACTCTGGCAAAAGCATTTTATTAAATAAAAACCCTTCTGCTTTAGGCATACTGGCTTGTTCAGAAGAAATGACATAATGATTTGTCAGCAGAAATGGTATACAAACATCACTCTAAATTAACTTTTTATTTTCTTAAATAGCTATACTTAGCTAAAATGTTTGCTTTACTAAAAAACAAGCAGAAGCAATTATGCCACTGCTGTAGGTCCTTTGAAAGAGAAACATGTTTTATGAAATGTTATAATAGAAGTGTGTTTGGCAAAAATAAGGTATTTTATCAAGTACGTGATAGTGATGTAAAATGATTATGCCCTCTATTACTGTGCTTGGATATTGCTTTTAAAAATATCAAGTGCAACAAGAACACTCACATGCCACACTCACTGATGTATGTGCAAAACTGTACTGTTCTGATTAATTGCAGTGAAGTCAAGAGGGCTGTTGACAGAATTATTTACGTGTTTAAGTGTTTGCAGCCTAAGGAAATACTGAGCAAAAAACCAGTTTAAGTATGAAAATAATTATGTAGTCAACTGAAGCAAAAACCTCTGTAACCACAGCACTTAACTACTTAGAAGTATTTTGCATCAAATATTGTTTTAACCACTTTGTGCAAGTGAGGAAAAGAAAGAAAATCTTAATGCTTCAGAAAGTATCGTCGTCTGTTTACTGGAGAAGATGCTTTCACTCTTTGTAGGGAATCAATATACAGCACTGCTATAGTAGGAATTTTGTGTTCCTGGAAATATTTTTTTCAGTGGAGAAGTAAACTCTTCCGTTTTCATATGTTGCTAAAGATAGCTTAGCGATGACGGTGACAATTTTTTAGCATCATTAACGTTTCTTCCCTTTCTGCTGGGGAGAAGAGAAATAAAATATACTCATTTCCCAGGGTTATTGTACAGCTTTCCTAGAACTGTTACAATGGCAGATGTTTCTTGAACTTGTTTGACTCTTACTGGAGGACAAAGTAATATTTATAAGCATTGCTTGCATTCTGCTGGGTGTCTTCTGTTGAGACGTTAGAGGACTGGCCCTGGCCTAATGCTGACCAGTCAAAAGACCAGGAAATGGGAGTAGGAAACGGGAACAGGAAATGGGAGCTTCCTGCAAGAAAAGGGAGTGAAAAATTTAACGTCCTTTTTATTTTTCGATTATTTTGACCCAGGTCAATTTAGAGATGACCATAAATGTTCCTCAAGTTGGTCGCTATGTTCTGGTTTTTGAATATTCCAATGAAGAGGATCAGATATCCACTGCAGAGGTAACAATACATAGCCCTGGACCTGTCACTGAAGGCAGAGTGAGAATATATAGTTGTAAATACAGGTAAGAATTTCTGAAGTAATCACTAAATGATTAAATAAGCATTTGGGATATAATTATACTTTTTATATACTGGAATCCAGTTTACCATGTAGATTGTTGAAATTCTAGTGTGATTTAAAAGCAAGTGCAGGTTTCTGTTGATTTTGTACAGGTTTTTAATTTTCTTTCTGCAGTCAGCTCATTAGATATTGCCACTGCTTCAGTGAATTGTTTTCCTACACAAAGGGTTACTTTTTAATGTACATTCTTAAATCCTTATAAAGTATTAATCTCCAAGTCCAGTGGAAGAGCATTGCTGTTGGCTGCAGATGCCTGCACTGTTTTTCTTTAGTTAAAAGTGTGTCCAAGGGCTTTGGCTATAAAAAATGTAGCAGCCAATTTTACAGAGTATTCCCACCGTTTCTAACAAGATTTGCTGAAGCAGAACTATAAAGGTCTCTGAAATTCTGTGTGTAGCCATCCTCTGCTGTTAGGCTGTAGGCAAGGTCTTCAGCCAAATGCTTCTTTATCCTTGTTGACTGATGAGGTTACTGCAGATGTTTCTGCACAAGAGGTTTTGTCTGTCTTGAGTGAGGTTGTTTTTAACRCTTGAGCACCTCAGCTTATTTTGAGCCCTTGGGAGAGTCTACCCAGTGCCAGAGGACTAAGGACATGCATGCTTTTCTCCCATGAGCCAAATGTTTGGCAGAATGGAGGCTTAGAAATATTCAGGATGAAATTGCTCCGTAAGAAAAATCTTTTTCGTCAGCATATTTGTGATACGGGGAGAGCCATGTGACCTTGTCAGGTTATTGCTGGGGAAAGCTCTTATTTTAGCCTGTTACATAACACTTTGAGCCCCAAACTGCTTGCCATAAATCTTCCATTTTATTGGTTTTTCCTTTTTTCCCCCAAACACATCTTATGGTCTAATTTTGAACATAATTGTTGGTTTATATGACACATTAAAACCTTGCTCATGAAAATACAAAGAAAGCCCTTGCTACTTTAATGTAGCAATGCAGCAAATGCCTTCTGCAGACATTCTGCGTGAACTGAATGGTCACATTGCAAGTAAGGTGCTGTGTCATCTTTCCTAAGCAGGAAGGTCTCCTCTGATAAAAAAATAAATCAAGAAACAACATAATGAGGTACATGCAGTTAAGAGTAACTTGTAGAATCTGTAATATATTGTGCCAGGCTTTCTTTACAGCTCTGTGAACTTGATTATTCCCAATAAAACATGGTAAGAGAATAAAACATTGCAAGCTTCCAGCAAATCACAAACAAGGGACCTATATTTCTCCAGTTTTAAATGTCCTTAGCCCTGAGCTGACCTTATTTCTGATCTGTGCTTTAAACAAGAGTGAAACTTCCACATTCCCTGGTTTGTAGAGGAGGCAAATCTGTGTGTTTTCACTTGCATTGAGAAGCATCTCTGTACAGAATAGCTTCCTAAAATCAGGACTTGCCCAGCTGCCACTGTGTGGGCGAGAGCTGCTGATCCACATCATCAACAGCACATGGCAGTAGAGGAAAGGAGCAACTGCTGTGTCCTGGCACCTCAAGGAGCACAGCCCAGGCACGGGAATATTAGTTACACACCATGTTACACAGCATGGAAACCTCTGCAGATAGCATGTAAGTGTACCTATCTGTCCACATCCTGCTTAAGCCAGTAGCTCAAATGGATATCTGAGCTGAAATCTGGAGGCTTCAGCTCTGGGTGAGTCAACCCACAAAGAATAAGCAGTGGGTTGGTTGACGAAGGTACGTGGTGGATCCTTTGACTCACTGGCGAGGGTAGTGCATGTTCCACAGTGGCCACAGGTGGATTAGTTATGATCCAGCAGGATGCTTAGGTACCAGTGGAATGGCTAGCCCGGAGTTGGCAGTGAAGCTAGGTGACTGCTTAAGCAACATGGCAATGCCAACAGGCTCATCCTTAATCCTGCTTTTTGTCTCAGTTTCCTTTGTCGCAGCGTTGTAGTTGATGACAGGAATCGCATTGCAGCCTATGACCTCCTAGCGGACACAAAGATACATCTTAAGGCATCATCAATGAATTTTCTTCTGGTAGGTTGACATTTTCTTTTCCTCTTTGTAATACTTGCTCCCTGAGTGGGTAAAGAGAGGTATTTGTCTCCCCATATTCACATTCTGTAAGGTAATGTGTGAAATTATGTATATTAGATGCTCAAGTAGATATGCTTTACATATACCCAGAGAATGCTGATGCAAACTTACCAGTTTCAAAGACAAACAGGACTTTGCCTTTATTGGTGAGGTTTTTTCCAGTTTTCTTGGGCTTTATTTCAGTTCCCCCTTCTCTTCTACAAGTAAACTTTAAATGAAAAATATTCTGGTAGCTTTTATACTTAATCTTTTATTTTCTCTTTTTTCTTTTACTTTTTCTAAACTCTCAAAACCCGTGTAGGGGTTTCCTGTGTCTCTTACAAAATTTAGGTAATAAATGGATTTATTTCAGGTAATAAATGCATTCATTAGCCATATAGCTTTTGGATATTTTAAATAAAAAGCTTTCACTGACCTCTTTTGGCCATTCCAGGAATACGCTTTTCTGGAAACTGAATTTTCTTCTGTGTTGTTTCTGTGTTCTACTTTAGAAACACAAGTCTTGCTAAAATCTAGAGTTCAAACCCAGCTAGTAACAACTATTAGGACTGACAGCTGATACATGCTTTCTTCATTTCATGAGTCAGTGTGAACAAATACCATTTCAATTGTTTGTTAGCTCCCTGCAGCAGTTGGTATGCTAAGAAGATACAATCTTTACAATCTTTAATTGTGAAGACTGCACTTAGCAAAAGATGGGAAGGGGGAAAAGAAGAGCTTCTGGTATGTAGGGATTAATCATGAAACCAATGGTAGCAGTTTTGGTATTAAAGGCACTTGTGTGCTCCCATCATATAGACCAGAGAGGCAAAAGGGAACCACCCCCAACGCTGGAGAGATCTGGTCTAAATAAATGGGAAATGAGGTTTCTTGAAGCCATCTGTCGAGAGAGGCTCTTACAACTTGATAGTGTTTATGTCACACTGATGCAGACAAGCTGTCTAAACCCAGCCACACTTGGCACTAACTTTTTAGCCACTCATGAAGTGCTGCTCAAAGCTTCAGAGTGTACCCTTCTTCTGCAATGGGCTGGAGCCCTGTGGGTTGTTATATGCAGTGCAGGACAGGCAAAATGTTGGCTGCCCAGGAAAATGGATTTTTAGCACTCTGCCTTCTAGTTTATAGAGGGCTTTTTTTCCCTGCTCACTACTGTTAAAACACAGGCTGAGCTCCCTTAGGAGCTGCTTCCAAACTAAATCACTTTGCATAATAATGAATTCTCCTTACGCAATTTTTATTTACATTGCTATTTGGTGCTCGCTATCTTACTGCTTATCAGACACTTTCATCTCCTTTTCAAGTAGTTCATGCACAAGTTCTGTAACTTGTGCGTATGTATTGTGTTATATATTTTATTAGTGCATACTGTTTTGTCTACCCACAAGCCTTCCCTTATGTCTTTACCACCATGGCTACAGCAGGACTACCACAGATTCATTTGTTCGTGTCTAGATTTAGTTAAAGGAAAAAAAAAAGGGTCATATGAGGTCTTGGGTTTTTTTAAATGAGTTCAGAATCCTGGGAGAAATCCTGGTATCACTGGAACTCACTCCCATGGGCTTTGCACGAGCAAGTGTTTGTGCCTGCATTTGAGAAAGTCTAGGAATTCCCTCAGGGTCCAAAAGTCTGTAACACCACAGATGAGAGCTTTTCCCTCCCACCTCTCTATATTTCTTGCCTAGCTTCTCAACCTGTGAGCTGGTCTTCAGTCTCTCTCTTTACCACACATATACTTATGTTTTAGTTATTTCACTTCTGAACAGCCAACATTCCCTTGAGAAGGACAGAAAATTCTATTTAACCCTGAGGCGTTGAGGTGCAGGGAGGTAAAGGGATTCAAAATCTCTTCGGAGGTCCATGACAGAACATGGCTTTGGGCTCAGATCTCCCCATGCTAAAATTAGGCCTTATCCTTCCTGTTCAGGCCTGGCCCTGTTATTTATGATGTCAATTGTTAATTGTGCCTTGTGCTTGTTTTTCAGCACAAGGTTTGTATTATATCGGCTGAAGAATTTTCTCCAGAATATGTGGATCCTAAAGTACAGTGCATAGCTGCTTACAGGAGTACCCATGATGGAAGGTAACTTGCTTGGTTTTATCCTCCCTATTATCTGAAAACAACCCTGAAAGGCAGAATGAATGGTATTTTAATTCTTTTGAATGAACCTTTGCTCAGTGACTCACAGGTGATTTGTAGACCGCTTTTGCAAAGTAGTCTTTGCAAAGAAGCTGAAATGTTAGTGTTAAACCAGATAGTCTTTGCACAGGATTTTGTCAGTAACAGCCTTTTCCTGGCCTATCTGAACTACCCAGTGCTGATGTGTTGGAAAACATGCATCTTTCACACGCCATCCAGTATGATAGGTGTCCAGGCTGGAGAATCATTGGTGCTTTGGTGGCTTACTCTTCCATCTGGAGTTTTCTTCTGCATGTTACTGCTTCAGCTGTCCCCAAACAGCTTTAATTTGTCATTAGGTAGTGGATGTGACTGCCCTTTAGGGCACAAATCCACCAGCACAACTTGCCAGCATCAAATTATTCAACACGTGACTCCTACTTCACAAACAAGCTGTTCTCTTGTCTGTCTCATTGTGGGGCCTTTAGGATAAGTGTGCCCTCATCATTCACCTCACACAGCAATGCCACGTGATCCTTCTTCTCCATCATATTTTATAGGGGCAGTAATTAGGGGAGTCATATACAGCTTGGTTGACCCAGGCTGATGGCTCTTCTCTTGCTGGGAAGATCTGAACCTTAACCTTCACTTCCCAAGTTTGGCTCAGGCTTGGGTTCCACAGAGCATTTGCTCTGTCCTGTTGAAGCTCTTCCCCTCTCCATCTTTTGTTTTTAGGGACAGAGAGTAACTGTCACGGCAGCTTCCAAATTAGGGAGCTCCACATTTCAGTGCCTGTTGCGCTCCCCAGGATGTCCCTCGTGATGCCTACTCCTAAGGCTGTCTTCCTACTGACCTAGCAATGGGAAGGGCCTCAAAGTAAAAGTAAATGTCATTTGCGGGACTTAAGAGGCAAAAAGAGTTGGTGATTTGGTCTAATAGTTTTCCAGATGGTAGCTTCTAATATAATGGTTGAATTGAAATAGCAGAAAAATCTGGATAGTAAATTGGATAAAAGCATGTGACTGTACTTGGTTTCCAAGCATGCATAGCATTGAATCACAGCTTTAATTCTGCTCAGTGTTACCACTGAGAGCAGCTTTCTAAGACTGAAGATACTTGTCCTTACAGCAAAGTTATTTTGCAAATTCAGGCATTTATATTCTGAGTAAAACAGGGGAAAGAGAATGGGTGAAAAACACAATTCAAAATAAAGCTAATGTAGAAACTTACACATTTTACTTTGGTTTTGTGTTGGATATTTTTTAAAACTCTTGTTATATTTGCGTAGTTTACTGTAGGTTTATGTTTTGTTTTTATTGTTATCTGGAAGCATTTTTGCTTTCCTGAAAGTGTTTCAGTTCACCAAGTTGAAAGACGCAAAGCCTTGGCTCAGTTTAACAGTATTATAAGTGGATGCTCTACATGATTTCCCACACAGGCCTGGCAAATATATCTCGGTTCTGGCCCTGAAACATACTGGCCATTCCAGTTCTGGGCCTGTCTGGAGCAAAGATTAATCATTGTCTGTTGAGTACTTACAAGAAGTGAACAAATACAACCAGGAAACCCCCCAAAATATTTTATCCTGCAGTCTTGGAAAATTCTTCTCTCCATCTCAGAATTGAATACACTAAGGAAGAAATAGTTAAACACAGCAGCGAATGAATAAGGATGCTTTCAAGGAGTACTGTTATTTATTTTGGCTCCAATTCTACAAATATTTGAGTGTATACTTAACTTCTAAGTATTTAAGTAGTCCCATTGACTTCAGTGGGAAAACTTGCATGTTTAAAGGATACACCTATGTAAATATTTGTAGAACTGAGAATTCAATATTAGTACAGATTCTGGTGAATGTAACTAACTGGATTAACTAAAATGTATTTGATTTTTAATGCTCTTGGTTCTCTTAAGTTTCCTCTTAGCAAACTCTTTCCACTGAAACTTAAAATTATGGAAATTTTGAGTGAGTAAAATCAGTTAATGCATTAAAAGTGTACACACTTTCCCCTTTGTAAGTTAAATCCATACCTCTTGTTTTCATTTACTTTCTGATCATTTGCAAAGAATCCAAATAGGAACAAGGGTTATTATTGCATTATTAATTGCAATACAGTCTAATTCATTGACTTTTGTAAGTCAACAGCTTTTCCTTTTCTGATACTTAGAAAATTCTCCTGGCCCCAAGAGTAATTACTGTGGTTCTGTGTTTAGTGCAACATGCATTCCCTCGGTTTTTGAAACCCCGCCAGCAGCTTTGGTTTTGGATGCATTCAAAGATGGAAAGATTTCCGAAGTACAGCAGAATATACTCTATGATCCACTGAGTGCCACTTTACCTGCTGATTCAGTTCATGGGGTCACCTTGACACCATTACAGGTATCTCATATTTTGAAAACTTTGTTTCCCAAGTCACAAAGTGTGTTCTTAGTAAAGTTAAATAGATGAAACACTGTAAGAGAATCAAAACTGGGTGATGTGATATAAAGAAAATGTTGCAGACTGAGTAAGCCACAGAGACAATATAAAGAAAGGGAAAAAAGCCCCAAACAGCCTCTTTTCAAACTATGCAGTAGTCTCACAGACTACTGAATGTTAGATGTGTTTGGCAGGCAAATAGAGCATGCAGTTGTAATGCCATATTCCTTGAAGGTACTTAACTTGCTGAGAGATGCTAACTCCCCTCTCTTTCACTGCTGGTAGGGGGCACTGAGCACAGCTGATAAGCCCAAGAATATTTCACAAAACAAATATAGTCCGTGATTCTGTGATTTGATATCAGAGCTTTTCTTGTTTCTCCAGAACCAGATCACTTTGAGTGGCAGAGTGCCCCACTTGGGCAGATACGTATTTGTGGTACATTTTTATCAGTCAGCGCACCCAGAGTTCCCTGTGCAAGTCCATGTGAATGCAGGAGATGTGTGGTCAGGTAGGTATCTGAATTTGATCTAATTCCTTTCCTTTCTCAGCATTTTGGGATATGAAGCTGTGTTGGATTGACCTTAGCTGGACACCAGGTGCCCACCAAAGCTGCTCTTTCTCTCTGCTCCTCAGTGGGACAAGGGAGAGCAAACATAACAAAAGGCTTGTGGGAGGAGATAAGAATGGGGAGAGATCATTAACCCATTACCATCATGGGCAAAATTGACTTGACTTGGGGAAATCAGCTTAATTTATTATCAATCAAATCAGAGTAGGGTAATGAGAAATAAACCCAAAATTCAAACACCTTCCTCCCACCCCTTCCTTCTTCCTGGGCTCAACTTCACTCCCAAATTTCTCTAACTCCTCCCACTGAGTGGCACACAGGAACAGGGAATGGGGCCTGCAGTCAGTTCATCACACCTTGCCTCTGCGGTTCCTTCCTCCTCAGAGAAGGACTCCTCACATTCTTCCCATGCTTTAGTGTGGGATCACTCCCATGGGAGACAGTCCTCCACCAACTTCTCCAACATGAGTCATTCCCTTGGGCTGCAGTTCTTTTCTAAGCATTCCAGTGTGGGTCCCTTCCACAGGGTCACAAGTCCTGCCAGGAGCCTGCTCTGGTGTGGGCCTCCCACAGGCTCACAGCCTCCTTTGGCCATCCACCGGCTCCTGTGTGGGGTCCTTCATGGGCTGCAGGTGGATCTCTGCTTCCCTGTGGACTTCCATGGGCTGCCGGGGCACAGCCTGCCTGTCTTCACCATGGGCTGCAGGGGAATCTCTGCTCCAGCACCTGCAGCACCTCGTCCCTCTCCTTCTCCACTGACCTTGGTGTCTGTAGAGTTGTTTCTCTCACATGTTCTCACTCCTCTTTCTGGCTGTAGCTGCTGTTGGGCAGGGTTTTTTTCCCCTTTCTTAAATATGTTATTTCAGAGGCACTACCATGGTCAGACCCGGCCTTGGCCAGTGGTGGGTCCGTCTTGGAGCCGGCTGGCATTGGCTCTGTTGGACATAGGGGAAGCTTCTGACAGCTTTTCATAGCACCCACCTGTAGTTCTATAGCCCCCTGCAACCAAAACCTTTTCACACGAACCCAATATATTTTTTTCTTCTAGGTACTTTCAGTGCTTCATTCTGCCCTCATACTTCTGGCTGTCGGGTTCAGGTGATTGCAGAAAACCGAATTGAGCTTGACATTTCTGAACCCAAGGTCTCTGTTACAGTGGTGATACCAGATGGAAGAATGTTGGTTCTGGTATGTGTATGACATAAATGTACTTGAAAATGTTATTCTCAGTTTCACCATTTATTTAGACATAGATGCAAAGATGAAAGCCAGAAAGAATAAATTTTTTAATGTTGTGTTTCAGATTTTTAGGATCTTTTGCACTGCTTTTGGTTTTATTTTAAATTTTTAAGAGACTCTACACTGTTTTTATTTTACACTGCTTGTAAAAYCAGCAAAAGCATCACAACTTTGAGGGGAATATGCAAAGTTTATTTTCCTGGGTTTTTTTGGTTAAAATCTTACAGGTTTTGAAAACATCTAGAATGTATTATGAAGCAACATTTAAATATATAAATGCCTTAGCTTGTGCCTTTTTGTTTTTCTCTGAAATGTACAATTTAGCTGTCTTGTTGTTTTAAGGAAAACATCTTAGTTGTTCCAGCAGACACCTACAGTTACAAAATTCTTGACAAAAAGACAGTGGACAAGTCATTTGATTTTATCAGCCGATGTGGAGGAAACAGTTTTTATATTGAGTAAGCATCACTTTGTAAAAAACTGAACCTTGACAATGAACTGGGAATAATATTTCTTTTACTCTGTATTAAAGAGCTGTATTAAATCTCTATCATTGTGCTACATTAAAATGCTTTTCATGGCTTATGCTGGCCCATTAAATTTCCATGAGTCATTTTTCCATGACTTTCTATGGCAAATGCAATGTAAAGGTAGAGCTTTATTGCTCACAGTACAAAAGAGGAAAATCTATGTCATCTTCCTGTCTTTGGTATTTCCATCTTTGGTATTTGGTATTTTGTTTGGCATGCCTGGACTGATACAACTAATGCACGCACTTGCTTTGAAAAAATCTCTTACCTGCATGTTCAAAGCCTTTCACCACTAATTTAATTAAAGTATATCCTTGCATGTGTACTGATGCCATCCTTGTGTCAAGCTGTTTAAAAGACAGGACCCTAATTTACTGAACTACTGCGAAGCACTTTCATAACAACTCCCAAGTGCCAGTACTTACATGATTTATATTTCAATTTAAATAGCCCAGAAACGTCATCGGCCTTCTGTAAGGACTCTGTAAGGTCACTGGTGGCTGTCTACAACAACGGAGCCCTGCCATGTAATTGCCACAGCGCGGGTGCCACGAGCCCCACGTGCAGCCCCCTGGGAGGGCAGTGCGTGTGCAGACCCAACGTCATCGGTCGCCAGTGCAGCCGATGCCAAACCGGCTACTATGGGTTCCCGTTTTGCAGGTGTAAGTACATGCTTGGACTCGTTCAGCAGCTGACCCAGMCGCTTATTTAATCCTCTGAATTTACTGCAGATGTACTTTTCTTTGTAGGGCCTGATCCTGTAAGAGGCTGGTCAAGCCATCTTAGGTTCACCATAGCTTTCAGTTTAAGGCAGAAGTAATCCCATTCCCCTAAAGCATACCTGGTTCATGGTAAAGTGTGCCTTTGCATGTGTTGTATGATCAGGTGTAGTAGGCTTATGGCTAAACTGGTTAAAATCCATATTGCCACTATTTCAGGGAAATTGATTTTTTCTGCACTGACTGCAAAATCATTTCCAAGTTGTTATTGTTTAATCCCATTTTATACCTCCAGGTTTTTCCATAGATAATCAGAGACACAGCATTCCTAATTTCTCATATTCTGGTGTTAATAGTACCAACAGATCTATGGGTTACACCAAGAGGCCTCAGCTGCCTTCCTAGATATTATACTTGATGTTTATAAACACTGCTCTATAAAAGTGGTGCCCTTGACACCAAAACTACTTGTTTAATCCTTGCTAGTKTTGGCAAATGATTAACAATGTCTGTGGTGAAGTTAAACAGCCAATCTGTGGAAAAGAGCCAAGCACTAAAGCTGTTCTATGAAACTACTGGCTGTGTTGCAGTCACATAGTTGGTTTCTATGACCCTGAACTTTATAAACTAGTGAGAGACAAGAGTCATGTCTTCTATACATAAATGTTGCGTTTGTTTCATATGCAAGTTCTGTAGGAGTTGATCATTGTAAGATGAGATGTGATTGATTTGTAGAACAATTTCTTTGATCTAGTATGCAACTGCGGACAGCGTCTTTGTGATGAAATGACTGGTAAATGCATTTGCCCTCCACGAACTGTGAAACCAAAATGTGAAGTGTGTGAGAAACATTACTTCAGCTATCACCCCCTTGCTGGCTGCGAGAGCTGCAACTGCTCAGAAAAAGGWGTTGTTAATGTGGCAAGCCCAGAATGTGATAAAACCAGTGGGCAATGCAAGTAAGTTTGGGTTATGTGTGTTAAAAACAATGCATGGGTGGTTTGCCTCACTCTTCTTTTCAGGTATTTGGAGGGGGTATGGGAAATTCAAGGCATTCAGTCTTCACTGCGAGCAAAGTGTGTTTTATTCACTGTGAACAGTTGTAAACTAACCCAAGTTTTGTGAAAGATTGAGATCCTCTTAATTATTCATATGCTCACAATTCACCACCCTTTTGTTAGCAGGCGCATGCCTTGAGTAATGCCCAAGCACATTTTCCAGCTATGAATCTTCCAGCTCTGCTTACCTATGTTCAACATCTGTGTTTTACACGTTGGTATGCCGAGAGGGTAGTTCTGCACTTCTGAACTTCTGAATAGCTGCAGAGCTTTAATTCTATTGTGAGCATTTTTATCCTTCAAAGTAAAATCCATCCCTAGTTAGTTCCATGGCCATTTACAACATCACACTGTTCAAAATCTGAGAACAATACTAACTTGCTTTTTCTCTGTGGAAATCATAAAGTTGTGTCATAGCCATGCAATCACTTCAAATATCTGCCTGCTTGTTGTTTTAATCTTCCATTCCTCATTCCATTCCTGYCTCCCCTATTGATTCTCTCCTCTATGTATGTTGATAAAGATGCAAACCAGGAATAAAAGGGCGTCGGTGTGATCAGTGTGCTCCTGGAACTTATGGTTTCCCTAACTGTGTGCCATGTACCTGTAACAGAGATGGAACAGAACCAGATGTTTGCGATCCCCAAACAGGAATTTGTCTTTGCAAGGTCAGATAAATCAAATTACTTCTGCATTCACAAGCATTGTTTGCACATCAGCGACTATTTCATATGTAATGGGGTGAATGAAGTGAGTTTATCATGAAGTTTGCAGTAAAAATTAAATGCAACTGTACAAAGCCATCACACTTTGCAGTATGTGCACAGATTGCCATGGTAGCATTAGATACCATGTTTAATGGCATCAATATCTGTCAGTTGTATAGGTGGTCTTAGCTTCTGTAGGATGTTAGAGAGCTACAGAGTAGATGTCCATCAATTCACTGAAGCAGTCTGTACCCTGCACATATCCACTTTATCCGTCTGCATCTTGCCTTTTGGATGTTAACCAAGTCCCATGCTTTTTTTAGCCATATTGTGTCAGTTGACATTTTACCACATCATTATAGCCAGGAAATCTTCTTTTGTTCTGATCTGCATAATTAAATGTGATAAATGTGAACTTTCACAAGTGACCTTTTATGTTGTAGGTTTGCAAAAGCCAGCAGGAGGGTTTTGGTGGGGAAGTTACCAGCTGTCTCTGACTAATATTTATTACTCAATGGTTCACATTATAAACTGGAAAGACAGCTCATAAGAGCCTCCAAGACAGTTTTATTTGCATTTGGAATACAGTCTATCCAGGCAATCACACATTCTCATTCAAGTTTCCATATATTTAAATAAATATTCTTTCAGAAGATTTGTTTTATGTGCAGAAGGTTTTGAGGACCTCACCAAAGCAAAAAGGAAAGCACTGACATTTCATTGAACTATGCCTTTAACAGGAAAATGTTGAAGGTACAGCATGTGACACTTGCCGACCAGGATCCTTTTATCTGAACCCTTCTAATCCCAAGGGATGCACACCTTGCTTTTGTTTTGGGGCAACCAGCAACTGTCGCAGCACGAATCGTCGTAGAACCAAGGTGTACCAAATTTTTCTTTTTACTTTTCTATCATGAACCCACATTTATTCCATTAAGGAAATTCCAGACTGAAGATAGAATTTAGTTTCCAGGTGACAAACCAAATGCTTGCATCCCAAGTAGCTTTGGCACATCTTTACATTTACACTCTCTTTTGGGGTCCACGAAATATCAATTTGCAAAGATTTTAGGTTGGCTTTGAAGGGGTTGGACTTCATGCTAAGGGAATTGCAGAGGCTAAACAATTTCTTCTCATTACTTGGTGCTGGTAAAGTTTAATAAAGGATGAGACAAACTTTTATTTCCTTTATTTTTCATTAGTTTGTGGACATGAGGAACTGGCACTTGGAGGCAGTGGATGAAAACATTGACATTCCAGTCACTTTCAATCCAGTCAGTAATAGTGTAGTGGCCGATGTTCAAGAATTGCCTGCTTCTGTGTATAATTTGTACTGGAAAGCACCATCATCCTACCTGGGAGAGAAGGTAAATGCCACCTAGCTAATCTGTTTCAGTAACATGTATTCATATTTTTGCCAGCATTGCTGATAAAAGAGTCTCACTCTTTTTTCTTAGATAAGTTTATCTCTCTTCTCGTTGTTCTTACCTGTCATGCCAGGAATCACAACATTTTGCTTCAGAGTACAGTGTTGAAATTAACCAATAACACAGAATTAATCATGTTGCTTGGTGCCAGAGAGGTTGTGTGATCAGCATGGTCAGAAGCTGTTGTTCAGGGAGCTGGTACCTTCAGCTGCTTTTCTGAAGCCCAGAACACATAGAACTTGCCAATGTGCCTGCTCTGAAACCCAGAACACGTAAGGCTTGCCAATCCTTTCGATACTCTAGTGTATGTCCCGGGCAGATTTCTGAAAGAATAAAAGGTGCTCAGTGGCACACAAAAAAACCCAACCTTTTGCTTTTGATATGTTGCTTGGGAAGAGCAATAACTGGTTTTCTAACCTTTGTGATCTTTGGGCTACTTGCTGCTCTGTCAGCTCATGCATGGGAGCAGTCTTCTGCTCATGGTTGATACCATCAACGTCTCAGCCTGAGGATCACACTGACCAGGGGGACTTTGCTAATGGTGACTTGCAGGCCCAGAGCCCCAGGTTCTCCCTGTTTAGAATTCTGACAGTGTCAATACTTACCAGCCTAGGTAAGCCTACCAGTTGTAGGGCACACAGGCTTTTCAGGTGCAATCCTACTGACACACAAAAGAAAACAAATGGTATAGACACCAGAGCATGAAAGATGGTACAATTTTTGAAGTTTCTCTTAGTCCTCATTTTAAAGACTAGAGCAGTATTTTTCCTCCTGTTCTCCTATGCTCAGAGCTATATATATCTCAGCTGAACAGCACATTTAGTTAGGGTGCTTTTTGTTAGTGTTAAAAAGGTTCTTGTTTCAATGCCTAAAAATTACTTTTGAAAGAAATTTTGTGTTAAAGCATTATCACCATGGTGTTAAACCAAAAGTACTTTCATTGTTCCTATAACAAGATATAAAGCGGGCAATAACTCTTTTTAAACACAGCTATTAAGATCCGTGCTATGAGTTTTATGTTGCATGTCACAGTATCTACCTAGGCCTGCCATGACTTGCTCTGATTTACAATGACAACACTGTAAATAAAATAGTTCTGATTTGGGTCCTGCTTTTGCTGTATGCTGTGTGTGAGTGCATATTTGAGCACAGGCAATACTCATGTAGTGAAAGTCCCCCCAAAATGCTATCTAGCTGTTAGTTTACAAGCTCATAAATTTACCAATTATTCGCATTATTGTATTTTGAAAATGTCAGGTTTTGGTCTGCTTCCAGTGATAGCATCTCTTTTGGAAAATGTGAACAAGATCACTTCAGATATTTTTCATTATGATGAGGGTATAAATACTGTTTTCCATTATCTTAAACATTTCAACTGTTTCCACTGGAACATTTATATTTAGCAGAGTATATTTTCTTTCTACTCTCTGTCTTTTGTTTACAAAATTAAAAGGGAATCAAATATAAAATGTGTAGCAGTACAGAAACTAACAGTCATTGAGTAATTCAGATCATGTTGTCCCCATTTTCTGCTGTTTTGTATTTTAACGTTCTATTTAATAGACCACTCTTCATGTTAGAAAATAAATAGTGTACATATAGAATGCAGAGGTTAGTTTGTAACACCAGTATTGTCCTATTAAAAAAAAAAAAACATTGAAAAAGAAGTAATTTAACAGCCTCTCAAATGGTGCAGTTCTGAAATATGTGCTAAATAGGAAATTAACTCTCATTTGAATTCTCTTATTTTTTTAAAGAATTTATTTATACAGGTTTATTTATTTATACATATTTGTTTGATTGTGTTGGCAAAATATAGCCAATGTTCCAAATGATGCTTTTGAAAATGCAATTGACTAAGGAGAATAGCATTTACTATGGACCTATGATCCAAGGAACAAATTTAGAATTGAGATGTCAGTATTTTGTTTGTAATTCATCAGAGTATATGGACAGGGGTAGATTGAAGACTGGTGCTTTCCTGTGGAACAGCAGAACCTGACAAAGCAGTTCTTCCCCCCTGTGCCAAAACCAAGCATAAGATAGAAGGGCAGATGACAAGGGGTCCAAACCAAAACCAAATCCATGGCAAAATGCCTGATGTCATCTAGTACCCACAAACCTTCCCTCGAGGCTCTTCTAGGAGCAAAAACTATCTAGGCTGTGCCTGGAGCTTCCTTTGCTACTGAGTCACTCACACACCCGCCAGGGAAGCTGTTTGTCAGGTGATTCAAATACACTTGCCTGTGTCTGTTCTGGGCAGCAGCCCCGCGTTTGGTTGGGTTTGAGGCTGCCTGTGGTCACCCATAGTTGAGCCAAAAGAACTGTGGTTTCAGCTAAGCCTACAGCCACAGTCTGCTTACAACAGAGCTGATACCAGTGGAAATCCTRTCCTGAAGGTGGACCAAAGATTTCCTGATTGGATTCATATTTGCAGTAAGTTTAGAAAATGCTGGCCTATGAAACCCACCTTTAAACATGCTTAGTCTGGTTTCTTTTTATCCATGGCTGTTCATGGGGTTTACCACCACTTTCACTGTCAGCCTGATGTCTGCTCTTGATGCACTGAATCTGTTCAGTACACTCAGGGGAAGAACAATGGTCGTGTGAACATGTGATTTCTCCATGACACAGGTGGTGCAAACCCAAGTATGAAAAATCCCCCATGATGCAGGTAACCTTTCAGAGAACAGTACCTGCTCATAAAGTTATGTCAGATACACACAGTAGACAAAATAGAAAGTAATTTCTTCCAAACAACACTATTTTTGTATTTTTTTCTGAAGAACAAAGAGCAAATATATTGTTTACAGTGCTGGAAGATGGGATAAACTGCAATACAAATTTACATTAATATCAAGGAATAGTGCAGTACAGTAGCTCCGGTCTTGTGCATTTTGTTACAGCTTTCTTCATACGGTGGCTTCCTAAGTTACCAAGTGAAATCTTTTGGCTTACCTAGTGAGGGCATGGTTCTTCTGGATAAGAAACCTGATATACGACTAACAGTAAGTTTTAAAATACTATTTTTTCTTTTAAGCAACACAAATACCATGATTTTTATGTTACTTGACAACTATGGCAAATTTTGCTCTTGTAGTGTGCTTAACTATTAAAACAACTTGCTATGTTTCTGTAAAAGTGATTTCACTGCATTTTGCCCAAAGTCATCAACACATCTGTCCCTGTTGCCAAAGTAACATATTATTAGGCATAACTGATTTGAGAGCAAGTGAAAAGATAAAACAGGATTTTCTCTGTAGAATACGCCTGTGGAAAAAAATTAATTAATGCTTTGSACACTTGTCAACAATATGGCCTCATGTCTGCAAAAGATTCCCTGGATTTCATGTGTAATGAATTTCATTTTCTGTGAGAATTTTCTTCAGCATAAAACTAAGCATAATTATAAGGCTTCAAGGGACTGAAATAAAAATGCATTTT
This sequence comes from Amblyornis subalaris, assembly GCA_018881555.1. Lineage (NCBI taxonomy): Eukaryota > Metazoa > Chordata > Aves > Passeriformes > Ptilonorhynchidae > Amblyornis > Amblyornis subalaris. The sequence continues at coordinate 12,051,716 of JACAXG010000001.1, read as the reverse complement.
AGATTAACAGTTTTTTAATTTAACCACTTTAAGGCCAAAATTGAAATCCTTGACTATTTGTTGAAATTCTCAAGGGGGTGGGGTTTTTTTCTCAGACCGTCAGAAATACTAATTCAATATTCTAGGAGTCTTATTGGGAAACATACCTCATAAAGTACTACTTTAATACCCATAGTTGCTGGTGCACCAGGATGCAAAGGAGAGTGTTTAAAAATGCAAAAACGTTTTTATTCAAAAGTAATAACTAGTTCCTGTGAAAATTGATCAACATTAATTTCATTCTCTTGTTTTACTTGAAAGCAAGGTTGTTAATAGGCAAAAGCAGTGAAAACCATGCTGACACTAGAACACATTGCTCAATATACCACTTTCCTGAGAAAAAGATGTACAGTTTTCATAGTATTACTTAGTTTTAATCCCCCAAAGAACAGGGTTAATGTGCTTCACCAAATTTTATTGCATCTGAACACTTTCCCATAACAAGTAGTGAAASAGCAATGTTACATCCTCATTCTCACATAGGGCCATCAAATGGAAGTTGTTTATATGGATCCCAACAACCCACTGCCTGATCGTCAGTATTATGGCCGTGTGCAGCTGGTTGAGGTAAGAACTGAAAAGGTAATGGCCTTCTCTTTTCTTCCCAGAGTCACATAAAAATACACACATGCAGAATACATGCAGAAATACGTGCAGAAATACCAAATATGTGGTAATGGTGATTAATATAAACTTAAATACTGTAGACCTTAAATACGAAGAACACTTTTTCTCTCTCTTTACTGCTACAATGAACCTGGGGTTTGGTTCATGACACCTAATTTTAGCACCCCTGAGTTAGGCATCTTGTCCAATTTAGCGCTTAGCAGTCCCTCCAGGGCCAGTGGAGTAATACTGAATCAGTCCTCAATGGAAGGTGATTCATTGCAGCCGCAGACTGTACTTAATAGGGATGGAATGAATTGTTATCTGTTTTCCTTGGTGTCTAGGTACCTAGTTTAGAATGGGGTGTCCAACATTCAGGTAGGTGAATTTAGCAGGGATTATTCCTGCCTTAAATCTGCACTCAGAAGGTCAAATTGGGTTATTAATTTCTGTCTCATACACGGGCAAAAAAGATGTTTCTTCAAGTGAAATTCCATTTGCAACAATGCTGTGTTTATTAACAGCAAAAAAGCATGTGAAGGCAGCCCTGAGAGACTGGATTTCTAGGACCTCACTTACTCTTAAAAATAAAAACATTTTCCTTCACCCTTTTATGGTTTGGTGGGTGATATCCAAAGAAATTGGGTGAYTGAAGGAGAACCTACAGGCTTCTTCACTTTTCAATACCTTGCAAAATAAAAGCTACATCCCTGTCTTTATGCTAATTATTCTCTTTTCCACCCATCCTGTGTTTATTTTCCTGGCCTCTGTTTCACCCCACACAAATTGGCACTACAGGGGTCTGTTCCATGGATGTTTTCTCTCTTTTTCTGTCCTCCAGTCTTCTTTGGAGATACCTTTTTTAAGAAGCTGCAGCGCCGTGCTCATTTTGTACCCTTAATGTGCAGGGCAACTTCAGGCACGCCAGCAGCGGTAACCTCGTATCCAGGGAAGAACTGATGATAATCCTGTCCAGACTGGATGGCTTGCACATCCGGGCCCTTTACTTCACGGAGACTCAGCGACTGACGCTGGGTGAGGTTGGGCTGGAAGAAGCCACCAGCGAGGGAAGCGGCAGCATTGCACACAGTGTGGAGACGTGCTCCTGCCCTCCGGAGTACGCTGGTGACTCATGCCAGGTAGGAAACGTGTTTGCCTCCGTACTGTGCCATTATCTTCTGTCTTTCGCCTACAGCTATATGTACTGGGTCAGTTAGAGGAACAGGCTGGTTATTAAAGTAATTAAATGTGCTTCCTGTAAGCCTGTGCACTTTCAATGGCTCAAGTGCTTTCACTGTCTAAGAAGCACTGTAAGGGTTATTCTACTCGTGGTTGCTTTTTGTGGAGCTGTGAATGTCATTTTACATGTGTAAGGCACTATGATGAGGGATTCTTCTGTGATGCCCTCTGAGAGGCTGAATAATCTCAGTCAATACTTTAATAGAGAGAAGGTCAGAATCAGCTTGATCAAATTCCATGAGACCATACACCGTGGAGAAGATTCTTGGYGTTTCATGTTTTAGCAGAGTTCAAGGGAAGTAGCCTGAATCCAGATAATTCTGGATACTATTTGTATAGAAAAATGTGTGAAATCTGAAATTAACATATTTGCAAAAACAATTTGGGTATTTTTATGAAAGAAAATGTAGACATTGCAAAGTAATACTGTTACCTGAAGACTGGTGAAATCCGAGCCACAGCTGTCCCTGATGCTGTTCTGTAGCTCTAATTCTTTTGGTTGTCAGTTTGCTTAGCTTAGAGCTTGGCTGTTGCCATGTGTAAGCGCCCAATGCAGCAGAATAAAGTGCCGGAGAGATAACTACTGTACAAAGTGCACAAAATATGAGGAATTACTCTCACAAAACCATCGAGCATGACCATAAAGTAGCAATTGCTGTACCAACCTTGCAAAAGCTTTTCAAAATGAGGATGAATGAATAATATCTACACTGGAGCAGCTGCAGAGAGACTGAACAAAAATATGTATGACCAGCTTGCATTTCATGTGTGCATGCACTGCTCAGGTCAGCTAATTCGTCATCTGCCGAATAACCATTTTGGAAATGTTTTTTATTTTTTCACACATTTGTTGTTCTGTGCCACACACAAATATATGAGCATTGACTGAAATTTCTGCTGCCATCCCATTGCTTCCAACATACTGCCTTGATAAACTAGGCTGTTGGGGGGTTTTTTAAGTAACCTGACGAAAATATAAAGCCAGAGGAAGTGATCAAGACGCTCACGGAATAGTTCATAAGCCCCGTATGTTTATGCAGCATTACTCAGGCAGTGATTTACTGCTCTAATCACCAAGCTCTGTCTGGCTGCCTTAGGTKGGGAGGAGGTGATGCCTGCCACACCCCAGCTTAGGTATATATTGAGCTACAGGAACTGCGGGGTTACTTGTTAACCTCAGGAACAGTAATGTGTGCTGAGCGACTTGACTCATGTATAAAGTTTAAAGGTGGGGCCCATCACGGCACAGAACCTCATTAATCTGAGTCAGAAGCTGGAGAAGAAGGGGGCGTATAAGAGAAGGAACGGGTGAGCACCGAAGGGATAGCAGCGTATGTTCGCAGCAGAGCCAAAGTAAAATGACGGCCCAAGCACAGAGGCCAAGAAATGTAGGATGGCTGGTTGTCACCTTAGTGTCCCTGGGGCGTTGTTTAGCACGAGATATGCAACAGAGGCTCTCCTATCCCCACCTTCAGGAGAGGAGTCAGCAGCAACAAGTTCAAACGGATTTTTACCCGAGACAGGTAATTTGCTCATTTTCCCTTCCTCACTTGCTTCCTTCTTTCACTTTGTTTTTAAATGAACTAATTTGGTAACAACTTACGCATTAGTTAATATAGAAGTAATGAGAAGGCTAATCTTAAGTCTTAAAGTACTTTTCTAACGAAAGTATGTACAAGAGGTATCTTTTAAATTGCTGTTTACTTGAAAACAATGATCCTAAACAGCACTTGAAAGTGCCTAGAGCTTTATCTTCATGTGGAATCAATTTATCATTTGTGTGGAATCACAAATGCTGCTTCAGAAACAAAATGCCCACGTACTCCAAATGTGCCATTTTAAAGACAGCATAAATAGAAAAACAAAAGGCTGTGCAGATTTTTTTTTCCGAATGCAATTAGATGTACTTTTAAAATGTGTGATTTATTTTTTTCTCCAAAAAGAGATTTTAAGTAAGTAAAATTTATATGCAGTAAAGCCTATATTTTACTTAGTCATGCTGTTTAATGTATTTCAGGCCCTGGTTTCTCTGAAGCTGTGTATATTGGCTCCCTGTTGTTCACCCTTTTAAAAATGTATCTGACAACTGTCTATTCTAAATTTAGTCCTTGCTCACACTGAAGTCAATATTCAAAGCTGTTGATGGTATTAGTATTCTGCATACTTCTTTTTTTTTTTCAATTATCCTACATGTAGAGAAGGCAAAGGTGCCACTAGCAGTTGTTGTTTCAACAGCAGTAACTCAAAATTCCTTTTAGGATCTGTTTTATGAGAGGTGAATATTTTTTTTCCTCTGGTAGTTCTATCACTGAAAAATTCTTTGGTTAATCCTGCCTCTGCATAAATACTTATATCTCCAACCCCTGGAATGTGATTTGTGATACTGTCCCACAGACCCTTTGCTCTTCAGATTGGTCCCATCAGTCTTGGTGGTGCACTTACTATGAGAAAAGATTTATGGCTGTGGAGTTCAAGTGTCACTTGTCTTCTGCATGTTGTTGGGGCCAGCCCCTACCCGTGAGGCAGAGGCAAGGCATAGGTACAGCGCACAAGTACATTGCCAGAGGCAGGAACCTGGGAGGTGCTGGCTTCGTGGGGAGCACAGCTTTCTGTCACCTTCCTTGCAGCCTCTTCCTTGTACCACACCAGCTTAGTTCCTAGACAAAAAGAGCTGGGGAACAGAAAGGATAGACTTACGTCCAGTCATTTTTTATATGGTTGGTGTGCCAGGAGTATGCTGATCAGAGAAGGTGGGTGTGAATTCTTGATCTGAATACAGGAGGAATTCTTGTGCTTCCCCTGCCCTTGCTAAGCAAGAACCCGGTTTTTACATATTAGTTACTGCCCTGCTGTTGTAGGCTAACAAAGTTGATGTCTCTTGTTTCATGCATAATGTCCCTCTGGTTCAGCTCCCTGTTTAAATCCAACTGTGATTCTGACAGGCTGTGCTCCTGCTCCTGTGCCCTCAATAGCTGAACATTCTTCTCATRCTTCCCTCGTCTCCAGAGCAAGCCTGTACTTAGAAATTAGACCACTGTATGTTTTGTTACATCACTTGGCTATGTTTAGGTGTGGCTTTGTGTAGCTCTTGGTAGGCTTAACTGTGGAAGTCATGATAAACGTATGTAAAAGATACCTAGAATTATTTCCAAGCACTACACTGCAGTGAAATTAATATCAAGATATAATCGCTAATTAGTGTGTGAGATTTCCAGATGTTCTTCTTTAGATTCACACTACAGTGTTCTCATACTCAAATATTTTTCTGTGGTTTAAAAATCATATTCTACACCTTCATACATAGCCACAGGAAAAGTGTTTTGCTCAGAGGTTAGAGTCAAAATGATTAAATCATCGCTACCAAAATGTGTAAAGCACAGGGTTCAGATGAAACATCTTCATCTCCATTCATTGCTATTTATTGCATTAAAAAACTTATACAACATCATGAGCTTAGAAGAGCTTGAAAGGAAATGTACACCTCCACTACTTGGAAATGGTAAACATTTTCAAAATACACTTCCCATAACATGTAAAACTTTATTTTTACCTACACTCATTATTTTATTTCTTTCTGCTTATTGTTTAGGAGTGTGGCGTTGGATTTTATCGTGAGGATAACGGATTGTTTGCTGGACGCTGTGTGCCCTGCAACTGCAATGGAAATTCAAATAGATGTCAAGATGGTACTGGAAAATGTATTGTAAGTAATTACTAACATTTAAGGAATTAATGGGAAGAAAAGGAGAAAAAACATTTGTCTTACTGCAGTATGGACCATACAGTATTGTTAAATCCCAAGTAACTAAGAATAATCCTTGTATGCCTCATTCTGTAAATTTTATACTAATTATGCTAGTGAGCATAAGATGCATACACTTAAATGTACATTTAACTTAACTGTGGGATAATGGAGAAATTTGTGTCCTTATCTTCATTTTTTTCTTTTCCCTGTAATTTTGTTATATCTCCTGGTATAAAAAACCACCGAATTTGTACATAAGGAAACATTTGTAGTTTTTAAAAAAAAAAACATGGGTCCTATCCTGGCATATGAAGTCCTTAGTTTTGTACAAATATACCAGGGTTTGCCAGTGCTGACAAACAGCATTGGCAGTGATGACACACTCATGCATAGCACAGTCTTTGAAGAATCTCTTGTACAATCAGCTTCAGTGCATCTCCACTAACTATAGTCAACAGCTACATGGGTTAAAAAATATTCAACTCAATAAGATGAAATAAAAGTAACAAAAGTTAGACCAATTAGAAAATTTCCGCTATTACAGAAGATAGAGTGGGGCAGATTTTGCTCCCTGGCACACTGTATTAAACCCAAAACAGCCCCATGGGAGTGGATCAGCCCTCATAGCAATGGAAGCATGACACTTGGCTGACTGTGCTTCTCCAGTTTATATCTGTGAGGCTTCTTTGAATAGTTTGTTCTGAAAAATTCCCCCTTAAAAACTTTTCACTAATTTTTCATTTACTGTGTAAACAAGAACCTTGCCAACATCTTTCATGGTCTGTCTTTTCTGTTACTTCTTCCTTGTTCGCACTGCATCCATTCTGCCTGCGGTGCATTCCTGTGCGTTATGTCATTCCCCCCGACTTCGTTTCAACCAACCAGGTTGCTTTAATGGAAACTGAAACCAATTCAGCACGGTCTGGGAGATGACTTACAGGCTGCTGCTTTGGAGGGACAGGGCAGGCTGTGACAGGAAAGTGCTGCAACAGACCAAGAAAGATCAGGAAGTTTCACTTCAGATTAGAATTATGAAGGCAAATTTTACTTTCACCTCATGAAGTATGTGATTTAAGGTTTTCTTTATCCCATCCTTCTCACAGCTGGATTAACTTTCAGATAGATAGAGCTAAATCATCTCTTGGCCCCGGTACAGGCTTTAGAGCAAGCAAAGTCATCCAGAATAATGTGGTGAAAAATGAAAGCCCTGGGGGCCTTTATTTCCGTCACGAACCTCCGCCTAACCAAGAGCAAGTTTGTCTCTATGTGGAGGAGCCATGGAACAAAGACCTGATGTGGTGCAGAGAAGACAAGGAGGCTTCCCACTGCGGAGCTGTCAGGTTCCACATCCGAAGTGCAAATCTTGTTCACTGGCTTCCTGCTCCTCACTTCGAGCCCCAGGCCCAAGCACCTGCATTTGTCAGTGTCTCTCCAGCGACAGCCTCCAGAGAAGGCTTTGTGAGGGCGGCTAAGCCCAGGCTGGCTCCTTCCCCTGTGGCAGCAGCACAGCCCTCCCTGGCTCAGGCAGTCGCTATCCCGCTGCTGCATGCTGGTGGAAGGAGTGCCCTGCCGTGCTGCTGGAAGCAGGGGACAGTGGAGGGCAGGAGAAGACTGAAAACCTGGTTCTTGTGTAGGGACAAGGAATCTGTCTGCCATTAATCAGGCTTTGTGTCCTGGTAGTCCCTGCCCTTCCTCCTGGAAGGCACGTTCCCCCAGCAGCAGCACGGTGCTGAGACTTGCTCACCCCGTGACATGTTGCTTCATGTCACATAGCCCCGTGTGTTTCATGTAACCTCAGTGGTTCTGTCATGGCCCTGACACACTCCACTCTGACTTCTTGTACCATGTGGGTGCATACGGAGTCAGCTGGACGTTTTCCTTTAGAGTTTGCAATACTTGATGTTTTGGAGGTGCTGTGACTCCAGCAATGTCTCTGCCCCTGTGAAACTTGAAGGAAGACTCATGAGGGAGTTGCTGCTCTGGCTTCATTCCTCTGCGCCTTGAGGGCTCCAGCCCTTGTATGCCATGTAGCTGGAGGAGGAGCATGGCACATTTAGGGTGGCTTATATGTGAAATAGCTGGAATTTTCTTTGCAATTGCAGAATTGCTTCAGTTTCTATAGACAGAGTGAGCAAAACAAAAAGCCAGGAGATAAACTTGAGAGGGGTGGAGGAGGTTGCTCCAAGATGAATCCAACACATATATTTTAAATACATCTCTTTTTCTGCAGTTTGATTTGTTATTCATGATATAAAAATTGGCAGTGATTATTCAGAAACAGTCTGAATTTCCCATTAGGTTTTTGCAGGAACATCTGTGCCAGCTTTTACAGAGGCCACATTTTAAAATGGTTTCTTTTGCAAGCATAGTGCCCTCATCTTACTTGGTGTTTAATTTCATGTTAAATRTCCCATATGGGAACTGGAGCATTTCCTGTTCTTTCCCAGAACCTTTTATAAGTAAGCCACAAATTTAGTTCTTTAACCACAATGAAAACAAGTTAGGGGTTATGACCTGCAGAGTTTGAGGGAAGAGCTGGTGGTTGTGGGAATCTGGGTATGAAGAAATGGGAAGTAGAATGGAGTATAAGAGGAGATGGGAGAGACACAACTATTTCTCATTTGTTGGGAAAAACGCCACTCTGCTGCCACTCATGGTAGTAGAGTCTTCAAACATAGCCCTGAGCCATCAAGATCCCTGAAATGGAAGCATAATTTGCTCAGTGACTGCTTCCAGCCAATTTCCCACTTTCTTTTTTCCATCTTTCGCTTAATTAGTAGACCCTCAGCTCTGTAGGACATTGGATCCGTCTGTTGCACAGAACACAAACAATTATCGAACTTGGGAGTATGAATACTTCTTTGACTGTTGGTCATTTGGAATTTTTATGGCTGCTTGTGTATTTGAACAACTTCTATTTTAAATAGACATCACTTTAGGTAATGCAAAGGCAACTTCCTCATTCTGTCCCAATAAAGTATAAATGTGTAACAATTAGCACTAGAATTAAGAATGTTTCTAAAAACAAGATATAATTCCCAACAATTTTATCATGGAAAAAGTGGCTCAGCTGCATCAGTTTCAATTGTATTCCTAGCTTTTGCTTTCCATTATTTATTCCAGTTACCCCAGAAAAATACAAGTAACACATGCAAGTAACTACATGAAACTCAATTCTGATCTGAATCTACTAAGAGAAACAGTTTTTGTATTCATTTAATGGGATTATTCTTTAAAGAATGTACTTGGGCTCAATTAACTGCATGCTTTTAGATGATATCTGCCTTCTAATTTAGTGTTAAGATGCAAAATTTAAAGTTTTATTTAAACGTAGTGATTTTTAATTGGAGTATCAAGACAGAGAGAGTGCTTTAATGGAATGCACCTTAAGTAACTATGCATCTGATTGAATTTCTCTAAAAATATGTTGAATTAAACTTGTTTGTCCTTTGCTTTTCCACAAGAGGGAGGAAACTGTACTTTCTACAGTTAGATGATTGACTGAAATTGTTTCATCCTGATTGTGAAGGCAGTTTGGCAATAAATGCTTGATTATGTGGAAGGGAAAGAACATATCCTCTGAGTAGATTAGCTGTATTTTTTTTTTTAAATAATATTAAAGCCATATTGAGTGGTAAAGCACCACTAACTGTCTTGCTTGTTTCCTTTTCAAGAACTGTCAGTATAATACTGCTGGGGAGAAATGTGAGCGCTGTAAAGATGGTTATTTTGGAGATGCCACTCAGGGTTCCTGCCGGGTGTGCCCTTGCCCATATACAAACAGGTACAGTAAAAGCTTGTAAGAAGAGTCAAGCAGGGGAGGGAAGGAAGAAAAAGAACAAAAAAAAAAAGAGAGAGAGAAAAAAACCAAAGCCCAAACCCTGCTACCATAATGATATAATGATCTTTTTCTCTGTTCTCATATTGAGAACTTGGTGRTCTGTCTCACAGCATTGCTTTTTTTAATAAGCTGAGTACTCCAATTCCCATTCAGATCCTGAACTTCAGAGGCACACTGCTCACAGCCTTGGAGAGACCCAGGCAGTAGTAGTGGGCTTATGTACAAAACTACCAGTAGCTAGTTCATAGTGAGAAATATAGGATGGACGTCTTTTTCCTTACTGGACATATCCAGAATCTTTCTCATTTACTGGAATGGAAGATGTTTAACACCATTACTCTGGCTAGGAGATAAGTGACAGCAGTGAAACAAACCTTTTATAGGGATTCAGGAAAATTAGTAAGATAGAAAAATAATATAAAAACATCCAAGGTCTTAAGCAAACATCTAGAACACTGAAAGACTATGTTTGTTTTTCATGCAAAAGCTCTATTTGAAGTGCAAACATACTGAGCTGAGAAAATAAAACTTCGTTGGATCTAATAAGGTTGCCAGGCTTTTAAAATTGGGCAGTAAATTGCATTTTAAATGCATTGTATGTTTAGCCAGGTTGTCATTATTGGTCAGTTCTGAAGTGTGTTAAATAAAAATAAATATTTTTTAAAAAAACCTAAGCTATAAATTGCTAAAGGCACCACATAGTATTTGCCAGGTGCATTAGCACACACCAAGTAACCTTGAGTAAGAGATTTACACTATCAGACAATAGACAGGTTTTTCATTTATCAGTGAACTCTCTGATAGATCTGGTTTTGACAGCCTCTTCTGCAGGTGCTTGCCTGAGGCTGACTAAACATGCTTTTAGTCATCGTTTGCTTTCAGAGTTCTGAAATACCTAGGGAAACCATAAACCTGTGGAGTTTTGTAGCTGTACATTAGGGTGGTGAATACCATTCCTGACAGGAAATAAACCCCACTTGGCATTACTGGAGTTGCCAATTTTCCATGTAGTCAAATTCCAGTAATTTTTAGTGCAGACCTGTGTCTTTGATACACAGACTTGCTTTATCCATCTGTTCATAGATTAAAAAGTGAAAATAGCAAGCATGGCTTGTCTGTGCTTCACCTCCYGCCTTCTCCTTCACAAACATTGAATCTAGACAAGTCTGCTTGAGAGAGCGGACAAAAATATTCATTGTGTTAACCAGATCCCAAAAATGGTGTACAGCTCTACTTGGCCTTGGTTAAAAATACCCTAAATAATATTAGCTACATAAAAATATCCTCTAATGTTTTCATCCATTAAAATGAAAGAAAATACATACAAACATGAGGAAATGTTGTCTAGCACAGGCTATTGATTCTTGCCTACTAAGATAAAGTAGCTACCCAGACTTGTTTTGTTTTATGACATCACTACTAACGTTTATTTTAGGCATTCCTTTGGGTAGTGAACTATTAAACTCAGTCCATAGGGCCAGGAATTGATTATTTTTTTAGTCTAAGGAAATAATTTACACAAAAAATATGAAACTTCGAAGAATTAGTCACAGTAAATTATCTAGAGGCAACTAAATAGCTAAGAAGTAATTTAATGGTATAAAAACCTTTTAATCTGAAAGTCATTAAACTGAACCTCTAGAATGTRAAACCTATTCGATGATATGCTCACAATAATATTTTTGTTTCTTTCCAAAGATTTGCAACTGGCTGTGTGGCAAATGGTGAAGAAATCCAGTGTCTCTGCAAAGAAGGCTATACCGGAGCTCGCTGTGAACGGTGAGTGACTTGTTTCTCAAAACCAAGGGTTTGGAGAGATACGATGAAAGGAGGGTTGTCTGTGTTGGGTAATACATATGGACATGCACATATGCATAGTATGCACATACTTAAGGAGTAGCTATTTATATGAATAACTCTTAAAGACTGGTGCTGTAGTGTAATTCCAGCCACAAACCCAATGCTCCGTGAAGAAATGTAGGCAATTCTCCACAGACTAGTGACCACATTGTTTTTACCAGAAAGAGAAGTGTCTGCCTTAAGTGTGCTATGCCTTGCCTTATCCTGCACTCTGGTGATAATGACTCCGGCTTATTTAATCACTTTTTAAGTTAAAAACATTTTCGTATTTCCTCCAATGTACATGGTGGTGCCTCAGTGATCTTAGATAAACAACAGCAACCATGTAACATTTAGCACCATACCCTTCATCTCAAATCATTCTGATGTGCTCCACAATCGGAGCTTACACACACCAGGCTGAAGCCATCTCTTTTGCTGGCAGTTTGGCAAAGCAAGAGAGGAACAGCATGGCAGTTTTAGGCAGGTGAGGAACCAATTCCACTGAGTTTCAAATCCAGGAAGAACTGAAGTGTGACGGAGTGGTGTTGTTTGGTGTGGAAATTTGAGGTCGGTAAGTCATGATGTTTCATCTGAAGACAGGACCTGCAGTAGGACGTAGTCTTGTCCTTCAAGACTGTTACCTTTGACCCTGTCTGATCTGCAGATTATAGATATTTTCTCTTCCAGATATACCTGTGCCTCAGCTGCTCATCATGGCCCTTTGATCCTGCATTACCACCCTTACAGGTCTTACAACAGAGTGACTTCTAGGAATATTAGCTATCCAGTCTGAACAATGTATTTTACCTATAAAATATTCAGAGATCACTCATACAGACTGCTTTGCTGGCAGGAGGCAAGGCGGGTATCACCCAGCAGAAGGGTGATGATGTCATTCAGTGCCACTGCTGTTTGAAATCTCAGCTGTGCATGCAGTGTGATTCTCCTTGATATGTGTTTTCTGGTGAGATCACAGACGAGAATGGTATGATTTGCTTGGTTAAGCCTTGTCAGATTATCTATGTAGTTATGTATGTATCTGTGTGCATTGTATTTTTTCAGATTAAGTGAATTATTCCTATAAGAGCATTGTAGGAGTTCTTTTATTTTTAGAAAAAAATTCTGCAGTGCTCACAAAGATATTTTTAGCATAGTGCAGAGGATACTGTAAACCAAAAATATATCCTCTCTGTCTAAGTCAAGACATGAAATCAAAAGTTCTTGAAAGTTTCTTCAGGAGAATAACTGGGTTTTTTTCTCAAGGGAAATTATATTTCATGAAAGTAGCTTCAAATATTTAATAAAAATTACTTGTATCTCTTTATCTAGGTGTGCTCCAGGATATTTTGGAAATCCACAAAAATATGGAGGCTACTGTCAGAAATGTAACTGTAATAATAATGGACAGCTGGCTAGCTGTGACCACCTGACTGGAGGTACGTGCGGGCCTGTGAATGGCAGGGAGCATTGTTTTCTCTTTGGAAAACAAAGAAGGAAGGTACTGGGATAAGCTGAACTGGAGGAAAGATACAGTCTTATAAGAAATGTAGACAATTTTTTACAAAATGTAAGATTTCCTAAAAGAAAACACCGTGGTAAAAGAAGGCCTGTCCTGAGTCATCGAGTTTACCCTTGTAAGCCATTTTATCCTCTATTTCCCTCCATAAATACTACCAACTTTATTTTGGTTTGGTTTCATGGCAGTGTTTTTAAATAAGTCATGGTTCCTCTGCTGACATGGTTAAATCATATCATGCCACTCTGTGTTATGGACTGAGCATCTTCCATATGCCTTCTTAAAATGTATATGGCACAGTTTAGTGACATCTTCAAAGTCTGCATCAGGCACTGCCTTCTTAGGTATCCAAGCTGACTGCATTTACAGTGGAAGTTAGGACCTGACTCACGAGGCTCTTTTATAAATCCTGCTGCACACTGCTTTGCTAGCTAAGACATCTGTGATTTTCCTAGAATCGGTTACACACACGTGTACTTCACTACTAGTAAGCTCTTACATAATGCCACAGGCATATGTTTGCTTTATCTATTATAATTTTGAAGTAAAGGGCCTGATCCTACATCCCTCAGACTGTCTTTACCTCTATTCACCTCAGTCCCTTGGGATACTCCTTTATATTCAGAAGCACATAGGCCCCTGCTGCTGAAATGACCTTGATTTTCCCGTATTTTCATTCACTGGTAAAATGTCATTTTTCTTTACCTATACACATATTTTCTTCCTCATATGTTAGTGAAGTTTCCAGCTAATAACTCCAAATATTTCTGTGCTCTTCATTTCTCTGCACTGCTGTTCATACTGCAATCTAGTAACTGCAAGGAACTCATTGTCTTTCCTTGGCCACAGAAGTTAGAGAAACGGGGGATGTGAACTGCTATTGGCAGCTGGTGCAATTTCTCAATAGTGAGTTCTCATTTCATATTTCATCATTGAAGTAATACATCTCTATTATACCTTGTACGAAACAGATCTAAGCAGTGTTTGATGTTTTATCATTTCTTTCTTTTTGAAGCAAGGGTTTGCTGGAACAAACTAATCCGTAGAGCAAAATTCAACAAGCCAGTTTGTTTTTCTCCAGCTACACATCCTGATCAGCCATCTCTTTCTCTGCATTAGGAATAAACCTCTCTGTGATCATTGGCACAGCATGTTCTAGCAGGTTCCTTTTGCGTGATGTTTGGCACTTGGCCAGCACTTCACCATTTCTTGGCTGATGTTGTTGGTGCACAAGCTGTAATAATAGTTTTATTTAATTGGTACTTCACAGTGACAGCTGAAATGTGTCTAATGTTAGCTGAATTACACAACAGCAGAACTGCATGGATGTTTGAATTTTGGAGTAATTTCCTTCGTTCTCTTACAGATATATTCTTTGTGACTTGTCTCCTTTTGGCAGCAGTGATCACTACCAATCTTATTTAACTTCCTGATGACTTAATGTGCAAGTGCCAAAGGAAATGGCACAGCTAGGCAGTTTGTTCCAGGCTGTTTCATGCTGCTGTTAAAATTCCGGTCCAATTTTATCACTGTATCCTCTCATGAGGTGCAAGCTGTTGTTGACTCTTGACAGTGGCAGCCTATACTGAGTGCATCCTTTTCCTTCAGAGTAAAAAACATAGAATCATTAATATTGGAAAAGACTTCCAAGATCATCAAGTTCCATCTTTGCCCAAGATGCACAGCCCTTTTCATTTTCAAGAGGAGAAAAGAGGTTGGCAGTGGGACCAAGCCTGTAATAGGATCTTGGGCATCAAGACGGGGAGATTTCTGTCCTATATGATGGCATTTTTAGGAGCCTGTTCCTCTCCTGCCTCCTAGAAGTTAGGATCCCAGGATGTTAGAACTCCACATGCGCCTGAACACTGTTAAGCTTCTTATAACAGGGTTTGTAAACAAACCAAACAAAAGAGCACATTGGACAGGAAGTCACTTGTGCTGGCTTGTTGGAAAGTCTGAGGGCAACGTTTCTTATATACCTCCTGTATCTGTGATCCGAGCTCCATGCCTTGCCTTACCTACAGTGTCTCCATCCATGCATACACTGTGGATTTCTCTCAAGTTTGATTAATACCTGAATTGTGCAAGCTGTGACAGGCATGAAAGAAGGCCATAAATATTTCTCAGTTCCTTGTGGGTAGAACATTCTTTGGGGAATCAGAATCTGTGGTTTGAACCTGGATACTAAAGTAGATGAAGGGGTTTGAACCTATGTCCTGGGTAAAGTGCTTTAGCAATATAATCTTTTCTCCAATCCTGGTGGTGTTATTCTAGGCAAATTCTAGCAATACATTCGGCACACTTGATGTGAGAGGGTCTCCTGCTTCTACCCAAGTAGCATATATTGGGAAATTACAGTAAATTTCCTTTGAGGGGTTAAAGAGGTGTTACTTTCAGCAAGGCATAAGTGGGAGTTGAATGTTTTGGAATATTAAAGCCTACTGGGCATTTCAGTTCATTCATGGTGGGTTTATGAAAGGGTAGCATCATGTATTAATGGCTGCCAAACATGAAAAGTGAGGGCAAAAATGCAGTAGTATTTCTAGAAGAAGACTTTGGTTACTAATGACAATCTTRTGATTTCAGAATGTTTCAATAATGAACCAAAAGATGTGGATCCCAATGAAGATTGTGACTGTAAGTAATAAAACAGAACTGCACTTGGATTACTTTCAGCTGGCTCTGAATACATACTGAGGACTCTTTTAAGGGTGACAGAGTTTAGAAAGGACTGAGGTATCCTGTAATGAATGTTTTAAAAGCAAACATTCAACTAAATACTTCCAAATACTTGGAAAAATGATTAAAGAGGTGGTCAGTTAGTGAGATGTAAATGGGACCTTGTCCTTATCTCTGGCTTAGGTTATTTTCCTGCTGCAGGCTTTGTTGTTGCCTTGTTCTTCAGGCAGCACCAGGTGACAAGCTTCAAAGCATTTCCATTGCATGTTACTTCTTAATGTGCTCAGTTAAATGTTCTCCACGTCAAATATCAACGAAATGCATAGATTTCCATTGCTCTCTCCAGCTTGTGATAGCTGTGTGATGACACTGCTGAAGGATTTGAGCACAATAGGTGACGAGCTTCAGCTCATCAAGTCTCAGCTGCAAAATGTCCATGCAAGTTCCCACACCCTGGAGCAGATGAGGCACCTGGAAACACGCATCAAGGACTTAAAGGTAGGCACACAGAAACAGAAAAGTAGATTTCAGATTAAGCAGATAAGAAATGAACCCCGGAACTTTTGCCATAATTTTGTCAGTTTGCGAGGAGATGCRCATCAACCCTGGATTTCAAATACCAAGTGCTGGCAGCACTGGGCTTCACCTGTTAGAAGGTATCTTGGTTTCCAAGTCATGATCTGAAACAGAATCAGTATCTCTGCTTGTTCTGAGGTCTCCTCGCCTTGGAAGTTATATCTCTGGGGTTTCCCTCTAGCTATGGCTTTTTCAACTCCTTCATATCTCTTCATTACTGAAAACCCCCAACGGTTGTCAATACCAAAATTTGTTCTAAAAAACTGCTTTTCATTTGGCATAGCAGTGCTATACTCACAGATAAAAGCCCCGAGTTTTGAGGAGGAATTGGTCAGTTTTCATGTCAGTAATACTGTTTTTATTTACCTTGTGTAAAGATTTAACCCACTGAATTTTTTGCTTTTTGTCTCCTGTGTAATGAGTGATTTTTTGGGTTATTTTTTCCTTTTCTTTTCAGGTCTTATTGAACAACTACCGTTCTGTTGTTCATAATCAAGGTTCAAAAGTAGATGAGTTGGAGACAGAATTCATTAAACTAGATCGTGATATAAATGCTCTCCAGGAAAAGGTGACTTACCAAATCAATTTAAAAACACTCATCTCCTGACTATGTATTAGCATGCTGTATCCAGATACTTTTAATCTAATAATTTTTTTCCTTGCTAGGCTGAAATGAACTACAAAGCAGCTGAGAGATTATTTAACAATTTTGGCCAAACTCATCAGGAAGGAAAGGATTTGGTGTCACGAATACAAGTAGTGGTCAACAATATACAAGGTAGAAAATAATTTCTAACATAACATGTTTTGTTTTACAGCATCTTTTCAGTTTATTTCCAATATTCTTAATTAAGCATAAGAGGTTTTCTTAGAAAACAACTTCATAAATCAGGATTTATTCATAGCTGTGAAATTCACTCTTCCTGTTAGAAATCTAATATATAATGTTAGTTTAGGACCCCACCTTCCCTATGGAGTGAATAGAGACATTTAGAACAACAAATTTGACTACCCTGACTTAAGTCTAACTTTGTTCTGGGTTGCTGTCATGGGCTCTTTAAAGTTAGAAGCTTAAAATTATTGCTGTTGAACTTGGTAATTTGGGACAAATTTCAAGCTCGATGCTGTCTTACTGTCTCTGGTTGTGTGACATAGGATGCTTTTCATCTTAATAGAATGAATGCAAAATGGATCTTCTTCATTAAGGAATTCAGGAATATGTCTATTTCAGAAAAGAGATCGGCCCCGTCATTTGAGCATTTTGAATAGGCTTAAGTGCATCCGTTCTTTGACTTGGACAGTGCTTTTTTTCAGTGCTCTTGGAACAAATAGCTGGTACAAATGCAGCAGGTAACAACCTGCCCCTGGGAGATGCCTCTGAAGAGCTGGCTGAAGCTCAGCGCATGATGGCAGAGATGCGGAACCGCAGCTTTGGCCAACTTCAAGCCGAGGCGGAGAAGGAGCGAACAGAAGCTCAGCAGTGTAAGTGCTTGTTCTCTCAGGTTCTTACTTTCTAGAAAGATCAGTCTTAAGTCTGAAGCGTTATTGATTGTTTGGGATGGAGTGGAGGGAGGGGCCTTTTGCAGTGTATCTGAGATCTGTAGCTTTTGCTAGTCGACGGGAAAGTGGTAGTTCTGGAGGGGATCTAAAGCCATTTTTAGTTTGTTATGGAAGGAAATGAGTTGAGCTGGGGAGAAAACCAGGAGATCCTCCTTTTGCAACTAGATCAATCTCAGTAAAATAAAGATGTAGCCAATCTTAATACACTTATGCAATACTTCTGTGTATTATAATACATAAGCTATGTTACATAAAATTATTTTAGAGGAATTGCATGTTTAATTTAACAATAGATTTTCAGAAACTGCTAGAGTAGTCCAAGGGCCAGATCATACAAGGATGAGGAACTCCAGAAGTTCTAGTTGTACTAGTTGGACTCCCTTTTGTGTTCTTTGCATGTGTTTGACTGGGACATTCAGAAGCTTGATTCCAGACAGGAGAGACATCAAGAAGTGCAAACTCACAGGCTTATCTCCTAACCAGGGGCGTAGTGGAGGAATATGGAAGACCATATGAGGGACAGTTAATTTCCCTCAACTTTGATCATTGATATCTACCTCTGAGTGACTCTTCTGTATCCTATTTTGTAGGCAGTGAAATGGGCACACTGCAGATTGTGAATTTGACCTCTTTTGTGTTCCTGCATTCTTTGAAAGTAAATGTGCCCATATGTCTCCCTTGATTACAGAGGAGGCTTTGATAACTAGTGCAGTTGTAGATGAAATTGTTGATGAAAATATGTGATTTCCATATAAAAAAGAAAATAATTTCGTATTTTCAGATCAGCCTCATTGTTACTTAGAGAATGTTTATCTGCTTTCTATGTCTGCAGCAGTAAACTGGTGAGCAGATTTGATCAAGTGAGATGCCGAATAGTATCTTTGCTATAGTAGCACTGAAATCAGTGCTGCAGAGGATGCTCAGTACACACAAGCACAGCTTTATAATCCTAAATGTCAAGCCCTTTTTAACAAAGTTTGTTCTGGTTCCCTTCTTCTCTGAACAAAACTTTTCTTTCTGGTCCTGATACTGCAGTATTGACACGTATTAAGAACGAACTACAAAAGCACCACCAAGAAAATAATGAGCTTATTAAAGTTGTGAGGGATGCACTGAATGAATATGAATCCAAAATCACTGACCTTCGTGAAGCTCTGAATGATGCAACGGGACAAATCAAGCAGGCTGAAGGCTTAAACAGAGACAACACAGTTCTGTTAGAAGACATTAAGGTAATGTTGGGGTTCAGGAGAGAAAAGTTAAACCTCAGGAGATAAGAAGTGCTTTTGATTGCTGCTTTTGACCTCACAAAGCCGAGCAGCACTAATCCTTTAGACTTTCTTCAGGGTCTCTTTCCACCTTCTGATGTATGTATGGAGAGGTGTAAATGTAGTCCACTCCTGCTTGTGGCCTCTTTGTGTGACCAGAACAGCATGACCAAGACATAGCTCTGATGAGAGCAGGGAAGAAGAGTCTATTGCTAGCACGTCTCTTCAGCTACCATTAGTGTTTCTGTTTCCTATTCTAGACGAAATTCCTGATGCTGATGTCCATTTTGTAGTAAGTTCTTTAAAGTATTTGTCTTTACACCCATGGAAGATGGGAGCAAAAATGTGTACAATACTGTTAAATTATTTGAGATTAATGCTCTACAGAACTGCTTCTGAGGTCTTTTCAGAAATGGGACAAGGAACAGCTGTTATTCTTGTGCAGTGTTTGATTTTTAGAGCTGGTAAAATAGTACGAGAAATAAGTGTGTGCTGCAGAACACATTCTTTTAACTGTGGTTTTGCTGAAATATATGACTGGTTTAGCACACTCATGTCCTTTCAGTTTGTTAACACTGCTTGAACAAAAGAATTTCTACATTCAACTGCCCATTTCAATATTTAATTGTACCTTTATGTTCATGGACTGTACAATATGTGTGTCCCATAAGTATGCACAATTGTGTTAAAAGACGGATGTGCAGGTACAAGTCTTTCATCTCCTGACATACTTGTGTGGTAGAGCGATCTGACACATTAGAGTGAGAGAAGCCCAACAGAAGGAGTTAACACATCCTTACCTGCAGCATCACTTGTTTGGCTGTGTTTGTGGCGTGCCGTTACCCCAGAGCTACACTGTGGATTGTCACAGGTCTGCCCTAGACCAAGGGGCTTCATTCCCCTCAGAGCTTTCAAGAGGATAAGGTGGGGAGGTGTCACACGCCCTTTCTGGTAAGATCCCCAGACGAAGGGATAGTGTAATCATTTTATTTCTGCCTTTCAGAGAACAGAAAAGATCAGGGTAGTCACCAGGGAGCTGTTTTTAAAGTTTCCAGGTTTGAAGTTTGCAGGTTTGAGAGATCAGACACTTAGATGGTCTGTCCTGACAGTTCATCTCAGCTGACCCCTACTGCTTTTACTTTGGCTGGTAGTAACTAAACTCCTGCAGTCTGCTGCCCAGCTTATGCTGTACCACTGCAGAATCCTGAGTTTGTTCTTCTAATCAGTAGGATAGCATTAGTCCCTAAACATTAGAGGCACCTGATTAACACAGTGACAGTATCTTTGGTAAATCCTACTGCTAGCTAGATTAAGTTTGGGTTTGTKGTTTTGGTTTTTTTTTTATTTTGATTTCAAGATATGGTTTTTCCTGCTCCTTATTTTAAACCCAATCACATACTGTTCAACTTTTCATTTTTCCTCAGAAACGGATTGAGGAGACAAATGTACAACAGAATGGTGTCTTGAGTATTCTGAGCTCTGCCCGATCTTCCCTGACGCAAGCTAACAGTGTACTTGGATTATTGCAAAAGAGCAAAGAGGTAAAGTTAATCACCTTAAGAGAGAGTTAAAACTCCCAATATCTTGTTGGAGATGAGGCTTATCTGAGCCTCACAAGAAAGAAAGGATCTCACTGCCCATCCTGAATGCAAAAGGAGCCTGCCTGCACAGGTTTCTGTAAGAGAAGCTTGTTGAGGGTTGTGATGTGTCTGAAGAAGACACTAAGCTGCAGATATCAGGATCTGGGATAACGTCTTTTAGAAATACCATAAGCAGTTGTGCTGTTCTTGTATTTCTTTCTGGCCAATTGCTTTTAGCCACTGTCAGAGGCAGGATACTGGGCTTGAAGGGTCTTTGCTCTGACTCAGCTTTTATGTAATGGGTCTGGAAGCATAATGTAAGGACTGGCAGTTTTTTCCAGTAACCTGCAGAGTAAGTTGGAAGGGAATGTTTTTCCCTTTGGTCTCCTCAGGTGCAAGGTATGTGTAACACTAAAGTAGATGTGGACAAAGTCAAACATGTACAAATACAAATAAAATTATGTATTTTTAAAACCATAGGAATATGAAAGCCTGGCTGCTCAGCTGGATGGAGCAAGGAAGGATATGAATGAAAAAGTGGCAAATCTCTCATCAGCAAGCAAAGAACCGCTGGTGGTGAGGGCCGAGGAACATGCCAAATCTTTGCAAGATTTGGCGAAACAACTGGAAGAGTATGTTGCCATTCCTGAAAATGAGTAATTTTTGTACAGAACATCTGTGGTTATAATGGTCTGTCTGTAACTTCACTCGCTTTAATAACCATTTGCAAATCTAGAGAGAAATTAAGTTGGTGTTTTTCAGCTAATTCATGATGTAGAGAAGTTTTCTTTTTTCTCCACCACTCAGGTCTTCCTGTTTTTGACCTGATTTTTTTTCCTCCCAGAAGTGCAAACTCATGTAATACTGTTTTATACTATTGCACTAACACTTCATTAACATCTTACTAACAAGAGAAGGTCCTCATGTACAGACTGGGAAGATGTTTACCTTATTTTTTTTGTAGAGTTATTTCAGGTACTTGTACTCAGGGATGCTTTTATGATATCAAAGAATTGAGGCAAATAATTGGAATGAATGCTATCTTGGCAGTCTTCAGATACACCTGCTTAGCACTATGAAGGAAAAAATGCCCTTTAGTTTTCTCATCCTTCAAGGAATCTTCTAGAAAGGCAACAATTTGATAAACTTGATAGGAATCAAGTGTTTCTATCTCATTATTTGTACTTTACATTGGAATCATGAGATGTTTTGGAGGCCTTCCATGGCACATCAGGAGAAAAAGAAAAAAAAAGTGAAATCCTGATTTATCTTTGCCTGTACAAATTGTTTGGGTTTTGTCATTACATCGACTAGAAAGTCTCAAAAAGTTAAATTCCAAAATACCTAACTCAGCTGGAAAATTCGTGGTTAAAACCCCACATTTTCGTTAATTTTTTTGTTAGTTTTTGTCGCAAGTGTCCCAAGAAATATGACATAGAGTCCAGAGAGAACAAAGCGATGCCAGCTTTAATTAATTAATTATAATTATACAGAGGCTTATATCCCTTAGCTTGCTTGAAGTTTATAGAAGTGTCAAGAGTCTATTGGACCCTTGGTCAGCCACCTACCAAGTTCATTGGTCAGTTCTAACACCTCTTCCAAAATATTTATCTAAGCAAGAATGATAACAAAGCGCAGCTGCATGAAGCTTGATTAATTTACAAAAACTCCTAGCATTGTTTATAATAGTTTTGCTTGGGAAAAGAGAGACAGAGAGAAGTCTCATGAAAATGCTGGGAGAGTTAGAAGGCCTCTCTGCCAACAGCTTTTCAGCAGCCACAAGTTTTCACTGTGATTTCTTTCAATTAAGTAGACACTGTTCTCACAAATACAAGGCAGTTGTATCATTCACGGTGAGTGAGTAGAAGAGATTTTGTCTATTGTTTCTGATTCCAGAGCTGCTGTGATAGTTCTTGGGGAAAGCAGGGTCTTGTAGTTGCTCCATCTTGTGCTTCATTGGGATGCTGGAGCAGCCAGAGATGATCCAGAATCTACAGTTCTCTGAATTCCTCTTAACTGAGGTGTATTTGGAGGGCTGTGACTGAGGTGCCTTATTGACCATGTGATTTGCTGAATTCTCTCTATCTTAATCATTTAAAGGCTGCTTTGGAGTCCCACAGCTGTGTTTTTCCACACGCCTGAACTTATCCTGTCTTTACATATCGGTCTGCCTCCAAGTTTGATAGTTTTGCTGAATGAAGTTACAGATCTAACTGTAAAACATTTTCTGTACTGGTGTTACTTAGAAAACACTGAGTTCAGATCTGTTTACATCTCCAAGTCCACAGCCTTTGCAGAAGGCTGCATTTTTCACCCTGTTTCCCACAGAATAAAGAACAGTGCCAGGAGGGACGAGTTGGTAGGCTGTGCTGTGGAAGCTTCTACTGCCTATGACAATATTATTGGTGCCATCAAGGCAGCAGAGGAAGCAGCCAACCAAGCTGGGAAAGCAGCTGACTCAGCTTTATCGGTAAGTGTCTGTAAGTGGCCAAATGATGGTAAACTTGTTACAACCAGATTTTTATTTTCTTTTAACTATTGGAGAGGCACCAAAATCGAAGACCTTGACCATGTGTCTTGGCATGCTTTATTTTTCTGTGACCTTTATATGAATTGCTATACTGCACGTCGATGAATTAGTCGTGGCTCAGCACTGAACAGGCCAGAATTGCCTTTCCCATGGGACTGCCCATATGAATACTGACTGTTGCTTTCAGTGCAAAATAAAGAGATATTACAAGGCAAGCCTGGTAATCACTGTAGGTGATTTCAGGTATTCTTTTTCACTTTCGCTACTAATACCCAGAAGCTCTTCAGCAGAGACATAGCATCTAACAGCTGTATGCTAGCAATTTCCTCCTAATGCTATAAAACCTAGCTGAAGTTTGCTAAAGACTGAGATTGTAATATGCTAATATTATCAAATTAACCTTGTTAGCTGTTGCTAATGGCAGTGTTCTTTGCATGAGATCTCTGTCCTTGTATAGTTGGTGTTTCTTTAAATTGCATTGGGCTATCTCTTTTACTCTTTAAATTTTAATGTAATTATCAAGCAATCTTACAGTACAATGCTTCTATTATCAGACTGTGAAGAGAGAAGACCTATCAGGAAAAGCTGCAAGGTTAAAAACTGAGAGCACTACACTGATGAATCAAGCACAGGAGACTAAAAGGACACTGCAAGGTACTAAGAAACAAAGTGATAGTAGAAATGTTGGCACAGCACAAAAAGCTTTCATTGGACCATACATTTTCACAGTTTAGCAAAGCCCTAAAGCACTTGTTTAGCCAAAAGAAGCTAGTTCCATTAAAGAGAGACATCTTGTGATGGTTATTTCCAATGGCAAGAAGGCGAGAAAATAGATTTCCTCATTCTGCTATGCTGTACACTTTTGCGATACTCCTGTCCAGCAAATCTTTTGCCTTGTACTTGTTTTGCAGTGCACTCAATGCTCAGTGGCAGCATGAGCTGTGTAAGAGTGCAGGCTGGTGCTGCAACACCACCTGTCCAACAGAAGGGTCGTAGTTTTGTTTAAAATTCACATGGGGCTTTCACTGTTTTGCAGCTCTTGGTCCAAACCTCGAAGACCTAAAGCAAAGACTTGATGTTGCTGATGGAAAGAAGAATGCACTGCAAATAGATCTTGTCACTGCTCAAAATAATCTCAATGGGATAAACAGAGGTTTGTCACTTAGTGATCACTTCTGGCCTGCCCCTTTCATCTGTTGCTATAAGAGTCTGCACATGCATTTCTGTGTGTTTCAGGTGACATTGACAGCATCATCACCAGTGCGAGGAACATGGCAGAAAATGCCAACACTGTCACGAATAGTGTGTTGGATGAACTGCGCCCAATTGAAGCAGAAGTGGAAAAAATTAAGAGTAACTATGGAAGCACACAGAGTGCTAGCTTCAGTAAAGCACTGATGGAAGCAAACAATTCAGGTATTGCAGGGGCTGTGTGGGACCTGCCAAATCACCGTTAGGCAGGTGATTTGCAGCATGGCCAGTTTTGCAGCATAAGCTTTACTCATTCAAAAGTTAGGCATGTAGCCTAAGCTAGTATTCTGAGCTTCCTTTATTGCTGGTAGAAAGGGACAGGCACAGCAGAAAGTGACTCAGGCCATTCTGTTAAAAGCTGATGCCMTGACTGGTCTCTAATGACTTGGAGGCCAGTGACTAGCAGGGTACCCCAGGGTTCAGCACTGGGTCTGATCCTGTTTAACATCTTCGTTAATGATCTGGATGATGGGACAAAGTGTACACTCAGCAAGTTTGCTCATGACACTAAACTGGAAGGAGTGGCTGATAYACCAGAGGGTCATGCTGCCATCCAGACACACCTCAACAGGCTGTGGAAATAGACTGCCAGGAACCTCGTGAAGTTCAACAAGGAGACRCCCTGCACCTGAGGAGAAATAAACCCATGTACCAGTATATGCTGAGTGGGTGACCAAGCTGGAAAGAAACTTTGTAGAAAAAGACCTGGGGGTCCAGGTGGGAACCAAGTTGAAGATGAGCCAGCAATGTGTCCTTGGGGTAAAAGGTGAAACATAGGAGGTTCCCTCTGAACATCACAAAATACTTATTTTGCTGTGAGGGTTACTGAGCACTGGCAGAGATGCTGAATATTCAGAAGCTGTCTAGGCATGATTCTGAGCAACTGGCTCTAGGTGGCCCTGCTTGAACACAGGGGTTGGACAAGATGACCTCCAGAGGTTCCTTCCAACCTCAGCCACTCTGGTTATGTGATTTTCTGGACTAGAGAAGGGACATAGACAATTAGCTTAGGCTAGATATCTGTTAGCAAAAATTAACTGAAATGCATAGAGCCTGTGCTGAATACAAAATAAGGGACAATCAGCATTCCCAAACAACTTAGTTTTATATCTTTTCAGCAGCTTTATCTGATAAAGTCAAGTGAGAAGAAAACATTTTAAATAATATAAATACAAGAGGCAGTCCTCCATGTTACTGCAGAGTTATAAGTCATCCTTGCAGTTACAAGACTGGCTTGTAAGTCATATTTTGAAAAATGAAAGGTCTGGATTTCATTTGATTTGCCTTCTGCATCATAGGGTTTCAGTCTGCAAATACTTTCAGGGCRTTTTTTTTGTTTTGGTTTGGTTTTGGCATTTTCAATCACAGGAGACAAGAAATTGTTTCCTGTTGTAATGAAAGTTGAAATTCTCATAGTATTTTCTTTTCTCCTGAAATAAACTTGCCCAGATACTATTAAGACTCACTGCTATAAGACTCATTGCTAAATTGTGCTGGCTAGCAACCTTGACACAAGAATACAATTCATGCCCTACTCAGTCAGGCCAGCAGTCTGCCTACCCCAGGATTCACTCTCTGACAGTCGCAGCAGGAGATGCTAGTCGGGGAATGCATGTAAGCCTGAACCCTGTCTACTGTCCTTTCTCCTCCTCCTTCCCTAGCATCCAYAGCCACTGGATAATAATGTTAGAGGCCACATCGCTGTTCTATTTAATTTTTTTTTTCTGGACCTTTATCTAAGATATTTTTGGAGGTGCTGATTCTGACTGCTTCTGCAAATACCTTTGGCCACAAATTTCAGGAGTACAATAACCTGTGTGTAAACTGCTAGTTTTAGTGAGAGCTTCCTAATATTTTAGGACTAGTGAAAACAGTTCTGTGATCACCTTGCCCACTGCTTTTCTGATAATTGTGTAGTGATACTGTATTTTTGCATCGTTTTCCTTCTTTTTAACATTAATGATTTTTTTCTTTCATTGCAGTAAAAAATTTGACAAACCAACTTCCAGATCTGTTCAGCAAGATCAAGAGTATCAACCAACAGCTGATGCCAATAAGCAACATCTCTGAGAACATAAATCGCATAAGAGAGCTGATTCAGCAGGCAAGAGATGCTGCAAATAAGGTCTGTCTTGAGCATTGCAATCATGCTTGACCTCAGTGGTTTGGACACACAACAGTACTTTTGTTCCTCTTTGTCTTTCTAAATAATTTTGTTAAAATATATGTGAAAGACCAGACATAAATTCAATTCAACAGCACCACCCAGCAGTTGAATTAACTGTGATGATGAGAAGCATAATAATTTGTGCAGTAGCATCCTGCTATGTCCTTCTCCCATTAGGCTTTTTTCCCAGGTCTTCTCTGCAATACTTATTTGTACAGCAGCTTCTTGCCTTCCAAGATACATTGTGGTGACTTTGGCAGCAGGGGTAGAGTTGGCTTGGCAGTTTAGAGACAGGGCTCTCTGCCCATGTGTGGCCAATTGAACACTGACACTGCCAAAAAAGTCGTGCAGCCCTGTGCTCTCATTACTCCAGCTGCTCCAGGATGTTAGAAGTTGGCTACCAGCACCTTATTGGACTGCCCTTTCTCATTTAAGCAACTGCTGTAGTTGCTGAAGCGATAGTGTGTCTCAGGTGATCATCACAAATAAGCTACAGTTACAGTGAGTAGGAGGAATCAGTGATCATGGTCTAAGTAGCTGTAATAGGATGTGTCTTGGTAATATCAGAGGTGTGTTATAATTCCCAACAGATAGTCAAATCCAGCTAAGTGAAGCATCACGATGTGTTTGTAGACATCTAAATAATTCATAGACTTGCTCTTTAGAGCTGCAGGGCACATCCTTCCCTGTCTGTGTATTGAAGGTAACAGTTCCTTGACAGAGGCACGGTAAGGAATGTCTGGAATTAAATGACAGAATAAAAAGGTGCTGTGTTAAGTATTGATGATACAGACTACTGTATTATCCAGTCTGTTTCCTAATTATTTTGTTTGGAAGGATCAGAGTCCAAATCTGTGGTAATTGATGGCTGAAACATGACTAGGATGTGTAATAGGTTACTTTGCAGCTAAACACACCAGTGAATTAGGAGCAGTAGCAATAGCTAATTGTAACATACTGAATTTCGGTTTTCTTAACAGGTTGCTATTCCTATGAGGTTCAATGGCAGCTCTGGTGTAGAGGTGCGACCTCCGAGCGACCTTGAAGATCTGAAAGGCTATACTTCACTTTCCTTGTTTATCCAAAGACCTCAGAACAGATCAGAGACCCGCCCAAGGGCAAATATGTTTGTCCTGTACCTGGGTAATAAAGATGTAGGTATATTTTGATATTTAATCTGATTTTTAGAACAGACATTGTGTTTTGAGAAAGGGATGGGAAGTGATCTATTTTGACTAAGTTTATATCTACCATTTGCCTATTTCTTTACAATTGCCAGTAAGTGGTGGTRGAAGTGTTTTGTTCATTCCTTCACCAGCAAAGTAACTTGTTGCGTGGTGACTGCCTTGTCCTTTGCTGTTTTTTTCCTTTGGAAGTTACTTCTCCGTCATGGATACTATCACACAGTCTCATCAGAAGTGACAGTTTCTGCAACAGTCAGCACAAACTCAGCCCAAGTCCTGCCTCAGAACTTTGACTCTTTTCACAATATAAGTTACTCTGAGTTTCTCTGGTTAAAAAAAAGTGATCATTTCAGTTTTAAAATTCAGCCTGAGCTCTTAATTTTTTTTGTCTTCTGAATATGCAGAATAATGCAGTCCTGCTTGTGCATTCAGGCTTGCTCAATCACATCAAACATTTTAAAAATTTCCTGCATGCAGTTCCTAGTCTTGTTATCTGACAGCAACTGTATCTGTAGTGAGCCTAGTGCATACACAGAAATCTGTTTAAAGGTATTTGTTCTACACTGGATTTCATCTTTTTATCCCCTGAATAACTAGCCAGGATATCCATTGAAAGCATTTTAATTGCCACTTCTGAAAAATGATATGTTGAAGAAATAAAATGTGAATTTTCAGGGAAAATTCCTACTCCCAGTCACCTCAGTAGGAGCCATTGTCCTTCAGTGAGTGTTGTTCTGAACATCTTTTTTCTTTCACAGATGTTGAGTCTAATTCTTAGTAAAGATGTCATGGTTTCATAGCTTTAGCTGGCAGACGTTACAAGTGTGAAAAATATTTTAGGTACTATTGTTACAAAAATAAAAGCCACACATGAGTTTTCAATTAATTTATAACTACATTCATTGAATCAATGCAACATACAAAATTACAATTTTTTCTTCCCAGAATTGATAAACTTAATTCTCATCATTGGGTGGGTGGATTTGTTACGACCCATGCACAGTATGATGATGTCTGTGAGGAAGTGCTGCTGTATTTTACCTTCATTAAAATTAATCATTTATTAATTATTGTTTGCTTTGCTATTTTTAGGCTTCCAAGGACTATATTGGTATGGCTGTGAAAGACGGTTACCTTACTTGTGTCTATAACCTGGGAGGTGGGGATGGAGAAATAAGAGTGCAGTCATTGGTAACTCAAAGCAAAACTCAGGAAGCTGTTATGGATCAAGTTACATTTGAAAGGTATAAGATCCACAGTGCACAACAATCTCCTTGAAAATCTGCTAATAACATCTTTTATTAGTGTGATGTGATATTCTGCCTGTCTGTTTTGGTTTTAGGATTTACCAGTATGCAAAGCTGAAGTACATCAAAGCAGCAACATCAGTTTCTCCAGAGTATGAAAGCCCTAGGAGTGCAAGCAGCGGAGACAGTGACACTCTCCTAAATCTTGATCCCAGCACTGTTGTCTTTTATGTTGGAGGATACCCACCAGATTTCAGGGTACAAAGAGTTTCTTAGTGTTTTAAGGAGATTCTGTGTTAATCCTCCCATTGTTCTTACAAGTAAAGACTGGAACTAGCAGTCTTTCAAAGCACGTGTAAAAGTTTATCCGTGGCAGTAGGAATAGACGGGATGCAAGGAAATGCTACTTCCTACAGAATCTGCCTGGCTTGTAGCATGCTAAAACTCAAAAAAGGGAGCACAATGATATTTCACTTGCTGAGGAAAGCATGAAACGTGTCCAGCCCTGCTAAGTACTGTTCCTAATCCATCCATGTGACTCCACTTTAAGTTGTGCTGCAGTACTCCTGGGGTGGTATCAGATAGTTTGGATATTATATACAAGTATATAATATATTTTTTAATATATTTAGAATGTCTTATTCTGTGTCTTTATAATATTTGCAGTTAGTCTTAGCAGTTAGATGGCAGTGTAAAATTTTGTCAGCTAATGTTGATGAAATGGTTTTAATGACACTGTTTTGCAGCCTCCACGTAGTCTCAACTATCCTCATTACGAAGGCTGCATTGAATTAAACAGCCTAAATGAGCATATTATCAGCCTTTACAACTTCAAGAGGACATTTAATCTCAATACCACTGATGTGCAACCCTGCAGAAGGTATGATATAAACACAGAAGTGTTTCACAGTTCTGTGATTTTATCATTATGAATTCTTGGCTTTTCACGTCCAGAAGAATAACCACTGTAGCTGAACTGGTGATTTTTTCTAACTCTTGGTCATTCGTACATTTCTTAGGGAAAATCCTCAGTGATGGCATGATTTACATCTATGGCAATCTCAGTCTGTTTAAATTTAAATGTTATAAAATCCAGACACAATTTCTGGACTAATGTGTTTAGCCACTTTATAAAGTAAATATTACATTAAGTTCAAAAAAGTCAGTCACTAATGATTTCCTCTCAAAAGACCATATGTGAATCTGATAGAAGCCAGTGGAAGATTGTCTCTCTGCTTGAGTTAGATTGGAATTTGGCCCTCTACCAAATGCTTTAACTTCAGCTTTTTAAAAATTATAATGGGAGTAAGTCCATGTGGTAATAGTTTTTGCTCTCATATACTCACACCTGTGACATTGAATTATTACAGGTATAAAGAAGAGACTGACCAAAGCTATTTTGAGGGCACTGGTTATGCCAGAGTCACAGTGAAAGAAAGAAATGCCGAGCGACTACGGTACGAGCAGACAATTGAGACAACTGCAGATGAAGGCATCGTGTTTTTTGCAGCAAATGGGGTAATGTGTGGAATGCTTCTGTCTGTTTTGTGGTTGAAGAACATCTTAAAAAATCTCGCTTATTAAAGAACGTGTTAGATTTAGTAATAGGTGAAAGGAAATCTCTTAAAAGTGTTATATTCGTCCTTGTGGAAAATCAGTAGATTCTGCTGTATGTTTAATGTCATATGGTTTAGTTTTAGGTAGTCGTACAAGAAACAGGGAATTGGACTTATGGGTCCCTTCCAGCTTGAGATATTCTATGATTCTACAATGGCTGCTGAATACTCACTTTACTTTGTCAAGGCTGAGAAAAAAATAATTCCAAGAAGCTCCTCCATTAGGCCATGTAGAGAATTCAGAACTGGAAACAGGAAACTGGAATATTGAAATCCTCCAAAATTGGAAGTGCACTCTTCCCAAATCTAGATATGTGTGGAAACAGAGTAAGGAAGAATACAGGAAGTGACATGATGACATACCTGTAAAGGTGCTCAAAACCACAGTGCTGCTACTTATCTTGTCATGTTGTAGGCATATTTGCAATCACTGGGACATGTTCTGGATAATTTTTCAATGCTGTAAAAAGTCAGTAGACATTTGAAATTACACAAAGTCCTTTAGAGATTTGGAGAATACCTGGCGCTGATACCAGATCTGTTTATAATAGTTTAAAGTAACTATAATTGATTAGTATGTTTTAGTCAGTGTTGTGTTATCCTTTCCCCAAAAAGATTTCTTGAAGCAACTAGATAGCTTCATTAAAATTATTCATATGACAGTGAAATATATRTGAAATTGTGGCAGTTTAATTGTGTTGGTGTCTCTTTTTATTGCAGGATCAGTTCATCAGTGTGCTCATTAAAAATGGTCATACAGTTTTTAGATACAAAGTTGACTCTGAACCTCCAGAAGAAGTAAAAACCAAAAATACTGTAAATGATGGAACATATAAACAGGTATGTAATTTTAAAGAATCAAGGGATCATTATTTGTAAAAATACACATTACCTGAAACTGTCCTGTTGTAAAGTTTAGTTGTGGACTTTTCCTTTTGTGTGAGAAGATCAAGTCATAGGGGATTAGTTTGGACACGTGAAAATTAATTTTTCTCTTGTCCTGCTTTAGTGTGAATAGTTCAATTTTAACAGTAAAACCACCAAAGCAAAAACCTTTGTCAGAGCAATGCTTTACATAAAGATAGCTGTGTTACCATTATTGGCATTAGTTTCATACTTAGATTAGTGTTTTCACCACCTAAACGTTTATTTCTTCAGGGTAGGCTGATCTTTATAGAGATTACTCTTTTGCAGTCTTTGTTGTTGCTTGTGTC
Organism: Amblyornis subalaris; assembly: GCA_018881555.1. Classification (NCBI taxonomy): domain Eukaryota; kingdom Metazoa; phylum Chordata; class Aves; order Passeriformes; family Ptilonorhynchidae; genus Amblyornis; species Amblyornis subalaris. The sequence continues at coordinate 12,020,016 of JACAXG010000001.1, read as the reverse complement.
CTTAGCTTCAGTCCAGCTCTTTTGTAGCACTACCAGAGTGAAATTCCAAAGACATTTTTTAAAACCTTTGATTTCCTTGTTGGTTAGTTCTCCCTTTTTCCCTTAATATATTTCCAGCTAAATAGTGTAAGCTGCAGGGTCTGCTGGAAGGAATCATTATGCCCTACAAGGTCAAGTTACCTCCAGCCAGCTGACTGACTTAGTTTTTGTATCAGGCAGCAGCTTCTGAATCTTCAGCTGCAAACACAAGACAATATCTGAATCCCAGGTGAGGTGTGCTTTTAGGGCAATCTTTCAGACGAAAATAAAACCTCACCTTGTATTTGGATAGTTGAACATTTTCCTTAGGCATTTGCTTTGACTAAATGCCCGAAGTTTGCAAAGTACCTTTGAACTACTGCAATTATCCTGGATTTAAGTCACCAGTAAACAAGAGGAGGACACCATTGTGTCCTGCTCTGTGGGGGTACTTTTAATCTGCTAAGCGATTTTTGCTTCTGTCAAGTGAAGTGATTCTCATTATTCATGAATTTCAGATTAATTTGGTGCTTGACCGAAAAAACAATATTGCTTATGTCAGTCCTGATATTAGAGCCAACATACGTGTCTTCAATTTCACTGAGTACTACCTAGGTGGAATTCCATCTTTTTTACGGGAACGGTGAGTAACTATAAGAAGACTGTAATGTACAGGCTTTGAATGGAAACTCCATCTAAACTTTCCTTAAACAATTTCTTTCACGTTCTGTATTGACTATCTAATGTGACATAAGAAAACAAGTGTATAATACATGATCATAATCTGTGATTTCTGGCTAATGGCGGGATCTTTATTGGAGTGTATCGGGAAGATTGGGTTTCATCAGCATGAAGTATGTGTACACAAGAAAAATTGCTCTCGTTCTGTTTTTCTATTTCTTATATTGCCAGCATTTGTAGGCTACTGTAGTGGTGGGTGCTTTGAAATGCCAGGCTACTGAACTCTTTTTCCTTCCACTCCCTGAAACCAGCTTTAATATATCCACACCTCCATTCCGGGGCTGCATGAAGAATGTGAAAAATCCAACCACTGCATCTGTTATTTTTGATGAGACTTTTGGTGTCAGCAAGAAATGTTCAGATGACTGGAAGGTAACTAACAAAGTTCCTTAAAAACTTCTGCTGGAGTTCACAAACTCTTGTTTGTCTGTAAATCCTGGACCATTATGTTTTGCTTAGGTCAAAAATTATATTTGGCTAACATGTGATGGTAATAAAAGAACCTGGGTTGGGTATGAAGATATGGAATAACCACACCTACTGTTATAGCTTGTTACAGCACATAGTCCACCCTCTTATTTAATACTGTTTACAATTAGTTATTCATATTTACCATGTAAGCTTGTTGGCTTCCAGTTGCTGTTATTGATTAGGCTGGAATACTTAACTACTTAATACTGCTCTGTATCTTTTTCCTTACCAAGGTGTTTATGCTTCCTAATTAAATGACCTCTCAGCCTTTTTTCTTGAAAGATGTTAACAGACTACTTCCACCGAGGTCTCTCATTGCAAGGCTCCATTCATCTGATTGTTTTGTAATTATTTTCTGTGCATCCTTGAGTTTTGCCACGTTCTTTTTAAAATGGGACAATGTGACATTTCAGTGCTGGCTTAACCAATGCTGCATGGAGAGATGAAAACTATCCTTCTTCTGCTTCTGCTTACTGCTTCTTAGATGGTGCATGATCTCATTTGCCCTTTTTACTACAGTATTGCACTGAAAGTTTGTACTCATTTTCTTTCACTTTGTGGCATCTAAACCTTTCACAGAGCAATTTCTTTGCAGGCTATCTTTGCAGAGGATCTCACCATCATTCTCTCTATCTGTACAACTTCTCATGTACTAAAAGGTGTCCTATGACTCACACAGTTTCAGTTATGTAGCTTACCTGCACATCTTCATAGCCCTCCAGCTACTCAGTTTTGTGTCCCCAAATGTGAAAACTTTCAAAGCCAGAGCAGCTAGAGACAAACAGTTCATTATTGTCAGCAAGCCTCCTCTCCCTTTAGAGTTTCTCAGACTATAGTTAATACAGGTGAAACCAACGCTGACAGTCTGTTCTGTACTGAAATAATGTTTTTTGGGGTTTTTCTTGTGCTTGGTTTTGACTGGAGTTGGTCACAGTTATGTTGAGTGGGGCAGCTGTTGTCTCATGTTGCCATTTCTTCTGATTAAACGGAAAATCACTGAAAGCATTATTTTTGCTCTTTCAGCTTGTCAGATCTGCAGCTTTCTCCAAGGAGGGAACACTCAGACTGAGTGCATCAGATTTCCCATTTCCCAAGGATTTCCAGGTTGGCTTTGGCTTTCAGACCACAGCTTCGACTGGAACACTCTTAAATTACAATCTACAGGTATGAAACATGTTCAGCTTAGCATATGTGATTGATTTTAGCTCTGAGTCAGTCATGTCAGTTTGTGTCATAAGTCTTGTGTAGATTCCTGTATTTTAAGGCAAGAAATGCCTTTCGAGTGTGATATCTTGCATTTAATAAGCCAGAGAAATGCATCCTAGCAATTCCTTCACTCAGCCAACAAGTCATTTGATGAGTAACTGAGCTTTGAACTCAAGCCTTCTGCAGAGTAGCTCATGCTCCTGACACCACCATACCAGTAAGAAAACTGGTGCCTAATACAGTTGGCTGGAAATTTCCTCAAGAAAAAATGTCATTCTGCCCACACAGAAATGTTACCATGTCCAAACAAGCAGAGGAAAGCAATTGATTTTGGCTATGATCCCTCAGAAAGTAGGGGGTTTTAAGTAGAACCCCATTCTGGCTGGCTGGAGAAGCTAAAAAGTGAGTGCACACCAGGCATCTGAGAAGTGGAGAACTGACTCCTCTACTTTTTGTAAAAATAAACAAGTATTTTAAATAAATGTTTGCTATTCAGAGTGCAGAGGTATTTTAAAACAGCAGCTTTGCTAATCATGCAGAACTTGGTGTAACATCTGGTACTAGATGACTGAGAAATGCAGTTCAAGTGTAAAAAAATTTGTTTCCTACCAGCAACCACTAAGAACTGCGTTAATGGCAGCAGCAAGAACTAAAGGCTCTTGCATTTATTTAGCTGATCATTTTGTGGGATTCTTTTATAGCCTGATGTTCTTACCATCTTTCTGAGACCTGGCTCTGTAACTGCAAAGATGCAAGAGAAGGAAATCAAACTGGAAAAGAAATACGAAGATGGGTCAATGCATTACGTAACAGTAATAAAAACAGGCAACAGGTGAGTCCAGTTCTTTATCTAATTCTTATATGTTGTGGTTGGAGAAAAAGGATTCAAATTTTGTGGGACTCATTCTTTGGATACATAAACAGCCTCTTTTAGCAAAGAATACTTAAATAATGAAGGGAAAGGAGATTTTTGGTCTATGAATGTATGTGCTGCTACCTGTGATGTTTCAGCTGTACCCCACTATGCATTTCTTTTATAGGTTGTGTGAGTTTTGACTGCTTGTCTAACTGGAGTTTTGGAGTCTTGGGAGCTTTTCCCCTTCCCATAACCTTCATGTGTGTCCCTGTAACACAGGTGGTTAAAGGACCAGGGAAGAAGCCAATACTGTGTCTGTTTTTTCAATAATGATCTGATATGCAGGTATTAGAAGAGACAATTTACTGAAAAGCTCTTAAATCATACTGATTGCTGTGGAACCCATGAAATGACATAAGTGTTAGTTGAAGTGGAAAGTTTTGAATGGTTGGCTATAACTTCAGGTGATTATAACTTAATATTGTCTGTACCATTTTGATACAAAGAATTAAATCCTGTCCCATAGTTGGCAACAAGAGCTTTTTCATGAATTTCAATTGGACCAGGATTTCACTGTAGTACTGAAGTACAAGCTTCAACTCTTGTTCATTATCTAGTATGGAAAAACAGAGCAGTTTCACAGCAGTCAAAAAGCACATACTAAGAAAATCCCAAAATAAGCTAATGAATCTCTAGCATAATCACAATGTAATAAGAAAATACATCTGTCGAGTGGTTCTTTTTTATATATATATTTAATTTAGTTTCCTAACTATTTTTTATATATCATGCTTATTTTTATTCACTTTGTTTCAGAGTACATCTGATGGTTGATGATGAGTCAAAATCGGAATCAGACTCTCCCAGGGCATTAAGCTCACAGGAATCAAACAATCCTATAAAATTCGGTGGAGATAATTTTGAAGGTTGCATCTCAAACATATTTATTAAAAGGTATTTGGCCTAGAAAGAATTATGTTTCATGCATTTTGGCCTGTTGTCCTTCTTCAATCATACTAAAATCACTTTTTGCTAAAATGCATTTCTTCTATATGTGTGAAGCCTTCATGAATGCATAACTTTGCTGCCCTCAAATACTCTTTCATTCAGGTATATTATACATGGTATCCAGTTGTAATTAAATCTGCTGTTCTGATGTTAAGGAATTCTAATCTGAATCATACCTGTTTAGTAGTCTGTTAGCCAAAGAATGAACTCTGCGGAGTGAATTGGATATGTCCCAACAAGGCATCCAAAAAGATCTGCTAAATTGTATTGTTATAGCTCCCCAAGGAGCCAGGTAATGAAAGGAACAAAGCTACTGACAGAACCAGAACAGTTACACAAACAAGTGAGAGCGTATGTATAGACATCATGTGCCTGATTTAGGTTGTCTCTTGTTTTCATGTGTTTTTCTGGTTATGAGAGACATCTTACAGGCAAAACTTACGAGAAAAAATATGCGTAAGTATGTTTCTAGAAGAAAAGCATTCCTTGAGTCATGTCCCAGTGGGACTTTGTGTTAGCTAAGTTTTGATGAGTATTTATACATGTGTAGAGTTTCCAAAAAATAGTGTATTTTGATTTGATTGTCATAAAACCACAGAATGGTTTGGGTTGGAAGGGACCTTTAAAGATCATCTAGTTCCATCCCTCCTGCAATGGGCAGGGACACCTTCCACTAGATCAGGCTGCTCAAATTATGTCTTGATTTAAATTACTGCAAGACAATGAAGTAACCTGTATATTAACCTCCCCATGAGAAAACAAATTTGTCAAGTTTTATTGCAAAAATAGAGGAAGAATTAATACCGGAGCTAGTCTGATTGAGTGAATGGAGAATGACCAGCATTAAAGAAGTTCAGGTTCTACTCCCAACTCTACCACTCTTCTCACAGGAAACCACAAGCAAGGGGTTTTGTTGCTTTTTTCTGGTTGTAAAGTGTTTTGAATTTACTGATTAGAGATGCTGTGTAGCACTTAGAAAATTATAGTATTACTTAATATTATTCTTTATACACATGGTAAATTGCCTGTGACAGTCTTTCTGATAATTTGGGTATAATCCTAAAGCTATATATGAAGTTGTGATGGGCTTTGCCCCTTGACAAAACTCATTAGAATGTCTTATTTAAGGAGTGAGTGAAGCAGAACCTGATTATGCCATATTTTCTTGATCTGAAACTGGTTATGCATAATTAACAAGCAAAGTTTTGTAGTCTGATTCAGAAATCTCAGTCAATCAAGGCTGCTATAATTTTTTCTCTTTTTTCAATGCCAATATATGTTTGTCTTTTTTAAACAGATAGCTTTTAGCAAAAAATACTTTGTTTAGAAAAGATGAGAACAAAACATCAGAGTTTTTCTATTGCCAAAAAGAAATAAGCAAAACCAGGAAAAACATGATTTATAACATTGAACATACATTTTTGATTGAAAAATAAAAATTGGTACTTCTAATGTCGGGTCACTGGGAAATTATTTTGTGCGGAATATGGTTTTACAATATGTTTGTTGTTGATTACAATGAAGAAAAGGAATGCTGTGTCACAGCACTTACTGCTTTCATCACTACAGGGCAGGTCAGCTCCCCGAGGTTCAAAATCTCGTTAATTACATTGACAAGACTGGTGTGTCCCTCGGAGCGTGCCCCAAATATGAAAACTTTGAACCAGTGCTGCTGCAGGACTTTAAAAATCCTCTTAGGCTTAAGACACTCAAGGTATGCTTATTGTTACTGTCATCTGTGCTCCATATCGATGTCAAGGCTTTGTCTGCACAGCCACTGTTTGTAGAACTGAGATTCAGATGTTCTTATTTTCCTTCTCTCATATCTGAAGCAAGTTCTTACTGTGTTGGAGTTTCATGCTAAACCCACACCTGTCTAGAATGACAACAGCTTTTCTGTCATTTAGAGAAGGCTGCTGACAGCCTCAGGTGGGAATTCTTAAATGTTTTAATTAAAATATTTCCATTTATGTGCACATATAGTAAATGTTTCAATTCTGTCTTACCTGTACAGAATGAAAACTACCTTGATTATTTGAAAGCTGCTAACATGCAAAACCACGCTATACCGGCTCAGTTACATGACAGCAGTGAAGCGTATCTCCTTGGAAGCATCCCCAATAGTTTCATGTCCTACACGTTTTCTCCATTGTTATCTACAGACAGGTAATAAAAATGTTCTCTGTTCTCCCCCTAACACTTGAATTGTCAAAGCTGCTGGACTCTTTGGGTGCCGAGCGTTGGGGTTTTCTTCTTGCTTATGTCTTAGGCCATAACAGACGGGTGCTTCTAAAGGTTCAGGCTTTTTTTTTCTGTGCAAACAATTACCTTAACTGATGGGATTTGGTGGACAATTACGGTGCATATTGATGCCAATTCCTAAGCCTGAGTATGTCAAGTTTCATTCACATTCAGAAAGGCAGGCAGTGTATAATGCCATGATTCCACCCAAATGCTATTCTGCATTCGACAAATGGAGTTTCACTGGCATTTTTCTGCAGAACAGAAAGGATACAACTAACAAATATACTTGAACATGCTTACTTTCCACTACAGGTTACATTTTTCTGTAGATGTACGGACTCGATCATCAAGAGGATTAATAGTTTTCATGGAGGAAAGGTCTGAGGACTCTTATATGGCTCTCCGCATTTCAAAAGGACGTTTTGTCTTTTCACTTGGCTCTGGAGGAAAAGAATTCAAAGTCAAAAGCAGTATTAAATACAATGATGGGCAATGGCACACTGTAAGTAGAATGGCACAGGAACCGTGGTGAAAGCATAACTAGCATTCAGCAGGCATGGCCTATTGCATTTTTAAGATAGTAGAAACTCAGTTTTGGTCATCAGAAGTTAATTCCTATGCCTGAAAATTCATGTGGTTGACAGGTCTCTGAGAGACCTTATTGAGGTGGATGATCCCAGCATGTTAGTTTCAGTTTAAATATTTCAACAATTTGGTATCTAATTTAAAGACAATCTCCAGTGGCTGTCGTTGGCTTTGGGTTTTTCATTCTGTTATGTTTGCACCCTGGAAAGGTGGTCTTCAGCACAGATGGGAAGAATATCCGCCTTGTTGTTGATGGTCTAAGAGCCCAGCACAGAAGATTAGCAACAAATTCTGCCCTCAGCATTAAGCCACCAGTCTATGTGGGAGGCCTGCCATCACTGAAAAAACAGGTAAATAATTGACACATGCACCCACACATTCCCCAGGCTGAATATGAAAGCCTTTAATACACAGGATTTCCATGCTGAAAAGCTTTGGAGGGGATTTCCAAGCACCGAGTGAACACCATCTGTGATTGGTGTTTGCAGTGGTTCATTACAGATCTTTTTCCTCACCTGTTCACACAGCCTTCATCTGGACCCATATTTTCAACATGTTGCTGAGACACTGATGACAACCATGTCCTGTTTTCATTTTTATTCCTTAAAAGTAGAGAAGAACAAAGTCACATTTTTAGTTCCAGAAATACCATCTTTATGCAGAATATTTACCTCAGTGGACTAAGCGATTACCTGTAGAGAACCAAAAGAAAGAATCATTCTCATTAAGGAATTATGGATGTAGATGAAATATGTGTGGTTTCATTTTAAGATGAAATATGTGTGGTTTCTATTTAAAAAAATGGGACAATTAATGATCCAGGGCATTTTATAAAATTAGATTTAAATAAACAGACTCTTAGGAAGGGAAGGGGTACTTGGGATTTCACAATTCCTCTTGCATTGTCTTTTTGACACATCATTATGAAGTATCTGTTCTACAAGCAGGAGTTACGTTAACTCAAAATCAACTATTACTTTTGTGTTTTAAGCACTTTTTTAGAATTTTAAAATATCTTTTCACTGCATCAAAGATGGGGTTTAGGTGCCTTTACTGACAGTTGGCTTCCTATAGTCCTGCAGTCCAAGAGAACCAATGTTTAGTGTTATTTTTAGTATTATTACTAAAAAAAATTGCCATAATGCTTTAGTATTCATGTTTTGAAATATGCTTTCAGAATATACCAATGAAGAGTTTCAAGGGTTGCCTGAGGAATTTTAAGGTGAATGGAAAAGTCATCAATGAACCTCAGCAAAAAAATGGCATACTTCCATGTCTGGATGTTCCCATGGACACAGGGATTTATTTCTTTAATGAAGGAGGCTATATCACCACTGGTAAGCTGTGTAGAGGTTATGGTATATGGAATTATGTCTGAAGTTTTTGAGTTATTTGTTTCTATGTGGTTTTCCAATTATCTCCTCCTATGATCATTCCTCTACCCACTGTGTAATTCCCCACAGGTAATTTGCTGATGGGATTGGATTTCAGGATTGTATTTACCATTCGACCGAGGAGTTCAACAGGTGTACTCCTCCATGCTGGAAGCAAGCAAGACAACTACTTGACTATTTACATGGAAGGAGGAAAGGTGGGTACAGACTGTTTCCATTCCAGCTGTATTGCCCTCATTCAGCAGGGGGGAGTTCTGACCTTTTTCTGTTGGTCTTTTTCTTTGTCACAGTAGCTTAACAGATAACTTCTTTACAGGTCATTGCTGCTGGAAATAGTGGTGCTGGAGAATTCCAGACATCAGTCACACCTAAGAAACCTCTGTCTGATGGACAGTGGCATACGATTGCAGGTACATTGTACATATAATTTCTTCTGAAACTTTGAAGGGATGATGGGCACAGCACACTGCAGCTCCAAATTTTTAATCATTTCAATTCTGTTTAGTTTGAGAATACTCTTTAGAGCAATGTAAGTGTCTTGTGTTAATTCAAGGCTTTATATAACATTTTTAGTGGGCTCTGTTAAGCCCCAGATGACCTAGGTTTGCCAGTCTGACTTTGAATTAAAATAAAATCTATTTTTCCTATGACTTAAATTTCGAGAGAGATGCTATTTAAAAATAGTGCCACATCTAGTTGATTCTTTAATAGGGTTGAGAAAGAGTTCTAATTTACCTGCTTCTTTGCAGTCTCTCAGAAGGAGAACATTGTGCAGCTAGAGGTGGGCACACAGAGAAACTATACCACTGAACTTCAACCCTCTCCTCCTAGACGTGTGTATCAGCCACTCTACTTTGGCAAAATTCCAGGTAATGTTGTTGCTTCTTATTTTTTCATGTTTTTTCCTTTCCAAAACAGAGGTCCCACCCATTCACGTAGTCCTATATCATTCCTCCTCTTTTGAAAGCCTTGCAATAATTAATGTTCTTTAAAATAATTCTTATTTTATTAACTTGGTCTTTTCCACCTTGTGTTTTGTAGCAAATCTGGACACCCTGTGGCTTCCAGTTAAAGACCCATTTTTTGGCTGTCTTCGTAATATTAACATCAATGACAAACATGTCTCCACCAGGAGAATTTCAGAGGTTCATGGTGTAGTGAACTTGCATGGGTGCCCAGAGAAGTAACTCTGCTGTTACAGTGGTCGTGCACACATCAGGCTGTGTCTGCTGAAGAACTGTGTGAATTCCCCTTTGGCTGATCAGCATCAGGCTGGTTATTCTGAATAGCCAATGAGCAAATGCATCCTCTGGATGTGGACTGTGCCAAAGCAAATGAGAAGTATTTGCTTTGATAAACTCCCTTTTAAATGTTATTGATTTCCAAGGTAATCCGTTGTGCCTTTTGAGATATATGCAGAAAATATAATTGCATATACCCTACTGGGCCAAATTCTGCTCTCATCCACAACAGCATAGACTTGAGCAACTCTAGTGTCTTAATTTTGGACATTTGCCTTAGTGTTTGTCATCTTGAGAGCAAATTGGATCCACTAATATAAAGAATTTATAAAAATATAAATCTCTTTGGATTGTTGTTTATACAGAAATGTACATTAATGTTAAAAGTAATAATAATAATATAAATGGAGTTTGAAGCACTTTAAGGAGTGAAAATATGGGACTTTGCTACAAAGTTAGGAATTGTGGGACCAAATAAATGCAGTATGTTCTTAAAACTATCCATTTACTTGTTTGGTTGTTTTAACCTGGTGGGGTTTTTATGTGCTTTTTAGAGGCTGCTAAATCCTGCTTGCTTTCTGCAAATATTTCTGTAGGTTTAAGATGCTGATTTGCCTAAAGAAGCAGGTATCCGTCATCTCTGCTCATCACAATGTGGTTATCTAAAAATCTCAAAAAGAGAGTCATTTTTTTGCAATCTTCAGAGCCAGAAAGTCTCCTGCATAGGCGGAGTTACAAAATTTTTTTGCTAATTAAATGAAGAAAAGTTATATCAAGAACAGCAGCTGCCCCTGCTAAAATTATGTAGCACGAAGTACAGGACTAAAGCAGCAAAACTGTTTTCTTTGACATTCAAATCTTTACTTCGGACCCGATTGTGACCCACAGTGGAGGGCAGGGAACCCAGTTTGCTTTATTCTTCTGAATAAAGAGGGCTGAACTGAATAGACTTGACATGGCTTCTTCTTCCACTGTCATTCAGAATCAGCATTTTGATAGTTATTTTTTTTCCCCAATGTCCTGATGCCAACCCTGTTTTGCAAAATAAAAACATTTTCTAAAGCTGGTCCTCAATGTAGACAGGCATGCGTACAAATTCTCCTTCCCTCCTAATGCTCCTATTTACCGCTGTCTTCTTCTCAAAGTACAGCAGTGTGTCCTCAGTTTGAAATGAGATGCAAGCTGGATTAATAGAAGAAGATGCCAGATCATTAGCCCTTATGACTTTGGTCATTAATCCCTTGTCAAATTTTTGCAGCTTTGCAGCTCCTTTGCAGCTTTGCAGGGTGGCAAAAGTGTCAGAAAGATTTGCACACCAAATCTTGTGTTGCTTTCTCTTTTATGGTGACTTTTTTACAGGCAAATCTATGTCCCTGCAGAGGTTTCTCAAGTGTAAAGCTAGTTTTGGAGGGAAGGGATGCAGTGAAAGCATGCGGGGGTTGAGGCCTCAGAGGGAGCAAAGGAATGACACATAATGGCAGAATCCTCTCTGGAGATGCTCTGCAGGATCATATTCTCCTGTATGGCAACCTGCCACACGGGACAGAAACACCCATCAGCCTGGAGGTGATTGGTTTAGAAACCATCTTCTCTGATAGCAATGACTGAATCCTTTCTACTCATAAAGCACCCTGCCTTTGAAGTAGATTCCAAACTACTCAGGTGACCAAAACTGTGGAAATACTCAATTGATTTACTGGCCTTAGTTGATACTAAAAAGTTTCCCCAAGGAGAAAGGAAGAACAGTTAAATTTTATCATGCAATTCTCTCATAACATTCTGTATCTTATGCTCATCAGATGGCTCTCTGAAGCAGATTTTCCCAAATCAAAAAAAAGCGCCTTTTCCTTTTTCCCTTACCTCCCTCAGAAAAAGAAAAAAAAAAAAAAAAAAACCATGGCAAAGATTTTTGCATCACAACCTGGAGCCAGTCCTGTATTTCAATTCCCTTCCATTTGATTTTATTATATCAGAAGTAGTTTTAATGCTGACTAGAAGAAATGAAAAATGTATAAAGACTTGAGTAAATGTAAGATATAATGATCAGTAAGTTCATTCCAATACAATACTACTTTTGCGTAACAAAAAAATAGAAAAGTCTCTTTGGTTTTAAGGTTCTTTGTGGCTGGTTTTTTCCCCACATTTTTTTCAGTTGTATTGTTTTCACAGAGTCAGGCTGTCATACATTCTTGGGACAATGAGTAAAAGCCAACTAGAGTTTCAGGTTTTGTACTTTCACATAGATAAATCTCTATCAAGCTGAGGAACACTTAGTAAAAAGCTTTTTCACAGAATCACAGAGTATTCTGAGTTGGAAGGGACCCTCAAGGATCATTGAGTCCAGCAGATGATCTTTACATGAGGAAAGAAGTTGTCCCGTTTCAATTGATGAAGAATTTTTATCGTTGAAGAAATCCATGTGGACACTGAACTGTATTCCATGCATTTTCTGTTTAGTGCTTAGAATTATATGATTTTTTTCACATGGTAAAAAACTTGTGGTAAAAAAGAGCCTGAATTTTCAAGTATTTCAGTCATTAATGGTAGACATAATTTCAATTGTAAAGATTCCTCTTCTTCAGGTTCACCAGGAAAGATCTTCGTTAAAGGCAAAATAAACAATTCCCCCAATACATTTTATAGCAGACCACAGTGACTATATCTTATTTTAAAATAAAGTGTGATGAGAATAATATTATGAGAATAAATAGCAATGTTAGCCTTAGGTAAACACTGCGTCATGGGATTTTTTAATTGTTAGAAGTAGTAGTTCCAAGGCTTTCATCATCAGTGTTGCTATTTGACAATAACTTCCATGAATTATTTGCCTCCTTTGGCTATAGTGTTTCAGGTGTACCCCCAAAACTAGCAATTCCTTGTTAGAATAAAATACTCCCGCAGGAGAGGCTTTCCCTGTAACATTTTATTCTATAGTCATTATCCTATTTGCTGTTCAACCCTGTAATTAATACTATATTCAATGGTAAAAAAAAATTGGTTTCAGACTGCATTATTACTCATTTCTTGTGTTCAAGGGTGCAGGGGTAATACAGCTTGTATTTTGCTTCATTCACCTTAAAATTAGAGGTAATATCCAAAGAAATGCATATATTAATGTCCGTCGGCAAATTTTTCTTAGGCAGTTTGTATCTCATGAAGGTTTTGAAAAGTTTAATGGAGGAGGATCAAATATTGTGTTTGGTACACTGAGAGTGCATGGCTAAAACCCCCACACTTGTGTTAAAGAGCTCATCTGAATCCCAAATCAATTACAGAAGAAGAGCAGAAGATTTCCTCTCTAGACTAAACCACATTTGTATTGTTAGTGTCAAATCTCTCTCTTGTCCATGTAAGTATCAAGGGCAAAGGGTTCTCATTCAGTTAATTTGGATTAGATTTAATGGGATCATGTTATCTGAGGTGGATGACACCAAGGTCTGTGAGTTTCCGTTTATTATAACTACAAACCACAGCTAGATTAATGGCAGCTGAAAGACAGAAAGCCTAACACGGAACTGAGAGCAACTAAAATGAAAGAGATCACAGGGCACCGTAGAAAGAAATACACATTCATTTGGGGAAAAAAAGCATGTACAAATAAAAAAGGAAAACATATTGCCTTTTCACTGCTTATAAATGATACTGTAACTTAAGTTTCTAATAACAAAAGCTTCCAATTAAAACTCTAATAGTCTTTCTGTACCTGAGCCTAAGGGTCTGTGCTTTTGTTACTGTGGACCTTTCATTTCAAACACAGAGCCATTGACCTTTTACACTGTCAGCAGCAACGTGAATTGGGGGAGTTAACTTTCTCTGGTTTTGTAACCGCTTCTTTGAGTCACCTGTGAGCCAATTCAGTTTAGCTCTCCATCCTCTTTGCCTCTTCATAAGTCCTCTGTGGATTATTTGAGGTATTTTCTCCCATCTCCTTCCTTTCTGCCCCTCATAAAATAGCCTGGAAAATGCAGTCTTGGTGAAAACACTGTAAATTCATTATGGTCTTGTAATGGATTCTTGCTGTGCTTTTTGCCTCTTACCATTCTCTTTGTGGTTTCCTCATTAAAAAAAACCACCAACCTCCTGCATCTTTCTCTAATGATGTAAGGAAATTTAGGACATAATGGTTCAACCTCCTGTAAACCTGTCTGCATTTTCTAAAAATACATTAAATGGACATCCCTGGCAAAAGGGATGTTACAGGGGATGGTGCCATAAAACAATATTATAGCTGCACTGGAGGCATTAAGACTGCAAGGCAGAAACACAAGCATCCTTTGTGCAGCTGGCCCAGACATCTTAAAATTGCAAGAGTCTGGTCATTGCCTGAGCTGCAGTGAAGCATCCTCTGAGTATAAAGAATTGCAAGCAAAATAACTAATGAGTCTTTATGTTCTGGCTGTCAATTTGGGAGATCCTCTAAAGCAATGAAACCAAACTACAACCTGTTGTTCGTATTGTACTGTGTCTCCTGCTTTGCAGCTGATAGCATAAGATCTTTTTTAAATACACTCCTATCATTACTTTGCACCTCAGCCAGTTCCTGTGTTTCCTACAGGTTGTTCCAAACGTGAAGGGTATGTGAAATGTTCCATGAGAAACAGTTTCTTTGTTAAGGTGTCGCTCAGTCATTGAGAAAGATGGAGCACTGCTGCATCATCATACAGAATAGAAAGAGAGATAGTTGGCATCATGATCTTTTGTCTCTGTTCAGTTATATTTGAACTGGGAACAACAACAGATTTCTCCATTATGTGGGAGCCTATGTCTCAGATTCCTGTCACAGGAGGAATATGCACTGGTAAGAATGAATAATTACATTCATAGGTATGTCAGTAATTTACAAATTAATATGTGTCGTGGTTTAGGAATGGTACTCCCCAGTTCAGTGTCCCCACTGGGCCTCTCTCGAACCACACTGACATTTACTTGCTCTCCACTTTCCCTGCCCCTTCCCACTCTGGCGGGGGGAGTTGAGAATTGGGGCACAAAAGGTGAAGATCACAGGCTGAGAAAAGAACAATTTACTGGAAACAGCAATGAGATAAGAAAATGAACAGTAACAGCAACAATATTAATAACAAAAGTATACAAAGAGAGGGTGATTCACGTGCAAAATGCTCACTGTGGACTGCAAAGACAATGAACTATGGCAGACAATGCTGCCATGGTTTATCCAACCAGAAGCCCCGTCTTTATCCACAGAAGCCAGAGAGTCCTTTACCTCAGCTCCTGGCAATGACATGAGGTGGTATGGAATGACCTCCTAGCCACATCCCCTCAGCCACACCACCTTAGCTAGTGCAAAAAATTAAGCCTGTCCTGGCCAAACTAGGGAAATATGGAAGGAAACCATTAGAATTTCCATCCAGAAAGAATTGTTCAGATCTGGTTTTGATCTTGAAGACAAAACAAAGAAAAACTTTTAAAGGATAGAGAAATAAATGACTCTGTGTCCAGCCAGCTCTTGCAGGCACAGTTTTAATTAACAAGGTGTTTATTAGCATAATAAGCCAAAATCTATTAGCATGAGATACTACCTAATAGAGGGGTTATATAGTAACAGCACCTGCTATAAATCTTAATTCTAGATCCTTCTGATTACCTTCCAATCAGAATTACTATCCTGATACTACAAACCTGGAGAGCCAGTAATATACCCTGGTACTGACTCCTCTGGCAAGGTCAAGGGCTTCAACTAATAAAATTTACCTGAAAACAAGGTAATCAGTAATAAAGTTCTAACTTTCCCTTTTCTGTACTCAGTTAAAGCAAAGGTAATGATATGTCCCCGGGGACATTAACCCAAGTAGTAAAGAAGCTGAAAGCACTTTGAGCAATTCTGCAGGAAAACACATAGGCATGATCCAAAGTTCAGTCAATGTGGAAAGATTGAACCGGTTCACAGGACTTTGGTTCACACACCTTATTAAAACATACAGTAAATCTTACATATGGGTTATAAAAAATGTATTCTAAGATACTGCCAAGGTTTATAGAGAATTGTTACTGCAGATTAAATCTGTTTATTTATGTCATAAAGGGCAGGACGCAGTCTCCATAAAACCTAAGATAATCCCTTTAATTCAAATATACATAAATGAAAATTTTACACAAACACAAAGGGTATTTGCCTCAGCAAGAAGGGTGGAAGCAAGGACACCAATCAGATAAGCTGTGTTCCCTGATGAGTGTCAGTGGTGAAGGCAGTGCTGGTGGGAGGTCTCAGAACAGGAGCCATGAGCCATCCAACCTGGATGCCAAAGACCCCACCAAGGCTCAGCTCTTTCCCATGCTGTTCAAAATCAAATGTAAGTGCAGTCATCCCACTATGCCTTTACCAGGCCAAAAGGAAAAAAGGCCCTTCTGGCAATTTCGTTATTCCTGCATGCAGAAGAGTAGGACCAAATTTTGGACTGATTGTTGTATTTAGTCAGATTCTTGTAACTTGATATTGGCATGTTAAAAGAAGGTAATGTTCCCAAAGCAGAGCCACTCAAGAGGACATGTGATCCCTGAATCTATGCATATTGCATTTATCACAAAAGATAAAACGAATCAACATGACATATATGCTCAGCACAAATTTAATTCAAAACAGACACCACAAAATCACTACTGATCATTATTGTTATTTAATTAAAATGGAATGAATAGGTTAAATCTTCTAAAGAGACACTGAATGCCATCAAACAGAATAAAGGCCAGGTGCCTGATCAGTATAAATCAACGTCGCTCTGTTTTTCCTGGATTTGAGCAGATAAGAGAAAAGGATCTAGTTGGGTTTGTATAGCTTATTGTTTTTAAATGTTGGAGACACAATGCATAGATTTTATGAGAAGGACTTTGCTGCAAAGAGTTAAAACTAAGAATGTTACAGTTCACTTTCTGTGAAAAAATACTGGTTTTTTTTAATCAGTGCAAAAAAATGCCTAAAAAGCAGATGCAAGCCTAGAGGATGGATAGAAAGGAAAAGACCTATAGTTGAAGAAAAAAAAAGGTGTGTAGGAAAAAGTAAGCCTTGGTACTGCTCAAAGGGTAGTTATCCCTGCCAAGGGAAATGTCTACAGCAGGGAAGCTATTAGAAACTGTTGTTAACTTGACTGGACAATTTTAGGTTATGTGGCTGCAACAAGGAGCCCAACCACTGCTCCCTTGGACCTGAAACTCAGTGTCACACTCCTGGGTTGCTCCTGTATTCCTGCAGGGTATGCCGGATGTCCCGACCTCTTCTCAGCCCCGGGGGAGGGCTGTGGGGCTGAGCGCCTGCCTGCACCCCTTCCCCGGTGCTGAGGGGAACAGCTTTTCTCGAGCTTCACCTCTTTTCTGACCAGATGCTCAGTCCATGAGCTCACAAATCTCTGTCTGTGATAGGGAGTTCAGAAAAATGGTTGACCAGGCTGAGCATATGACAGGAAGGAAAACAGCACGAAGCTGCCACTCCTGGCCCCTTTTATTTTGCTCTCTGACCCTTTTTCTTTTGTTTGTTGTACTCAGTATAATGGAAGGGAACATCTGGACTCTAGTGACAGCAACCAAATTTGCATGCATATAGCAGATAATTAAGCACGTGTCTATCTGCAGCTGCAAAGAGCAATTAGTCATAAGATAGCTTTGCACACCCCTTCCTGCCTATTCTTCTGTTCCCCTCAGAGGGCCCTCTCACGTGCGCATCTCTGAGAGGCACTGAGCGCTGGCCTCCTTATTTGTGAAGACAGTTGTGCAGCTGAGCTTAAACCCTTCAGTATAACTTTGAATAGGATGAACTTCCTCTGATCTATCAATTTCTAGTAGAAACTGCTTTCTGCATAAGACATGATGCAGTGACCCAAATCAAAACATCCGTGCTTACATCCCAGCATAGCTGAGACTATAAGCAGATTTTGTTCCTAGTTCCTCCTCTTAGATCTGAGGAAACTGAGCTCTGGAGAGTCACTTCTGACTGCTGACATTTTCTGTGGCTGACCCTTGCCTCTCTACAGTTGCCCAAGGTAAATACTGCCTTCCCTGCTCCCTGCAGCTAGGAAGAAGTTTATATTTGCCCTACAGTTTCCACCCCAGGGCAATGAAGGGTATTTTATAAAATCTTGTCATGTCAAGTAAATACATATATCCTATGCCTGTCTTTTCAGTTGTAGAGTCCCCTGGCAATGAAGCCATAAGTAGCATTTTGTCACGTAGAACAGGTGTCCTCCTTTCTCCTGTGATAGAGTCAAATTTTCTAGACAGGTGAAACAGAAGCTGCTCAGGGCTGCAACTAAGACACATAGTTTAGAGTCATTTACAAAGCAAAACAAATATATAGTTTGTTGAAAACCAAAGACTGCATTTCAAATTCCTAAATTTCAGGCTCTGGCATTATATCTTTTAATTTATCTGTATGCTAAAATGCAGTGTAGTAATAGGGCAGGCTTCAGCTGAGGCAGGCTCAAGTTGGAGAAGAAAGGGCTGGAGTGTGATCAAAGGGACCACTGTGCCTCGAGCAGGGATTAGATTCAATGGAATGGCTTCACAATCTGGACAACAGTGATTATTCCATGTGGCTCTTTGCATTTGCTCATTGTATGACCCAGCTGCCTGATCAAGGCTTTTGTTGAGGTAAGAGTCTACATAATGATCTTCGCTGGGGAATTCCTGCACATGTTTGAAATAACATTCTTGGGTACAATTTGCAATGTTTCCATTGGATTTATTTTTGTGTGTTAATAGTATGTAGGAATTCCCAGCTACAACTAATTCCCACAAATTACAGAAAGTGTTTGCATCAAGTAGTCATTTGAAAACAAAATTGCAGTTTTCAGAAACTTATTGAGGCCTAGAGATCTGTTGGAAAACAAAAGTTTGCTTTTATATAGATAAAATGAAGTGTCCTGTGTTTCAGTGGGCAGCACCAATGTAAGTTTTTTGTCAATGTCCTGTAACAGCAATGAACAAAACAACCCTGGCTGGCACCAACAAGCACTGTAACACTGTCACATGCATCTGCATTTCAGGCATAGCTGTGCTTATAGGAGCACATTCCACCACCAAATCCAGGCAAAAATGTTAAGGCTTTTACTATTATGATAGGTGAACTCATTACTTTTCATTTGGGAACCCACAGAAAGTTACAAAATACGTGGACCTATTTGATTTTAAGCAAATGGAATGGCTTGACAGACTTGTGTGCATACAAAACTGGCCAGTAGCACTGGTACTTGCTATGTAACACCCACTTAATTTGAGTAAGACCCATAGCATTGTGGTGACTCATCTCACAACTTCAGTTGGACAAAAATTGGTTGTCTACTCCAGGCTATCTTGCCTAGAGTATCAATGGAGAAGGGTTAGTAATCCCCAAATAAACACACACACACACACACACACACACACACGCATGCACGCACACACGCACCATCTTAAACACAAGCTATAAGAGGACATGGCAGCAGCCAACCTACCTCTGGGCTCCAAGCAAGAAACCCACTGAACTAATATCCTGAAGGTGGATGCAGCACTTGATTGTACTTTAGCCCTCAGGAATAATCAGACCACCTTACAATCCAGCTGCAGAAATATCATTGTGTGGTATGGTTAGCAAGCTCAGTGAAGTAAGGAACAAGCCACAGGAAATTATCTCCTGCTTTCAATTACTGGGAAAATTTGACATTATAAATGCTTTTGTCACTCATCCTTTTCAGTACTGAGTTACCCAGACATAGCACGGTTAGCTTCTGGCATCTCCATATGATGAACTACTTTTTTCTGTGCTTTATCTGATTTGAAGCTTGAGAATCTAGGAAGAAAACGTAGGTTGAACTCAAGTGAAAAGCACATAAAATAAAGAGATGTGAGATAGAAGGCATATTTATGTGTGCTTGTATACGTACAACCCCTCTAAAAATAGGTAAGTGCAAGAGCTATTAAAATGAAAGGAACGGAAAGGAAAAGAGAGGAATGCTTGCTGGATAAATTACAGTAGAAAACAGCATTTGAGAAAAAATACTAATGAAATGAAAAATGGGAAAGTGCACTGAGAAAACAGAAGATTGTTTCTGCTGGTGCTATGCCTGGAAGATCAACTCTGAAGAAATGGCCTGCCATAAAAGCACAGCTTTTCTCACTGTATTGTCCTGGTTACAGCCATGTGTAACTCATAATGGCTAAAATTATGCAATCCAGTTTAAGATGCTTGCCTTGTACGTAGCTCTCAGCCTCACAAAACGTGTTTGTAGAACAATTAATTGTGAGTCAGTACAGAATAAGTCACCCAATGTATGGTTTTAAAAGGCATTGTGCTGTATAAGGGCAGGAGTGCTTTAAGAATCCAAATACACTTTTAAAAAGCGGAGAGTTATTAAATTTGTAATTATGCTGCTACTTTAATAAAAATCTTGTTGCAAGCTAAGCTTTGTAAGTCACTCCTGTGGTTACCATTACACGCACACAGACTCTCGACTTTGATGTCTCCCTTTATCTGCAATGCAGTGTTTTGCTTGCAGAGCTGCCACTTCCTGTAGTGGGAACTGATTCTGGTAGTCACTGCTTCAAGGAATCTATAATTCTCAAGAGTGCTTCCCAATTCACATACCTTGATTAACAAGTGCCCAAATCGGAACATATTATAAATTAATTTGTACAGAATATGTATTCCAAATAAATGGCCTGAGTTTCCAGAAGTAAGTGGAAGAATGGAAAACCTAATGGAAAGCAAAAAGAGGAATCACTTATTGTAGAGAATAAGAACTCAGCTGCATGCTGCTTATTTCATCAAGTACCAGAAGATAACACATACATGCATGGGTTTGCTAATTTCATTAAGGAACTGTCAAAATCTAGTTGGTCAAGCATCAGCTTCCAGTCTCTGAAGTTTTAAATGTTGGCTACAGAAAATATTCTCACCAAATGACACGAGTATACTTTTTTTGTCTGCTTTACCGTTTTACACATCAAAATGTGAAGAATCTTCCATTCATATCAACTGACGTCCCATTCACTTAAACTAATGTTTATGACTGTAGAACAACAAATTAAGGCAAAGACTAGAATGAAGATTATTTAACCATGTGGCTCTGTTTAGCTGTTGCCTCCAGATTATGCTGTAACCCGAGTGTATCTAAACACACATACTGCCTGAGTACACCCTTAATAAAAGATGAACCCCCTCACTTCAGGTTTATACAAATAGACACAAAATTATTTTTCTTGCAAATTAAATGGTTCTCTAAATTAAATGGTACAACTAGTTATTTTCTTGAGCAACAAAAGTTGTCAGACCAAAGCACGTTTCACAGATGAAAAGCTAGTATCCAGAAATAAAAACTTTGAGGTAGCATCTGCCTCTCAATATGGTTTCTGGCTTTTTTTCTGACTTGTGATATATGCTGCAGATCATACTGCTTCTTTTAAAAGCCAGTTGCCACATCTATGTGTACAAGCCTCAGAGAAGAGTTTTGTAAAGAACAGTGCACTGTGTTCCAGAAGACATGATTAAACTCCCAAAGCATAAGGAAGAGAAATTATTGGGGACAAAGGTATCAGTAGCTAAGTAGGTGTCTATGCAAGGGAAGAAGCTCACCATCTTTGTGGGTATACTTTGTATGTACACTGCTGGCAGAGCAGCTCAAATGAACACATCCTGTGTGGTCTACTCCAGTGACAGAACGTCAAGATGCTTTAGTTTGAGGCAGTTGAAGACCACTGAATGCGTTGGTGTAACATAACCACCAATGTTAATGCACAAAATTATTGGGTATTACAAGCCCAACAATAGATATGAGAACTAATGCATGGATAAGTGGCTTGCTGAAAGGCACTGCTGAGGCAAGTTCCTTCATATGTGAGTGATGTATGACCGTCAGGTGACAATGATTTCTTAGACCATGAAGTAGTACTCCCATCTACAAGTGTACAGAAAATGTGAAAGCAGGCCAAAAGGGACATCTGCACAAGAATTCGTTGTTTGTAGCTTTTACTAATGCCAGGAGTGGGACATTCACAGCTCTGCCATGGCTGCTTCATAACCTCCTGCTGAGTTCTCATGTGCCTTCATGGGTTGTACCCAACCATCAGCCCACCAGGCCTCTTTTCCATGCCTTCCTTTCTGTTTACCTCAACTCCTGGGCACTGCAGTTGTGACTATCTTTCAAAGCAAAGAGTGTAAAGCCAGGTCACATAACTTTCTTAGTCTCCTCTAGGTGATTATCTGGACAATCTGGCTACATAAACTTGTGTTTCATGTCAGAAAAAAACCTGTCATCAGTGGGGTCTGCTGACTTTTTTGTCACTAAAATTTTAAACAAGATTCCTCACTCTCAGGCTAGGAAAAAGAAGAGGGCAAGAAACGAAGATTTCAAAACTGAAAAACAAATATGATGCCTAATGCCAGAAATAAAACCTCTGTAGCTCAATTCTGTTGAATGGCCATTCCATTTCTGTAGTGAAGGACTGAAGAATAAGTGAAAACTGTTAAGATGCTACCTACAGAACACATATAATGCAAACAGTCCCAAATGGAAGCAGAAAAGTACAAACGTTGCTGTCAAGGGTTCTTTGAATAGTCTAATTTCAAATCACATTATGCATCAAGCTGCTTGACACCTGTGAGAAAATATTTACTGCTAAAATAGTAAAAGAAAAATAAATCTTAGCAATATATTATCTTTATTGCATTCTAAACATTTCAAAATATGTTCTGCAAGGATTTTTGGTTACTTTAAGTGACAAGAATTGGGGGTAGCGCTAACACAAAGGGTGTTTACTGAGGCTGATGTTTGTCATAGGTTATCTACGGCCTTGCTGATTACTTATTTCTCATCACAAGCCTGAAAGTACAAAGGCACATCCTCAGTAGCTGGGCAAATGATTTGTTGGCAAATGCTGCAAATGATAGAGTTAGATACATGTGCACATGTGCAGGAGTATATAGAAAAAAATCCTTCACAAATGCCACTGGTCTGTGAAGTGGCTACAAATGAACAATGCAGGAAAACTGGAGGGCCCCTCCAAAGCAGATCAGCAAAAATGATTAGAGCTTTAAAATTTATGACCTGCTTGTGAAAGGTTAAAGTTGATATTTGTTGTAAAAATTGTTAGACTAACAGGGCCCAAATCAAGACCCCATAATGTAGAAACACGGGAAAAAATAATGTTTATATGTTCCAGTTCAGGCAAAACAGCCTACCTCACCCTCCCTACACAAAACCATTAGGTGAACCTGTTTTAATTTGCTACTAACCTCTTGCTTCTGTAACAAAGATGCCTATAATTGTTTTACTTGTTCACTAGAGCAAGAACATGAAGGAAATTAATCTGCAGACTCTCCATACTCAAAGTATATAAAGGAAATTCAGACAAAGATTTCTCTTCTATAATCTAAATGAATTTGTTCTGACTCCCCAGAAAGGACTGGGCTAGAACTGGGGGATTTCTGGTGATCACTTCGGGCTTTACATTTCATGCTGTGTGGCAATAGAGAGCAGGTATTTTTATAACCAAATGTAGATTTGAACTCTGTAGGAAGTCATTCCTCTAAAAGTAAAACATTTTAAATTGGCTCTTAAAAATTCAAGTGGCATGATTATTTTTTGTGGAAGTCTTTCCAATTAATTTTTATACAACAGGACAGCATGTGGCTGCTGCCTGAACAGAGCAGCTGTTAGTATTTAATACTTGTGTATTCCTTTGTTTTCTCCGGAACTGTGTGCATATGTTTGGCCATTAGCACATTCTGGGAAAAAAGAATTCCAGCACTAAAAAGCTCTGTTATTTAGCATTCTTTATATAGAGAAAATTATACACCTTCATATGCTTCAGTAAAAATAACTCTGTACATCAATTTATCCCATTATATGACTGATTATAGACTGAGTCCAGAGCAACAACATGTGGATAAAAATAAACATTATCAAATACAAGCAATATATGAAAAAAAAAAAAGAAATTGATCTTGCTCTGTCTCATCTTTCACTCTCCGTTTTGAATTTCCAAGAACTTTACCTGCTTTGACCCAGATATCTCTGTATCTCTGTCATTTCTCTGTGCAGAAGTAACACAGCATGGTCTGTGTTACAGACTAAATGAGAGCAGCCACAAATCAGTGCTCATGAGACCACGACTAAAAGATCAGTCACCTTCCATCTGAGAGCTCACCATACACAAAAGGCTTCCTGCAAAAAAAAAAAAAAAGCAGGGAAAACAGAAAGCTTGTGAGAGGATGGAGTAGTGGATTCTGGGGGCAGGTCCACTGCAAAGAAATAGTAGTTATTCTTCTAAAGGAGTTATTACTGTAACTCTTGTTAATTAAAAGAAAGGGTCAAAATACTAATTTTCAGTATCCTTGGAATACTTTGGATGAAGAGGCTCATTGGGCCTGTTCTGTTTTACCAGAGTATATAGGCATATTCCTTGTCTATTGAACAGACAAATCATTTCATGCATGTTTCCTCAAGCAGAGTTTAGCCCTTAAAAGGACAATGCATGTTAATGGGAAAATGTCAAGAGCCAGCTCTGAAGATTAGCTTGGCTTTGTAGTATTGCTTAGTTGCTGTGCTGTATGGAAAATGCATGATGATGACTGATGTAGAGCTCACCACTCATAAATATTTAAGTGACAAGACACAATAGACAGGCATCTTCATTGTTCAAAATCACAGGTACAGTGTAAGGCACAAAGTACAAGAACAAGTGACTTTAGCTATTTTAAAAGTACATTTCCTTAGAAATGTACCTGTGAACTTAATATTTTTTTCTTTGCAAATGCAATATATTCAAAAAGGGAAGATCCCCCCATTTATATATTCATTAGCCATTACTGGCAGTTACTGACACAGACCTCTCTGACAGTTTGGAAAAGATGGATGTACCCTGGATTGCAACACCCCTTCATAACCAACAATGGGACTGTGTCTGATATTGAACTGGAATAGCAAATCCTCAAAAAGGAATTCAAAATTACAGAAGCAGATTCTGCAGGTTTGTGTTTGAGATTGAAAAAGTGTGGGAGATGTCTTTATGATTTTATTAAGTATTTCCAACGTGTTATATACATACACAGTCCCATTTTCTGCAACACAGAGGAAAAAAGTTAATTCCATTCTGAAGGATCCTACGTCTGTCTACTGAAATGAGCAGTGATTCTAACTTAAATGCAGATTGTCAAATATTCTAAATCCACAGCTGAAATTTCATCTCCATCTTAAAAAGGGTAAATTTTAGCAGGCTTACTGAGGTGTTCCAGGACAGGGGTAGAGTTTTGGAACAAGATAGGTAAAAAGAAACCCAGGAAAAGCAGATTTAGGGCACTCTGAGACAGAAGCAAGGGGTTAGGTTGCTGCATCCAGATACAGTGGAGAAGAGCCCTGATACAAGTGGGACCTAATTTACATACTATGAAAATGATATTAAAGAAAATACGAATATAGGTCTGCCCTTGATTTTAACTCTTTTCTCTCTAATGCTTTAGATAATCAATACGCTCTTCTGTAATAATTTATTCCCTGCTACTTCAACTTCTGCTGTTTTCTGTAGCTCATGAGCAGTGCTAAATTCCAGTTAGACTTGTGGAGGAAAAACACTAGTATTTTTTACTTGGGGACCAGTATGTGAAGATGATGATTTGCAGGACTTCTCTCTGTCAGAAGCACAAAGACAGGGCAGAAACTTGGAAAGCTTGTCAGAGGGAAGAGCAGTTGAGTGTTCAAAGGTACAGGCTATCTTGAACTATGACAGCAGTGTCCTGCAAAGGGGCTGTAAACCACAATTTTGGATCTCGTACAGGATGTGACTATTGCACCCACTTTACCCTTCACTTATCTAAGAACACCTGGGAAGCCAGAGTAAAGGTCTTGGAAATTTTAGGCCAGTAATTTATTAAAAGTACAATTCTTACTCACCAGTAACTTCATTGTCCTTGAGTAATTACAAATCAGTTGCCTCAACCTTTTTTCATGAGAGGTAACAGACCACAGCAGCACAGGTTATTCAACACTGCCCTGCAGGGAGCTGTGAGACAAGGGGAAAGCCAGCCATTGACTGACACTTCTGCTGGAATTGTTGGCTGATAACTGCCTATAGTGCTGATGATAGTATGCTACCAGGAATTTAAAAAAGCAAACAAACACAAAAAACCTCAAGAAAGATGTTTGGAGTGTTAGACTTTTAAGTCAATATGAGCTTTGATTGGCACATACAAGTCATCCACGTAGTCCTGTTCACTGTGGTTTCCTCGCTCCCCTGGCCGTTTTTAGCAGGATGAATCAGCCACATCCTCCATGTGAATCAAACTAATTGTAACCCATCACAAGACCTCATGTGCCGTTACAGGGCAGGGAGACCTACAGCCCTGCTGATTTCCAATCCAATTCTGCAGGAAAATGAGGTTGCAGTGCAGATCACAACAACGTGGGCACTATAAAACTGCTGCTGCTCAGCTGCTGAAGTCAAACTGCAGATGACAACTTGCTTCATTACCAGTGTTCAGACATGCTACTTTTCTACTTAAACAGTTGAAGTGCAGTTTCATGCTGCCAATTTTTTCCCATGCATTTATAGCTGTGTTTCTGTAGAGTTGATTCAGCTATTCACATCTTGAGTTTCAAAATTAATAGCTAGCTACAGGATACTTATAAAAGCATTTGTTAGAGAAGTCTGGAGCAACTGGGTACTAGAAAGAAGATCTCAAAAGAATTCTAGCTTCTTGTGCATGGGACCAAAACCTTCAGTAAGCACACAGCCCTGCTCCACTATTATTGAAACACAGTGGGCTAGGAAATATGAATGTAGCTTTGGAGAAATGGAGTAGGTGTTTCACAAAGGACTTGGCCCTTTGCTGCTCCTCAGAAATAGTACTTGGAGGTATGAGTTAGCCTATGACAAGTTTTCAGGGAATCCATGCGATTCATTGCCTCTTGATCGATTACATATGACAAAGGTAAAGAATACAATAAACTGCTCCACCATGAACCCCTGCCCACAGAATCCTGCCTGGCAGATAATACTATAGGAGTAATTGTTTTCATTTGGAATGCAGTGTCTTGCGCACATCTAAAACAGAGAACAAAGGTGGTGAAACTGCAACCTGCAATTTCCTTGTAGTGAGGCAGCTTGCATTTCTTGGAGTCCAAATTTCACAAATAACCTGTAAACACATTGGAGAACACTGTTCCCCAGTCATGCTGTGCTGACTTCCTAGAAGCTCTTCAGGATTTCTAGGCTGTGTAGATCATGCTGCTTTGGAGATGTGCGTTGTAACAGAAGACTTGTCCTCTTTAAGCACCCCCTGAGTGTCCAGCCCTGCTCAGTAAAACAGAGGGGCTGGCAATCAGCCAAAGGACCCGATTCACACCTGACAGATTGCAGAAGCCTCCCGGCATTAGGTGATCCTCACCTTTCAAGAAGTGTTGTCTCAAGAAGTTTTTGGTACAGAGTATTTCCTGAGGGGGTGGTAGTGATTTCCACAAGGCATGTGCAGAAATATTGCAACTTAATTCACAGAAAGACAGACGTTTTGCTTGACAGGGAAAAGGGGTTGCTACTAAAAGTAGTGTCTGGTCCCATTCTTTTGTATGCTAGCAAGGGGAGGTGGGGGAAGTCTGATCCTTAATTTTTTCTCAAGAGCAGCTCTAGTACTTTCCTAGCTGACAGGAAGCAAGACCAGGTTGTCTGTATCAGTCTTTGTATTCACCTAAATTGAGACACAGCAAAGAAAGCCTCTTCCTACAAAGAAGGGTGAAAATAACATGGGTGTATTTTCAGTGTCCAGGTACACAGCCATTTTGGGCTGGAATGGATACATTTATGCAAGCGTACTTTCTCATGCATCCCATGCTTGGAAACACCTGCCAGACTAGTTTGTATCCGAACGAAACTTGCAAATACTGATTTTTGCTGCCAGGATCACAGGTAAGTTCACATTACTAATCACGGAGGTATGTGTCAAGAGACAGAGAGTAAATTCCTAGAAACCCTTGTTTCCCAGACTTGCACTGGGGAGGTCACAAAGCCACCATTGTATAAAAGACGAACTTTTAGTTTCTCTTCTAGTGACCTCAGTCACTGAATAAAATCACTAATAAAAAGAAAAAAGAAAAATCAATTCTCTGGAAAGGGAAAGCTTCGTTATCAGAGGAGGACTTTGGACTTCACTCCTTCATGCCCTAGGCCCAGCTGCAGCCCCAGCTGCCACATCCCACCCATGAAAAACCCCAGTGGGTTTTGCAAGAAGCCTCAGGATTGTGGAGAGCCCACCTAAGGGCAGGAGGGTGGGTAGCAGCCACCTGCACCTGTGCGGTGGCCACCAGCATGGCAAGGTGAGGTATGAGGATGGGGAGAGAAGGCGGTACATGGAGGCGGGGGGAAGCTCCCCACACGGAAACCCCCAAGCCAGGCATCAGTGCCCACCTCTCTCCCGCTGGCGCCATCCCCAGAGCAGCCACAGGCAGAGACAGCAGTGCCCTGGCAGCCAGGAGGGACAACCGTGTACTGGGGGGCATCAGGCACAGCATCGCCAGCTGGGCAAGGGAGGGGATTGTCCCGCTCTGCTCTGCACTGGGGCAGCCTCACCTCGAGCCCTGTGTGCAGTGTTGGGAGCCTCAATATAAAAAAGACATTGAGCTATTAGAGAGAGACCAAAGGAGGGCAACAAAGATGGTGAAGGGTCTGGAGGAGAAGCCGTATGAGGAACGGCTGAAGTCACTCCGCACTGCAGCAGACTGGGGGGAAACCTCATTGTGGTCTTCAACATCGCCATGAAAGGAAGCAGAGCAGACACTGCTCTCTTCTCTGTGGTGACCAGTGATAGGACCTGAGGGGATGAAGAGAGGTTTAGACTGGGTATCAGGAAAAGGTTCTTCACCCAGAGGGTGGTCGGGCACTGAACCGGCTTCCCAGAAAAGTCACAACACCAAGTCTGGCAGAGTTCAAGAAGCGTTTGGATAATGTTCTCAGGCAGAGAATGAAATTTTTGGGAAACTGAAATTTTTGTCTGTGCAGGGATAGTTGGACTCGATGATGCTTGGGGGACCCTCCCAAACCAGGACACTCTGTGATTCTGAGACGAGCGGCTGAGGAGGCCCCTGGAGACGAACGTCAGCGCAGCCCCACCCAGCCCGGCCACGGAAGCAGCCGCCCCGCGCCCGCTGCGCCGCCAAGCCCTCGCCCGGCTCCATCCCCGCGCCTGCGCGGCCCCGYAGCAGCGCCTGCGCGCTGGGGCGCGGGGCGGGCGCCGCCGCTTTCGGAGCGTTTGCAGGCGCGGGGTAGTTGCTGCGCGGGCGGCGGCGGCACCGGCACCACCACCAGCACCACCGAGTTCTCGCCTCCGCGGGCACCGGGCGCTGCCGGCTCCCCTCGCAGGGCGCGCCGAGGCAGCTCCGAGCCGCCCGGGAAGGGGCCGGCAGGTAGGCAGGTGGGTGGGTAGGTAGGTACGTACGTACGTAGGTAGGAAGGTAGGGGAGAGTCGGCTGAGTCCCGCTGCCTTCTCATCGTCATGGCCGGCTCGGAGCAGTTGGAGGACGGGGAAGCGCCGCTGCCCATCGAGGATTCGGAGCTGGCGCTGGCCGGAATCAACATGCTGCTGAACAACGGCTTCCGCGAGTCCGACCAGCTCTTCAAGAAATACAGGTCAGTCCCGGCTGCCCCTCCGCAGGCCGCTCCCCGGGCCCCTTACCCCGGGGCGGCCCCGGGCGGGCAGGAGGTGAGCGGGCGGCGGGGCCGAGGGGCGCGCAGGGAGTCCCGGCGCGGGCAGCCTCGCCCTGCCTGGCCCCTCGGAGCGGGGAGGGTCGGTGCTGCCGGTCGCTGCCTCGGTCAGCGCTCTCGTGGGGAAGGGGCACGCGGGTGTCACAAGAATCACAGAATGCGTCGGGTTGGAAGGGGGCACAGTGGGTCGTATGGTCCAGCCTCCCTGCTCAAGCAGGGTCATCCAAGAGCACATGGCACAGGATTGTGCCCAGACCGTTCTTGAATATCTCCAATGAGGGAGACTCCACTTCCTCTCTGAGCAATCTGTGCAGTGCATATGACCCACACAGTAAAGAAGTTCTTCCTCCTGTTCAGGTGGAAGTTCCTGTGCAGCAGTTTCTGCCCATTGCTTGTCCCATTGCTTGGCACTACCGAGGAGAGCCTGGCTCTATCCTCTTGTCAGCCTCCCTTCAGATATTTATATACATTTATGAGGTCTCCTGTCAGTTGTTTCTTCTTGAGGCTGAACAGGCCCAACTCTCAGTGTTTCCTCATAAGAGAGATGCTCCAGTCATCCTCGTGTCCCTCTGTTGGACTGACTTCAGGAGCTCCATGTCTCCTTTGTACTCAGAAGCTTGGAACTGGACACAGCACTTCAGATGTGACCTCACCAGGGCTGAGCAGAGGGGCAGGACCACCTCCCTCAACCTGTGGCATTGCTCTCCCTAATGCATCCCAGGATTTTGCTGGCCTTCTTGGCTACAAGGGCTCGGGGGCGGCGTGTGGTGTGCTGTGGTGGGGGTTGTCTGGCGCCCTGTTAGAGGGGTGGAGAAGGGCTGGGCAGGGGTCCCTCGGCAGCATTGGCTGCGTTTCACTGTCGTGTGTGTGTGTGAACACGTGTGCCTGGAGATGTGTCCTAGGGGATTTTCGCTCCGGTGCTGCTGTGTGGTCTCATGCGGTTTTCAGTCTACAAAACGGGTAGCAACACAAGGTCCATGAGTGCTGCTGTGATTATCTTTGGGCTGTAAGATTATGCTCATAATCCCTACATACATCATGTCTAGGTTTCTGTGTTAAGTAGGCATCTGGTAGGAATGGCATGAGTGCAGCTGTGGAAGTCAGGCTTAAAGAAAAGGTTGCCTCTACCTGTCTTTGCTTTTTTCTTAGGACAAATGTCTTCCACCCAAGTTTGAGCTGCTGTAATTGCGCATACATTCTAAATAATTAATATGCACTATATTGCTGTTGTCTGTATGATTAAAAAAGACTTTGGTTGACTTAAAATAGAACTGCATAGAGATGGTGTACTTATGTACTTAAATCTTGTTTACAGAAAGGATGGTTGGAAGTAGAGTGCAGAGAGTAAGGCAAATTAAGAACATTTCCCTTAATAATAACAACAATGGAATAACAACTTTATTGTGTACCTGCAACAGTCTAATCTTAAACATGTCATTTTGTCTCTAGTATATACTGCTATGTACACAAAGTACCGTTGTGTAGAACTAACTGGAATATTGCAGGTGACAAGCAAGGTCCAGTTCTGCATTCCTCACACGCATAAGCTCCAAGATCAGAAATCCAACTGTTAACCCAGCACTGCCAAGACCACCACTAAACCGTGTCCCTAAGGGCCACGTCTATATCATGTGAAGTTGCACCCTATGAGTTACTTCTTGAGTATTCCTTTCTGTTGAAGTTGTCAATTGTTCCGTGTATCTAAGAAACCTGTTGGGTTTGGTTGCTTGTTTTTGTGTTGTGTAATTTTTTTAATGTGCCAGTTAAGGAACACTCGATGAGGTTTCCTCTCCTCCACTTTTGCTAGTGCTGTGCCATTGCTTTGTCTCAGTAGTGTGAATCTGGAAGTAGTCTAGGAATTCTAAATATGTGATGCTTCTTACATGTGAAAGTAGTGCTGGAGAGTAAAATTGTTAAGATTCCGTTCTCAAAATGCAGTTTAATCCTCCCTTGAAAGGGTGAATAATGATTTTTTTCTTCAAACTGTTCTCTTGGTTATCTAGAAGGTTTTATTACTAAAGATACAATTGACAAGTTTCTGCATTTAATGTTTTTTCCAGGTGTGGGCTTTTTCTTTGTTTGATTTTATCAAGTGCCTCTGAGTTCAGTGTACTTTTTGATCCTGGCTTTTAAACACCACCTGCAAGGAGTAAATAGGAAACCCTTGATAAGATTAATAGTTTATGGTTCATAAATTGATAATTGCTGACTCAGGGCTGGACATTTTCACAATCATTTAAAAACTTTGTCCTTCATCCGAAAATTTGTAGCAGCCTTCCTCTTGCTGTGAACTAACAGACCCTTATTCAATTGCAGATTAACTGTATGTTGAAAAATTCAATTTGATATGGGAGAGAAGATACAGCAAAGTATGCTCAACTTCCTATAAACCTGAATTTTGGAGACATGTGCAGTGAGGTCCGCTTGTTTTTCCCAACAGTTTTTGTTTCTATGCTTGTCTTGAATGTGTTCTTTCTGCAAGGACTTAAGTAATGCTATTATATGTTTCTTTGCATGCAGTCTTCCAAGCACACAGTCTTTTGTAGGTGTGTGCTTGGAATTATGAAATAGAATCCATCCTAAATGGGCTGGTAAGCCAAATGAGGAGGTTTTAGGAGCTCTCCATGGTATAATATAGTATAGATATTTGCAATTTGTGGTACTAGAGGTCAAAGATATCTGATGGAATGCAGCTTTTTAAACTTGATATGAATGTGTGTTGTCTATATTTCAAGTGACCTTTCTTATAGAAAGTGTTAATTCTAAACTCCTGCCCATGCAGGTAGTTTAGCTCTGTTTCGGAAGCTTAACAGTTACCAATGAATTCTAGAAGTGAAGAATGGAGATACTAATTCAGCAATACTTCATTTTCAGTAGCCACATCACTTAAACTACTTAAAACCATTTCTTAGAAACTACTGGTTTTGATTCTGCTTTTTGTTACTTCAATTTTTAGTTCATTTGCCACCTAAAAGATCTTGTGAAAAATTCAAATCAATGATTCTATCTTTATTGGACAGTAGGCAACCTTGTCTCCAAAACAGGCAGGATGTGTTTTTCTTTGTTCTTCTGCATTTTTGCATCTTCCAGAAAGCTGAGTGCTGACCCTAAAATCAGTTGTATTTGAAAGCTGGTCATAATGCAGTCCTTGAGGAAACCAGGGTAGGAATTGCAGCTGTGTTTTGTATGTATATCTACACCAGTAAAGTCTTGCTTATGGAGACTGGTGGTACTTCGAAGTTATGGGCCACAGAACCATTATTTCTGTGTTGGGCATGGGAGAGTGGTAGTTTGTCTACCAGGGGTTAGAGCTCATACATATCTATAGAGAATCTGAAGAAGTCATGTGAATATTCAGTTGTGTCTCAGATACAACAGGTAGTTGGAACTTCATGGACTATCACAGTAAAGCACTTAATGATTTGTCAGGTGTAGTTTGTGACTATTTTTGTTTTAAATTATACTTGAGGGAAGATATCAGGGTTTGAAAAATCATCTTCATGTAGCATCGATATCTGCATATGCTTTTTCGTGAGTTTATTTTTTTTAACAAGTCCAGATCCTCTACTTGCTAGTGGTGATGATATTCTGAACATGGATCAAATACCAGTGGATGTAATATTTTCATAAATCTGTACTGGACAGCCCCACTGTCTTTAATGCTTGTAGCCATGGTCGGGTCTCCTCAGTGCTATCTCATATTTGAAACTGTCAGATATCAATCTTTCTATTCAGCTTGGACAATGCTGACACCGTCCTAGTACTCATCAATTTAAACTTTGAGTACCTGTGGAAGCTGCGAGAGATGTGGAGGTTAACTAAGGACATAGGCATTGGAGATGGAGCCCTCAGGCAACAGGATGGTATTGTTTGGTGAACCACCCTGACACTAGCAGGAAAGCTGGAATTGGAGTGTTCTTTTTCCCCTTGTAGCTTTGTGGATTTCTAAGCATTTAAGAAGGAAACTGTCAAAAGAACTACTTTTTTTTGCTGATTGTTCACTTCTTGAGAGTATTTGCAATTCAAAAATGATTTAAAAACTTCCTCCTGCTAAGAGGATAGAAGACTGTTAAATAAAATCAGGATTTCTCAGCTGAGTGTTGACTCACAACAGAAATTGTAGAATCACAGAATATCCTGAGTTAGAAGAGACCCATCAGGATCATCGAGTCCAGCTCCTGGCCCTGCATGGAACAACTCCAAGAATCACTCCATGTGTGCTGAGAGTATTGTCCAAATGCTTCTTGAACTCTGGCAGGTTTGATGCTGTGACCACTTCCTGGGGAGCTTGTTCCAGTGCTCAGTCACCCTCTGGGTGAAGACCTTTTTCCTATAGATAACCTAAACCTCCCCTGACACAACTTAAGGCCATTCCCTTGGATCCTGTCACTGGTCACCACAGAGAAGAGATCAGCGCCTGCCCCTCCTCTTCCCCTCACGAGGAAGTCGTTGACTGCAATGAGGTCTCCCCTCGTCTCCTCTACTCCAGGCTGGACAAGCCAAATTACCTCAGCCAGTCTCGTATGGCTTCTCCTCAAGGCCCTTCACCACCTTTGTGGCCCTCCTTTGGATGCTYTCTGATAACTTTGTGTCTTTCTTGCATTGTGGTGCCCAAAACTGGTCACAGCACTTGAGGTGAGGCCACCCCAGTACAGAGCAGACAATTGCATCCTTTGGCTGGGTGACAACTCTGTACCTGATGCACCCCAGGACTCATGGTTGTCCCTCCTGGCTGCCATGGCATAAATCATTAAATCAGGGTTATTACCTCGCAAGAAATCCAACAATCTTCTGTCTCCTACCATGGAAACATTTGGCTCTGCATGAATGACTCTGACAGCTGAGAAGGCTTGATAAAGTTTTCAACTTCCATCTGAATGGAAAGAGAAATGGTACAAAATGATAAGTAAAATGTATATAATAAGATCATATCCAAAGAAGAAAATGAAGATTATATAGAGGAAATGCGATTCTAAGACAAAATGTGTAAAGATTTAAAGAATGGGACCAGTGTAGAAAAACATGCTGTACAATCTGCTAGGGTAAAGCAGAACATGGAGAAGAATTGGAAACAGGAGCAAATGAGAAAGGAGCTTGGTATGGTTGCTTAAAAAAACTAAAAATAATTGAAGGTTGACATGTTACATTACGTCCATTAACAGTAATGGACCAGAAATTCCATTATGGATAGGTGTTTGAACCTCATATTACCAATTTCAAATGCTGTCTGTGGCTCAAAATACTTCTGACCCAAATGCAGGTTGAGACAAGGTGACAGTAAGCCAGCATTGATCAGTAGGTAGATGATGGCCCATGTATGGGTTGTCTAGTTGCTGCTGAAATTCTTGCTTATGTAGCTCAGCAGAGGAACCTTAAGAGGAAAAATTAAGTGATTTAGTAGATGCTTCAGTAGCTTCTCTAAAGATAAGGACAGCAGAGTGGGACTTGACGTCAGTCGGTTGGGTGAAGGGAGATAGCGTCTGGATTGGCAGCGTGAGAATAAATTGTGAGTGCCCTGCTAGCAACCCTGTGTGCTTTTGTCTGTGCAGCAGTAGGCAGAGGAGCAGCTGCTAGATGAATGTATAGAAAGAGGGATTATTTACCAGGGAAGTGATTTTTAGTAGCAATATTCTAAATGTGTACTTCAGTGAGGTAAAATTTCATTGCTCAAGGTTAGGCAGACTATGTTATAGTAATAGTGATGCACATAAAACCAGCATCACTTTCCAGCTATGTGGATAGATTAGAAATATTTTAAGCATTCTGCAGTTTAAATCTTCTGAGACCTGGATACATAGAGATGATCACATTGAGTGTGACTCTTAGTTTTGTGGCCTTCATGACAGAGAAAGGTGGTGTTGTCAAAATAAGTGGTCAAAAGGTAGAGGGAGCTTGAGAGATCTCTTTGTCATATGGAGCAGTATCTGATGACTAGAAGTCCAAGGGAAGATGACAGAAAGCTAAACTAAAATCTGGGTTTATAACTCAGAGGTTAGAAATCAGGTTCGGTGGAGATGGCAGAAGAGGTGTGATAGTAAGCAGATCTCATTTTAACACCAAGAAATTAACTCTGTCAAAGATGCAATTGCTATACTTTCTACTCCTGTAAGTGCACCCATTCTTTGATCTACTCTTTGTAGTAAAATATTTCAGGCTGTTGTGATAGGATAGATATGTTTTTGCTTGAATCTACTTCAGGAGCTCCAAGATGTTAAAGAAGTGTTATGATGTCAATTAAACTGTCATAGTTTGTCATGGAAAGTAATTTTGGTCAGGTTAGAAAAAAAATTTTGCTGAAGTCCCTAATTCTTATGGATTAAGAGTGTGTAATTGGAGAGTTAGTACAAATCAGCTGATACGTTGTAACTAGCTTGTCTCTCAATTCTGTAACTAGTTTTCAAAGTAAAGGTGCAATTGAAAGTGCTTCTCATAATCCCCAGTGTTTTGAAACTGTGCATCTAAAGTTCACAGCCTGAAGTTAGAGCAAAACAGTCCCCTGTTAATTTGCAGAAGGACAAAACAAATCGGGTAAAAACTGCATAGGACAGGGCCTCAGAAATATTTTTATCTTCCTGAAATTGTCTTTTGATTGTGTATTTCTACTGAAAATCGAAATGTATGCTAAGGGTTCATTTAACAAAACAAATTTGGGCTGATTATGAAATATAAACTAAACGTGGATCTGACATTTGCAGTTCTCAATGAGTCTTAATACTGTAATGCTTCCATGATACACACATTACCTTGGGTATTTCATATAGCAGTATTGGATGAGACGTGTGCTTATGTGAATCTGTCATGTTTGTAGTCTCACAAACAATTTTTAGAACATATTTTAGAATAATCTGTGATGGAATAATGGCCAAAGGATTTGTATGTTGTTGCAGTAAATTGCTTATCTTTCTATCTACATATTTTTCTGCTTGTTTTAAAATACTCAGTTGCTGCTTCTATATTTATCTACATGAATTATGCCGTTTTGCTTTACTCTCCCACTTTGGACAAAATTAATTTGTTTTGTTTCAATTTAAGCATCACTATCAGTATGATGACTGGAATTCTGAGTGGACTGTGGTTAAAGTAGCAATGCCTAGAAGAGCAGTGAGGAAATGTTGGCAAGTTAATTACATTACTCTGAATTTAAACCTGAGTCAGGCTATAGTAGCTTTAGAAGGTGATGTGAAGAAGTGAAATACTGTTTTGGAAATAGCTGTAGCAAAAAAAATTACTGAGAAGTAATTGATTTTTTGTTTTTATGTGCTTCAGTTCTGATTTATTTTTTATTGTGAAATTGGACTGTATTATCTCAGCATTATTAAACCAAGGCTTAAAACTCCTGAATGTTATCATCATGTGTGAAAATGGGGCATGGCAAACACCTTTTTTCTGAAAGTGAATAATATCTTAAGGATATGCTATGAAATGAGGCAAATCAGTTAGGGTTTATTGGGAGAAGCAACGTCTTGTGTAATGCTGCTTTATGTACCTGGAAAGTTCTACTTCAGTGCTCATAAGTTTTTGACTTTAGTTACACATGCCAACTTTATTGATATTTAGGACCTTTTACTGTGGTAGCTTGCAGTAATGGTGTTAATAGCACAGGTTCTTATAAAAAAGATATCTTCCAAGTCCTAGTTTCCTAGGTGAGGTGCAAGCTGTGTTTTACAAAATATGTCCGGAGAGTGATTTTTTTTTTTTCATTTCATCTTTCAGCTAATTAAAAGTCTTGAGATTTTTCTTAATGGAGATTATTGCTTTCAAAGTCATGAGGACAACTTGGGTAGTGCAGTGTGTTAATTTGTATTTGGTTCCATAGCTCCCGTCAGCAGTGATGTGGCCATTGGTTTGCTGTGACTATCTTCTCAAGTGCTGCCTCATTTTTTTGTTTCTTAACAACTTTWTGGAGTATGTCTGAAAGGATGAAAAATCATGTCTGAAGCTGAAGGTCACAAGGAGGTTGAGCCATTTTTGTGGAATTGTATTTTCTCAGAAGCCTACTGTCATTATTAGTCACACTTTAGTTTTAGCAGGACAGTACTGTGCCATTGCAAACTTTTTTCATGGCTCTCAAGGAAAAGCCCTAAGCTGCTGAAGAATTTATCAGTCAGCATAATATTAAAAAAGACTGAACACAGAACATGATTGTTATTTAAAATGTATTTTAAACACTGAAGTTACCTTACTAAATGATCTTCCATAAAGCTGCAATTATAGTCTCTACCCAGGGACTGTGTAGGAATGTGCTAGAAGTGTTCCTTATTTTCTTTAGTGATGACACAAACTCTGTGTGGGGAACTCCTACAGTAAAGTTTTCATGTTTTGATTGCCAAACTCCATGATCTCAACCGAAGCATCTCCCAGACATAATATAATATTATGCATCGTGTTTTCTTGCTTCAGGGTCCTTTTRTGCTACAGCCCATATGTGCTGTAATGGCAATGCTTTTTATAGATTGAGTGACTGAAAGTTAAAAAGAACTGCTCTGTGACATTTGCCTCGTGAATTACAGCTACTGATAATTTCAGAATAGAGTGATGTAACTCTTGATTATTTTGTTGTTTTTTTCATCTTTGATCATGGGGAATGAATTGGGAACGAAAGTAGCAGTGAGTGGCAAGAGTGCAAGTGTAGAAGCAGTTTTCAAAGATCAGTTGAAGAGATAAATATGTATTTGGGGAAAAAGTTGTATTCAGACAAATATACATTAAAATACTTGGGCAAATTTTCATTGCTTGCAGTGCTTCAGTATATTTTGTAGTCTTTTGATGCAACGGTGCTAGATGGTAAAGAATGCCGTGTCCTTCCCAAAAGCGTCCCTCTGAGGAGCCTGTCCCTCTGAGGAGCTGTTCGGGCTGCTTTTAACACACTCACAGACACCCTAACACACCCAGGCAGATTGGTGCCTGCAGTCACTCACACACACACACAGGATAGCTCACTGATGCAGCCGGAGACAAAGAGTCAGGAGGGACTCACCTAAGGTAGAAGGTTTATCGTATGTAGGGGATCCAGGGAAGAAGAGCACAGACAAGGGAGGGTCCAGGGTTATA
The DNA here is from genome assembly GCA_018881555.1 of Amblyornis subalaris. Classification (NCBI taxonomy): domain Eukaryota; kingdom Metazoa; phylum Chordata; class Aves; order Passeriformes; family Ptilonorhynchidae; genus Amblyornis; species Amblyornis subalaris. The sequence continues at coordinate 11,981,533 of JACAXG010000001.1, read as the reverse complement.
TAATCCAGGAGACAGGGGCGGAGGGAACACCAAGGGCCAATCAGGTGAGGGCCGGGGGGCGGAGAGAAGGTGGGGCTACATAACAACAACCAATGAGGGTAGGCGAGGGGAGGAGCAGGAGAACAGGGCCAGTGGGGCGTCGAGTAAGGGAGAACTTTCTAGAACAGAACCTTATAAGGGAACAAAGAGTGACAGGCCTACAGGCCAACCAAGTAGGATAAATCAATGTACTATAGCTAGGCCTGATGGGAGAGACTTTCCTCCTCACCATAATCCAGGGGGAGACTTTAGACCTCGGAGCCTTCCCACCAGCAGTCTCCTATTGCACTCAGGCCCTCCGGCCGCACTGGCTCCTTGGTTACTCCCGTGGCTGGCCCAACCTCCGCAGCATCCCGTGTTGCAGGCTCAGCCACCACAACAGTCTTTAAAGACCAGTTGGCTTTCAACTGTAACTAGCTATGTCTCATTTTTCAACCTTATTTTAACATTTTTTAACTACGCAGAACTGCTTTCTCTGTGTGTATGTAGGTCTGAGGAAATGCAAAAATGAAGCATTTGGTTTATTTCTTAGCTTTCTTGAAAGTATGGTGTAAATGCAACTTCATACTTAAGGACATAAACATAAAAATGATCTGCGTGATGCTGTGCTGATCTGTTCTGCAGTTTTAGGTCAGTTGAGTGTTGATAATGCAGGTGTGACCTTGAAATGTGTGGTGAAGGTTGTCCTTTGGAGTACCGTGCAAAGACTGGCTGCTGAATGGTCCCACACGCCTCCTGAGTTGAAAAAGGGATTATGAGGGAGCCACGTGCCCTCTGCAGCAGGAGTTTGTGCTGGAAGTGGCAGCCGCAGCAAGTGCAGTTCGTGTTGCTGATTGCTGCTGCCTTGTGTAACACAGCTGCTGGGAGAGCACAGTCCAGGTACTGACTACCAGAGACATTTACTGGCAGCTGGTCTTTGTTGGCCTGCTGACAAAGTGGGAAGTAACCAACCTGTTTTAATTTGGGAAAAATAATGAAAAAATGTGACAAGTTGTATTGATGTTATATTTATGTGTATGTCCAGAATTGAGCAATGTATATAAAAAGGGAAGGTTTTTCCTGTTACAACATGCTTTGTTTCTCTTCCCTGTTTTTCCTTCTTATTATTCTTGTTCATGGCCTTGCTTTTAGATATTTATGCTAAGTCAAAAAGTGAGAAAAGGGTGTGTGTGTGTGAAACTTTGCTGACTGCTGCTTTTTTTAAAAAAAAAACCCAGCCAAACTCTTGTATTTTATAGTATGGGTTCACTACTGGAAATTCGTGTTTTAGTAATATACTTCTTTCTCCATGTTTTTCAAGTGCCTGTGCTTTTTTAAGACTGCCTTAATGTAATGCTTGTAGAATAAAGTTGGAAACAAATTAAGTACTTTACTGTAGAAATATATGTTTTTCTATGTGTTTCTATATAACCCAGCAGCCCACCACTGAACAGTGAATGAATTGTACCACTGAGATCCTGACATTTTTATTTTTTATTTTTCAAAGTACCTTCTATGCGATATTACTATAGCCTTCTCATGGTCTGTGTGCTACCATAGTCCTGAAGCTTGAAACCTGTGTGATGTATTACCAAGGGTTTGGTTGCCTGCATTTTTTGATCTAGCTATGATTTCATGCTGTGGGAATAGCCCTGCTTTCAGAATAGATGAAGCATCTTAAAGCTATTCCACATAGTGTACTAAGATATGGATTCTGAGCTTGAAAATCGTAAGTCTTGTAAGAACCTTGTATTACAACAACTTCGTTATGCCGTAGACGCATTTTTTTATGGATAGATTAACTTAAATTCATAGAAATATGTGGAAATGGGAATCTCCTAATAGAACCAGTTAATGTTTGTCTGTCGGAACAAAATCATGGTGATGGATCACAAGAGAAGAGTAGAACTTGCAGATATTTAATTTTCTGTAACTTTTATTTTGACCTGCATTGAATGTATTTTCTTGGCAGTGGTTTCTCTTAAAATATCTGTAGCTTAATACTTGAAAAATTATTGTTTTTATTCAATCTAGTAAAAGATATGAAGCTTTTGGTTTTCTGTTTCCATTATGTCGTGCAGATATCTTTGTAACTTGATACAAAAAACCCACCGAGATTTATTTAAAAACATAAAAGCTAAACCCAAGAAATTCACTATGGATCTTTATTACAGGAAATATGTACAAATATAGTAACTATTTTTTGTTTTCTCTACAGAAACCATAGCCCATTAATGAGTTTTGGAGCCAGTTTTGTCAGTTTTTTGGTAAGTAGATAAGAGCAGAGTATACGTCTGTTGTGATTCATGTTTGTATGTACATGTGTGTGTTCACAATGGTGGATACTTTAAATTTGGTTCTTTTTATGAGACTAATTTTTTTCAAATTTTTAGATTAAGCATAGCTAGAGAACAAGGCATTATACTATGTAAAGCTTGTTTACTCATGTGGTTTAAATAGAAAGTAAAGGTTCTGTGATTCAGCTTCTTAAACGTATGAAATATTTATGTGTTCCATTAACAGCGCCATAATAAAACATTCTCTTAAGTGAGCAGTGGAGTTATTTATTTATCTATTAATTTATTTGATTAAAATAAAACTCATAAATGCCTGTTTTTCTGGTAACTTTTGCTACTGAAGATTTCTTCATCCATACTGCTGGTTGAGAGTTGTTAATTCAATCCGTTCACATTGCTTCCATTTTGGATAGATGAGAACTGAGAATATTGATTGACTGAAAAAGTCAAAATGAGCAAGTTAGGTCTGTTAAATGCTTTTTTTTAAAAATGTATTAGAAATGATAATGCCATGTATAAAAACTGAGCAGGTGTATTAGAAAATGTTTGGGTCGTACTGTCCTTGTTCTGACTTTGCTGCTTAATCTTAGATCTCACCAGAAATTATGTGTGGTAATACTCTTCTTAAAGACAGAATTTATTATAACATGTCAGAAATACATGATTTGTGAATAAAAGAAATCTGAATTCTCTCTGGTAATACATTGGTTAGGAAACCTCCTGGAGCATATGTTTCCTTTTAAGTCAGTGGAGGAAAGGAAAGAGAATCTCTCAGGCTTGCTTCTCTGAATTGATGTGCTGAACCAGTGTATTATCACAGTGCAGCATCAGAGGATCTTGGAAGTATCTTGCTTAGCTGCTGTTCTAAATATAGCACCAGCACTTGGTGTGCCTGTGTCATTCAGAGCTTTTGTTTAGTCAACTCCAAGGAAAGAAGTTACTTGTCCTGAATTTTTTTTTCGGTTGGTTTAGCAGTTGTTGGAGTCAGATGTGGTTTCTTTTTCTTCTTACCTAAGTAGAGACTGTGGTTATTATTTTCAAAAATTTAATAGCTGTTTGTTGTTACTGACTTCGGAGGTCTATATGAATGAATTACATAAAAGCAGATACCTGCACAGATGCAAATCATGCCTTTCATAACAGTAATTGAATTTATAGGAATTTCTCTTCTGCTTCAAGTAATGTGACAGTGCATTCAGTTTGACTGTATATGAAGCTCTAAGATGGAGGTTAGGACTTGGTGTGTTCTGAGTTGAGTTGTCTTGAAATTTTGGTAAGGTACTCAAGTCTCTAGTTTGGTGTTTCTGTATTAGAAATATTTTTATTGATATGGGTGTATTAATACTTTTGTTTGAAAAAGCTTTGTCAAGTTATAAAAACTTTTACTATCCCATAGCTGTTGTAGAAATAAAAGTATTTGTGATTTTTTTATCGTTCAAATGTGCTTGGTTTTTGATAGAATGCCATGATGACATTTGAAGAAGAGAAAATGCAATTGGCATGTGATGACTTAAAGGCTACGGAGAAACTTTGTGAAAGTGAGGAAGCTGGAGTTATAGAAACAATCAAGAATAAAATTAAGAAGAATGTAAGTACGTAATTTGTATATTGAATAAATTTTTCTGGAAACTTCCTTTCTGTCCTCTTTGCATTTTGAATAGATGATTTTTGGTATGTCAAGATCAGTTGAGATTAATAATAAATTTGTAAATTAGGTCAAACATTTTGCTAGGACTTCCTAATTGTTCTAAAATACTCAGTCTCAGGTAATTTCTCTTCTAAAGCATCAGGTTGTGTTGATGTTAGTAATTGTTTTCTTAACATGTAAAATTTGTGACTTAAAATTATTTCAGGAAGCTTGTAGCCTGTCTAATTCAGGCTAACTTTAATTCATCCATGCTCTAGTAGTGTTCAAAACTAGTGACGTTGAGGCTGCAGATTGCTGTGAGCCAGGCATATTCCTAGGGAATTTTCCTTCCTTTTTTAGATTTTTCATTCTACATAATAAAGGAAGAATAAAGCATGCAGATTCAGCACATGTTAAAGTAGTAGTATAGAAGCATCCAGTGAGCAGCCTGCCTAGAGTGACACAGCAGAACCACAGCAGGAAAAGAAGCCGTTTCTCTTCAGTGTTTAGTTTACTTGGTGTAAAGTATTGAACCTGTCGTACTTAACTCTCTGCTCTTAAGGGGTTCTGTATTTTCCCTGCCACTTGTCATGCACCTTTTTTTGTGTTTTTCCTATGTAACATCTTTTAATTACATGTCTTATGCATTTAGTAATAATTCAATAAAATATAAATCTGTTCTGACTATGTGTAGAACCTTGGTGGTATATATGTAAAATTTCTTTATTAAGTAGGATTTTGCTTGATGATCTGTCAAAAGAAATTCTAGTGTAGTTTTGAACTTCAAAATGCTGAGTTAATTTAGTAACAATACTACTACTTGCAGCTAATTTTGGATTTTTTAAATGTCTCAGACAAGTATTGTGTATTGTCTTTGTTAATATTTTTCTGTTCTCTGTGTTTGTATATTCCACACAGGTTGATGGACGAAAATCTCCTCTATCCATGATAGATCGTCTACAAAGACAAATAATTGTAGCAGACTGTCAGGTCTACTTGGCTGTGCTCTCATTTGTAAAACAAGAGTTATCAGGTGTGATGTGGCTTTCATGTTTAGATATATTTTTGCATGATGTGTTTTTAATCTTTTAAAGCTTGATTATAAAATTGCAATATGACTATCAGTAAAAATGATTGTTTTGTAAGAAGGAGCACAGTTCCATTTGAAACATTCCAAGATTGGTACACTTAAAGGTATTCCACCTTTGCGTAGGAAGTAGTGAAAAGTAAGATGAAGTGGATTGCTACAAATTAGGGCTTTTTTGCTTTTTTCATGCCAATAATCCTATTCAACTGATTCTCCTTAGATAAGTTTGCACGTATTCATAGAGACATTGGAGGAGTTGCTGCAAGATGGGTGGCATCTACGTGCTTTGTGGCCTGCGAGATAAAAGAGGCTAAGTCCAGGCTACTGGGAGAAATCCTAATGTTCCATATGTATTCTGTTCATGACAATAAAGGGAGGTGACAAACTGCCAGTGAAAGCAATTTTAAATGAGTGTGTTGAATGTGGAACTGCTGAATCAGTTCTTATTCTCTGGTCAACAGTGTGTCCTTGCATGCCAAAGAGGGTAATCCTGTTGTGTTGAATACAAACACCTCCTTTAGACTGCAGAGCTATTTCTGATGTTTTCATGCTTTCCTGCATCTCTTGCACAATCTTAAAACATGCCTTTATCCATAAGTTTATAGAAAAAGTGGTCAAGGTCATACAGAAAATGTGAATGTATTCTCAGGTTCTCACCAAATCAATGAAGACTAAGATGGCAGACAGACCAGACTGTCAGTGAAAACCTCGCTGATCAGCTGAAAGGAATTGGGGAAATAACATTAAGATTATTTAAAATTATACTTAAGATTCTCAGTCAAGGATGTAATGCTTTCTGTGATGTGCAGGCTAGTTTTATTCCAAGCTGTGGCATCAAGAATATGGTTTGGTTCTACCTAGCAGAAATTCAGGGGATATTTCTGTCTACTTTGTGTAGTGCTGCAGAAAGGTTTTCTTTCTATTTTTGATGCAGTTCTGGGATTTTGTTTGGTGGTTGTGTTTTTTCCCTCCCTCTTGAAGCTTTTTTCCCTTATTTCAGTATGTATTCTACTGCTGCATTACTGGGTTGGATGCTGTAACTGAAGGTGGTGTCTGTTCCCTTTCTCTCTTGTCTGCAGCTCAGAGAACTGAAGTGGGTAGCAGAGAATTGCAGAACATGCAGATATATTTGGGTTATTCTACTGAGTAAAAAATGTACCTGAAATCTTTAGTTAAAATTCCAAGCAGCTAAATTCTATCTCTGTGACTGTTAGTTACTGACATTGCTGAGCTGTTGGATCCATTCTGTTGGATTTTAAAGTATATTATCTTTCTGTTTATGTATATACATCTTCTGTTTTTATCATGTTTCTATACAGAAATAGTAGCCAAATTATCATTGAAATGAGTCTAATTTCACCCCAAAAAGCGCAAGGAGACAAATACTTCTGATCAGTGGATGGGTGAAAAATTTCTTGTGTTTTTCTTCCTGAAACTGTGTTTTTCTTCCTGAAACAGCTTCCTTGACAAGAAGCATATGATGACACGCAAGTTGGCTTCTCATATGCTTAACACATTTTATATTTTCTTTTCCACCCCCGTGGATGTATTAGAAATAGTTTCATCATATAGTTGGTGACAGAGCAAATTACGTTAACTTCTTATGACAGTATTGAACTACCTTTTCTTGATATTTACCACTGCTGTCACGGGTCTGATGACTTTCATGTTGGGAAATCAACTCAGTGATTTGGCTTGATTCAATTGTTATGTTTAAAAAGTCAGAAATTCATTGTTTTAGTTTGTTAGATTGTTTCATGTTGGTATATAAATAGCATACCAGTCAGGGTTACACTGTTTAATGAACTGTTAATGACAGCACACCAGTGGAAGTAAAGTGTAAAACTGTACTCTTTTTTCCCCCATATTGCATCTTTTCCATTTCATGCTTGAATTGGAACACAGTGGTTAGTCACAGGCAGAAACACTCTCTGTAGGATAAGTAAAATGTGGGGTTTTCTTATTACCTGTGTGCTGCATTGCTGTGCATAGTTGTATGAGCACTCATCTTGTGTTGAGCCACATAACTTTTAAATTACTCTGCAGCCAAAAAGTGACCTAATTGCTTAAAATTGGAGTAATGTTAGTCTTGTAATGCATCATGGCAGGGGGTTCCATTTTTTATTTTAATGCTTCAATATGCATCTCAAGGTAGAGGATTAATTGGTTTTTTTTAATACTTCCAAGTTCATGTTGACAGAACCCATCTGTCATAACTGAGAATACAAATTTTAGAGTCTTTCTTGGTAGAGTTTTAAAAGACTGTCAAACTAGCTTTATCCCTTCTCATATAACAAGAATCCAAAAAGAGGTAGTCTAGTCTGTGATGTTACTTTCTCTGGAAATGTTGGGGTTTTTTTTTTGTGATTTGAAAGGGTTTTTGTCAAAGGCATCAAAGGCTTTTAAAGAGTTATTTGCTATTAATAGCATCTTGCTTTTCTTCGACACACCCCACCTGTTATGATCTAATTCTGGCATTAGTTATAACACTGATCCCTGCACATTTGGCTATATTTGTTTAGAACACTGCTGCTATAACCATGTTTTTATTTTATTTTTAGTTAGTCTTTGTCACTGCAGTTTCTAACTCTCAGGGCTCTATCACAGACAAAATGCTGGTGTCTGTTTTTACAGTTAATGTGTGCAAGGATATTCTCTGTTTGTTTCGTGTTTAACACTTACCATTATTCAAGGATGTGCTTATAACCAAGATGATTGCTATGTACATAGGCAAGTTGAACAATCTTCATCTTTTGATGTCAAGCCTTTCTTTACCCTCTTATAAAGATCATAGACCAAGAATGCCATCATTCTCAACTGAGAAATGCTCAAGACCAGTTTTTTAGGTAAATTCAGGTACACATACTAAATTTGAAATTGAGGAAGTTAGCCAACTGAAAAATACATCAAAATGTAAATTTTTTGTGTGGGTTTTTTTTTTCCTCTTTTTTTTTCTTAATTGTAAGGCACCGTTTTCATGTGAAAGGCGGGGAAATGATGATGAAAATCTTACTGCTTAACCCAAAGGAAAGGCTTTTCTTCCTATTTTCCCATGAACTGTCTTTTAACATAATTTGGGCTTATGAGAAGAGGTGTAATATCTTTTTGAGTTTTGCTTCTCTCTGTTTGCTAGGCAGCTGTTTCATCTGCACTCTATAGTGGAGCAAAATCCAGCGTTAAGTTCTTTGATTCTCCTCTTTCTGACAGCTGTACTCTCCATCACTGACTGGAAGTGCCTTTGTGTTATGTGCTGTTGTAAGGGCTGTGGTTGTAAACACTGAAGTTTGTAGTGCCCAGTATACAAGACCTCTCTGAGGGAACAGTGGCTGTTACAAAACCCTTTATACAATAAGTTAATGCATCTTGGGGTTTGTGAAATAGCATTTACTACTTAGGATGTTCCACTTCTGAAATATGTCCTTGAATTATTTCTTTTTCTTTGATTTTTAGCATACATAAAAGGTGGGTGGATACTCCGAAAAGCCTGGAAAATTTACAATAAGTGCTATACGGACATTAATACGCTTCAGGAAATATATCAGAAGAAAACAACTCAGGAATCCTTGACTTCTGATGCTGCAAATGATAATCATATTGCTGCAGAAGGTGTAACGGAGGATTCGCTAAACAGACTGAAAGGTGCTGTTAGCTTTGGATATGGACTTTTTCATCTTTGCATATCCATGGTGCCCCCAAACCTGCTCAAAATCATCAACCTGCTGGGTTTTCCTGGAGACCGCCTACAGGGGCTTTCCTCACTGATGTATGCAAGTGAAAGTAAGGACATGAAGGCCCCTTTAGCTACGTGAGTAGCTATATTGAAATGCTTTGGTAGATAACTTAGTACTAAAAGTAAGTAACTGGGAAAAAGTCAAAACCGAAAAGTCATGTTGCTTTAAAGGAAACAACAGCAGGTAAAATAAAATGGTAGTTTGTTGTTCAGCATACCATGGTTTAGTAAATTCATCACTTACTAATTTGAGATCTCTCTGCTGTTAATTCTTTACATGTGTTTGGGGTTTGTGTCAGTATTTTGCTGTATTCTTCAGTACCTGCAGTTCTAATGTCTTGTAATTTAAATGCCAGCAGAGTAAATAAAAGCTCCCCCTGAAGGCTGTGTAAATTTACCTGAGTTACATTCTCTGCTGTGGAGAGCGTACTACTTTGTATGAGTCATTAATCTCATTTAGCTGTTTTTCCTTACTGGTAGCCCAGGACATTTTCAATTGTTTTAAATTTTTTTTTTATTTGATCATGTCAGTAAAATGAGATGTTCCTTATAATATTTTTAAAGGAGTATTTTTTGTGTACTCTTTTCCCCAAGACTTCATACTGCATTCAGGTCTCTTCAAGAGATGAAGGGTTAGCCAGACCTAATTTAAACTGCCCTCTTCAATGGCTCTATTATTCCATTATCTGCAAATTAATGCTTTTATTACTGAACCTACTGCAGGTACCATCAGGGGTCACTTTTGAAACATTGACAGCAGAGCTAAAGTCTCTTTTGCTTCAGGAGAAGAATTGGATTTCTGTTTGTTTAAGGAAGTTTAACATTAAAAGTTGCTATTGATTGGTTCTTTCTCCTTTCTGGGGGAGAAAAATGCTATTTTGGGGGAATGTTTCCTCCTTCAGATAGTCTTGGAAATCTTTGTGCTCTGCCCTTGTTTCCAGGAGCGATGTAGGTCATGTAGATGTCTGCCCTTCTGAACACAGGATGTATTTCTTTTTGGCTTTGTTTTCAAGTATGTCTGCTGATGTGTGTTTAGGTGTTTTTGTAGATTTTTTTGTTGTTGTTGTGGTTCTTTGGGTGTTTGTTTGTTTGTTTTGAGTTGTGTTTTTGTGGTGTTTTTTTTTGTTTCCCCCTCTAATGAAGAATTACTTTTTAAAGTTTTCTTGTGTGTTTTTCTTTTCTAAAATCTACGGAGTTCTAAAAGCTCAACTGCTTTGATGCTGTGAGCTTGATTGTTACTTTGCCTTTAGGTTTTGTGCACTGAATTGTGTGTTCAGGTGCAGTTTAGGAGTACATTGATGTGTGGCAGTAGTATTGTGTTTGTATAAAGCCAGATAGTATAATAAAAAATTCATATCTATCTTTGTCTTTCAGAATAATTTAAAAATTTGTCTGTATGGAATGTTATCCTTAAATTTCTGTTAACAAGCTATAATCCTTTTTACTGTTACCTTTCTTTTAGACTAGCTCTGTTGTGGTACCACACAGTTGTTCGTCCCTTTTTTGCCCTTGATGGCAGTGATAACAAGGCAGGATTGAAGGAGGCAAAAGAAATTCTTGCAAAAAAAGAATCTGCTTATCCAAATTCTTCTCTATTCATGTTCTTCAAGGGAAGGATACAGCGATTAGAGGTATTGCATGTTTTCATCCTTTAGACTGATTTTTCTTCCTGATCGTCTCTTATGTTTTTCTGATGTGAATGAACTGTGCAAGCTTCTGCAAATTGTGGCTAAAGATACAGATACACGGAAAGATAAGAAAGATCAGATTAAATCCTTCCTAGTTTTAAGTTCACATGCAAAATCTGCTTTTCCACTGCATCTATCTGAATAAATGATATTTTGAAATTCTTTTTCAGCTACTTGATACATCTGTGACTCTATGCTAAAAGGAAGTGGATTTGGTCACTCAGGAGTTTCTTGAGCTATTTCAGTTTTGCTTGTCAAGCTAAAATTATTATCTGCTGAGTACATAGTATTTATCTTCTTTTTGTTTTATGCATTTTCCAGATGCAGCTATTTCTCTGCAGTAGTTTCCCTTAAATAACTGCTTTGCTTTTAAGTGGTCACACGAGGATGTTCTCTGTTACTAAGGGTGAGCTCTGACCTGAGCGGAAATGTATTCACTGAAAATGTGTTTGTGAATGCTGTTGCATAGCATTATTCAGACACTGCAACAGCCTTGTGGATTTGGGCTGAATTATTCTCCAAGAATCTCTGATAATACAAGATGAGTACTTCAAACTACTCAACTCCTGGCTGCTGCTTTTATCAGACCAGAATATTTTCAGAGCAATTATGTGAACCAGAAAACCTCACACAAAAGCAGAAACTCAGAATGTTCAAACCCTTCATGTCAGCATCATAATTACAAGAGCTAATTGAGATGTTAACATTGGTGGTTGTTTTTTAGTAGGATTTGCAGTTAAGTCTTTCAAATACAGCTCAATATTTTCGGAGAGGTAGTAACAGAACAGAGGAGCAGGCTTCAGTGGCCTATCAGATTTTGCAGGCACATTCTTGCATGGGATTTGGATGTTGCCTTTGTTGTTTTTTTTTTTTTTTGCTTTCTTTTTGAAAGCAGTGGTGCATTTTGGGAATTACATTGTCACAGGCAAGCTGTCAGTCTTGGGAAAGTATTGCTGTTGGCTGAGTAGGAAAGGTCTTAATGATTTTTATTTGTTTATATGCATATTCCATTCTTATCGTAAAAATCAGATTTGTTGGGAATAGCTACACAATGAGTGCAAATGCAGTTAAAATGTAAGTACCTTGATTGCCAGGATATGACTTGGTATTTTAGTGTAATGAGGAATAAAATTCAACTGATTTTTCTGACTTTTCAGGGCAYGTTATGACAAAAGTGTAAACATAAATTGTTAATAAGCTGATTATATGTGTTTCTGTGTGTAAAGAAAGAGGATATATTTGGGATGAGTGTCCAGTTTTGTGTAGTCGATCCGTTTCTGGAGTACTTTACGTCTCAAAGGAGAGTTCTTTAAATGTAATCTTACTGCATTATTTAATGCACAAATACTGTTAGTAGATACTGAATTTAGCTCCAAGTTAAACGGTTTGTGCTGGAGACGGTGTGTCCGTGTTACAAAGTTAGTTAGCTCAGGCAGGCAGAATGCTGTGCATTATGCTGTGTAGCCATACCCTTAGTCAGCAGAAAGCTTTTTGGTTGCTAACAGGAATTAAAATGTCCCTTTGCTATTCATGTGTGTGTTTGCATGAGAGCTTTGCCATTCAGCAGCCTCTTCCCCCTCACCCCATCATTTCTTTGTTCCAAGTGGTGCTCTGTCATGGAGGTTTTGCTGTGTCTAAATGTTTCCGTTAAGTGTCTCGGGTTCTCTGGATTTTGTGAGGAATTTACAAGCTTAATTTACTTAAATGCTGTTGGCATAATAGTGAAGGTAGGAATGTGACTGGTGGCAATGGCATGGGAAGCTGCACTGGGTTTCTGCACAATACACTTGTGGTTACATGTGTCTTGAATCAGGGCATGGGTCTTACAGCAACCATTGAATATTAGTGTCTCCAGCAAGACCAGGGAAGTGATTGTCTGTGGCCCTGCATTTTGCAGTTCTTCAGATGTGCAGTGTTTTTAGTTCAGCGAAATAGTTTCTCACGCACTTTTGTGTAAACACAAATTGTTGACCTAACCGGCAAAGATTGTTATGAATTCCTAACCTATATGATAGACAATTCTATTAACCAGTGGACAGCAAGAAGTGGCATTCCTATCCTCCAATCCACGGTGGTTTCTGAATACATATAAATAAAGTCAGGGCAGAGGCCGACTCCCTCTTCTTCCTCCCTTTTGGCCTCTGCATGTTGGAGAACGCTGACAGCTGTCTCCGTGTGTTTATTCGAACCCGAGAACAACAATTGTCCCCCTGTACTTGGCACTCGTGAGGCCACAGCTCGACTCCTGTGTCCAGTTCTGGGCCSCTCAATTCAAAAGAGGACATTGAGGTGCTGCAGCATGTCCAGAAAAGGGCACCAAAGCTGGTGAAGGGTCTAGAGAGTATGTCATATGAGGAGCAGCTGAGGAGGCTGGGATTGTTTAGCCTGGAGAGGAGGAGACTCAGGGGTGACCTTATCACTCTTTACAGCTGCCTGAAAGGAGGGTGTAGCCGGGTAGGGATTGGCCGCTTCTCCCAGCCACCAAGCCATAGGATGAGAGGACATGGCCTCAGGCTGCACCAGGGGTGGTTCAGGTTGGAATAATGTCTTCACAAAAAGGGTTGTTAAGCATTGGAGCAAACTGTCCAGGGAGGTGATGGAGTCACCATCCCTGAAGGCATTGCAGAAATGACTGAATGTGGTACTTAGTGCTGTGGTTTCATTGACAAAGTAGTGGTGGGTCAGTGGTTGGACTCTGATCTTGGAGGTCTTTTCAACCTAAATGATGCTGTCATTCTGTGATTCTGAACCAGAAGTGCACAGACACACTCACATTACAGACTAATACACTGAGATGTAATTTCTTCCTTATTTCCAAGGTGGGTGAGGAGAGCTCCTGCAAAGCCTGGGAAGGGCTTATTTGGCCTTCCTTGAAACTGTTAATGCATAGGTAGGTTTAAATTCTTTCCACTGAGCTTGGGAACATTATTTCAGGTGGCTAGCCAGAATTGTGTTTTAACCTATATGCACTTAAAAGTATACCTTTTGAGCTAAAGCTTACATATTTTAGAGTCTTTAACATCTACTGTCTTTAAACAGTTCTGTGATGAAATTTAATAGTACAGATAGATAAAAGTCAGCTTAGATGTTGCTCAGAAGAGCTTGTGTTCCATTTGTGGTTGTAGGCCTTGTGTTAGTGCCTGCTAGCACTCAGTCCATGGAATTTTTTTCCTTTGATCCTGCCTACCTTTTGTGTAACCTTCAGCTGATGGTATGTTCAGCTTCCATTAGGTAGCCTCCATACTGTATGTATGTGTCTTTTCTATGGAGAAAAAAAGGGTAAGGAGCTTAATTCAGCCATGGACGCATGGAAACAAGAAAACTGTTCAAAAGGCAGGAGCAGTAATTCAAGACTGGACAGTGAGACACAAATCTGACAAAGGAGGAAATTGCCAAGGAAGGCAGTCAGGGAGAAAGGAAGATTTCACAGTGATGGTGCAGTCTGTAAAATACAAATGAACAGCATGGGACTGTATAAAGCTTTGTGCCCCAAAAAGCATGAGTGGATATTAGTCAGCAAAACCCTTAGCAGACTTCAGTTTTTGAAGAAGCAGCCTTACAGGTACAATGAATGTGGAGCAAATTATCTCTCAGCTTTCTTTTCTCAGACGGACATTTTTGAGAAAAAAAATCTGAAAGTGTTTGAATACTATTGAAATGAGGAAGTTAAGGGAAAGGAGAGGAGGAGGATCTGGGAAAACTGGAGTGGAAGTGCACCAGAAAATTAGAGGCTGCACTGGTAGGCTGATCAAATGTCCTTTTTTTTCCAAAGAGTAGGTTAAGAGACTGTGTATTAAAAGGAGCATTTTTACTTACTTTTACATAATTCACCAAGGCTGCTTTTATGGACATTTCTGTGCTTGCTTTGTGATTCTATGGTACATATTCCAGCCTCACAAGTATTTCTTTGTGACTGTCTGACAATTTCTATCTGAAATACTTTTCACTAAAACTGATAATGATGTTTCATATAAGCTTAAACTACTACAGATAAGTGAGAATAATGTTTTATACTTAGGCCTAAAGGGTATATGAAAATGTAATTGGTATAATGGCTGCTGAAATCCACTGGTATGAAATATGGAGGTTCTGGCTGTGTCTTTGAGTGTTTCTTACTACTGTGAAAGTAAAAATACTGCCATCCACATTCTAAATGTATATTGTTTGGTAGTACAATCATGTTGATAAATACCAATTTAATTTTGAAACTGTGACTTAGACTATTCAGGTGTGGTATTGTGGCCAGTAGTGAAAGATGGGCATGGTGTTAACATGGAACAGGGCAGAATGAGAGGTGGTGTTCTGGATCTTACCTGTTTCTGCTTTTCAGCTTGCAATTTTGCTTTCTCTTTTTTTTTTTCCCCCTAATCGGCAACACTGTTTAAAATCTCCATCTCCTTTTTTAAAATAATACAATGACCCCACTGAGCAATAGTTAAATAGATTTGAGAACTTCATGTGGAGAGCAGTAAGGGTATAAAGCAAAAAGAAACAGACAAAGTTGTGAGCTGGACAAGGTTGCTTTGCTTTGATTAGGAACAGACTCCCTGTGTGTATATGTAAACAACAAGAAATGTCTGGCTGGGACAAATACTCAGGTTCTGAGGCTTGATCTGTATTGTTCCATTGGTGTAGGTGCGTGTAAAGAGTCGGAAGGAAAAAGTACCACATACTCCAGCTCATGGGCAAAGCACCAGTGGTATGTTCAGGTGTGCTGAAGTGTGGTTGATGTCCAGGCTGTTGAAAATGTGCAATGGTAACCTGTGCTTAAATGTGATTCTGACAAGTGCTCTTCCTTTTTTAGTTACTTTTTATAGACATTTTGATATCAGTGGCATCATTCTTATTTAGGGTGAGAGGGTGTGTTAGGGAAAAGTGGACTGAGGGCAAGAGTAATAATAAGCATTGAAAAGTCTTAAATGAACTTTCTGGAAGAAAATCACCATGATGTCTAAAGTAAAGAAATTTGCAGAGCTTGCTTAATGTCAAGGCTTTTTTTCAGGAATTGTGCTGGCTTTTTTAGTTACTTGTTGCTATAAAATACAGTATCCTAGTTTTATTCTATTTTGACCTTGTGGCGTGTCTAAGGAAAAATGGGTTCGTGTGTGTTAAGAACTAGAAAATACAGGCTTTGAAATGTCCATGTGTCCTGGTGTAAATTGCCACCTTTTAGATGTTGCTTTCTGGTTTTCCCTTAATTCTGAGCATAACTTCTTAAAAGCTTTACAAATTCAGAGTGCTGATTGAGAATAGAGATGTTCTGGGAGAGGGAAAATGTCCTGGGATTTCAGAACAACTCGGGAAATGTGTGCCATCTTGGGAAGCCATCTTGGCTTGGTAAGGTCTGTAGATGCTTAGTTGGTGGGTTAGGGTGCTTTTAGTTTTAATCTGAAGTCCAGAAATGTAAGCCTAGTGTTGTCACATTAGGTTTAATAATCCTCTTTATGGTTATGTAGTTCTGTATATTATATGTTTTATGGATTCGTTTTTTTTGTCTTTGTATTATGTCCAAAAGAGACGTGAGTGATGCCTGTTGAAGGAATTACAAGTGTGTGTATATATATTTATAAATCTCAAGAACATCAATTTCAGGTGCAGCCAGAATGTTAAACTGGCAGACTCTTGGGACTTTATAGTTCTTTCTGTTTATTCTTTGAAACAGTAAACAGATAGTAATTAATTTAAGAATTAACACCAAGAATAGAAATTCATATTCCATCATATTGCAGTCCCTGGAGATGATTGAAACTTTAATTATTAATGAATGTCTCTGAAACATACTTAAACAAGCTCAATGCTTGAGAAAAACTTAGGCAGATGTCAAAACACTTGAGAGATCTAGAGAGTCAGAGGGGTGGATTATAGAAGATTTGAATATTCAACAAACTGGACTTGTATATTGCTAATTAGTCAGTACTTCATGTGCTGCCCCAGGCGAGTGTACAGCATGGCAGACAATGAGTTGATTGCCAGTAGTCATTGTGTGGGATAACATGTCCTGCAAATAAGTGATGTCTATTTTGAAATGCCAAAGTTTTTAGAAGGCAGAGTTTCTTCAAAGAGGACTAAATATTTAGATTTTTGTTTCTTTCATTTTCCTCAGAAAGGTTCAAAACATAATTTACAGAGCTTTTGAGTTCCTAGGACAGAGATGAAGTTCTAAGCTTATGTTATTTTATTTTTTCTGTAAAAGTGGGCTCATGGCAGTTATTTTCCGGGAAATTGTGTTTTCGGGTAGTGCAGCATCAGTGGAGTAAAGTGTAGTGGAGAGAATGTGCTGCTACAGAAGTGAACATGGTGTACATGGCTCAGGCTCCCTGATAATTTTGATAACAAATACAACTCACCTGTCTTTTTGTGTTGTATATTCTTCTGCCTTGCCAACAAGCTTAATTTAATCTCTGTTGTAATTCGTAAGTGTGCAGTGTCTATATTGGTACAGCTGTGGCTCCCTTTGCTAGCAGTTGTGCTGTCTTGAGGCAATGTGTATTATTTACAGTTAAATCATTCCTTAGCAACTAAACCAGTTTTCCCTGATGAGACAAAGGAAAAAGGCTAATACAATCACTTCAGAGCTCTCTGTGTGTGCAGACTTAAGCTGCAATGCTGCAGATTTTTGTAGGAATTTTAAAATTCAGTTATGCTTGTAGAAATGATGGGTTTGCATTTTCAAGGGTTTCTTTCTCTCACATGCTTCGTCAGCAGAGAGTGGCTTAAAAATTCTTCTGTTGTATAAATTATAATACTTGGATGTGAGAATAAATATGGGAACACTACTAAAGTGGTATTGGCCTTATTGGAATATATTAGTGTGTATGGATAAGACTAAATATAGATTTGCATCTCCCCCCTCACCCCATAATGATTGGTATGGAGAAATCCCATCCCAGACTGGGAAAACCAGGTAGTCAAAAGAACTATCATTCTAGTTGTTTAGACAATGTCAGCCTCTTCTTGCTAAGCTGTTGCTAGCTAATGATTTTATCAAAATGTTTTTTCTCATATGCTTTATCTTGTTAGGTGTCATGCAACATTTATGAATTCTCTATTAACTCGTGTTTAAAGGGGTTTCTGAGGGATATGGGATGAGGTGAAAAGTTCAAAATAAATCAAATACTAAAGGTATCCTATTGTGCAGAAAGCTAAACTTCATTGGCAGATGCTAAAAATATGACTTTTAAAGGTGGAATGACTAGTAAGAGTAGAAATGAGGTTACTCAAAAGCTTGCTATAAAAACCCGGTGAATTTTGGACTTAATAGCACATAGGAGGAATACAGTCACTGATTTTTAAGGTTTAGAGATGAGATGACCTGACCTGGCTGCTATTGCGCTGTTAAGGTCCTCTGCTCTAGTTTTTTTAATTACTTACCAAAAGTAATATGAATTTTTCTTTATCAAAATTAAATTATCCAACAGATTTTAAATTTCAGATGTCTGAATTTTTTTTTCTCCTTTCACTTTTGTTAGTGTCAAATTAATAGTGCCTTGACCTCATTTCACACTGCTTTGGAACTTGCAACAGACCAAAGGGAGATTCAACATGTCTGCTTATATGAAATAGGTACGTTGGATGTGTTTGCACCATAAATAGATCACTTTCTAGTTTTGACTAGCAACTTCAATAAACAAACTGGATACTTCTTATTAGTATTTTTAAAAGGGTTTTAGACTACTGGCATTTGTCTTGGGTGGATTATGGTAATAATCTTGTTCCGGCAAGTAGAATTCAACCATTTTTCATAGTAAAATTATCTGCAAATACGAGGTGATGTAAAATCAGAGAGTAAGACTGTGGAATC
This sequence comes from Amblyornis subalaris, assembly GCA_018881555.1. Classification (NCBI taxonomy): domain Eukaryota; kingdom Metazoa; phylum Chordata; class Aves; order Passeriformes; family Ptilonorhynchidae; genus Amblyornis; species Amblyornis subalaris. The sequence goes on along the minus strand of JACAXG010000001.1, from coordinate 11,963,285 downwards.
AAGGGCGAACTGTTCACCTACTGAATATTTAAAATTGGAAGTAAATTCATCTGACTTGTCTATGGATTCACCATTTCTGTGCCAAAAACTAATCAGTCTAGTGAAGCTTCACAGTTTGCATGATCTGTATGTCATGTTCATTTCCTTCTATCAATAGCAGTATATACTAAATGGTCTCAATTTGCATAGAGTTGCTTTAGAGTGGAGAAGATAGGTTACTTCAGGCTTTAAATGGGATCTTGTCACAGTGGGAAATAATAAGGGAACAAGTAGTAGCTTTGTAAATTTCAACATGCTACAAAATGTAGTATCTAAATATTAGAAAAGAGAGCTTTTGGTGTATAGACTTGTTGTCGATCTGATGTGTGGATTCACTGTTTCGTATGGAATCTTATAATTCAAAATTTGCCAGTAAATTTAAACCAGGCTACAAATGTAGGTCATTCATTTGTTCTGTTTTTAATTTTCCAGTTACTTTTATAATTGTTAAAATAGCTCCAGCTATTTGTCATTACAAAATAAACACAACAAAACTGCGTGTTTCAATAATGTTGACAACAAATTTGAGTTACTGTGCTTTCCCTGAAATCAAATCAGTTTTGCTTTTAGGTTGGTGCAGCATGATAGAGATGAACTTCAAAGATGCGTTTGAGTCCTTTGAGAGGCTTAAAAATGAATCCAGGTGGTCCCAGTGCTACTATGCTTACTTAACAGCAGGTGAGTATATTCATTGTACTGGGTAAATGATAAATCAGTGATGTGGTGAGGTTTTGGCACTGTTTCGTTTTGGGAGACTTGCTGGTGCACATAGTGCCTTTCTCACTGCCTGCTGCATAGGCAGGTTTGTGCCAGGCTTGAGTTGGATAATTGTGTTTGTTTCCATAATGAACACTTGCATGCTCACACGTGTACATGCCTGTGTATGCATCCCTCTCCATGTAGATAGAATTATTACCGCTTTACAAGCTTGGTGGTATTACTTCCTTTAATGGGTGTAAAAAAGTAGTACTGACTTTTTAATAATCACAGAGGGTACTTGAGGGAGGTGGGATTACCGTGTTGGTCAAATCCTCAGTTGAGATACTTTCTGGAGGTGAGTGTGTGGAGGTTTTTTTCTTTGACCATATGATATCCAATCTTAATTTTTCCTGTTTCGTGTCCCAGTATTGTGAACATATTTTTGTTTCTGTATCCTTGCAGTGTGTCAAGGAGCCACTGGTGATGTCAGTGGTGCTCAGAATGTGTTCAAGGAAGTTCAGAAGCTTTTCAAAAGAAAAAACAATCAGATTGAACAATTTTCAGTGAAAAAGGTTAGTTTTGGTATGGGCTGACGTGTTTTGGTACAGTGATGACACTTAGTTCAATTCTTTGCCAGTATTTTCTTTAGAAGGATGTATCTGTTTTCTGCTGTGTTGCTTCTGTAGAATTAGTGGGAAGGAATAGGGTGGAAAAAGAATAGTGCCAGGTATTTGAAGGACCTAACAAAGGAAATGTGAATTAGCTATTCACTCTACAAGTAAAATAGTTATTAAAGATAAAAGTACATGATACTGTTGTTGCTTTGATAATTTTCCTTCTAGCTTTGCCTTTCTTACTCCTTTTTATCTTGTCTTGTTTGTGAAAGCCTTAGTTCTTTTTGAAAATGTTACTGTTTCAGCATCAACTCAGTGTGTTTTGGGACTGTGAAATATAGTAAAACCCAGTCAGGCTGCATACAAGGAAGTTTTAATTTTGATCAGTATGTAAGCCCTTAAATTAGTTGAAAGATTTTGCTTTTTAATCTTAAAGGCTTTCAGCCAAGTTACAACTGACTTTATTTTCATATAATTGTTGGGTTACTTTCTAAAGCAGTCAAAATTATTGTTTGTGATACATTGTTTGCGAATATTATGTTCCCTGTAAAAGGACAGATGATGGATCTCCATTCCTTCTTTTTCACTGCTTTGCAGGCAGATAGATTTAGAAAGCAAATGCCAACCAAAGAGCTCTGTGTCCTGGCATCCATTGAAGTATTATACTTATGGAAAGCCCTTCCAAACTGTTCCCTCTCGAACTTACAGCATATGAGTCAAGGTATAATATGGTTCCTTTTAAAATGAGGTGTATGATTTTATTCTGTTGTGTGGAGTAGCTGATTGCAGTAGCGTGAAAATTTAAACTTGTGTGCATGTGTCGTAGCAAAATACAGGTTGAACATAAGAACAGTAACCTATTATGTTTCAGCTTAATGCTTCATGTTTTATAGGTTTTTGGGAGAAGTTGTAACTGCCTGCTGCATATAGCTGTTTGTTAATCATTGTTTAAAATGAAAATACGATGGTAGTTACTGTTCCAAGTCACTAAGCAAAATTTAACTCATGTCAGTTTTCTTCTAAGAGGAAATAGATAGCTTGTGAGGTCATCCATGACATTATAGACATTCTGTTTATCTTGGCTCCTAGGACCTTCTTAGTGGTGCATGATTGCCTCTTCCTTAGTCTCCAAATGTCTTTGGGTGTCTGTCCCATGAAGCTCATGGTAGCGCTGTAGTGCTTCTCACTTCACCCAGCAATTACTCTTGTTTGCAGTCTGCAAACAGTTTCAGTCTGGTTGAAGAGAAGCTTGACATGACCTGGCAGTGTGCACTGGCAACCCAAAAGGCCAACTGCATCCTGGGCTGCATCAAAAAGAGTGTGGCCAGCAGGTCCAGGAAAGTGATTCTGTCCCTCTGCTCTGGTGAGACCCCACCTGGAGTGCTGCATCCAGGTCTGAGGTGGTCAGCACAGGAATGACATGGACTTGTTGGAGCAGGTCCAGAGGAGGGACATGTAGATGATCAGAGGACAGGAGCACCTCTCCTATGAAGACAGGCTGAGAGTTTGGGCTGTTCAGCCAGGAGAAGAGAAGGCTCCAGGCAGTCCTTAGAGAACCTTTCAGTACTTGAAGGAGACCTGCAAGAGAGCAGGAGAGGGAGTTTTTACAAGGGCATGTAGTGATAGGACAAGGGGGAATGGCTTTAAACTAAAAGAGGGCAGATTTAGATTGGATATTAGGAAGAAATTACTGTGAGGGGGGTGTGGCACTGGCAGTGTTGCGGGGAGAAGTGGATGTCTCATCCCTGGCAGTGTTCAAGGCCAGGCTGGACAAGACCTTGAGCAACTTGGTCTAGTGGAAGGTGTCCCTGCCTGACAGGGGGGTTGGAACTAAATGGTCTTTAAGGTTCCTTCCAACCCAAGCCATTCTAAAATCCTCAGATTATTACTGGGTCATTTAGAAAATAAAAATTGTCCGCTATGGGATGCTGCTTTTTTTTTTTGTAATAGTGAAATTTTGGGGATTGTACACAATTTTCATGTTAAGCTAGAAAACTACCAGTCTTGAAGTTGAGAGTCAGGACTAGTAGCATTGTTCCAGTTTTAATTTAAGGTAATTTGTCCATTTAAATTGTGTGATGACAGTGGATTGTATTCAGATCCCTAGTTTTCTGGTCACAAAGACAATGGTAGGCTTTAAAATCAGATCTACTTATATAAATATAAATTTGAGGATTTTTTTGACTGTCATTTTCCTTCAGAGCAGTCAGCTTTAGAGGGTCTAAAGAGTATGTATTCTCTCTGGTACACTCAGCAGCAGTGTGGGTCTTGCTTGTATAAGCTTCTAGTCAGTGGTTCACCTTGTAATGTGAAATAGCAGTAAAGGTGAAAATTCAGAAATACACTTGTAAGTTTGACACTGATAGATGTGTCTGCATCAGCCATCCCTGGCTGAAGATCTTCTGCACAGTGAGTGTTATTGCTGCACCTTATGTATATTTCAAAAACATGGATAATAGGGGATTTTTTTTTTTCCACATTTGTTTCCTCTTCTCTGGAACAATTGGATTGTAATTTTCTAGGTGGATTTCCAGGCCTTTCCTCAGGGCTTGACATAAAGGAATTAATTTGTATCCACTTGCATCTGTAAGTAAAATGCCAAGTAACTTGAGACTTGGATTACAAGCAAGAGTTGACAGTCCAAGTACTTAGTGCAGCCAACTCTTAGTTATCCATAGGTGGCTTCCTTGAGTTGTGGATTATCTGTGTTGTGAATGTAAAGCTGGTTAAGATCTGGCAGGATTTATGCTATGAGGCAAAATGTTTAAGGAGCTCTATTGCTCCAGACATAGCAGTTATGGGATGAAAAGCCCTGTACTCTTGTTCCTGGAGGTGCTGATGCAGGCAAGTGCAAATGGCTCCTCATGGAACTAGCCTTGATTTAGCAGAGCTGGCACTAATAAGCTTGATCAAAATGGAGCCTGATTAATCTAGAAAGGGTTACATGCATTGTGATTCAGATTCTCCTGGAAACAGAGGACTACTCAGCTGAGGCACAGTCTGTCCCTGGATTGTGGACCAGCTAAGGTCTGGCAAATTAACCTTGTCCTCCCGTCATCACTGAGAATTATGATGCCAAAATACCCTAGCCTGGGTTCTTAAATCCAGTACAGATTTTTGTGCGTCTGTCACTTGGCTTCAGTTCAGAACAAATCAGGTTTGTCTGAACTGTTTGCCCTGTGCTCCTTGGACTACATATTTTTCTTTCCATATGTAGGACAAACCAGTTTCCCATAACACCAGAAGGACGTGACTTTCTTAACTTTACCTTTTAGTGGATATTTCAAAGACGAGTAGAGACTAGTCTTCTTCTTGTGAGAAGAACACACCATTTGCCTTTGACTTCAGCCCATTCATTGCTGTTAGGAATTGCTGTCATGAGGGACAGATTTCTTGATGAGGTTCATACAAAACGGGTTGTATTTAAAAGAAAACAAATTACGTTGCTTTCAGTTAATGTTACTAGCATCTCCTTTTTCCGGTTAAATTTAAATGTCAGACTAAAATACAATGTAGATCACAATTCTTGTCTAAGGAAGGATTTCAATCCATCTTGTTTACTGAAATCTTTTCATTAAGCTTGTCATGATGTGGATGATTCATCAGCTGCTGGTTTGAGGAATTTGCTTCTTGGTGCCATACACAAGTGTTTAGGAAATTCTGAAGATGCTGTTCAGGTAAGTAGGTAAATGGTAATTTACACCATTATTCCTATTTTATTCTTTCAAAACCAGTGAGTATTGTTGAGTGAGAGTGTTAAGCAAATCACTAGTTTTTCAGCGCTATTGATCGTTCTGGTTTGTGAATTCTAAGAGAGGTTCTTTTAAAATCTTCTGTTTTAACGTGTCTTCATTATATTGTGTTGTGAAAGTAATTAGCTGTGTTGAATGAACATGCCAGCTGAAGTGGCTTGTAGTAACAAGAGTTAAGAGGAAGCTGGGAAGAATAACAGGAAAGTTCTTGCTCAGCTAGATCTACTTTGTCCAACAAAGAAATTATATTTTTTTTTAAAAAGTATCTTGGAGATATACCTTTTGAAAGCACAGGTTTGCTGCTTCTCCTCTTACGAGACACTGAGAGGTTTGATTATTAGCAGAGAATACCAGAGAATAGTTTTGCCACTGCTCCAGGTTTAGATCTGTAGGTACAACTCTACTTTTTCCTCCCCAAAATAGAATGCAATTCACATAAGCAGCAAGATGCCGGCTTTAAAACCTCCTCCCCCTGCCCCATTTTTCTCAAGCATATCTTAAATAATCTGGGTATTTCATCTCTGATGTTAAACTTTATTGTTAGATCTAATATTTTTTCAATATGAGGTTGGAAAACTCTTGAAACAGTCACTATAATACTTGGTAAAAATCCAAACAATTTTGCCTTGATACAGTAGTGTTGGTAAAATCATCTAGGAATCTATACCATTGTAAATTTTTAATGTATTCTCATTTTAGCTTTGGCTGATTTCTACTGCTTAATGTTGAATGGTGCTTCTGCATTGTGTTCGAGTATCAAATAGTCAATTTTAATGTACCTCTGCAGTCTTTTGTTTCTTTTTTCCCCTTCATTTTGACAGTACTTCCAGCGAGCTGCTAAAGATGAACTCTGCCGTCAGAGCAACTTGTACATCCAGCCATATGCTTGCTATGAACTTGGCTGTATTCTGTTAGACAATCCAGAGGTAATAGCATGACCTGTTTTTAAACTCTTAAAATTAGTGGAAGGAGTCAACATACCACTGTGCAAAGAATGAAACAAAGTTTATAGGTGATAATATATTTTAAGTTTTAAAAATTTTATACCTGCTGTAAAGAAACTTACTACTTTGTGTTTGGTTTGGTTTTTTTTTCAATCCAAGAAATGAAATGCATTTTAGGTAATAATGTCTTTCTTTTTCAATATCAAGAGTGTCCCTATTACTGGTAGCAAAAAAAAGGCCTGGCCAGAATGCCCTGAGTAGGCAGGGATTTCTTGTCTGCAGATGGTATTTAGTGTGGTGGATGCCTAGAGTCCTTTTCTTACTTGTTTAATATCCTGTTGGATGCCATTCAAAGTTTACCTGTACTTATCCTCTCCTAATAGAATTTGATGCCTTCCTAAAATAGCAAGTGGTTTTTTTAGTAATTTAAATTCCATTAAAGCTGGTTGTGTGGGCATTTTGACTTCCACCCTGAGTAGTGAGGGTTTTGTTGTTCAGGATGAGGAGGAAAATAAACCACCTGCCTTTCAGATTGTCCAAATGGCTTGGCTGACAGTACATTTAGTCGTTCAGGTCTTTGCACACACCGTGACTCGTAGGGAGACCAAAGAATGTTAAACGAGAGCAGCTTGTGCACCACTCTTGGTGTGGTTTCCCTCCTCAAACGTGCAACACCAGTACTTGGCGTTCATGCCACCTTGTGTAGCATGTCCTTAATCAGATGGCGGGTTAGGGGGAGGTGGTTATAGGGTAGTGACTTGAGCCCCCCCCTTCACTGTATGTAGTGTATGAAGTAGTTGTGCTGATAGTATATTCATAAGATTCTGTTTTCACTTGGTTTTGGTGTTGTCAGGTGTAATCATCTGAGCTGAGCCTTCCCCTTAAAGGGAGAAAGAGAGGAAAAGCTTTCAATAAAAATGAGTATCATGACAAAGGACAGAGCTAGAAAATGCTTTTAAAAATAATTTTGTTTTTGAGAACAGCGCTGCCCTAAGACTCAAAGCTGGGCCTTGAAGCCAGGAAGGAAGGTCTGGGTCCCATAGTGTTCCTGCTGCCTTTCTTTCATATTTAAATTTGATCATGTCTCTGAAAAAAAAAAGTGGTGGGTAGTGACGGCATGTTAAGATTTGAAGAATGTGAGAGCAGTCTGTCCTTCCTCCTGATTTACGTGCAGGATGTGCACACAGTAAGTGAGTGTGCCTCATGTCGGGTGTTTGAGGGCTGGAGAAGCTGTGGTAGTGCTTAGTGTATGAAGGATGTGCAGGAAACTCCCTCTTGTGGCACTCAGAAAAGGAGGAGGTAAATCGTGCTTGACTTGTATTAAGTGGGATGGGGTGGGGAAAAGTAAGAGCTAGAACTAGAGATGAGTGAATGCTGTTTATAAAAAATATCATTTGGTTCTTCAGGTGTCATTGTAGAGCTCTATAATGCTTAAAAAAGAGGAGGGAATAGGATTTTATAAATCACATTTGTCTGAGAAGCTGAGCATGTTACAGACTTGAGCAACAGATAGAGATGCCAATATGCATTTTAGTATAAAAAGAATAGTTGTTAAATATACTTTGCTTTAAAATTGTTAAGCATAATTACAGGTTTGATTTACCATGTCATCTGAACCATCTTTGCTGTTTTACACTGAGTTGTAATTAAGTAGTTCTTGGTGTAACCATACTAAAGTCTTGAAATTTACAGGGTTTTTTAAATTGTCTTAGACACTGAGTGTAATCTAACCAATATAAATAGTTATATTTAGGTATATTTGAATAAGAGAACTTAATTTTCCTGTCTCTTACCAGGCAGTGGGTTATTTATTTGTAAGTCTTAAAATAAAAATGTACTATCTGATAAGAAATAAAACAGGAGCTTTTCAGCTTAGTGATTAGTAAATATTAATCTGCAAATATATTTTTTCCTTAAGAATTCGAAATTGGGATTTCTGAAACAATGTTTAATACCCAGTATCTTGTTTTGTAAATAAATGGCTTCAGCTTTGATTAAGAAACAAAAATTCTATTGCTCTAATTACTTTGTTACTCTATCAATTAGTTATTTATCCGTAGCCTCATTTGTTCCCCTGTGCATTGTTGTAGCTCACCAGCATTGGCAGCAACATGCATTTAAAGCTGTAATTTCTCCTTTTCTGTAGAAGACTAGAAATACATAATAGTGCTTGTCTTGGGTGCCTCATTAGTAGTTCTAGTTTCCTAATTTGAGAGGGTTTTGTCTGCTCAGTACCTTATTTCAAGATCGCGATGCTGCTCCAGACTGACCAGGTAATTTACTTAAGATATTTTCTGTAACATTTGTGATGAGTTTCCAATGTAACGTATGTCTTTTTGCAGACTGTGCCAAGAGGCAAAACCTTACTGCTCCAAGCCAAGGTAAAAACTAAAGCACTTTCTAATTTAGCTGTCTGAGATGAGGGCATTTGGGAAGCTGTGTTTCTGGGGGTTTGGGGCAGGGGGAGGGGTGTTAAGTGGTGGTGTCCTCACTTGTAATGTACAACTCTTATCATGTAGATGTGCATTAATGTATATGACACACATTGATGTACATGCCATAATACGTGCTCCTAGGCCATCGCACGCAGCCTGCATTAGTGACATCTCCTGCAGTGTTAGAACATTGCTAAGTTTTTCAACCAAGATTTGACAACTCTTCACACTCCTTGTCTGTTCCAACTGGTTCCTGCCTTGGGCGTGTTGGGATTTTCTAGAGCTTTTGGATTAGTAGAACCTTTCTGGTGCCGTTCAACTACTTGGGCTCTAATTTGCTCTCTTCACCAACTTGGAATTTCTGTAATAATTCCTTTGCTTTGGGTAATGTGGGGATATTGCAACATGCAATCTCCAGTTCACTTCTTTTCTTCGGACACTTTTGTAACATGATTAGCATTAGTAGCAAAATTATCTTCATATCCTGAAATGAAGGAGGCTAATAGCTATATTTTTTTTTCTTGTTTTCTTTTTCCCCCCAGGAGGAATTTACTGGCTATGATTTTGAGAACAGATTGCATGTCCGCATACACGCAGCCTTAGCCTCTCTAAGGGAAGTGGTTCCACAGTGACAGACAGGAAGGCTTCTTACCCTTTCCCACAGTTTCTGCACTTTAAGATGAAGCAGAGGAAAGAGCTGTTGGGAAGACCAGCTTTTCTTCTGAAAACCACTTGTGCCAGAGACACTTTCCTAGTACGATCAGAGTTGGTATGGCTGAGTGAAAACATGACAATTTTAATTAAAGGTAAATCAACCAGGAAGAAGGTTAAGTGACCTTGTGTTTTTAACTCTCAATTTTTTTTATTTTGTTTAAATCAAGCTGAACACAACTCCTTGCAACTCTGTGGGTGAGCCTAAATAAGCACACATGATTTACTGCAACAATATTGGCAAGGTTGATTTTTGCCTTCTAAAACAGATGTACATCTAAAATTTGCCAGGAGGAGCGCTTCTGATTTGATTAAAATAATAAAATAAAAATAATTGGTTTGAATGTTGAAGTTGGAAATGATCAAAATATTTGCGTTTCTTTAAGCATTAGACAGTACACAGGAGGAGGAAGAAAACTGTTCAGCCATAAAGAGCAGATCTTACTAAATTTAAGTGGCTTATGTCAGTTACCTCATGATGACTAGTGATGAACTTTAAACTTCTCACCCCTTTCTATTCTTTTTCCCTTCCCTCCCAACCCAGCTCTTATTTGTGATATAAATTATGTCAATATTTAGGTTCTCTGTCTCTGGTACATTCCAGCCAAATACTTTGATGTGTAGTTACAGCATGGGCAGTTCTTATTTCGGCTTTTAATATTCAGAATACTATGTTAAAATTTTACATGTTCTTAATTCAAACTGCTGGATCCGTATAGCAGTGACCTTTAAACATATTTAAAAAAACCCCAACCAAACAAAATGCAAACCCACAAATCTACTTTGGTAGTTACACCAGTACTACAATATCCTAATTCTCTGTATGGTATTTCAAACTTGTGGTGGTAAGGTACTGAAATACCTCAGGGAGCTTAAAACTTTTGTCCTGACATTATAATTTTTAATACTTTCCCATCTGTGTGCTTATCTATAGCTTTTTTTTTACTTTTGTCTGTAATACGTAATATTTCCTTATGTTCTATATTCAGCTAATATTCTAGGAAGGTAAATATTTTTTTAAAGAAGCTTATGAATGGAAATCTGACCAGAAAGTTAGTTAAATTATGCTACTTTGCAAAGCTAAGAAAACTGGATATTCTTGGAAATAGTTATCCAAAAGCCTTATCTTTACTTTGGTCAGGTTGCCTTAAACAGTTCCTTAGCTTAAGCTTAAGCGGTTTTTTTTTCCTTCTTACCTTTTTGTAGAACGTGTTGCCAAAGTTTTAGACTTCGCCCACACCTAACCTTCATTGATTTGCTTTTGAGGTTACATCTAAAGCAAGACTGATATGGAGGAGAGAAGTAATGTCCTGTTTGGTAGGCCAGATGAAATGGTTGAGACACTTTTATTTCCCTCTAGAAATACACAGTTCTGCTATGAAAGGCATTCCTAGAGCAGTTTAACACTTCTGTTGCAGTTCCTGAAGGAGAGGAGGGACTCTTAAAAAAAGCAGTTTTATTTTTCTATAATCTAGGTGTGTTACAGAATAGTACACTGGGTTTTTTTAATTCCACTTTGACAGTAATATTGAGTCATAAATGAGTGTTCAACCTTATTTGGTCAATCCAAGTAAGTATTGACTAGAAAATGATATATTGTATATATATAGTGACCGCTTAAGAGTTCAAATAATTATTTTAAAAATGGGTTTTAATGTACTTGAAATCTTACTTTGTCCTATCTCAGTTTTAATGTTTTGCAGTCAGACAGGCTATTTTGGGTAAATAGCTGGAAATGGTGCAGTTACTGGCAAAATTCTTTTTAAATACACTCCTTAAATATGATACGAGACTTGGCTTGTCAGGACACAAAGCACCTGCATGCGATTTGTGTTGGGATACTTAGAGTCTGCATACTTGGAGGTAGCTAGCAAATTGTAGTAAATTTACTAAAAGGCCTGTTCTCACCAGGCCAGGAGTGGGCATAGAAAGACACTATGTGTTCATGTAACAGTTCAATAACTCTGTGCAAATTGCAGCTTTTCTGTGGGCTTAGCAAATCATCACAACTGTATGTTTCTGTATTAATTATTTTTCCCCCTCTCCTCGTAGGAGAATCTCCTACATTGTAAATGGCAGAATTATTTTTTATGTTAGATTGTGCCTGTGATGAGAAAAATTTCAATGGTCTTTTATGTAAACTAGTAAGTTTTTATACTCTGGAACTCGGAGGCATGGTCTAATAGCAATAATGGAATATGCATCTTGCTAGTTAATATATTAAGGCCAYCTTTACTGGGACAGGTATTTTTTGTTGATGTTGATTCAGTTTTTATCTCAATACGGCTCATTTCAAATAAATAGCTAGAATTTTTAGATGTCACGAGGTGGCATATTTATTGTGATGTACTGTAAATGTTGTTAATTTACAGAACTTGCACTTTTATATTTCTGAGTAAAATTAAACGAAACGTGGACATGAGTTTTGTTCTTTTGCTGCCTGAGTTTGTCTTTTAATTGGTGGCCTCCTGAACAAGATGATACCAAGTATTGGGAAAACTTCTGGGATGTCATGTGACTTGTGTAGCAAAGTTTTCTGGTCAGCAATTACCTCCAGCCTTTGTTCTTCCAGTATAATTACAGTCTCCTGGGTTAGCAAGTGAGTTATGTGTCACATTGAGCTTAACCATGGAGTGAACAAGGTTTAAGGTACATTTTTAAGACATCAAATTCACTTGTTCTTCATTGAAGAAAAAGAACCACATACAATTGTATTTGTTGTATTCCTACACCTTTGAAAAATGTTTCTAATTTACTCTAAAGCAAGCACTTTAATTTCTTCTTTGCCTTTGAATGCTTCTTTCATATTCTAGTTATGCTTTATTCCTAAATAAAATTCCCCAAATGCTGTATTGAATTGCTTTTCAGTTCACAACGTGATTGTCTTCCCAACCATTGATTTCACTCGCGTTCAAGAACTGCTCTGTACCTGCCAGATGTCTCAACAGGAGCAGGTGTTAGGTTGGTGTAGGGCTGTACGTGGTGTTCTGAGGGTGTTGATTAAACCTTGCAGTGGGGTGAAAGCAGAATTGCCTGTACACTACTCAACTTCCATTTCCAGTCACCATTATGAAATACTAACAGTGGTAGGAAGCACTTTCATTAGAAGTTATGCAATCCCAAACAAATGTTGTTAAAGCTAATCTTAAGTAACTTTATGCTTCTCTGTCTTTTAAGGCAGTTGGGCAGCCAGTGGCATCTGCCAGAAGCTTTGGAGGCAGCCTAGAGCACAAAGGAAAACTGAAATTTAGGAGTAATAGACTGGTTCAATTAAAGTTATGAAAGTGTGCCATTGTTAGGAGATGCTGACAAGTGTTGTTCCTGCTCACCAGGCCTCTTCCCCCTTACCCACCCCACCCGTTTCCTACCAGATGCTAAGAAATTCGACTTGAGGCAGGTTTTCCAGAATTAAATGCTGAATTATTTCAATTTCTGGACTCAGCATAGGTTACCAGGGTAGGTGCATACTGGAGTTGCATATTGCTTCCTTGCTTCTGCTCAGAACCCCTTTGTGCAATAGCCCAAGGTTTTCATGACCTACCTGGTCCCTTTGTTTTAATCACCAGTGTGTGCCAGCCATGGGGAGTTCATGTTCAGCTGTCTTACTATTAGCCCTAATTTTTTCATTGCTGCCTTTTCCAAAATGCTGCTCTTCTTTTGATGTAACCTATTCCAAGATGGGAATCTGTTAAGCACAGCAGGACTGGCTGGTGGTCAGTGTTCTTCAGTCATTTCTGGCAGAAGTGGTGCTTACCTATAGGAGGGTGCCCAGGGAGATAGAGGTTAAGAGAGAGAAACAACTTGTTTGAGTTGAAGATTTGAGAAGGGAGGGAGAGATTGTCAGAGTTTGGTGAGCAAAATCATTTTTGTAACAAAAACCTCCCAGTCTTTCAATAAAAGCAGTATGTTTACTGCATTGAAAAAAGATAGTTGCACTGCTTGGACATAGACTTCTTCCCAGTTAATGAATGACCTGATTGTTTTTTTGGTAGAAAAATAAAGCTTATCTGGGACCTTGATTTTCTGAACTTCTGCCCAGTCTCTAAGATTTCAACACTGTCTGGAAGCTGTTCTTCTGCAGATGGGGCAAAAGGTGGTAGGACAAGGTAATGACCTCAGCTGGGCAAGCTGCTCGTGGGCTGACAGGCCCTTCCCTTTGGGGCCAGAGGGTGATTGACGTGTGTTAGTAAAGTACCTGGTATGTTGCTCTTGATGGCTTCCAAAACAAGCATTCAATTCCCAGTACAGTGAATTAGTTTCCAGACATATTTTTTCCTATAGCTGCTCTTAAGTTTCAGACAGACACAATTTTATGTTAGGTTCTGCAGCCTTTTAAAATATGGAGGTTTATGCTTCTGTTCTGTTACCTCTGGTAATATATTTTTCTGTGGTTTATGACATCTGTACTTAAGCATCTTTGAAGCTTTTGCTGTGCAGAGCTTTGCAGACCTGGAGTTCTGAAATTTTTCTGAAGCAGCAAGTTTACAAGTTCTCTTCTGCTCTGTATTCATTAAGGATGGTTTCAAAGTAACTCCATTACTACCTTTGCACCCAGGTATGTGTAATGCCTTTATGAAGTCCTGTTGCTTCCATATGCTTTCAATACAGAAATCTGGACTTTGGATTGCTATCTCTACTCCAAAAATGGTACATTTTCTAGTTCTTACATGTACATTCTTGAAATATATCTTATTCTTTCTATGGGAAAGCTGTTCTTCCTAATTTAGCAAGTCATAACTTATTAATATTTAATGTTTTAAATATCCATGTTGTCACCCACCAGGACTGAAGAGATCATGTGAGAAGTTTTCTTAATGAGAAATGACTAAGGATTCTTTTGTGCAAGAAGCATTTCTTGCTGAGTTTACCATCAGTATATTTTCCTGTGAATGAACTTGGAAGTCATTCAAAATTAGCAGAGTATTCTGCTACAAATATGTTACTTTTTAAAAGAAGCTATTGTAGATTTTCTAAATGCTTTAGCAGCAACGAGTTTTAAATCTTCAGTTCTGCTGGAATTCCCCTCAGGTTTATGTAGAGATGCAGACATCCAAGAATGCCAGAGCAGGTAGGTAGATGATGGTTTTCCAACTGTAATGAAGACTGATCTGCAACACTGTTGGTGGTTAAAAGTTTTTATCCCACAGCAAACTGCTGCCTGTGCTATGCCTTAGGCAAGTCAGCGGCAGAAGGCAGGCACCAGGTTTCATGGTAGTGTGGGAAGGGAGAAAAGGCTCATGGGAACATGCAAATGCTGTGGTCAGGTGCAGGACCTTGTGCTTGGGCTCGCTGAACTTCATGACGCTTGTGTGGGCCCACTCCTCAAGCCCGTCCAGGTCCCTGTGGATGGCATCCCTTCCCTTTGAATCAACTGCACCATGCTCAGCTTGGCATCATCTGCAAAGTTGCTGAGGGTGCACTTGATCCCACTGTCACTGAAAAGATAAAATAGTTTTGGTTGCAGTACTACAGACCTTTGAGGGTTCACTCACTGCTGGTTTCCACCCATCTAGCCACTTCCTTATCCATCAAAATATCTTCAGTTTAGCAGCCAGAATGTTGGGAGGGACTGTTAAAGACTTTCCAGAAGTTCAGGTAGATGACATCCATAGCTCTTCCCTTGTCCACTGATGTAGTCACTCCACCATACAAGGCCACTAGATCAGTCAGGCACAATTTGCCCTTGGTGAAACTCCAGCTCGTGCTGCCTGTCTTCATGCACCTCTGTCTTTTGTATGTTCTGATGTATCTTCAAGGAGGATCTGCACCATGACCTTACCAGGCACAGAGGTAAGGCTGACTGGTTGGTAGCTCCCACAGTCCTTATTACGTTTTTTAAAAATAGATGTGATACTTTGCCTGACTGCCAGGACTTTCCAAATATGATGAGAGAGTGGCTGCATAATTCAGAAATTGTCATCTGAATGCCTGTGTTAGGGAAACTTCCCTGTCCGGTCAGCCAGGAGCCACTCTGCCAGTGACACTCACACCACCTGAGCTAGGAGCAAGGTTTCCTCTGGAGTCTCCCACATCCAGCATGGGATTTGGGACTTGTGCATCAGTAGGGACCTAACTAGTTTGTATAGCTGCAAGGCAGCCTTTCCCTTCTGTGGCATTGCCCAATACTGACAGGTTATAAATGGGTCTAAGTTGGCTTGGGCTGGCAGGCAGACTAATGTTTTTTTCAGAGAGGATTTAGCTCTGTAGTTCTTAGAATAATGTCTCATAATTTCTGATGTCATTCAGAAAGCAGCTCAGTGCTGAGCTGGGATGATGTATTAAAGACTTGTCTTCTCTTCTGCTACAGCGCTGGTTTTCCATAGTATCATAGAACATTAAGGGGTTGGAAAGAACTTTAAAGATACCTAGTCCCAACCTCCCCTGCCATGGGCACGGGCACCTCCCACTAGACCAGGGTGCTCAAGGCCTTATCCAGTCTGGCCTTGAACACTGCCAAGGTTTGGGGCATCCACAGCTTCTCTGAGCAACCTGTTCCAGTGCCTCACCACCCTCACAGTAAAGAATTTCTTCCTCGTACCTAAACTAAATTTCCCATCTTTCAATTTTTATTCATGGCTAGCTGGCCAACACTTGCTGATCATGCTGGCAACCAGACTGATTGGTTGGCTTCAATTTTTTCAGTGCTGAGGGTTTTATTAACCATATGATCAGATGCAGTTTTCATCCCACAAATAGTCTCATGTTCTTCCCTTGAAGCCATTTTTCACTCTGTTATCTAAAACTTATTCATGTCTTACCCTGTTCTTCACTTGGATGCCTAAGTTCGACTAATCAAGATTCTTGAGGAAGCTAAAATGTCACCAGCTGTGCATTTAAAATAATTTGTATGAATCCAGAGAGTTCTGAGGTGTTGCAAAGAGGAGCCAATGTTGGCTTATCTGATGTACTTAATGTAAAAGGTTTAATCATAGAATCATTAACCCTGGAAAAAACCTCAAAGGTCACCAATTCCAACCATCAGTCCTCTGTCATTGGAGAACTAGGGCCCTCAGGATGGACAGGCTGATGTCTCAACAAGTGATCTAACTCAAGCTTCCTCAGTCCCCTTGTGGGAAGAACTATCACCTCTTTCACCTCCACCATCACCTGCTCCTAAAGATCCATTACAGGTTGTACATTCCTGCAACGAAGCTGAGGTTACCTCAGCCAGTGGAGTTTTTATCACTGTGATGAGCTGATTATGGATGCAGAGGTTCCATCTTCTTTAGATGAGCTTCCAAAGAAAATAGTAGACCAGATTATCTGTTAATGATTAAGGTGTCATGAAATGCAGGCCCAGGCTCAAGTACTGCAGCCTTAGGTCCATCTGGTGATGATTTAGTTGCCATCCTGAGAGAATGGAATCTATGAAACTACTGAATCAACACTGTCTCCTTGGCCCCAGTGCATGTGTTAGATTTCACTCCCATCTGGTTCAAGAGATGTGGCTCACTCTGAGCAGGACTGCTGTACTCCTGAGGGCAAATAGGCAGGTAGGAGTGATGGGAAGGTGCCCTTTGATGCCAAATGGTCTTGCTGAAAACAACCCGTATTGTCTGAAGCGGGTGTTAGAGACCTAAGATGTAATCCATGTGTCCTGTGGCTAGACGTGAGTAGTTGGAGCCCTTGTTTTGATTCTCCTTGCCTGAAAGATTGTTATTCCAGCACTGGCCTAGGAGTTTTTCCATTTTGAAAAAAATGGTGGGGGTTGCCTCTGCTGGCTGGACTTGGTGAGTTTCTGCAGCTGCGCTGAGTGGGCTAAGCACTRGCGATCAGTTCCACAAAGAGCAAGAGTTAGCAGCAACACTTATTTTTGTCTTTTTAGCCACAGCCTCAGGTGCCCAGGACAGCCACCACCACATTCTAACGTGTGGACATTCTGTTATCTTAACTTCGTTGAGAAAAGGTCAAAAATCACCACAAAGCCTTTCTCCTGCTGGAAGTGGTGTCCTTATTCCTGGGCTCAGCCTTTCCAGGAGAAAAGATCAACAACATGCTCAGCTGTCCCAAGTATCTGTTCCAAATTATGTGATGCAAGAAAAATGAAGTGGGGAATTCTCCACCTTTTGTTCTAGTGGTCTCTGATGTTCAGAATGCACAGGACTGGAAGCCTGTTTCTAGTCCTGCTGTGTTTGGACAGCCACATGCCCGTGCTAGGAGGAAATCTACATTCCCAAGTGCCAGGCCAGCTGATGAGGAATCAGTAAGCCCTAGTTCTAATTCTGCAGATGAAAGTGCAGCTCAGCTGTGCACAACCAGTATCGTCCTGGCTGCCATCCCTCTGAATGATGTGATGTCTGCAAAGAAATGCTCACCAGCTGGCAGTAGCACCCAGGTGTAAGTGCTCCTGCAGAAGAGTTACAGTACTGCAAGAATAGGCTACCCTTACATCAGACCCCATGCCCAGAGCAGGGTCCTGAAGAATAAACTTGCTTCTTACATAGCTTCTTACATAGGAACATGCTACTGTTCAGATTTTACTACTAAAAGCTTAATTTAACCCTTTTCAAAATAAAATGAGGTTTGAGACAGGTGGTTAAGCTAGTTCTCCCATATAACACACCCCCTGCCTTCCTCTGCTTGTTACATTTTGCAAGTACTAGTACTAGTCTTGCTCTGGTTTTAGTCTGAAGTAACCAAGTTTTTAATCTCACCTACATCTTCTTTTAGCATTGGTGTAATATTCAGTGTGGCAAAATATCCTCCCCTTAGAGTGCATTTGTGTAGCAACTGCAGTAGTTCTTGCACACTTTCTACTGCGTTCATGTTAATTTTTAAACAGGTTGAGAAGAGAGGCTGTTCGGACTTCAGGAAGAGGTCAGGACTGATGGAGTTTACATTGCAGTAAATCAAATAATGTTAAGCAAATGCTCCCATGGAAAATAATAAAAAAAAAAAAGCCAGCAATTAGAACTGCATTCCCATGCACAACATCCCCAATGTTAGCTTTGTGTGAATTGTGCCCACTGCCACCACTGCTGCATGTGGTTCACTGAGGAGCCACCCACCCTCTCACTGTGCTGATGTGGTGTACTCATGGGGGGCAGGCAGGAATTAATGCTTTTCTTAGCACTGAGTGTTCAGCCCTGTGTGAACAGCCAGGCTGCGGCTGCAGATCTCAGACTCACACCTGGAAGTTGCACAGGAGTCAAGACAGACTGCCAGAAGCACTGGCTCGAGTACAGGCAATGAGGCTTCCAACAGACAGAACAAGTATTAAACTCCTGCATCTACAGGTTACTATGAGAGCTGGGCCCTCACATGAAAGGCTGCCAAAGAAAAGGCTCTCCCTTATCTATGCAAATATGTCTTAGCCCCTGGACCTAGGTAACTCAAGTAGGGCCTAGAGTAAAAATAGAAAGCATCTTGTTGTCTTGTTAACAGTTTCAGTAGTCCACCCCAGAGGCTCAAGCTGCTCTCAGTTCCCAGCCATATCCACCCCCCCTAGAAGGAGAATGTTCCTGCTTAGGAGAAAAGGGGTCTTGGAGCACAGGGAAGCACACTACCATCCTCATTGCAGCAGGCTCTGGACTAGGCTTGCCTTTGCCTTGAAAAGGTCAGCACTGTTGAACACCACTCACTTAAGACGAGATGCAAGAAGTTTTGAAGCCTTTATTTAGTAGCAATTAAATTATTCAATTAACACTAACCTCCAGACAGCAGTTAAAATATTGTACAAAGAGCAGCTCGCCCTCTAGAAGCTCTGTACACAGTTCAATATAAACAGACTAAGATTGAATGCACCCCACTGAAAAGGGGTAAAGCAGCTGTGCACAGGAGGCCTCACTGAGGTGCTGTACTACCTTTGAAATGCTCAAGACTTCCTCCCAGGGAGTTTGGACAGTACAGCCACAGTCCTGTCCTCCTGCCGTGTTGCACCAGGTCATTCCTGGACTGATTAGGTTCTTGCCTTTTTGCAGTGGTGCTGGGCACCGGAACTTCTAGTGCATGAAACAGATTATTTTAAAACCTGTTACTAGTGTGCAGTTCAAATCAAATCTGTAGATATTTAAATGGCTCTTAATTCCTTAAACCATAAGGTTGGTAGCAAAACAGGAGAGCAAAATTCAAAACACTGCACAAAACATTGAATAAATACCTCTGAGTAATGTTACCAGCTTAAACAACTGCATTAATACTCCAGAGATGGGAACACTTCTGGAATCTCCTAAGCAGAGCTCAGGCTTCAAGGGAATTACTTTAGTAAAAGAAAAATCACTTTATGAAAAATTACATCTTTACAGAAGTGACACACCCTCTTCTTCATTTAAGAATAGAATATTGCAATTACTGTGTGTGCTTTTTAAACATTCCCATGTCACAATAAATAAAACCAGTTTTACTTGTGCCACTGTTATCTACAAAATAAAGTATTCACAGAACAGCTGAAGGTGTTCTATTCCTCATACACCACAACCTAATATAGGTGTACTCAGGGCAGCTCGAAACCACAGCGACTTTATCCATTCAGGACCCACCATCAGACAGAAATGTTATTCCCCTACCTTTAGGACTGCAGATCATGTACCACCAGATTTATTGCAGAGATGCTTAATATTCTGTTTGATAACATGTCAGTATTTTCAGGAGATAAGTAGAACAAGGGAAAACATTAAAACGGATTAAGACTTATTTGTATCAGTCAGAGGCTCCTTACTGCATTTTAATAAATATCAGGCAAATTAAAGTAATTTCTGTCCCAGTAGTTGCCAGAATAAAGCCAGTCCTGTGTACCAGTGTGGGGGTTGGGGCCTTGGTGGAACCATCTGCAAGGAAATATACAGCATGTTAGTGAAGCTATTACACACACTTGTGCAGAAGTTCAGAACTGCTTTGCTGCATCCTCAGCAGTTGATTGTGCAAAATAATTATTGTGAATGCAGGAGCCCTCTTGGTTTTAAATTCCTGAGTTTCAAGTCCTCTTCAGTGAGCAGACGTCCCCATTTGCCACACTGCTTAAACATCTCTGAGGTGAAATTAATGACACCAAGTGTTTTGCCATTTGAAGCTGCCCAGACTCTTGCATAAAAAAGGACAGGTACAGCTTTACTTCAAAGCAGTTGTGAACAACCATTCTGGCATGCACAAGCAGTAAAAGGTTTTCCAAGACATGTAAACACCACAAGCACTGCAGTCCTGAAAACAAAAACATTTCCCTGGATCTAGATTACCCCTTGTTTTTTAAAGCCTTGTTTTGTAATGCACTTCATCATGGAATTGTAGAATGACCTGTGTTGGAAAGCACCTTAAAAATCACCATCTTCTTTGACCTTTTCTGGTTAACATAAATGTAGAAGCCCTTTGTGTTATTCTTTGCATCCCTTGCCAAGTTCCAGCTTCACCTTGGCCTTCCTTACCCCACCCCTACCGAACTGATTTCTCTACTCTTCACGGGTTACCTGTCCTTGTTTCCACTACCTGTGTACTTGCTTCCTTCCCTTTAGTTTGACCAGCTGTTAATTCAGAACAAGTGTGCCAGCAACCCTCAGTGTAGATGAAAYGTCACCCACAGGCTGCAGGAAAAGTCCTGCATTATTACAACTTAACTACGTTGTTTTACACTGTAAGCAACAGGAGGCTCATCTGAATGCCCAGAAGCTAAATTCCATCTGCATGGAGCTACTTGCAAGCTTTTACTAAGCTGGCTATTAATAGAAACACTGAGCACCTGCTTTCTTTCCTTTCTTCTCCGCTCCTGCCTAATCTGGAGGCACCACGTTAACACACAGTTACTGAACACCCCTTTCTGTTTGGCCCCAGTTACTCAATCTTCTGTCCCAACAGTGCACAGTACCAGACCTCAAGCATTTTAACTTCCTTCTGTATTTTGCCAAGCCATGTTTATGCCACAAGCCAGCTTGCAGGAAGCTGTTTCTGTGGTTAATGTGCTCCACAGCTTCCTTTCACCTTCTCACTGACCACAGAAGCCAATTGTTTCTTTCTATGACACTGCAGTGACCACACTGACTTAAGTAAATCATCTGTGTGCAAGGCCGCCTGTTCAACTCTGCTCTTCCCTTCTCTGGCACCATAAGGTTTCAGAAGAGAAATTAGAGCACATTTGAACCAAGCAGGACTTGATCTCTTTAAAAGACAAAAGCATAAAGGCCGCCAGTACTGCAGTGTGACGTTACAAAGCAGGGCAGCTAACAGACAAGTCTGGCCTGGCTCAAAGGATTTGAGAGGTGTGTTGGAGGAAATGCCTTGTGCTGCCTTCACAGGAGTAACTGAACAGCTGAACACTCTGATGGTTCTCCTGCTGTCCTGGTTAAGTGAACTGAAGTCAACAGAAGTCATTCACCCCTAGTACTGCACATAGTTCACTCCTGCTTCTCCACACAGGAGTAGTCAGCTATTCCCAAGAGGTGTATGGGTGCACTCAGGTGCCCACCAGTAACAGCACTCATTCCAGAACCAAAGCCAAGCATTTGCTGTGAGACAGGGCTTTAAGCACAGTTACCTCACCTCTCAGATTAAGGAATTCTACCACCCCATAGCTCACTAGTTTGTCTTCAACACTTGTACAGGTCAGGACACTGTGCCCCTCCTCCAGTATCCGCCTGCTTCAATAGAAGGGGAAAGGCAATGGGAAGAACTAAGCTTGAGAGACATGTAAGACTTAAACCAATTAATGATGTGGGAAAGAAGGGACAGATTTCATCACAATCAACAGACCATTGCTGTATTTAAGAACTAAATTAAATATTTTTACTTGGGACTTAAGATTACTGCTCAGCATCTAAAATATTAAGTGTTCAACATTAATCACCTCTTGAGAAACACCAAGACCCCACTTTTAACGTGGATTCAGAATAATAATAAAAAAAATTTTAAAAAAATCACTCAGCACTTTAGAGAACTGTCTTATGAGGGAAGAACTGTACTAGACAATTTCCTTGCTTTTCTGTGGCAAGGAAACTGCAGTAGTGTAGATATGAGTTTATGATGCATTGCACCTACAGATGACCTTCTGGGAACAAGTAGGAAAGTCCCTTACAGCACACATTTTTTACCCCCGTAACACAACTCTCCCTAACACTGAAGATTCATCCTTTATAGGCAGCCACACCTGGCATTCCTACTAAAGAGATCAGACACTACGAATTTTCTGCCAAAACTGTAGGAACATCCCAGAAAGCAAAGAGTTCTTACAGGATAACCCAGACACATGCTGAGCAGATCTACAGTATCTGCTCAACAGCAACTGCAGAACCTTGTGAATGGTGTCTGCACTAATTATATAACCCGAAAACCACAGCTCCATGGGAATTCCCCGATTTCCAGTGCCAGCCTCAGGTGCTTTGAGCTATACCTTGCTTCAGGCACCTGGAAGAACACAATATAACTATCCTGTGGCTTGAAAACACTTGGTGGGAGCTAGAACCACTCTGAATTCAGGAAGGGAAGAGAGGTGCAAGGCTGTCCAGAACTTAGAAGCTTTACAAAGGTGTTATTTTCCACCAGTCTCTATGCAAACAAACCCAAACACTTCAGGAGAGCAGGCACAAGAAAAAGACAAAGGCAGACATGTCCAAACCTGGGACCCTGGGATGATGGGTGACTTCATTTTGAAAAAAAGAAAAAAGTGATCTATAGTTACAAACGTTTTAAAGATATTTAATCCACAGTGTCTTGAGTGTATTAGTAAGAGAGAAGAGAGGAAGCTTGCTTAAAGTTTAGCTCTAGTGGTTTTTTTCTGTGAAGATAATGCCAATTTATTACTATGCTTTTAAACATAGCATAGTTTGACCTTGTCTGGTCAAACTAGATTCATCTGGTCAGGTTTTCAGAGTTTCTTCTTAGCTTGTGTGCAAGAGCTCCCAACTGACTCATCATAGTTCAAAGAAAACCCCAAAAATTCCCAAAAAATCC
Source organism: Amblyornis subalaris (assembly GCA_018881555.1). Classification (NCBI taxonomy): domain Eukaryota; kingdom Metazoa; phylum Chordata; class Aves; order Passeriformes; family Ptilonorhynchidae; genus Amblyornis; species Amblyornis subalaris. The sequence goes on along the minus strand of JACAXG010000001.1, from coordinate 11,940,219 downwards.
TGGCAGATCCCTTGTGAGCTAATTTTTCCCTTAGCTCCTCTCACTTTTGTAGTTAGGGACCCCCTCTGAAAGAAGGCAGTGACTTGAATAGCTGGGTGATAAACTGAGAACACAGCACAGAGCCACTGGGCTGAGAACTCGTGGGCAATAAGCCACGTTCACCAGAGGAAGCATTTCCTCCTCTCTTTGGCCAGGCTTGGAAATTTGAGGCAATTATAAATTAACCAGCAACAAGAGTCCTTACAAGCAGCTGTCAGTGGCAACATCTCTTTTGTGTCAGAACCAAGAGGTGCTCAGAAAAGACGACACACTTTGTATTTGTATGGGTTGCGCAAGCTGTGAGAGGGAAGGAACCAAGACCAAGCCTGACGCTTCCCTCTGGAAGTGCTACATCCCGCAGGGACAAGTCTGCAAACACAACAGCGGCACTGCCAGACCTGATGCTGTCTGTCTGCTCTTCATGCTGACAGAACACTGCATGTCACCAGTGGAGACTGACACTTAACCTGAATGTTCAAACCTTTACGTAACAACACGCACAGAGGCAAGAGCACCAACCTTGTCTTCCAGTCTTCCTCTGACTTGGAACGATTTTTGCGGGCAGTCCTCTGTTTTTCTTCTAGCCTCTTCTTTTCTTCACTAGCCAGATCTTGAAGGAATAAAAATACACAAAAATACAGAAGATCTTAAAGTGTAGTATGTAAGACAGGGACATTACTTTATCTGAGGGAAGTAGTAAAAGTTGTCCATTTAAAAAACCACCTATAAACACTGAAGGTTACTGGTTTAGTCTAAGGGCAAAGCCAGGCCAGCTGTGGCACAGGATCAGCCAATGGCATCACAGTCTTTAAGACTGCTAAATATGTATTTATCCATGTCCTGAGGACTCTGGAAATGTGTTTACATGACAGCAAATGTGAGTTAAGGGAGATGGCTTATGTAGAATTTATTTCAGTAGGGAAACTGAAGATATGCTCGATTTATTTCAGAAGTCGGGCCACTTGCTTCTTGTTGAGTTTTGGGTTAAGTTGCTACTAGTGCCTAGTTCCTCATCACGAGAGGTTTGGAATATTCATTTGCAAGCCACAGAGAATTGTCTCTCTGCAGCATCCCTTCATTTTTTTGTTAATGCACTAAGATAGCATGGGTTATGATCCTAAACAAGCGAACAGTTGCTTCTATTTGGCAAGAAGGATGGTCAAAAGGTCTGAGGAATATGTCAGACTAAGAAGCAGATTAGGTGAAAGGCAATCTCATACCTGAATTCTCAAAAAGCATTTCATACACATCTTAGTCTCCCAAACATGATTCTCTTAAATATTTCTATCAGCTATTCCCTGTCAYCTACCAACCCACTATGTATTACTACCTGCTATACAAACCATGCCACTAGTATCATGAAGGAGTATGGTCTGTTGCTAACAGCATAGTTATTTACACTTTAAATTTAAACAGACAGATTGCTGGGGATGCTCTGAACCAAGTATGTTATCCTCCAGGCCACAAAAGAGCCGTACAGGCAGGAGAGAGTGGCTTTTGGAATTCACTGATCTGTTTTTTAAAATCCTCAAAGAAATGGTTATCAGCTTCTGAGAAAAAAGAAACAAAACTGCACAACTGCACTGTATTGCACTGTGACACTGGTTTTCACTGCTAGATCTTAGACTATTTATCAGAAGTAGTCACAGTCATTGCCCTGTTACACAGCTGAAACTGAATCGGGGTTTCGTGACTTACCCCAAATCTATCAGCAACTCAGACAAAGCAAGAGCTCCCATGCTTTTAGTTTACGAAGTTGGCCATCCTGCTTTAATATTCTAAAAAGCACACTACTTCTACTCACTGAAAGTCTCACTATATATATCTAATTCACTGTTCAAGGACAGCAGAAGTGTTCAACTCCCAGTGAAGTATAATTTTGCATCAAGTGTATTTTTTGGCATTGCAGTTTCACTTAAATAGTTTTGACTGCATTTATCAGAACTGGAACATCAAAACACCCCTTCTGCATCAGGCTGATGGGAACTGAAAAGTTCACAAATTCTTCCTTAACACTGTGCAGCTATTGTTTATCAACACTGCTTTGATCACCAATGTAAACCACAGCACCAGATAGGGGCGACTATGAAGAAAAGTAGCTGCATCCCAAGCATCCCCTATACAGGTGGGTGACACCTTTCACCAGAAGCACACCACAACCTGCAGAAGGCTGTGTTAGAGCTACTGCCTTGCAGCATGGAGGAATCTAACAACTCTTTTTCCAGTTCCTCAATTTTAAGAAAAAATAAAACCACCTTTGCCCATAAGTGAAATTACCTATTTCTCCATTTTCCATAGCTCTGATATCTGGTCGTAGCCGGCAGTCAGTTTTGGGAATGACACTCTCCATTTCTTTGTCCAACTCATTCAAAGCCATAGCAAAGCTTGTAAAATTATACATCTGAAATTCAGAGACAAAGATAAAAGGTGACTTTACGATATCTCTAGCTGCTGTCTTAATACAGAAGAAAACTGCTGTCTAAAAACAAGCATCCAAATGCTTTTTTATTATTTAATCACTTAATATAGGATTGCTCAAGATACCAGCAAAACCGCACTGCCAGGCAGTGTAGGTGATCCTTGGTGTTTCTGTTTAAGGAGGCCAGCATCCAATTACTCAGTGCACTATTTCTCTCTTATCTTCTTTTTCCAGCCCTACTGGTATTTTCTCTATCTCTGTAGAGATATTTCTCCCTTGATTAACACAGTGAGGGCATCTTTTCTGTGCCAATTCTTTGTCTTCTCAGTTGCAAACAATACTCTTGCATTTTGCCAATTGGCTCTCCAGCTCCACAGCCCTTCACACCAACTTGTGCCATGCAGGTCTGTACTTGGAAGTGTCTGTCCTCTAATAATGCCCTTCAGAGAGGTTTCTGGCAAGGCTAGTGCCTCAGTGGGGGAAGCAGGGTGGCGAGAAGAGGTGGGCGTTTTAAAACCCCCTTACCACTATCTACATATGAAGCATCCCATTTTTCAGAGGAATTCCACTAATTCTAGATTTGTGCCTGTGGCAGTTATCCTTCCAACCCCACGTTATACAGTTAAAATTGTGGCAGGGAGGTTTGTTGCAATAAACAGGCAAATCCAGACTTGCTAATGGCAAAGGCAACAAATAGATGTGCTTTGTGTAAAACATGCAGAATAACAAGATAGCACACACTTTCAGTAAGGAGAAGCATAGCTGACCTGTGCTGAGTTTGGAGGTCTTGGAGTTATCTTCCATAGCAAAACACTTCCAGGAATAACATACACACTCTCAGAGTCTGGCAATGGCATCTCATCTGATTCCTCGGTATTGCCCACCTAAAGGCAGCACACAAAGAAAAGAGTAGTTCTTTGAAGTCATGAAACATTTACACCTGATCATTCCAACACTGGGCCTTACAGAAAATTATTTCCTTGACCAAAGGTGAGTAATTTCAGCAAAGAAACTTTTCTAGATGCTTGTCAGGAAGGATAACAGCATTAACATAGCACACATACTTCCAATTCCCTCCCAGTGAAAGACTACCAACAGTTTCTTGCATCAACATCTTTGTAGATGTAAGCTGGATCTTCAAGCATTAAGAAATGTCAATTTTTCCACCTCAGAGATGTCCTGTTTCCTCCAATACAAGCATTTTCATGCCTGATACTTAACTTCATTACTGCTTCATTAAAGGTGAAGAATAGAAGTCACATTCCTCATCTTTCCACAACAAAGAAACACCAGCGCATAATGCAGATGCTGCCCAGTTTGTGCACAACAGAAAGCCCTTCCTACTGCTCTTTGCCCAGAGGATCCTTCCCTTCCATTAACCACTACACTACTGAAATGGCAAACTGCAAATGTGAAATGAATGTCCTAAATTAGCTACTTCTTCTGGGACGGGAATGAAGGCTGACACATATGGCCTGAGTCAGCTGCAGCCACAGGACTGTGAAATGCTTTTCCCAGAAAGGAAAAAACCCCACAGAGGGTTACTGGGGCAGTAGAGAGTAACTGGTGGTCACAGTGTAGATGTGACCTGAACTAGTTCTGAAGCATCCCCTTTTTACACACAGCTTTAAAGCAGCTGGGCTCTGATGCTGCTGGCATTAATTCCGCCACAAAAGCGGATGTTGGAATATCAAACTAAAGCCAAGCCTGGACAATGAATATGGCACTCCCAAGAAAACCTGGTGTCACAATCACAGCTAAAAACAGCAGCACGTTTCAGAGATCACCGGAGATCAAAGCCCAACTTAAAGGCAATTAATGCTTTAAATACTTTGGCTATAGGCCAGCAGCTCTAATCCTGCTGCTAATAAGCTTTGCTCTCCCAGGGTTGCATCAGATAATCCAGACTGAAAACACCCAGTATCCAACGTGGACTCAGTTGTCCTCTGAGATGATTCACATGTTACACTTCCAAGAAAATTAGAAGTAGTAGTAAGGATTCTCCTTCACTGCAGAGCCCTTCACTGTGCTTTTAGTAATGAACAGTCAGCAGAACAACGTGCAGACCAGGTTCAGCCCCTCAGCTCTTAGGAAGACAAACAGGGCTTTTAGTTGACTACATCTGAAATGTGCTGGCAACTCGTCATTCTGTTCTTTCAATTATCCTGATTGATCCTTCATAAATCGGGAATTTGAAGGAGAACAGATCAGAAAATTATCCTTGTATCAAAACAAAGACACTTCAATATCAGACTTTTGACCTCCAAGCCCATTATAGAAAGGCTATAATACACATTGCAATTTGTGCCTTGTTGGATAATTGATCTTAAAAATAACATAAGAATTAGTAAAATGTGGATTTTGATATGCTCGTCACAATGATCCATATTTCATGCTACTCAACCTTTCAGACTTGCCAAAGTAAGAACTTCTGGTGTCTGTAAATGAGGCACATATGAAGGCAGTTGCTGTTGCCTTTGTTATTCTCTTCCATGTATTTGCACTGAAAATTCTGCACAAAATGCTTTATCTTGATTAAAAAAAGACTCCAGTTCATTCAGAGCAGAATCATCCTGGTCCAACCATGGGCCTACAATAACTCTTCTGAGGTTAGAAAATACCACCTTTGCATACATGAATGCTTGTCTAGTTCCCTGCAAAGTTATTTTTCCCTAAGTTTTATTCCTATAAAAATCAAAGGGGTTCAGGAAATCTGGAGCAAGTTGCAAAAGGACTTGCATGTGAGCAGGTTCCCTCAAGGGAGACAGAAGCAATTCTTAATTAGTAGCAATGCAACACATAGGAAGAGCTGAGAAACAACTACATAAATCTGAAAATTCTAATTAGGAGACTTTCGTGCCTGAATGAATCCTTCACTACCATGAAGGGAAAAACCAGACATTATACATGAGACTTAGCTCACCTAAATGCTCCAAAAACATAGAAAATATCAGCTCCTCAGACACAAGGGGCAGTGGGAATACACATTTGACAAAGACTACCTGATTCATTTGCAGCATTACAAAGCCTTCAGTTTTCTTCATAGAAAGAGTTCTGTTAATTAAGTAGGAAAAGCATGTTTTTCTAGAGTCAGAGCAATACTGCAGCTTGAGCTTTGTGCAACAGGATGCAGTCACCAAAGGGGAACAATCCCTCTTTTAAGCTACTATGTGAGTGGCTGTTCTTCATCAAGCTGTATGTTGTCACCATCACCATTCATCCTAAACAAAAAGCTTACTGCCGACTAGAAATTTGGAAGAATTATGAATGAGGTTTTTTCACACACAAAAAAAATCAATTGTGGAGAAAAGTAAAAAAAGGCCAGCATTTCTACAGTTGTGAAAACTTAATAGAAAGTAATAAAAAAATTCCTTGTAAAAGCTGGAAAATATGATCTTCTATCAAGATGAGAAACTAGTCTATCCTGCCTTTAAGACTCAAAATCCTCCTGCTAGAATATCAATGTTATCATACATGATCAGAAATGATCCAACTAATGGATATGTTATTTCCTCCACGTAACTTGGGAGGAAGARGCAGGTAACAAACCGAGTTTTCACAACACCGAGTGTTGTGAAATTTGAATACAAATCCAAGAGAGAAAAAGCATTTTATCCCTTAACGCTGGTACTCATCCAGAGAAGGTAAGTGAAGTAAATCTTAATGCTCTTAAATCCTACTAAAATATTTAGCTGTCTTATCATGCTTTTGAGATCCCACCTCTTTACATGATTAATACCTGTTTACTGCTTTTCTTCTCTTCTGCATTTTTCTTGTCGTTTTTCTTGTAAGCTTCAAATGTAGCTGGGTCAACACTGTACAAACACTCAGTCCACTTTCCATACAACGCACAAAGCTTCTTTTTGCTGTCAAAAAAAACTAGACTAAGTTTACAAAGGAGCTTAAAGAGATTTATTTCACCATTTCAGACAAAAATATGTGAAAGAAGAACTTTTGAGGGCAACTTTACAACTCCATTATCAGTCTAGCAGAATTCATAACTCTGCTGTTGCAGGTTCATTGGCAGACTTGGCAGACTCTGTTAAAGGCATTCAGTTCTACAGCTCCCATCAGAAACACGGACAGTCATTTGTTTCCCATTTAGAATTAAGTTGTTACCTTTTGTCCTGAATGTAGCCTTCAACTTTGTGCAACTCCTTCCCAAAGAGGCCACAGGGCTTGAAGCTTAGTACACATTTCTCACCAGTTCTAAAGGCAAAACAAGAGAACACTAATTACTTCCAAATGCTTTTCCTTTTCGAACTTGCAAGAAGTGAAAGCACTCACACTCTTGACTTACTTATGGTTAGTTATTTCCACGTTTCCATACTGCTCGATCCAGAGTTTGCCCACAATAATGTTATGCACACAGCACGTAGGATTTGTCCATGTGTAGGCTTCATTGTGCCTAAGGGAAGGGAATAAAAATTAAAATCCTTTATCTTTGTACTGGATGTCACTCCTTCAACAAGCCATCATCTATAAATTGTTCCAAGTCTTGAAATGGACACGGCAATAAGTCAGTAAACCCAAGAAGTTTATTAACCTATTGCTACTGATTTTATCAATTCCTTAAAAAACTCACTTCAGTGCAGTCACTGTTAGCAGGGAAAGACACGAGGAAAGCCAACAGGACTGAGGCACTTGCAGAACATACACGCTCAGGCCCCAGCTGATGCTATTAGCAACATGCAGCGCATATGGGGAAACAATGGCAGTTCCTTTCATCTTCTCATCCCCTCCTCCCCACAAAGGGATCTGCCAACAGACTTTAGGATGTGGTGTTGGACATGTCTGTTCCTAAGCCGTGCAACTCTAATGCACACTAATCATCAAGGATGAGGCATTGTGCCTGTTCAATTATTACTAATCAACTTACTCAAGAAGCTCCAAAGTCATTGTGCCTTTTGGTTCCGCTTCCACGCTCTTGCCCCAGAATTTGAGTTTAGGATAAATTGATCCATGAAACACAAAATCATTATTTAAACCTTCAGCATAGAAAGCACTGATTGGTGGATGATGGCTGACTTGTTCCGAGAGAAGTCTAAATCCCAGATCATCTCTGCAAAATAAAGATAACCAAAACCATGTATCTACATATAAAGTGTAGTGAAGTTGCAGCTGCTTTCCCCTAGGTGAAATGGGTAGCTGGACCCATGCATAGAGGCTGTACTCAGTGCAAGAGGTAGTTAAAAGCCTCGGCTAAACTGAAAAGATGAACTAAAACATAGAACATCCGCATTTTAAATAACTAAGGACTTAATATATAAGGAAACAAGAAGTACCAGATCTGATGAGTCAATATAGTTACTTTTGATAATGACCTCTGTCCTAAATTTTCACATAAACATAGGCCAAAACCTTAACTGAAAGAAAAATCTGCCTTAGGTGCAGCTACACACACTGATAGACCCACATTCCTTATATGTACCTGAACACTCAGATAAGGAATATTATAATTCTAACACCTTCCTTATGTACCATGCTCATTTTTCATTCATAAGGTTTCGGGGGAAAAAAAATTGTAAATAAAACTTGCTCTTAAACCTGGCAAATTTCATTTGCCTGCTCTGAACTGAAAAGTTAAGTAGTTTCCCTTTGCTGGAAGGTGCATTGGTGAACATCAACATGCACTGCAAGCACCTGCAGCAGCTGCTAGGAGAATGGCTGGAAGCTTGAGCTGAAGTGCAGTCTGCAAGCCACCTGACAAATCTAATGAAACATCTATTACACAGAATACCACCCCCCAGTGCAGCTCCTGTTCATTACCTGATCAATTCATACGTCTCTCCAAGCAATGGGTTGAATGGCTTTCCTGTACGTTCCCACTGCGAGGCTACAGCAGACACAGCAAATGCAGCAACACACTATCCACAAGAGTAAGACCACAGAGTTAATCAACAGTAGTCATGGTATTACAGAGTAACAAAACATTTTCCTAGACAAGTGTCCAGCTTTCCACTGGGATAGAGTCAATTTTCTTCCCAGTAGCTGGTATAGTGCTGTGTTTTGGATCTAGAATAAGAATAATGTTGATAACTCACTGATATTTTAGTTGTTGCTAAGCAATGTTTAGCAACAAAGCCAAGGAGTTTTCAATTTCTTGTACCACCCCATCATTAAGAGGCTGGGGGGAACAAGAAGTTGTGAGGGAACATAACCAGGGGAGTCAACACGCTGACCAAAGGAATGTTCCATGCCATATGACATCATGCTCAGTATATAAATAACCTAGGGGGGAAAGAAAACTGGTCAGGGGTTGCTGCTGCTTGGAAACTGCCTGGGCATTGGTCAGCAGGCAGTGACTGACTGCACTGGGCATAATTTCTTTTGTGTATTCTCATTTTTATTTCCTCTCCCCCCCCCCCCAGTTCTATCCTCCATCTCACAGAGTGAGTGGGGGATTAGGGTGAGCAAGTGGCTGCCTGCTGGCTTAAACCATGACAGTTCTATGCAATCTTCCACCACATTGGTCACATGCACCTCACTTAATGTGTATCTCTGGATAACTGCTTGTTGTCCAGGTCATCATAAATGTCCCTCCAGCAGGGCTATTTCCCCCAGGTACTGATACCTTTCTCCAAGGTGCTCCACTTGCCCGGGTGACATACAGCATCTTTCTTGAAGGCATACCTTTCCTTCACACCTCACATGAGTCACCTCCACAGGCTGAGGACTTGTGTCACTTTTCCAATCACTTTGTCACTGCCCCTTCCCTAGAAAGGGATCCTAGCTCCTTGGCTTCCTTACCCTCCAATTCCAGGCTACTGGCCCTGTTATCCCAACACTGGAGCAGCCTGGTAACAATCTGTTCACCTGGACGACAGCTGAAGTCTTTTTGCATTTCTCACAGCTCACTCAGTTATAGGGATTGGGTAGGTACTGCCTCATTTATGAATTCTTCATCTTCCTCCTCCCCAATCAGCAGCTACCTTTCTTCTTCCTCCTGCTCTCATGATGGCCCTGCTTCACAGTAGTAGTCTATCTCATCTACTTCTTTCTCTGCTCCCTCTTAGAAGAAACTCCTTCATCCCTTACTAAACAAGCTGACTATTGCTCCCAATACTTCAGGGGTGACTGATATCAGAATGGGTTGGTTCTTTGGTTCAGCAGCAGTGCCAGCCACAGGAGTTGGAGTAGCTCCAGTGCCTGTTGTTTTGTTGTCAGATCCACAGGCCTTCTCTTGCCCTTGAGGGTACTGAATAGTGTTGAACAGGGCTCAGTAGGCATGGGCCAGGCCCCAGCACCTTGCAGTGATTTGTGTCACTCTCGAATTGTCAGGGTGACAGAATACTGTTTCCAAACATTTTACTAGTTTTTCAGGATTCTGCATTTGTTTAGGGAGGAAATTCCAAAATGCTGGAGGTGCCCACTATCCTAGGCACTTGCCCATACTATCCCGCACACCCTACCACTCCTAACTATCCAGCCTCAGGGCAGATCTCTGGGTGGTATCCATAAACAGTTGTATACCACAAACAAGACTTGAAACACATTCAGGAGATGTAGCAAAGGAACATCAGGAGACATAGCTGGTTTGAATATCCTGATATTTGAAATTCCCGAGAGCTATAGTAATTAGCCTGGAGAAGAAGGGGATGATGGAGGAAGGTATCTCCCCCGTGGATTGGCTCTCTGCTGACAAAAGGCAAAAGCTGTAACTATGAATAGTTTCCTATAGATGGCTCCCAAAGTATGGTGATGACAGCGATGCTGAATACAAATACCAGCTCAGACTCACCACCAGCAGTTCTGTCATATCCTAAGACAGTGTTACAAAGTACAACAAAATGATAACCTTAACCCAGCCCACAGAGGTGATAAACAGCCCAGCAGGGAACAGATACAGCAAATTAGGTGTTGCATAACGCAACTCTGAGAACATGCGCAGCAACTCGGAGAGCAAATAAATCAACATTGTGACCAGAGACTATCAAACAAATATCATAAATGCTTATAATGAATTTGCTTTAATATATTCTGGTCAGATCTGTCATCATCTCAACCCTTTGTGCTCTGCTCCTTTTGGGGTGTCATAAAGGTCTGTCATGGTTTAACATGGCAGGCTGAACACCACAGATCTGCTCACTCACCCCAGCCCCAACCCAAATGGGAGGGGGGACAGAATTGGGGGAATAAAAAAGGTGGAATCAGTGCACTGAGATAAAGACAGTTTAATAGGACAGAAAAGTAAGGGAAAATAATAAGGATAAAAGAATCACAATTATCAAAACAAGTAATGCACACAATGGCCCACCACGCACCAACTGATGCCCTGTCAGTTCCTGAGCATCAGCCCCCAGCCAGCTTTCCCCTTGTTTTATGTACTGAGCATGACAACATATGGTATGGAATATCCCTTTGGTCAGTTGGGGTCAGCTGTACCGGCTCTGTCCCTGTCCCAGCTTCTTGTGCCCCCCAGCCTCCTCGCTGGTGGGGTGGCACATAGAGTAGAAAAGTCTTTACCTTACTGTAAATACAGCTCAGGCACAACTAAAACATCACTATGTTACCAACATTCTTCTCATTCTAAATCCAAAATACAACACTGTACCAGCTATTAGGAAAAAAATGAACTCTAGCCCAGTGGAAACCAGGACAAAACCAAAACTGGTTAATGAATAAGAGAACCCAACATGCAGCAAACTACAGGAGTTCCTCCTACAATGAGACCATCTATAAAGAAAAGCAATCCCACAAAATTCACCAAGAGCTCACAAAAACTACCAAACCCAATGCACCTGCATTCGCTCAGTTGTGCTGGAAAGTGAGCTGGCTTTGTGGATGAGRTATGTGTGCTCCATGTACTCCGTGAGTCGCTGTAGGAAGCTCAGTGGCTCGTTGAATATAACTGGCATTGTGATCTTCGACAACTCCTGATGTGCAAATGAAGTTTGTGTTAAAAGTTGAATGATTAGATACACTGACCTGCAGTAACCCAAGTGTAATTGGCTTATTACAAAAATAAATGATGCTCTTAGTGCTAACGCAATGTGCTTGACCTGGCTCTGCTAATACTGAAAGGACAAAACCCTTATGAGCTCAGTAAGCAGAGCTGTGCTGGCACTTAAGGCTACTTTTAAAACAAAAACAAAACCAAACATCAAACAAACTTTCTATCAATGAATGCATTAAGAAGGTGACATGAAACAATGGAATGACGTATTAAGGACCCTTTTAAAGACTAAGTTATTCATTATTCCTTAAATAGATACAGACCATCTAATTACTTAAACATATTGCCTTTTTTTGGAGGCGGGTGGGGGAGGAGAATGAGAAAGGACAGGGAAACACAGCAGTACAGGAGTAAAAACAGGAATTCTGTATTCTAAAGAAAAAAGGTGTTTTGTAACAGGAATAAAAATTTAAAGGAAGCCTTACAGTTTGGATACTGTTTGTTCTCTTGCCCATTTTTAAAAAGCGTGCCCTCTGAATACATAACACAGCAATGGTTTAAACTGCCTGCAGCAGCAAATTACAACAGTGTAAGTATGACTGCTGGCCATGTGTGCAGCAAACAGCACCGTCCTGAGTCGTAACAGCAGCACCTGGCACCAGGAGCTTTGGCAGATGTTTCAGTACAAGGCACTGCAAGTTCTGCTGCCCCCCACAACTACAACTTCTGTTAGCAAAGCAGAATTAAGACCTTTGTGGATTTTTTATTCCTGCACACACCTTGAGCAAGACAGGCTTGCAATCTGCTCTTTGTGTTTTACAACACTTTTCCACTAAAGCCATTGTGAGAAGCCTCAGATGCTTCACAACAACTTGGAGACTTGGAGCTGCTGATGCAGGCATTCCCCAGCATTTCCACACCTCATTGCTTGGAGCTGCTCCTAACTACACCAAGGGGAGGAGGAGAAAACAACAGCAACTAAACACACACCTTCCCTTCTCTAGACTAGTATTAGAGACTGACAGAAGTCTATCAGCAGCAAGTATTTTCAGCCTATTGTAGGATCTAATGGAGAAAAGAACTTTTCTCAATTCACACTTAGCTGGAAGCAGATTAAGTGCAAACCAGCTAACTCTGATCTGGCCACCATCTGGTCAGTAACAMCATGGAAGGGGGAAGACTCAGATACTTAGTATCTGAGGGAAGTATCTGAGGGGAAGGAAGAACAGCAAATGGAAGTGGTTGTTCTTTTGGGGTTTTTTTGGGTTTTTTTTTCACAAAGTAAAAAAAGAAAAAAATTGCTACCACAAAGTAATTAAAGGCCTAAAGTCAAGAGAAGGTGCTTTTACTGAAAGAATATTTCTCTGTTGAAGTCTTACCTCGAGTTGTGAAAGCAAATAAAGCACAAGCAGCAAATTAAAAATAAACACACTAACGCAAACAAACCAACCAACCCCATACACAAACAAACAAACACACACAAAAGACCTCTTCTCCCCAACAAGTTTTCATTTGGACCTCAAATAAAACAATCACTCCCCACTTTTTATCATAGCTTTCTGATTACCTACCATGCCAATGCATTTTCTTAAGATACTCCAGATACTGAAGTCATTTCTGGAAAACATGGGAGATGGCAAGCTTGTTCTGCGGAAAGGGAGAGGGGAAAAAAGCAGAAATAAGAAAAGTTTTCCACTACTAACCATGACTAAGAAACCCAAATGCTCATTTATGAAAGTAACAGTTTCCCAATGTTTAAATTAAAACCCAGGGGGAATAACAGTGCTACTTTGAAGCACTTAAACTGTTTTACCTGCACAGAAACATGAATTTCTCCCAAACCAGAACCATTAATTTTGCATAACACCAGAGGAAGAGAATGCCTACAGCAGTTATCAGAACTGTGTTTTCACAGTGGCACCATTAAGATATTTAGTTGTGTCTTTGTGAGAAAATGGAAGTTAAATCTGAATAGGTACCTAGGTATGTTCACTACATCTGGACAGATCTGAAGGTTAAACAGTGGGGTTATTTTGGGGGTTTTTTGCAAGGCACCTTTACCCTGACAATGAACGGCCACAACATTTATGGCCTATATTAAAACCAGCCCTCCGGAACAACAGAAAAAAGCAGCATTATTAAAGAAAATAAAATAGTGCAGCCCTCTACAGAGGGCTGACATATCCTGAAACAAGTCACAAGCATACTTTTAAAACCACCATACAGGCTGAGAACACAGTGTGCATTTTTCAGCTTTATGGCAAATCACGAAGAGATTTTGTTCAGTTTTCTTACTGCTACTGACCAGCTCAAGTGTTAATCCAATTTACTTCTAGAAAGGCATAAATATTGGTCAAAGTCCTTTGCCCACAACACCACTAAAGTTCATATTTGGATCATGAAGCTATTGCCAAAGAGAAAAAGTCACCATTTTTCAGTTCTTATCAATACATAAAAATTACCTAGAGCTCACTCAAATGGCATGAACACTTAAAGCTTCAAAGTTCAGTCAACTCTGTCTAAATGATCGTGTTGCCCTCCTAACCAAGGTTGTCTTGTCTCTGCTCAAGGTAGCTAAAGCAATACTTTTTAGAGAGAGTAAATAGGCTGTACCTTCCTTCACCACACACTTTTCTGATAAACACTGCCAAGAGAAAAAAAAATGCTCAGGCTAAATTGTGTGTTTCAGTAGCCCTACTTGCTGTCCTACCTCCCCTACTTATCTGCTACTGAAACACCCTTTACTAGGGCTGATGCTTCAGTTTTCAGAAAGAACAAAACCAAAAAATGTTCCTTAGAATATAACAAGCCCCATCCCATCAAAAACCGAGTCATATGTCTGAACTCCTCACAGTAGCAAACTATTGCGTTATCAAGTAGCTACAAGCCCAACACTGACTTGCTTTATTCAGCTCCTCTACAGAGGATCAGTGGGTAGGAGGATTTGTTTTAACTGACCACCATATCATCACTCACTCCCTATTCTGATTTTTCACTAAGACAAAAATGTTTTGTCAAACAGATCATTCTGAATAATAATAAGTATAAAATAGTTCTGTGCATGCTTTGATACAAATGTCCAGGAGAGGACAGTGTCCACCAAGTATTCAGTCTTATCTTCACTTGTAATGTTTACTTGTTTTTCCTGTATTCTTTAAGGAAGGCAGTCAGCAGAGTGGATATTTGTGTTTAAGTAGGCTATTCTGCATGTTAAACACACTCACCCCTAGTTTGCTGAAGTATGCCCAGGGATTATTTTCCTTACATATAAAAACTTACATTTTCATTAAAGTTGACCTGTCCTTTTGTTCAATTTGTTTAATTACTTGAAAGTTGGCATTCAGTTTCAGCCACTCATCCGTATTTGTTACCTATATCAGTCAAACATGCTACAGGAGTCAGTTCTTTCCTCCCTCTAAAACACACAAGAAGAAATGAAGCAGTTTTAAGCCACCAGCGAAAATCCCAGGGACAAGTAAGGACGTGGAAAAATGACAGGCAGCCAAGACTTGAGGCCTACTAACCTTGACACACTCCCTGTGAATAAACAAAAGGTTTGTGAATGCAAAAATTTCCTCCCAGATGTCAATTTTGAAAACAACTCAGGGAGTTAATTTTAGCTTTAAGTGACAAAAACATCTGCTGGAATTTCTGTGCATTAGAACAGATGAGATGTATGTAGGATCATTTACTTAAACACTTGCCTAAAGCACTATCTATTACAGATCAACTACTACAGGAATCTTGTGGGGAAGGTGGTGTGGCTCCCACAAGCCGAACACTAACACGTTTGCGTTCTGAAAGGCCCCAGTGTGGGGACCTAAGGGAAAGATGACTACAAAACTCAGCAATGAGGGGGAAACAGCAGTGACATGTGGATGTTAAATGTTGGTACTTACTAGAGAACTTTTTTATGCAATGGATTTTTTGGGGTTTTGTTTGTTTGCTTGGACTTTTTTGAGGGGTGKTTTTTTTGTTGTTTTATTTTTTTAACTTTGGCTCAGATTAAAAAATTCTCTCTTAAAAAAAAGTGATTTGAATGCTTCCAGATTAATGTATTATTCTCCTMTCTCTCAAATCCTCTCCCAAGAAGTATACAAAAATTAAGTCCACTCTCAAAACACTCTGTGAACCATCAGGAGGATGCAAACTACATTAAAAAAAAAACAGAAAAAAAAGCAGAGTAAGACAGCAGATTATATGTAGTACTGTCTTMATCTATCTGTATATGTGCTTCCCAACACTTTTAATTCCTTGGAACCAACAGATTTCCAAACCCAAAGCATGTACGCTCCCCCTGCCAATCAAAAACCAACCTCCACCTCTGTGTGGAAAACTCTCAACCACTCGAATAATGTTTGAGGCACAGATTAGAGCTCAGGTTTTCTAGACTAAGACAGGAAATAGTCTTATTTATACTGATGGCTAAACAGTGTTAGGTACTCTCACGTGCAACCTAAATGCAACTGCAGATCTCTACTCATCTGAGTAACTATAGGAAGGTACTGGGATTTTATGCAAAAGAAATTAATCTGGTCAATTTTCTAAGCTACTTGTTTCCATGTGGTTAACACAAACGGAAGTTAAAAAAAAGCTGTATGCAAACCCACGGGTGTAAGGGTCGAATTAAGTGCTGTCAAAACATTCTGAATCCCTCACTTTGCATAGCATCGAGAAGTTACAGTCTCTGCTCTGAAAAGAGCACAGGTGGCATCACAGACAGTGCATATTTGACCACATGCTCATGGTTAAAACCAGCCCTCAGACAAAAAGAGGCACAAACTGGAGCCAGCAGCTCCAGGCAGGTAACACAGTTCTGAAGTCACATCAAACAGATGCTGTACCAGGCCAAACATGGCCACTACTAACAGCCTCAGAAACAAGGCTATAAACACCACACATCTCCCATCCCCTGAGAAGGTTCTCTTGCAGGTAAACTTTAAATTTTCTGAGCTTCTGGGGCAAAACAGTTTGGATCAATATATTTGTGGACAATTCCCAGTGTGACACCAAGGTGCCAGGTAAAAAAGCCTAACAATTACATCTCAACCTGCAACGTTGTATAGCCATTTAGTCCCATAAAATACAGCCATATATTCTATAGCTATACATTCTGATCTATATACAAAACATTCAATGTTTTCACTTTTCTTTAGCAGTAAATTATTGGCCAGTTGATTTATACACTCATTCTGCTCCAACATCCTATACTCTCTTTACTACTAAAAGAGATGCAGCTCAGAGAAACAACTTATGCAGAAGTACTTGTTTATTTCTTTTCATTACCCTTTATAAAATCAGCAGATCTGAAATGCTCCTCCAGTCACCTGCTCCCTGCAGTTCTGACAGCACAGTGCAATGTTATGAAAACTTGCCAAGTTACTTCCTTTTTATAGTAAATGGAAGATCAATTCCTGTTAAAACTCCTCAAGACAATGCAAGTCAACATACGCCATCATTTTCATGTTGATTATGAATTGCCTCCTTTTTCCTCATTGTTTCCAATGCAGTGAAGGCAATTCAGACGTCCACCTTCACCTACTGCTTCCTCCCCCACCCCTGAATTTCCTGCTCTAATTAGGGAAGGCACTTAGCCAAGGCCACAAATACCATCTTGCTAACAGCACAAGAGCACAGCAACATGCTTAGTCAGCTGCTTTTTGTTATCTTCCCAAAACACCCATTACCCCACCCAAGCCCTCATTTGCCTTAGTCTGCCTAGCATGAGACATGGACAGGTTGAACCTTGAAACATCAGGTCTCTGATGCCACCACTCACTTCAACAGCTACCACAATTTAACTATTTAAGAGATCACGTATTTAAAGCCTATCGTGCTTCCTTCAGTAAAATTAAATATTGATTTCCTGTTTTTACAGAAATCTGGTGTTCCCATCATCATTCTGCACATCCAAAACACTTCCAAAGTAGACTCTTTGAAACATGCTGAAGTCTGGCTTGATCTGTAGCACAAATGTTGTATTGCCCTTTCACTGAAACTGGAGAACAGTGGTGTCTGTTACATCGCATTAACTCCAGACCTATTGTCCTCCTTTATCGGCAAGGAAACAAACAAAAATGGATCATTTGACAACACAAAATAAGCACATAAAACATGGATGAGACTTTTAGAACAAGACTCCCTTTGTTCACGTTTGAGTTTCTGATGCCAGGCTAGCAATATTTTTCATTCATTCCTGATACCAACAGAAGGATCAAATGACTGGAAATTAAAGAGGCAATAGGAGGAATAGGTCATTAAAGATACACGAAGGAGTTAAAATCCACATAGATTTCAATAAGATCTAATAAAAAACAAGGTGTGTCCATTTTTAAACAGCACATTATATTTGATTTTTACTTATTCAGATTGGATCATCAAAAAACAAGATGCAAAGGAACACATCAGCCTTGAAAAAACATTCTTTATAAAATCATAGCACAACCAATTACTTGTCAATCATCCCTAACAAAGTTCTAAAAGTTTTCTGTTAGCTTTTCAGAGATTCCTGCGGTCTTTTACTCACCATTAATGCATATTATAAAACTTTCAGAACGGACAACATCCTACCTGTGTTTTTTGATTCCGTTGGACAGTGACTCTCCACTGCCACACACCTTTTCTTCAGACACGCTTGAAGTTATTGCATCTTTTGAATCCATGCTGTCCTCTAAGGAGTAGGCTGCTGTTGTTTCAAACCCACTTAATGATTTTTCAGATTCTGAATCTGCAAAAGAGCAGGTGCATGTTAATGAATCTACTGCCTGTGCTAGACTTCAGTCACTAACAGATCTCCCCTCCTTGTACAAAACTGAAACCTAAGTAGGCTACTGTGTCCTGATGACAGCATCCATTTGGTAAGTAACTAGTACTGCCAGAGACTGCTGCAGCCCAGCATCTAGATATAAAAAAAATGCACAATAAGCAAGACCACAATACAGTAAAAATCCTCTATCGAACTGAGCCAAAATCTGGCATTTTTATTAAACTGAAGCTAACAGACCTTGCTTAGGACAAGTGCCAGTGCCTTATAGATGCCAGTACCCCAGAGAACTAACAGGTACCTTGACATTCCTGTAATGACTCCTCCTTCAGCTGGGTCTCAGTTCTTAAGACACCCAGTGCTGTTCACCAACCTTCACTTCCCCACTCACTGAACAAGTGTCAAAGAACAGGAGGACGTATCATACACAGTAGATTACACTGACCACGTAGGTCCCAGCAAAGTTTAAATGATAAGCTCACCAATCAATAAGATAAACTTCGTACTGTGGAAGGCAGGTTAATAGTACAATCCATATTACACCTAAAACTAAACCCTGTAGCCCTGCATTTTGCAGTTCTTCAGATGTGCAGTGTTTTTAGTTCGGCGAAATAGTTTCTCACGCACTTTTGTATAAACAYGGATTGTTGACCTAACCGGCACTCAATGTTATGAATTCCTAACCTATATGATAGACAATTCTATTGACCAGTGGACAGCAGGAGGTGGTATTCCCATCCTCCAATCCATGGTGGTTTCTGAAAACATATAAATAAAGTTAGGGCAGAGGCCGGCGGTCCTTCCTTCCTTTTGGCCTCTGCCTGTTGGTGAACCCTGACAGCTGTCTCCGTGTGCTTATTCGAACCTGAGAACAATAAAACCCCACATCAACACTAGCACCTTCTTTCCAACCAGTGCTTTGGTCAGCAAGTGCTTGTTCAGCTCTGGAGAGAAGATAGTCTTGCCCCAAATCAGAAAGTAAAAATTTCCTGGCAAAGGCTGTATTTTTGTGTCAGGTTTTCTTTCAAACCTGACAAGATTGTTAAAGGATGACCCAATTCCAAGCTCCAGGAAGTGAGGGAACAGCTCAAGACATCAACTTCTATTTCATCTGAAAAATCCTTTAGCAGAAACCAGGTACAACACTGAGTGGCAAACAGCTTAATGCAAGCCTCACTGCTTCCGAAAAAACCAGACCCAAACCCAACACCATTCCTGCCATGTACTGCTTCCAGCATATGCTACTGCTCTTGACTGCAAAACCCCAGAGAAATAATTGCAAAATTAGCCGTTCTTTCACACACTCATTCTAATTCAAAACTAGTCATCAAAACCTGCTGAAGTAGCAGCCCATCCAAAAGAATATCTCACTCACAGCTGTCTACTGCCAGGTGCTTTCTTGTTTTCTCTCTAGAAATCTATGCCAGTAGTTTCTCCATAACATGGAAATTGTATATTGCTTTGCTGAAGGGTATACATATAGTGACAAGAGGACTTTCTACCACATCCAGATTACAGAATGGTCAAGAACACGACAAAATCCTGATGAATGGATGGGCTGTGTCACAATGTCTTCATCTTTTCTAGAGAGAGATCTAGAAGCATAAAGGAGATCTTTCCTTTCATTAAAAACATCCATGCCTATCCTTGTCAAGACAGTACTGAAATTAAGCCAGTTGCTAGGGAATGAAAAGCACTGCCAGCTGGTGCTGAGGATATGTTAAAAAAGTGGACTGGCACTCCAGAGAATCTTCTCACAATTTTCCCCAAATTTATCAGTCTAGTTCTGTGCCAAATGATGATATAACACATCAAAGCATTAGTTTGGTGGGTACTATATATAACAAGTAGGATAAGGAAAAGCATTTTTACTTGTGGACAAGTCTGTTACATAAAATACAGATTTCTCCAGAGATTCTAAGTCCAGGTAATCAGGAAAATACAGTTTTTCTGCATATCCAAATATCACAGAGGAAGAAATACTCTAGCAGGGGAACACAACTTGGGCCTCAGATTCCTGACCACAGGCAAGCTATAAATCCCTTCAAGGTATGTATTCCATCTCTCTTTTGAAAGAGATGCTCAACTGTGCCAACAGTTATCATGACAAGAAGGGCATGAAGCAAACCTGGTAACATAAAGCAAAGTCTCTTGTAGGGTCCTTTCTTCTCCTGTACCACCCAGGGCTGTCTTGCCTTCAGACAAGAGTCACAACATGCAAATTCCCTCAACTGGAGTTTCTGCAACAGACCTRGGACTCCAGAGGCAGAAAGGCAACAACAGCCTTCACCAAAACTGCCCATCGCTCGTGGATATGCTCCTCAGTATAACAAGGATTTTTAAACACCTCCCATGTTCAGTTCTCCTCATGCTGCCATGAGACAATTCTGCTGGACTGAGCTCTGGATCCACAAACCTCTCCAGAGCTGTAGACACTGACCAGACAGCCTTCGCCAGGGCACATGCCTTACTTAATACAATAAGAGCATGCCATACAATAAAGAACAGTAGAAGAATGAAACACAACAGTTGCAAGAAATTGCTCTCCAGAGAAATCTCACCCATTTTCCTGAGAAATTGAGAAAGTATGTCTACAACAGCTCCTGCCATCAAGGATCTCAGTCTCCAATCCCTAAACCTCAGCTACCTCCTTTAACCCAATGAACTCAGAAAGCCTTGAGAGTTTGTTGTCAGAGTGAACAAGCCTAGTACTGTATTGTGAGCATGGATCAATAGGCAACTCAAACTGAGCTTTTCCCTGTGCACTTGCAGCGAACTCTTTTCTGAATTAAGATTTGCATACTCCCCCGTCACTGCAAAAAAAGATTTATATTCACAAGTTTCTACAGAGCAGCTGTCAAACAGATGACTAGGAGAAAATGAGGGTTTTTTTTAATTGAACTTAAGGGAGTGTGGGCTGAGGAGGGGGGAGAAGGAATTAAGAGTCCCTGTTCAGAAGCCAAAATTTTAAAGTGAGCTTTGAGACAGGACCAGGCTGACTAGGAAGCTCTCCAGCTCATGAAACCTGAAAGAATAAGAGTACAAACACCAGCTACATTTTGCAGGAGTGGGAGAGCAGGTGGAAACAGCGGAAGCAATGACAGAAACGTAATTCAAGGCACTTCATTTCCTATTGCAACAATGGGTAAGTCTTCAGATGCAGATTGAAAAGTCTGGCCAATGTATTTGATTAATAAATAAACCTGAGAAAGACAGTTTAACCACCGGCCCGGTTGGGTTTGAATTCTGATCAGGTGTTTCCTATCCCTCCAAGACACCTGAATTCACTCCTTTTACTATATTCAAGGCAAGAAGTCCACAGGCAGCAGTGTTCTCACAGAGGCTATGAAGTATTTTTGGTACATTTTCAAAAAAAGCCACTTGACAAACTAAACATGGAAGGAAGGGCAATAGGTTTCTATACCTTTCAGTGATCTGGTAACTGGAGACAAACTAGRAAGCAAAGCAAAAGCGACAGATGTGGTCTTCTATTTCTTGTACCATTTAGGAGTGTTACTTATAAACACAGAACTCAGTAGTGGTAGATACCAGCTGAAGCTGCACTATGACAGGTTAGCCTTAGTGTACTCTAAATATTCCTGTAGCTAAATAACTGCTTTTATTGTAAGATTGCATCTATGTAAAACCATCAATAACCCTCCAAACACACACAAAAGTCACGTTTGCAGAAAACAAAACATCTCTCAGGTAAAATCTKTTAAAAGAGAAAAACCAAGGCAGATCTAAGCTCCTCCCAAACTGGGTGCACAATTTGCATATGAGAAGAGAATCTTAATTCTTCATCTGTGTGGCCATTTTTCAGCAATGTGGATGGACTCTGCATTTTTATTTTATTTTCAGATGCTCCTCAGTTCTGTATTAATCAAAACTCATAACTTCTCTAGCTCTCTAGGAGATGGCACCGGTCTTTTTAAATTTTGCTACTTGTTCCCTTCCCAGTGCCCTCCCGTTCCACTCCACCCTGTTTTAAACATAGAAGAGTTTGACACATGTTAAGCATTCAATCCTGAAAGTGAGAGCTCCAGCACTCCGTGTGGTATCGAGTTTAATTACACATTTCCACCACTCCCATAACGAGAGGATCAGCACACCGGGAAGCGCTGTTAACTGACCTATGACTATCAGAGTTCAGATTAATAACACCCTTAACTTTACTCTTCTGAACACTGGATACCATGCTTTGGTAACCCAAATAACTCCCATTTTCTGTAGGTTCTTCCTTTCATGTTCACTGTCTACTGCTCTCCCATTGCAGGAATTCAGGAGTTACTGCAACAGTCAAAAAGTACTGACAACAGCRTACCACTTAAAAACAAAAAGAGAAGAGATTTCAGAAAATGAACTCCAACTTCAGGAAGTAACCTTACCACTTTACAAACATTTTCCTCACTCCAGTTTTGGAAAAGAAAGAGGGTATTTCTGTAACTGTGACCACAGTTTCTGCAAACAGAACTACACAATACAGACTTAACAATGAACAATGCAGCCTATACCAACATTAGCAGGTAGCATGGCTCAGCTGGAGCAGATTTGCACGTGGAACAGATGGTGCTGAGTACTTGACAATTGAACCAGATACGTTTCTAGTGGCGTTCTCTTCAGATTAGTTGTACTCTGCTGCCATGGAGTGAGTGTCCGACAGGAACTGGACAGTATCTTCTGATTCAGCTTCATTCAGAAGCAATTGGATTGTTTTACAATGTGAACCAGAGCACGGTAAATGGGGACAAGTAGCTGCTGCTGTGAATACATCGTTTTTGACACACCTCTTCCTCAAAAACATGCTTGAAAGTCTTGCACTGCTCTGAATTGTCCCATTAGTGATACTTTTGTTGAGAGTAAACAAGAAATGTCTTATATACAGGCAAAATTCTTTTAAAAAARGCAAAACAAAAAGCAGCAGTGTCATCTTTCAACCTGTCAAGTCAAAACTAACAATTCTTCAACTCAAAGTGCAAGCCTAGTGTTATGCAATGCTCTCACTTCTAAACTCACTCCTACAGCAGGGATTTAAAAATTCATAGAACTGTAAGCAGAAGAAGATGGCATCCTGACAGAAAAAATACTCTAAGTAGTGGCATTTCCCCCACTGACAGACATTATAACTTGTTTTATCACCCTGTTAAAATACATTGGTGTTTGCTCAGTCTCCTATACAACCTAGAAAGATAGTTCATGAATATGGCTATTTGTCAATCAATATAATTTCACTTAAATGCTATCAGTTTGCAAATCAGGTTAAGCAAAAGCTTTGAAGACAAAGTCATAGCAATTTTAATTTCCAGAGACAAAAATTTTTAGCTTCTGATGATCAGGCCTAGGCATTGCTCTCTATTATGAAAATATTTATGACTGTACCCCTTGTCTCATTAGCCTCAGGATGAAGACCCACATTCCCAGACTTTGAGCCAGTATCAAATATCCCCAAATTCTCTGTTCTCACTGTATTCTTGTTGTACAGAGACAAGAAGCCTTCTAGGTGAGACTCCCTGGACACAGCAGAAAAGCAAGAAGGCTAGAAAGCTTTACCAGGATCCCAGTGATTAGTAAAAAAACCTCTCCTCAAACCAAACCAACAGAAGACTAATTCCTTTCATGCTTAAAGTGAAAGTGATAACATGCATCCAGCAGTCAGGAAAATATGTCACATTTCCCTTTTTCTAGCCACCTCCCCACCCCCGCCCACCTTCAGAGACAGAAAGGACCCTAATCTCTGCAAAGCACTAAATGTGAACCCAGAGAAGAGAATCTAACACCAGTCTGATTAAATTGACAGACAGCCAAGAAAGTGAGTCTGTCCCAGAAAATTATTTAAAATGCAATTCAGGTGAATTACGTCACATAACTTCTCCCAAAGGAGAAAGAAATTACATGTATTTTTTTATATATATACATGAGTATATATATATGTGCACTCAGCAAGTTTCACAGTTTTACAAATCCACTCGATGCAATTTGTTTGTAGCTTCCAAGGACAAAACCACCACCTCTGACAACAAGAGTGGTGGCTTTGGACACTTTCATTCAACAACATTTAGAGATCAGGTCAGTTATGAGATGCATAAACTAACAGCTCTTTAAAGCTGAATATTCTCTCATATACACAAAGCAAGCCCAGCTGGAGAGACTACATTCCAACAGCATCAGATAAAGAACTATATTCTGCTTTGTTGACAATCAAAAGAGCCTGAGGCCTTTCAGCTGAATTGTTCCTTTGGTTCCGGTTGAAGAACCTGTTTCTAGTGTAAGTCTCTTCTTCTCCTTCAAGGCTTGATAAATTTGCTACTGTGCCAAACAGCAAAATCTGCTTCACAAAGTTGATTGACTATGTTCCTGTGCACAGACCACTTTGCCTGTTTTTTCACTGCTGAAGTTTCCCACTGCAGAACACCTATCAAGGAGTCTGGGAACACCATTTTTCACATCTGTCAGAAGCACCAGACAGTTCAGTTCACAGAAAAAGTAACCCCATACTTGCTAGTGAAGTTTGCCATCACAACCCAATTGTCTGCTACAGTAGATTATGTTCACCCTGAAGCTTTTCCAGATCCTTCATAGTTGTAGACAAGTGTGTGCTGCTGGATCACCCAGTTAGAGCTACTATTGAGCTGCACTATGTGCAGTCTCTCTATACAAATGCATGTTGTAATCATCTTACGCAGTTCAGAATCTTCCAAAATCACTATCTGCATGCTCTGCATACGAAATTATTAAAGATACTAAATTGAAGAGCAGATAGGAAAAGAAAAGACAGTTAAGAAACGCATGCAGGATTTTGATTCATCCTTTTCTTTTACTGATGCTTCAGGTATACAAAATTGAAATAGAACAAGCCTTTCTTAACATCATTATCCCTCAAAACTAGGGATTTTAATGGACTGATGTTAACAACAGAACAAAGGAAAAAGCACACACCACTACGGACAAAGCAAGTCAGAAGGCTACAAGATACAGTTAGCTCTCCCAAAATAGGAGCCTTACATTTTGCTATTTAAAAAAAGGGCATAGACACCCAAGCAATCAGACCTTTCATTACTGTCCTGTGGTTTTGTAACCTTTTGTCATGCTAAGGTGAAGCAATACAATTCTACAGGTGAACTCTGGCAAATTTTGAGAGCCCTGCTCATAAAACACAAGAAGCATTCTCTTAAAATTAGGTCCATGTTAGAAAGGCAGAGATTTCACTTGAAGTGAGACTGCTCCCACCCTCTTCCCCCACCCCACATGCCCCAAACACATTCACAAGACACATGCTGTCTACACACTCACATTCTGGACATCATCACTTACCTGAAACAGCATCATAGAACTGCTCTTCACTGAGGATGCTGAGAGGCGGAGATCCCTTAACCAGAGACTGCTCTAGTTCATGGTGTTCGGTAGCGAGTGTCTCTAATGCTTCTGACAAGATCTTGTTTTTCTCCTGCTCATGCTCCAGTTTCAAATTCCTCACCTATAAGTAGATACATGTATGAATAAAATCTCATCTCTCTAAAGAATGTGTAGCTGGAAGCTATTCAGAAAATAGACTCCAATGAATAACTAACTAGCAAACAGCTGGAACTGAAACCACATGGATTAATGAGAATATTACAGTATTTGTGTGATTACAATAAGGTTTTTAGTCAGCATTTTTAGTAGCCAAAAAATCTGACACGAGATCTGACAGTATCAATCACATTTCCATAAGTGAATTCAAGCCAGATAACTACACCTTAAACCTGAAGGGAAATATTTACAGCTCTACTTGGATAACCTTAACTATGAAGTTAGTAATCGGTTTCTACATGCACCAAGCTCCCTCTACTAGTCTGCTCCAATTTAGGCCAAGCATCATCATCTAAATTGAATTACAGAGCAAATGTGAATGCCAGCTACAAATAACTGCAACTGAACTATGAGCTGGAAACATTTAACCCTGAGGACTATGCAAGGAAGTTAAAAAAGAGGTTCCTCTGGTAACTGACTTAATGTTGATACAAACAGCCATCCCTCCACACTTCCAGAACAGGTAGCAGAGAAACCAGAAGYTGACAAAAAGAGAAGCCCAGACACCAGATAGTGGACGTTTTTTAAAACCCACATGTGCAATAGGCTCCAGAGCGGCTGATATTATCCATGTTTTGAGTTCAGGACTAGTAATAGGAAAGCAACGTAYCCCTTCCTATTTCCTCCTTGTTTTTTTTCTGCTGGTACTTTCCTGCCTCCCTTGTCYGCCAGTAGAGGGGAGAGGGCTATAACCAAAGGCTCAGAAATGGACACTTCTCCCCGCCCAGCAAGGCTTCAGTGCACTACCTCTCCTTCAGTCCCTAAATCATCGAGTCTTTCCCTTACTCCCTTCCTGTCCCTTTTTAAAAGCATCCCCAACTCTGGCCTTGTCCTCTAGTTTACTCGCAAAGGTCAGTTTACAATGCTAATTCCTCCTCCACTAAGAACATGCAAGGACATGACAATTAATCTCTTGGAACAGTTACAGGGACAACTTACACATATACCAACATTACCTTTTTGAATCTAATTTAGGAACTGTTTGTATGTCCTATCTGGTTACAGTTTACATTAAAGCTTTACTTTGGAGGCTTCAGCCCCCTCAGTTATAACCACTTCTCAAACAGTAAACTCAGAGTTTGGCACAAAAGAGGCTAGTAAGGAGATATTAAAGGAGATTTGCCACTTCCAGAGAAGAGCTTCTATGCTGGCAGAAACATATCCTTTAGAGAAAGATTTATAGAAGAAATTTTCACCCCCTCAGTTGTGCCAAATACTAAATCAGCTGGTTTGGCTGCCAGACTCTGAGTGTAAGGGAGGAATCCAATTAAATGATAATTAAAAKAGTACAAAATTGGGTTACTAATTGAAAGAAGAAAAGCCAGTAAGTCATTTACTGTCTAGTAGTTTTACTCTGAACAAAATGAAAAAAGTCTGGACTAGTTACTGTCACTTTCATTTAAAGTGCACTCTGACAGTACCAATGAAGCCAATTACTGCAATGTTTCATACAGATCAGACATGCCACTATAAAAGATCTGTTATTAGGCAGTTTCTGCTAAATATATTTGGTATGTTATCAAATAGTTAAGGAACCACCYGCTTAGAGAAACAGCATCAGTATTTTACTCTCCTGAGACAGGGAGGATTGAGGACTGAAAATAAAATGGTACTTTCCATTCTTGTTAAACAGCAAAGTAAAAGCAGTTGTTAAAATGGATTTTTGCAATAATGTTGTTTTTGCAGGATTGAATTAGATGCCATTATGCTCTAATGCTTTGGCTTGATAAGTGATTTGAGTGATTTAAATCTTTATCTAAAACTTATAGCAAATTGAAGGAAAATCAAAATTATCTAAAAACCCAAATGGACCTTTTTAGCATCCTTTAAAAGCAYTGTTGTAAGACTAAACAAGCAACAACAGACATAGGCTCAAGACACCATGCCTCCTCCAAAAAGGTATTTTCTTGACTTTAAGGTTCTTCTGTCCTATCATAATGTAGAGCTATTCAGAATTGCAGAAGATGTACTACAAATAAACTCCCTTTTTGTAAAATAGATCTCCAGCTTTTCAGTAAGGTTCACTTTTCTGTGTAATTCCAGACTTTTTAGTTGCCAAACACTTACAAGTACAGCAATTATACAGTACTAGTAGGTAACAAAAACCCAAGGCTTTTCATCTGTTCCGTAAGGAACACAATGCTAGCCAGAAGCTAAGGAATAAAGAAAACCCACTTAAGTTTCTTGCTTGCAACCTTCGGGATGTTCATTCATAACAGAATAAACTGGTTTTATAGCAACCTTAATTCAGTATTTGAGGGTTTGAGATGAAAAGTTTTAACACAAAATTTTTGTCAACAGTATGGAGCTTGTGGGATGGACACACACATTCAGAGAGCCCACAGGCGGATCTACTGACCTCTACAGCCTGACACCTCTACACTACTCACTCTGTGACGCACTCCACATAAAAATACAGGAGAAAGAASGAACCTTGTTGGAAATATGCAGTTTAACACAAAGCAGCTTCAAGTTACCTTCATTTTGTCAATAATGAAAGACAAGATGATGAGATACACTTCCTAAAACCTACTTGCAGTAAATTGAATGTAAAGGGAGGATGTTGTTGCTGTTTTGTTTTCCCAGAACCACACAATCTCTTCCCAGTTTAACACAGAACACTGCAGGCAGACTGGTGCTGCTTTCAAAGCCTCAGTTCACTGAACAATGTAATTGACCGAGTGATAGGTTTTCCCAAAATGTAAGCAGCAGATTGCCATTATGCACAATTTTGCCATCGTCTATTTCTCATTCACAAGACATGGTCAATGAATAGGATCTGAGGTGAATTAGTCYATCTTCCTTGCTACTCCACCACCATTTTTGGAGATGACATTTCAGCTTTATCCTTTTTGCAAAAGCTTTTTCTTTCCCATTGTGTCTTTCTTCAGTGTCACAACACAAAAACATCTGCAAGATTACAGACGGAACTTCCAGACTAGGTTTAAAAATTGTCATTAACACAAAAATTTTAGGATCCATGTAATAAGCAGGGAAGATGAGCATAAACCAACAAAGTTGAGACCCATTTCAGTCTATTAAATTGGRTAGAGAGAGACCAACATTTTTCAGTGAAATATCACCTGATTTTGTGAAGTTGCACTAGCTGAATACTATATTATCTTACAAAGTGGCACAAATAGTTATATAATGCAGCAAATATCACACCAAAATGATGCAGATATCTGTGTATACGCCATTCTGGAAATCCAGTCTGGGCATACTGAGGAATTATTGGAAGAATAGTTTTATTGATAGCCTGCATTAGGCATAGCCAGCCCTGGTTTCCGTACCTTTAGTGGTGGTGCCCGAGCTGAGAAAGAGACAGATGGCAATCCACTTTATACTGGGTTCAGCTCCTCATCTTCCAGGTATGGAATGGCTGCCATCTTTTTGATCCCTGTCACTGGCAGCCACAATTCCAGTGCCACCAGCAGCATTATAAGCTTTCCACTGAGCCTCACAGAGCACCGAGTGCTCAAGTGAGCCTGCCTTAAGGCAGCTGAGTTCCCAACATTGAACTGGTCAGTCCTCCCACCGAATCCTTGTCAGGAGCTATTCTGCACAACAGCAAACAGTTATCAATGAAGTCGGGCTTATGCTTGCACTGCTAGACAATGACACCTTAGATCAGTCTTGCTTCCACCTCTAAAGAGAATAGTATTGTAGTCAAACTTCAGATTTATTATTTCTGATGGAAACTATCTACCTTTGTCTCACAGAAGTAAACAATCACTCCATCATTATCCTTACAGCCCCAGACACAGCTATAATCTGATACTGAAGTCTTGGTGGCTCATTGTCAGTGTATCTAGGTCAGTGCAACAATTTAGTTTTAAAAACATACTTCCCCAGCTGAAGATGTTTGATATCCAAGTTCTGGTAGCTAGTTTCACTTTTGGTTTAACTGAATGGAAATCTGCTTCCAACAGCTTCCTGTAACATTCCTGTAACATTTGGTGCTGTAAGCACCAAATTGTGAGTTTAAATAGTAGAACCGAATTATTTTAGCAGTCAGAACTCTCTTTTTTTTTTGTTAAAGGAAAGCAACAAACTATTTGCAGACACTCCTATTGCCTTTCCCTGTTATTTGAAAGCCTGCTAAGCACAAGAGCATGGTTTAAAAGTTACCTCCTTCACTGTGTTACTGGCAGAAACTTCATATGCCTATTCCAGAATATAAAAAAGCTTATCTGTGTGTAACAAACACCAGTCCCATTCCATTCTGTACCCTCAATTTTCCTTAGGTAGGTGGGAGACCAGTAACATGCACCAAAACACTCTATCCTTTTTTCTTTCTCCTTTTTTCTTTTTTAAAGGCTGAAGTCTTGAACTATATCAGCACAGCCTGTAACCAAGGCCTCTCTGTCCATCCTGAAGACATCTTAGTACAATACACAAAGTACTTGCTTTGTTTCATGCTGGATGCTTGTAATTTAAATTAATGCACAACAACAGTGGCACTTTTGTGGGGTAGGAAAGGATCACACCACTCTATGCCCAGCTAATAAATGATCATCTCAGCAACGTGCTATTGCAGCTGCAAATAAATACTAAATTCAAGATATCGCAAGCAAGGCATAGAACTAATACAGACACCTCAATAATACGCAGTGCTATGTGCCTTCAACTTCAGAATAGTAAATTAAAAGACAGCATACCTTAGATCTTACTTCTCCTGGACTGAGAGGGAGAAAAGACAGACTTACAACACTGCAGTGTGATTTAGTTGAATTTTATTTTCAAGCACTCATCTTCAGTGTTAGGAACGACTGCTCAAAACACGCAGAGTTGCGCTGAAAGGAAGTACCTCCTCTTTCACAGAGAAACCACGAGGGGATCTGAAGGCAGGCTCTGCCAGAATGTCAGAACACTGCGTAGCAACTCTGCTCTGCAGTAAGCTGAGGAGAGCTGCCCGTGACACCGCCTCACCAATGTCTCTGACGACTCAGAAGGGAGGTTTTGGTTTTCAAAATGAATGGCTTTGTCCAACTGCCACAGAAATTCCATCCTCACAAAAATGTCATTTCTTACAGGACATCTGCCATAAAGCACAGACATGAGGTACAAGTCTTCAGTAGGAAGGTAAGGGCTACTGTAACACCTGGCTGGAAATTAACACATAACCGAGGAATTAGAAAAATGCTGCTATAGTAGAACTGACATTTTTCTTTGAACATCTCCTGATGCTTTCTGTAATAAAGGCCAATCGAACCTGCCATTTGCTTCACACAACATCYATTCATATGAAACTGATAGTTTCCAGGGTCAGCTACTCCAACAGGACATACTATCCCGAAAGACAGAACTTACAAAACACTGCATTGTAACACATTACTCTACAGAAAATCACTCACAAAAAGCACTGGGAATCCCAAGTGAGAATTCTGTCCCTTCTTCTGTGATTTTCATACCAAATGAAAACCCCTACCAAAAAATCTGAGGCTAAGACTGCAAATCACAATCTCAATGCAGAGTTTGAGATGTACACTGTTTGTGTACTCTAACGAGCTCATATAGTTTCAATTTTGCTGTTAGTACAATACACTCCCCGTTGCTGGTGCCTTCTTGCATAAGCCAGTCCTTTGTGATGTCCAGTTTGAACTAGTGCTTAGTAAACCTGTTATTCTCTTACATTTAATGTAAAATGAGAAYTAAATAGTTTTGCAAAGAGCCAGGCCTGCCTCCAAGTCTTGAACAAAACCTGCCTTTTCATTTCATCATGGAAGAAATATAAAGACTTTGTGTATCTTCCCTGAGGTCTATCTGTTTAGAAATTGAACAGTTCTACATATTTTGCTAGGTAACTTCAAAGCATGCTACTGTAGCACTAGTTCTACAGGATATACTTTTATGAAAAGTACTTTTAGACTTTCTGCTACCTGGAATACCACTGAATTGCCACTCTAGCTACTACYGAAGTGAAAATTGAAACCAGTTGCTCTAAAAGAGAAGTCACTCTGAAAGTTCTCATAGTTTCAACCATACTTGAACTTGAATACAGGATGTTTTCCAGAAAGAAAACAAATTTTAGAGAAGGATTGATTTTTACCTCTACTCATGGGACTTAACTCCCACTAAACACACATTAGTATATGATATGAATATGTATAATCCTGCTTTTCTCTTAACCCCCACCCCCCAAAAAAAGCAGGAACAGTTCTAGTTTCAGATTTTTTCTTTGCAAGGATGCCTCAGGTATTCAAGGTACTAGATAAAGGAATGAGTGATTTATGAGTACTCCTATGGCACATCAAAAAACTGCAAGTGTAACAGCTCACATCAAAGCAACAACAAAGTGTTTCCAAACAGATGCAATCAATTTCATGAACACATCCCTAGATTCCT
Source organism: Amblyornis subalaris (assembly GCA_018881555.1). Taxonomy (NCBI): domain Eukaryota; kingdom Metazoa; phylum Chordata; class Aves; order Passeriformes; family Ptilonorhynchidae; genus Amblyornis; species Amblyornis subalaris. The sequence continues at coordinate 11,908,185 of JACAXG010000001.1, read as the reverse complement.
AAAGCATGTAAATATTTTACACAAAACTTCTGGAGTTCTGCTCTGTTTACACACAGACCCTTCTACACAGAGCCTTCTTGCTGACTCACCACTCCCCAGCAGCATCAAGCACAAGGGACTTGTGACAAACGTCTGCTATGTAAACATACGTTAAAGGCTTGCATCCTAACTCTTCATTTGCTGGAGTAAACTAGCTCTTGCAAACTTCATCACAGCCTTGGCTCACCCCGGAGTACAGAGGACTGATCCAAAGTAGGTCATGCTTTACTTCAGCCATTGTTTCTTGCTTAGGTTTTCCCTCTCTCTGTGCCATAAGCCTGTCAGTTACCTGGCTTCAGAGATCCATCAGATCTGAACCCAGCACAGTTAGAAAGTGACTTGAACTACTGCTACTGCAACTACTGAAAAGCAGAACAAGATGTGACAAGTTAATCAAGGACGTAAGCTGAGCTCACTGGTGATAGGCAAAGGGTTATTTAGTGTATCACAAGACAGCATCTGTCTTCAAAGTCCAGCCAGCTGACTCTACAGCATCAGAGTACCACAGCCTATTGAGATTGTCAAATTCAAAAGGGAAAACACTCTTGGAAGGCTAACACAACATGTGGCTTTCTTTCAGACCCATATACAGGAAACATCACCAATACAGTTTCTTTTTGTACAAAGGCTGAAACCCCTGCATACACACAGCCAAACTCCATACATACCAGTTCAAAGCTCTGGTCATCTATTGTCTTACAGCCCAACCCAAAGTCCACAGAGGAAAGCAAAGACTTCATAGAAAAAGTCATACGACTGCCTGGTCATTCCCCAGATGAACACAAGAGTTCCTTGTTAGTCAACTATGAACATTCATATCAAAAGTTCAAGGAGGAGTTTAGCAGGGCTGATTTGGAAAGGCTACATTTCATTCTTCTGAGCACAAAGTTATAGTATTTCCCTGTATTTGATTTATTAACGTAATTAAATTCTGTTAATGAAGGAAAGGACCAGATATGATCATAAAACTTAAAAAAATACAGCAGAAGCACTACTAGAAGCAAGAGCCAAGCTATCATTCACACAGAAGAAACTCATACTTTGGCACGATCATGTCAACTCAGGCAGACACCTAGGTAGTAAGAGAATCACTATTCAAGAGAAAAGCTGGAGATGCTGAGAGCATGCAGCACTGCAGCATATATGTCTAATATAAAAATTCATCATTCAAGACTGCCTGGAATAACAGTTTCTGAACTATCCACATGCTAGTGACACGGACTGTTTGCCTCCCACCTTTCCCTCCTAAGACGCTAACACTTCCTCCTCAACACGGACCTTGCTGCCTTCCTTCCCCTCTCCTGTTTCCACATTTGGCTATGTCAAAGTCTGTTTATTCAGAGGCTGCTGAAGCACTGCAATTTTAACCAGTGGAGAATGTCGCAGTTCTGAGCCAGGAACCTGTCTAAGAGCACATGAGCAAACTGCAAAGACTTAATTTCTGACTGCAGATTACAAGGCTGGTTTTGTCTCAAAAGCTTGTGGTTAAGTTTTTCTATCAGAGAAACTGCTTTCTTCAAAGTGATTCTACACAGTCAAGACTTAACAGAGCTTTTTCTGGTTTGTTTCTAAAGTGAGACTCAATGGCAATTCCAAGTCTTCCTTTCAAAAGTATTTAGTTTTCACATTTTACTTAAACAACTTAACTGTAAACTGATAGATCTAATGAAGTCTACTTAGGTTTGAGAGCTGCAGAAGTTGCCAGTTTCCAGAGTGCACTCTGTCCCTACTTGTGTTCCAGTACTATAATAATGTTTAGTCAAATATCAGGAGTTCAAAGAAAAAGCCTTCTAAGTTTGTCATTTTCTGTGAAGTATTGCTTCTATTCTGAGTAATGCTGAAATTAAATATGGCTGCTATTCACTCTTGCCAATACTAATGCCAAAAGAAGCTGGGCCTCAGTGACATCTGCAGTGATGTACACATTTGGGAAGCGTGTTTCAAGTTGCAGAGCTACAAGATTACCAGAAAAAACCCACACCCCAAAGACACGTTGCTGCCCTAGTGAGATTAGGCATTTATGTTCTCATTGGCATGTGCCACAAGTAACCTTACCCAAACTAAAGGCCTCATTGAAGCTGATCTATTATACTGATGCCAACAGAACCAGAACAGTATATTGCATGCTTTCAGAGCTGGTAGGGACATTTTTTTTTGCTGTCTTCTCTGTTTGAGACACTCTGAACATCTCTGAAGTTTGCCAGTCTCACGGAGAGACCAGATTTTAAGATGTAAGGGTTCTTAAGAATGCATACAGGAAACATTTCCTTTTTATTCTTAAGGACTGTTTTGAAAATAGATCTTAAGGCAGTTTTGATCTAACTACTTCCCTTAAGTACTCTTCTGCATACACCACTGATTACTTTGATCAACCCCTTTGTAATCTCTCCCCCCCACTTTTTCCCAGCTGGATTACAGCAAACACATGTAATGTTTTCTCTTTTGAAGCAACTGTCATGTTTTAGCCATGTTGTTGTTGGCTCTTACTGGCTTACTAGTGCTGCTGGACTCAGTTGTTGACTCAGAGTGAAAAAAGCTTCCTATTAAAAAAAATTAACACTTCTGAAGCTGGCTGTCTGTTCTACAAGCTCTGCATTGGTAATCTTGTTAATTATTTATTATTCACGAAGAAGAACTGGCAGGTTTTTTTAAAAAGCAATTCCAAAACAAACATGCATGCTATACAGTTGTTCTGCGTTTCTGAAAATCTCAGATGTCTCAATTGCTAGTTTTTATTTCATTTTGGACACTAAACAAATTAAAGTGAAAAATGTTACATAGGCCAGACATCACCAGTGAGTTTTACAATGCAGTGCCAGAGATCTGATCCCCAAAGGAAATGCACCTTGGAAAGCATTCTTTGCTGTTTCTGCTATAGCCCAGAACAGGCTCTTCCCCATTTGCAGCAGTAAAAGAATCGGACTTCAAAGACAGACACAAATGCAAAAATCCCACTTTTACTTCAGATTTTAGAAGGACTTGGAGCATCAGGAAGATTGCCCCTTCTTACGGACAAGTTTCCTCTGAGACACTGTTTTTGTCCTCACTCCTAAGCAGGCACCAGCCAGCAGACATCAGCCAGGCCCTGGGTAGSTGTCATGGGTTTGCCTGGTGATATCCCAGAAAAAAAACTGTCTTCTTTCCTGAAATGAGAGTATGTTGTGCAGACAGTTATCCAGCAGTTAGGGCAGACAGATAAATATGCTCTGGAGTACAGAAATACAATGCAGAATGACTAGATAATCCCAATACTCTCACTTAATGGAACAGATTTTTCTCTTTATGAATGATCTCAAACACTTTTGCATCTACACAGTCGCATCTACAGTTCAGAGGAAGAAAAGACCCCAGATTAAACTTGTGTGAAGCTCTTTTACAAACTTCTCCAATAAAACTCACTGGCTGCTAGACGAAAACTGGTAGATTTGATTAAAGTTTTAAGTTCTCCCCACCCCAAGCTGAAACAGAATCTGACAGCCTAGAGTGACACGCCATTGTTTAGATTCAATAAACTGTACGTGGGAACAAAGACAATAGCAAAAAAGCACTGACCAYGTATTATCAGCTGATCTTTGACACATGATTCCTTGAAATTGTCTAACACTACTGTAYTGCTGTACTGGACTGCCTCCTAAGTACTATCTGGATGTCTAAGAATTGTTCAAGCTAGAGAAGAGAAGGCTCAGAGCAAATCTCATCTATATAAATACCTGAAGGGAGGGTGCAAAGACAACTAAGCCAGGCTCTTCTCAGTAGGGCCCTGTGTCAGGACACGAAGTAATGGGCACAAGCTGAAAGACAGCTAATTACCTCTGACCATCAAGAAACACTTTTTCATCATGAGGGTGACAGAGCACTGACACAGATTGCCCAGAGAAGTTGCAGAGTCTTTAWCCTTGGAGGTACTCAAAAGCCATATGGCCATTGGTCCGGGGCAACCAGCTCCAGGTGGCCTTGCCTGAGCAGGGTGGGTGGACCAGAGGATCTCCAAAGGCCCCTTCCAACCTCAACCATTTCCATTTTGTTCTTCTGTGAGATTAAAGTTTAGGCCTTAGCCCAAAATGTCACTTCAGAGCTGGAGGAGATACAGGTCAGACAAAACTAGATTTCTGCTATCCACAGGCACAGATGCCTGCTGTCTAAGGTTTCAAGCGGTCTGAAAGGCTCAGCCAGCTCATTTTAACCTCAATTTGATTTGTCTGACCTTGCAGCAAGGTGTTTCACTGGAAAAACACACAATCCAATTTGGATGCATAGCACAGGATACATGCACAATAAATAATATTGGCCTTTCCAGAAAGGTATAAACTACTGACATACATGGATTACCACATTATCTAGAGGAGCTATACTATTACATTGACAACTCAAGATTATTCCTCACTACAATGATAAAAGCCCTGTGTATGAGTGTCTCATTAGTTTATGTCTATCAGGTCGAACCCACCAAGTCCCTGCAGACGCTTTCCCGCTACTGTAGCCCCACACAAGGCCTAGAGGCTGATGCTCTGACCAATTACACTGATTATTTCCAAACAAGACGAGAGTAGTTTTGTTCTCCCTACTCTTTCTCCACCATAGTTCTTGACTCAAAAAAAGGTACCTGCARTAGTGACACTATTTATATTTCAAGATTAACAAGAAGCTGTATTTCTATTTAAAGGTCAGACATATCTGAACAAGCTTTTATTGTGGAAGCAGTGTAGCTTTGGCAACACAAAACTGTGAAGCAGATGAAAAAGTTTACAATCCACTTCTATGCTAAAAAGTAGCCCTACATTATAAATTCACAGTGCAGACCCCCTCCAAATAGCATACTTTAAAGCCATTCTCAAAACTTCCCAGCATACCTATGGATGCAAGAGTTATTGCACTCATGTCCAAGTTTTAACATTAATAATGCACCACTAACAAGCATGAGAGAAGGGAAAACATTCCTATTCAAGACCACCGAGTCCMCATTTACCTTACAAATGGCTTAACAAGAAGCTCCGCAAGCAAAGTAAACACATCACAGGTGTCATTCCCAAAGACAAGATATTCAGATGAGGGCTATGCTTAGAAAGTTGGATAACCTCTTATACTGGATTTGTCAGGATATTCACAGCAAATGGATACACTTTATTTGTAAGAGGGCCTCTACCCTACCATTTCTTTGCAGCAACATTTAGTTCACTATAAATAGAGCATAATTTGTTTTGTGTGTGCTAATCAACCATCCTAATAGGATAGCATAGGCCTGTATTTCCCATTTGCACATAACACCAAACACATTTATTATTAAAGTGTATTATTGATGCATTTCAAAGGAGAGTGATGTTAAGAACAATACAAGCAATATGGAGAAAGAATTTACTAACATCCCTCTATGAACAGGCATGTTCCTTCAAGGTACATGAAGGTACACAGGCGTGTACCTTCAAGGAAAAACTGCACCACCAGTGATTTACTCTCGGGAAATAAATACTTTCTAAACACAGCCCATTTACCAATTCCAGTGATAGCCTCAGTGACTCAGCAGCTAGCATTATACTAAGGCATTTCATCACTGGACACCACAGCAAGCAGAGATTCTGAGCACTTCTGAATACTAATATTAAAACAAATAAAGCTCTTAAAGTCACTGGCTCTCGGGGGGGGGTGGTGAGAGAGAGGCCAACAAGTACACATATGGTCACAAGATCAAAAAGTCAGACAAGAGGCCAAGTTTCACAATTGCTTACTTCCATTATAAAAAAGGTATCAGGTCTAATGAGTCATAGAATAAAAAAAAGTGCAAAAAGTAGTTGAAATACCACGATTGTGACCAGGTGAAGTTTAGGTTAAAAACAAAAAACATAGTAGACAACACACCCTTCCACAAGCACTAATACTGTCTAAATGGGAAATCATCTATTTTATTCTTCATAGCTAGAAGGTCCCTGTACTTCATGAAACCAGAAATGACTACAATAAGCCAACTAAAAAACCAGAAACAACAGCAGAAAAGTAAGTTTAGACTCAGTCAACCTCCTTTATTCAAGGAAAGGCTACACATGGACAGCTTACTAGCCCATAATGCAAGAGATCTGGTATCGCTGATATTTAAGCAAGCCAATAAAACACACCAAAATCCTATCCCATGACAAATTTAAGATGATTTGACAACTGTTAAGTGACACAAAGCCTTAAGTTACTTATGCTACTCAGAAACACTGCCTTTAAAACGGCTTCACACAAAATACATGCGTAATAAAGACTTAAATATTCTCTCTCCCTCAAAAGCATGTGTTAATATCCAGTACTGGATAGGACACATGACATTTATTTTTTGTATGTGTAGAAATTATTTTTTAATTATTATTCTAAGAAACTAGGTTTTATCTGATTAACACAGAAAAAGAGGCATTATTTTCTTATAAATAAATTTTTATAAATTAAGTTTCGAGAAAGAGAGGTCAAGAAGAATAATACATCTCCACAGAATCAGTAAATGGGTGTGACCACAGTTACCCAGTTCAGTGTTCTGATGTTTTATGCAGCTGAGACAAAACCAGACCACTCAGCCAGACTGTGACTGCAGTCAATTATCTCACACACTTGCATGCAAAATCCCAGCAAACAAAGCTAACAGGTATGGTGCTATACATAGAGGTTCAGCCTCATATCCTGTTTCTTTTGCTGATTCACTATTTTCCTGAAGTGTTACCAGTCCTTAGCTGACAAAACACTGGCTGGCTGGGTGCTAACAAGTTTTAGAACTCTGCTATTCATCCCTTCTTCTAAAACACATCAGGTACAAATTAAGCCAGAACACTGAAAATAAGCTGATCATCTTTATGTGCCACGATGACATCACAATGACATCAGAAGAATAAAAGCATGCACCCTTCTCATTCCAGTTTGTTTTCCAAGCATGAAAGAAAAACCAACAATATTGTCATAGCACTAAGTAATGAAAACATTTACAGAAAATATCCATGTTATACATTTGTTTTTCTGTTCCTCTCTATCAGCTTAGAGATGAGAGCATCATTTTGCAAATACATTCATAGAAAACAGACTTACTAATTCGTATTTGAGAAGCTTACTCTATCAAGTATTATTCCATTAAACTTGATTACTGCTTGGTTTTTTTCCCCCTGCAGCCTCAGCTAAGACTGTTTTCTCGATGTTTTTGCATAAAAAATTAAATACTCAAACCAGTGGTAAACAAGACCTTAGAAGTAAACCTCAGAGCAGGAGCTGCAGAAGCACATTAAGGAGGAGTATCGTTTCAAACCAATGTGTTTTTACACTGCGTTTCCCCAGAGGCCTATGAATGGATTCCAAGTTAGTTTACACAACGCTGCTTAACAACTGCCAACAAAACACACATCTACAGGCCAAGCTTTGAAAAAGCATTAACCCACTACAGAAAGTGCAAGAACAGGTTAGCAGTGGGCTTCCAGTTGGGCTACACAGTATGGAGCAGGGAATGCCTTCAGACAAGCTGTCTGACCAGCTTCCATGTAGGCTCTTGGAGCTACAGGTCAGCAAGAGCTTCCCCGTCACTAGAAGTCAGTATGTCACTTTGCCAATACAACGTATCACCAGCTACAAGGAAAAAAGTTCACTTTGATGTGCACGGTCTTGAAGAAAACAAACAAATAAACAAACAAAAACCCCCCAAAACCACCCAAAAAGCCTCCAGAGCTGGGACCCTGCTGTACTAGAAAGAGCAGAAGTGCTCGCCTTTTACTCTATAGTAACATACAGGTGTCCTTCTGTGAGCCAGAACCATCTCTCACCCAGAAGCTTTTCCAAAACAGCACTTGACCAAGGATCTTATCAACTGCTTCAAAACTTATCAGGTGCTTCAAAAAAAGCCCTCTGTCAACACACATAATACCCTTTTATAAAAGAACAGCAGTAATATTTACTTATCTTTTCCCTGAAAGGAGACTCAGTATTTCTTATTTTAGAAAGCTTCTGTTTGGGCTCCTGCTTAGCTTCACTGCCCACTCTGGTRACCTATTGAGTTTCGGCTGCTTTAGGAAAATCTCAGAAAAAAGAAAGTTATGTTCTTTAACTCCCCTACCTCTGAGATACTTTGGACTTGCTAAACTCCTGCTTTACATAGTACTGGTAAGGACGTTGTCTTCACAGACCTGTAGCTAGCTTCATACCTGCAAGGCTGCAGTACAGTGGCGGAAAAAAAACCGCTTCCAGAGGAAGAACACTATGCCATCCACGAACATCCCACTGTTAAGTTCCTCAAGCTTTAATATCTTCACTATAAAGCTTTAGCTCAGATGAAAGACATGTGCATATACAGCACCCAAAAATTAGTATGGCAACAATCATCAAGGCATGAGTAGAACTATTGACAGACATTCTAGCAGGATAAACAACCTTCCAAATGACTTTCCTGTCAGTAGCTTTGTTCTCTTATACACTGTGCCTATACAACATTGCACAACACTTTATATCCTGTGCTCCTCTGCATAAGGAAAAACCTTCCAATGAACTTGTTACTTTCAAACAAGATTCAAGCTCCATTAGGTATTTCTAGTACATTTCTACTCATTCAGAGGGGAAGGGAAGAAACAGCATCAAGTCAGTTACAGACTCCTGGAGTTAATAAGGTTTTCTTGATGCAGACAGACCTCAAATCTCTCAACACCAAACAGCTCTTGTTGTGTTCAGTGCAATCACTAACTGTCTGAAAAATGTTCTCCTCCTTTCCCCAGCATTCCAGTTGTTCAGGACATTGCCTACTGGCCTTGACATACTGAGGTTTTCCCTTGATCTCCACTACTTTCAGCAAAAGCTGAACAGAATGGACAACATAATTCCTCTGTGCTCCAGTGACTGAAAGGAATAGAAAAAAAAATTTAAAAATAGGGCTGCCACCTGTTTCTAACCCCAAAGAGAAAAGAGCAGAGAATCAAAGGCAGTGGTTTTATCACCTGAGGGACTACTGACTCTCTTGTTCTAGGTCTAAACAGCCAGTCAACACACGATCCCCTTCCCACACCTAACTCAGGAACCTTATAATTAACTTCTTTCTTAGCTTCTCAGATTTTATTTAAGTCCCTCACCCCCTCTTCATCTCGCCCTCCCACACACCCAAGGCTCCCAAGACCTTACAGAGGTTAATGTAGCTGATGAYACTGTCAGGTGGAAGAAGAGGACTGCTGATGGATGCCAGGACTTCTCTAGACAGATTTGCTCAGGTTGCCTTTATCAGCATTTCTCCCTTGACTGCAGTGTGTCATCACTGCTCCCCTCACATGCACCCCCACAAGGAAACAGGTAATAAAATGTCACATTAAGGAGTCATCTGGACATAGCCTACAGACACCTTCTTCATTCACAATACAGTAAGGTATTAAGCAATAATAGCCATGCTCAGATCTGTCTCCCAGAAGACAAATCAGACATATATTAAAAACAACCATCTGTATGCCAAAGAGCACACACAGACACATCTAACCCTCAGACATTCAATTATGTTTCTGAGAAATATGAAATGAACTAAGGCAGTACACTGAACTTCCAGAGATTGGCATTTACCAGTTGAACTGTGTGCACATTTTTTATTTACAGGATGTACATACAAGAGATAGCACATTACGCCATGGTAAAGATAACTAAGTTCAAGGACTTTGACCCACAGTATTTTGATCTTAAAAGGTTTCAGTAAAAGTGACAAGCTTAATTTGTTATGACAAATTCTTCATAGCCGAATATACAACTCATTTAATGCAATAAGTGAAGAAACCTTTTCTGAATTCCTTATCATCTCATCAGCTAAGGTTTTTCATCAGCTTGTAAACAAGTCCCCTTTTTAAGACAAAAACAAACTAGAAAGAACGACAACACCTGCAAATGCTGAAGATCAAAGCCACAGACTACAAATGAAAGCAGCTTACAACTGCTATCTGTTCTACACTCATGCAATATGAGCTCTTAATTTACTGTTAAATATAACCCTTAAAGTAAAACTGAAAAAGTGAAACTTAAGATTCAAAATACTCATCTGCACACTCTACCTAGCACTGGTTAGTGAAGAAGCAAGGTAAAAAAAAGCTAATTTATTTAAATAAATAAATTTCTTTGTATCACTTTTACACGGCTTCAGTACAGGTAGTTCAAGTACTAGAGATGAATTTTAAACTCATTCAGAAAATCTAGCAGAGAGAATAGCATACAAAGAACCTTAAGTTCAACTCCTCCTACAACTTGAGTAATATAACTCAAGACACAAAAAATACTAGGATCAAACTGCTCTAGTAATGTAGGTTCTCATGTTTGCTAGAAATAGTCCAAGGCAAGTCCTGCTTTGAAACACTACTTACTAACCTTGTGCCAAAGTCACTGCAGAAAACGTTTCAAGTTATGCTGGCTGGCTCCGACACCAACGCCCCAGTAAATATTCAGATTAAAGCAAGCAAGCTACGTCCCGTTTTGTCTTCACATATTTTAACTATTTGGCAAAAAGTATCCGTGCTTACATCTGCTTGACACTGAAGGGTTCATCCCAATGTCAGGAAAGCAGCAAAGCCACAAACCAGCAGCCCCCAGCCCAGCATGCACGCTACATACCGCGGGACGATTCCGGGCAAGCAGCGTTCCGAGGGCAGCCGCCCCGGTCGCAGCAGCAGCACCTGCCGGGCCGGCACACACGGCGGGCGGCCCCTTCACCTTGCGCCACACGCCGCGGGCTCCGCGGCCGCCCCGGCGCGGCGCAGGGCGGGGCGGGGGAATCGCGGCCGCCCCGCACAGCCGGGGCGCGGCTCCGCTGAACGCCGGGTCCTGGCGGGCGGCGGCACAGGAGGAGCAGGAAACCAACCCGAAACGGCGGGGCGGCCGCGCCGGCTCCCAGCCCGGCTAAAAATGGCCTGACAGACCGAGCGCTCCCGCCCCTGCCGCGCCCCCGGGGCAGGGGCGCTGCCTACCGCTCACCGCCGCGGCTCCCGGGGCGGCCCCGCAGGGTGTGCGGGTCCCCGAGCCCTCCGGGGCCGCCCCGCACGGAGGGAGCCCCGCCGCAGTGGGTTATTTTTGGAAGCGCCCCCACCCCCCGCTCCCGGCTCTGCGGCGTCAGAGCCGCTCCMGCCGTGGGGCGCGGGGAGGTCACGCCTTCCCCAGCGCGGGTGGCGGCCGGCGCTGCCCGCTCCGCCCGGAGCCCCGCCGGCGGGACCGGGCCGCGCTCCCCGCTCCGCCCGGAGCGGCCCCGCCGAGCCCCGCACGGCGGCCCCGGGGGAACGAGAAGCAGCGGACAGATGGAGCGATCCGAGATCACGCTCATGCACCATTTCTAGCGCAAGTGGAAGACGGCTGAACCTGTCTATTTCTTTAGTGCTGCATTAGCAGCACTGCCGCGATTACGCTACAATCGCCAAAGCACAGGGATGAGTAACACTAGATAAAGTTTTCTCTAGAGAGCCAAAAGTGCGTTCACTGTGGTTATCCTTAACTGAAGTGAGCAACCTCTCCTCATTAGTCAAGCAGTAGCTTCTGATATGCTGACAATTTAAATTAGAGGGAAGAAGAATTTTCCTTAAAGAGGCAAGATAAAAAAGAACCAAGCTTGAGAAAACGTTCATTCTAAAGATAACCAGATTTCGTGTGACATGCACAATATAGTTGCAAGGTTGCAATATATATATATATATATTGATTTTGCAATGCCAACAAAACTACAGTCTAGAAATCAACACTGAACAGCAAAGAACAGGGCTCTGACTTACAAAGGACCACAAAGCCAAATGCTGTGGGGTTTAAGAACAGTCATGATCAATTAATGTAACTTCTTGGAAAGCCGCAAGTCTTAGGAAAAGATTGCAGCTGTAATTTCCCTTCTGAATTTTATGGCATCTTAAAAAGACTGCATTATATTCCTGAATTGCAATAGCTTGAAGTTTAAAAATACCACAACACAAAACTCTCCAGGATCACATCTTCTCCGTCATGACCAACTGATTTCACTAGCTGTGGTGGAAAATCAAGTTCACACCTCATCCTATCCCTCTGTGCCCAAATCCATGTGCTTCCAGATTAAAGTAAGGCCTCTATTACACCTACTGAGACCATTCAAGTTCAAGTAAGGTGAAATTACAATTTCACCATATGTTTTGCCATACTCCACTCTGAAAAGCTATTTTAGTCTGGCTTCAAGGAGGATGCCAACACAATTAAGGAATACTAACTAACACTATACACCCACTGTTGTAACAATTTCCCCCTCATCCGCAAATGAAACTGGCAACTTTAATATCAGACTAGCTTAAAGAAAAAACTCAATGTAAAAAAAGCAATGCTTGTTCCACTCTGCTAGAACTTGACTCAAGTAAGCATAAAAGACTCGTGACTAGAGACAAAAGGACTTGGAAAGGAATGAAAAAAATCTTAAACCAAACCTAGACAATGGAGCCAGTGTTTGCAGCTCACTGTTAAATAAATGGAAGACTAACAGCACTAACAAAAACCTTATTTTGAAACACAGCTTACCGATGGCAAGAGCCTAACCAAGGAATTATAGTTACCACAGTACAGGAAGACAAGTTTATTCCATGGTACTAGGATGTCTTCAAGAGGGAAGAAAAATGCCAGCTCTCCTACTCCAGGAACTAATGAATTTGACATATATTCCAAAATTGAAGTGTTTGCATTATGCTTAACACTGTACAAGATATTTGTTACTGAGAAAACCAGAAGTTCAACAGATAGCATTTGCACACCCACTAAGCACATGGTTTGAAAAACAAATTCAGAAGCAATATCGTTCAACACTTCAGTTAGCTAGCAAAAAGAAAAAAAAATCCCCAAATGAATTTTCTCAATATTTTGACCTTCAAATCAGCAAAGCAACAGCTTTATTGAATTCAAGCATTCAGTTTGAACATTCTGAGCAGTAGTTTGTAACTAAAATCTATCTCTTCTGAACACCCAAATACTAAGACATCCTTTTGTAGAAGCATTTAGCTCCTCTTTCTCTAGAAGCATGAGTTTTCATCATATTCAATATGCAAAAGGACAGTTTACCAACAAGATGAAGTTGTCTGGGTTTGTGCGTTTATTTTTGTACCAGGTAAGCAGGGAACTAGCCAAATATGCTAAGCTGTTCAACCCTTTTTAGGCCTACGCAGCACAATACATACCCCTTCTTGTTTTGTGAATAGGTTGAGGCAGTCAGCCAGAGCCTCACATGTTTCCTGGGATACTTCAGAGACCACATCAACTTTCTGCAGGAGGGGAGGAGATATTCCTGAAAGCACAAAAATATTAGTAACGTTAGAGGGACACTGTAAACTACAGGATTCTTTTAATTATTTTTTTCTTCTGAGTAATACAGACATAACATTCACATTCTACAGGAAGGCTGGTGCACTGCAAGATCTGTGGGAGGTAAGGGCAAGCAAGAGCAGTACTGAGRGAACCTAAGTTTGGTTGGGTTTTTTTGCATCCTTTCCCTAGTACTGGTATAARTGGCACATGAATAGATCGAGTTTCTCTTTCAGCATGGTTTAGAAAGCAGAGGCAGTAAGCCATGGTAGCAAGACACTGGAAGAGGGAGCAACAACAATCTCCTTTTAACTACTTTCTACATTTTAAAGCTTCTGGTGACAGAACTCAAATAAAAAGGATACTGCACTGGTTTAAYATAAGTTAAACTGAGACGTAGCTGCTTTTTTTTGCCTTCTGCCATGTAATATACACAAGAGAAAAAACTTACCACAGTGCATATTGCAGCTAGAGATTTAGGTTTTAAAAAAAATACACAGGGTTATAACTACAAGCACACTGAACAATAAAAGGGGACTATCTTATTTTCATGGACTCATGTGTAAGTAGTACAGCTCGCCACCTCACATACTGAATTCTATGACCATTTATAGAAGGGACTGCATGTCTAGAATCAGCAGGAAATCAAGATAACTCAATCAGCTACTAGAAATTATTTTAGTCAATCTGTGAAGTTTTGTGACGTGAAGTAATTTCTCAGAAATCAAGCAAGCCATTTTCTCAGGAAGCAGAGTTCTTGCAATTAAAGTAATTGCAACATTTAGTGCCTGCAGACTCCAGGATCAGTTGACACCATTAAGTAACACAGGTGCTTCAAGCTGATGTCACACCACTGTAGATTAAGAGGTCCATTAGTGACAGTTCCTGAATTTGTTTTTCAACTTATACTGCTTGTGCAGGACAAGATACAGTACACATCCACACACTAATTGTGGTCTCTGATACCAAAGCTCACTACTGACTCGAATTGAGTCCTACAGCAACTATTAGGAACAGCTAGCGCCTCTAGAAGGAGAGGCAGCACACTGAGTGCAAGAGCAGGAGACATCTTTATTTGTAATATACAAGATGCATAAATCTTGTCATATCAGAATAGCATGTTGAAACAGTTAGAGAGAGAATTTTAAATGTCAGGTTCCAACATAGCCATTTTTATATTACTCAAACGTTTTTAGGGGAAGCTCCACACAGAAAGGCTTCTAACTCAGAAATCTGCATTGTTCTGGTGCCGGAGGATTCAAATACTTTAAAAATACCACAACAATGTGAGAACTGGGAGAACTGCAGCAGTTGTTTCTGTTGTGACCTACAGAAGTTACACAAGAACCCGGAAAGAGTTCACTGACCTCACAAGTTACAAACATTCATTGGAAGGCAAACAGGAACTTATTACTGCTATTGGCCAAGACTAGAAGTTTCTAGGAATGAGATAATATCTGCTTGTGCTTTACTATGGGTTTTGGTTGTTTAAGTTGTGTATTTCCTTTTTTAAAAATGTTTTTCTTGTTTAAAAGAGAACCCCTCAGGTTCTTCAGGTCAGCAAGATGGAGTCAGGGAAACTGCCTCTATATCTACCAAAGGGAATTGATCCACCTCATACTAATTTTCAAATTCAGTTTTACTGTAATAATAATTACAAAAGCTTCACAATAAGACTCCCATGTATATTAWAAAATATCATTTCTCCTTGCAAAATAAAAATTTAGTGAAAATTCAGCTGATGAAAAAGACAGGCTAACATCATACAGTAACTTACTCCAGTGCATGTGGAGAAGCAGTTGTATTTTAGGCTTCTTTTGGGAAGACACAGGGATGAAAGAACTTTTTTCTGCTCAARACAGGTATTCTACTAGAGATTAAGGATTTGTATAGACGAACAACTTGTCCTCTAATTTGAGCTTAAAAAATTTTAGTCACAGTATGTAATTAGACTCAGGCTCAAAGGACCAACAGTTAGATGTCACTTACAGAACTTCTTTTTGTGTTTAATACATGAACAACTTCTGTACATGTTTAAGGCATTTAATAAAATAAGTACAAATCTCTAACATCCTGATGCCTGTGCTATTTTTCAGCAGTTATGCTGCAAAAATTCAGGTACGTGTTAAGAATTATTATTTGAAATGAAGCCTGAGGAGTTCAAATCTGGGATAAAAGTCATGGCAAAAATCTGTGGAATATATCCCATTATGACATGCCTCCAGTTCTCTGTATAGTTTTGGGATTTCACTGCTCTTTGTACCAGTGAGGAGACACTTGTGCTCKACAATAAGCTACTAATTACATGTTTTTTTTAAAACACCTTGAAAGCAGACCCGTGTGTTATATTTTTATGATACTACTCAATAAAGCCTACAGCTAAAGACAGTTTCACTGCATTTACAGCCCCTAATAAAATTTCTTTCAATCAGTGTACTTCTTAGTTGTTTTTCCAAATCTGAAATCTTAATTGTTAGCAATTACTATAATGCTACTTTACTTAAATCTTTTTTGATGGGGAAAACAGTCCTATATTTTCAAGTTCYTGAAAATTTGATTTTGGGGAAATAAATGCATTCTGTTTAAAAGAAAAAATTAGTTGCTTGGTAACAATCTACATTTTAAGTGAGTAAGCTTTACCTTTTGTAGCATCCAAAGATTTAACCATTGCAAGAAAGTCTGAAACCTCTTTACTGAGTCTTTGTTGGCATGCTTGTGCTTTCTGAAAGACAACAAGGATAGATAGTTCAGAAGTGCCTTGTTCTAAGGAAAGCATATGTTTGCTTTCTTAACTATAGTGAAATTTCAAAATTTGGACAGAATTAAATCTTAACAGAGACTCCCAGCCCAGAGACTGATATATTAAAACTGAAACAAATTACTTAAACTACCTTCAAAAACGCACAAGCAAACAGAGTATTTCTGGACATTTTATCACTGACCAGATTTTGTTTAATTTAACATATCAAATCAACCCCCAAGGTTTTGTTGTATATACCACTTTTGCTTTTCCCTCCTTTACTCAACAGTTTGAAAACCCRGGAAGAGGAATTGCTCATTCTTTTTAAGGACAAAATAAGCAAATTCATAGGTTAACTGATACATGGCAAGTACAGTGACATGCAGGAACCAACCCCAAGATTATATTTCAAGCCTTTATTCAAACTTGGAGACAGCTTTCATGGTAGGTTTTAGAAGTATATGTATAGCAAAAAGCTAAAACCACAGGCTGAATGCTAGAATTGCCAAAGACTACTCATTTCCATTGCAGGTATGAACAATCACTGCACAATGCACCTAAGGTGATGAGGCAATAAAGGATCGTTTCTCAGACACTTAATTGCCTGTTTTATAGAGCCAGAGCTCGCTGAAGGTTAGCTTTATTATCCTCCAGTCTCGGTGTCACCAAGTACAGTACACAAGGCTCCCTCTCCTGGCTGAAAGTTTCAAGCAGCTTTCTATCTTGTAGTGCTGTCAAAACTGAAATCAGTCCTGTAGCTATGATAAACATGCCATTTTATCCACACAGTCTGAGCAGGAATACATAGAGCAAGCAATGCAAACATAAGCAGCATTTATGCATCTATGGGACGAATCATCACTTTTAGTTAAAGAGACACTGAAGTATTTCAACACAAAACAGTACTAATCTGCAACTTCCCACGTGCACAAGTCAAGTAAGTATTCAGTACATACTTTCAAAGTTTCCTGTAGGTCTGTAACAGATACTGCATCATCTTCATCATCACTACTCAACTGTTCCTGTGTGCAGTAATGAGTGCTATATGCAGAGTGGTCTTCTATTGCTTCTAGCCAACTCTGAAAAGAAGAATAATAAACATTAATAAACATTTAAAGGTAATCCCCCAAAGCACAACAGCATACATGCAGAACAACAAAATCTTTCTCTTGATGTAATAAGATACTCATTAGTAAAATAAGCCATCTAAAAGCAGAAAATAGATTGTTAAAAAATGTAACGTCTTGCAGATTAAATACTCTGTGGGCAGAGTACCACACACTTAACTAATTAAAACTTAAGCACAAATGTAATCCACCCCTCAGTCTACCCAAGGTCACATAAAAAAAAGTCTCATTAATTAAAAGGTTGTAGGGAATATATTTTGCATCTTTGGGTTTCTGTTCAGACAGCAAGGTCCCTGGGACAAAGTCTGCCTTCTTCTGCATGACAAACTCTGTGTACAAAACCTCAAGCACTATCATAATTAGAGGCAGATTCTTTTCCTGTTCATCGAATCACAGAGTGGCTGAGGCTGGCAGGGATCTCTGAAGGTCATCCAGTCCAACCTCCTCAGCTCAAGCAAGAGGGGCAACCACCTAGAGGTGGTTGGCCAGGACCACATCTACATGGCTTTTGAAAATCTCAAAGGATTGAGATTCCACAACTGCTCTGGGCAACCTGGGCTGGTGCATGGTCACCCTCACACTTTTTCTTATGTCCAGAGAGAAATCCCTGTGCTTCAGTTTGTGCCCATTGCCTCTGGTCCTGTCAACAGACACCACTGAAAAGACCCTGGTTCTGTTCCCTCTTTGCACCTTCTCCTCAGRTATTTACATACACAGACAAGTTTCCCTGGGCCTCCCCTTCTCCAGACTGAGCAGTCCCAGCCCTTTCAGCCTTTCCTGGTAAAAGTGATGTTCTGACCCCATTAATCATCTTAATGGCTCTTTGTTATGTTCTCTTTAGCATGTTCACATCTCACTTGTTGTGAGGAGCCCAGAACTGCACACAGCACAGCACCAGTTGCCTCCACCTCAACTTCATTCTAGTTAGTACACCTGTAGAATTACAACAGTAAATATACTACAAATAGCCCTAAAAAAAAATCTCGTTTCAGATCCACCTTTTAATAAAATATAATTTATTACATCACCTGCTTAAAAGTATAATGTACCATTAAATATTCTTTTATTTGGGATAATGAACTATGAAAGAAAGTGCAACAAAAGGAGGTTGCAATAGAAATTTACCACATGGAGAAGTTAATGAAAAACAGGAAGTTAGATGACAGGGCATAATACACGCATAGAGCTGGAAAACAAGGCAGCACTAATTTTAAAGAAGAGAGAATTACAACTGGTCCATTTTTTTGCTGTTTAATCTATAACCATGCTAAAAGATACAATATCTGCACTTATGCTACCAAGTCCTGATGATCAAGATATGAAACACACTACTACTAATGCATCCACATAGCAAGTAGTATGCAAATTATTTATTACAGGAGTTACTATATTTTAATGTCTTTGTTAAAGAGTCATTATTACCTCTCTAGTTTGAGAAGGAAGGCTATTTTTAGGAATCTTGAAACGATGAACAGTGTCATCAAAGCATCTGACAGAAAAGAAGCAACTGTCTGTAGATTTTACCTAGAGCGATGTGGAGAAAACAGAAAATTAGTATAATTAATCAGTCAGAAAAAAAATGAAGAGCAAGCAAAGTAGAAAATTACTCTTAACTCCAAAGTTTTTGCCTCACTCTTTATCCAAATACTTATAATTTACAAAAAGCTTGGCCAGAATTTTTTCAAAGTGTGTCACTACCTCATGAATAGTAATATTGAGCTTCTTTATGTCTAAATATTATATTTGTATTTATTTGCACCACTCAATTCAGACAAATTCTCAGCAACTGTGCAAGATCATCGATATTAAGGAACTTGTAGATACTGMATAGCAAGAATCATTTTTCCATACAATATAAGTGTATATATAAGTGCAATTTTAACAGAACTTGTGGTTCCAAACTGAAACAGGTTAGTAACAAAAATATTGGAATTATCCTAAATGCATTTTCCTTAAGCACTTCATCTTCCTGTGCATTATGACACCTGGCCTTTTTTCCTCTGTTCCCCCTTCCAAAATGGATTMCCACAAGCATAATGGAAGTTTTCTTCCAAAAGTCACCTTCATAATTGATCACTCTTTCAACTGAGATAAGCTTAAGTTATGCAATCAGTCACAAGTAGCCACAGACAGCTAAGGAGGAACTAGGGCTTTAGCTATTCTGTATCACATGCTTCAACCTGACCCAGTCTGCTTTCAGGATGCCTTGTGTTAGTCTAAATCTTCAAGACTTTAGAAAGCATTGAGGGAGATTTATGGCCACTTTACATAAAAGAATACTTCASTTGACAAGAACAAGCGTTTCTTTCAACAGCACAAGCTTTTTCCCTATTTTATAACAAAGACCAGGTTCTCAATCCAGCGGAAGTTTTCATTAACCAGGAATGGAACACCACCACATAAAAAACCAACCCAGTAGTTACCAGTCATTTCACTTCCTACCGTGCAGACAGCCTGGGTTAGATGCTTGCATCCCTGACGATGATCATTATTCACTGCATCAGCTCTTTGAAAGAAGGAGAGATTTAGTACAGTGAGGACAGGAAGTATTTAAATCACCTTTCAGAAATTTGAACACACAACTTACTGTCTCCGATACCAGGAAAGGACTCCATGTTCTAGAACTATCCAGTAGAGTTTCCAACCAAAAAATCGCGAGCTCTTAGAATTAAAAGGAAAAAGAAAAAAAATAAAAGGCCAGGTAAGGTTAACAAAGTACATTTAGTGCAGACAGCTCAGTGTGCAGCTGCAGATTGAGCTCTGGGTGGCGAAAACCTAAGGCAAGAGGCTGTGAACTGGCACCGACCCTTTGCTTAGCCAAGGGCACAGGGACTTGTGGCATCAGGAGCTGAGGACTCAGCAGGAATAACCCAGACTTCCATATTCAGACTGCAGAGCTATAAAAGCCCAGGAGTTCCTTTGTTGGGGTCCCTCCTCTGAGGCACCAGCTAGAGCTGCTATTTTGTTATTGCACCATGATTAAATTACGGATCCAGACATCTGAGACTCAGCTATGGGAAACCGAGGGTCAAGCTGGTAAGGAAACCTTGTCTGACTCTCTGAGTGTGGTGAGTTTTGAGAGCCAAGCTGGGCACCCATTGACTCTCTGGAGCCACCCACTGTGAAGGGGCTTTGGTCCCAGCAGTTAAAAGTCTCTGGTGGTGGAAGTGTGACTGACAGAGTGACTCCTGGAAGGCCAGAAATAAAACTACAACATTTTATCTTTTACAAGCTTTAGTACACAGTTCTCATTTAAAAATGGTTCCTTATATTACAATTGTGACTGAATACATAGGAAAATTTACACTGAMGAAAACTTTAAATATTTCATTAAGCAACATAATTAAGCATTCATGTAGACTTTCTTTTAATAAGAGAAAATAGATTCACTTGAGCAACACAGCAAAACAAGCTTTAAACTCTTTGCCACCTTCCCAGGTGTTTTAAAATTTTCCAAATTCCCAAGTTTTAAAATTTTCATAATTTAAATAGTGAATTTTTCATAATTTTCATAGTGAACTTTTCAGAAGATGGTGGCAAAATATCAGTCACAGTTTCTTAAAGATAATATATCAGTCATAGATTATCAAAGCAATCTATTAAGGAAAGAAAAAACAAAAAACATTTTGCCTGCCACACAGGCAAGCGAAAAAAAACCTTATCATAGTGAAGCTCTGACACAAAAATACCAAGGAGTAGAGACTTTGGGACTGAGGTTAAGATCAGTGTCATGAATTTAGTAAGTGCTCCASCCAGCCAGCCCATCTATATATACTAGATTAAATCAAGTCATTTAGCAAATGTATTATTGAAAAATTCCTTCAATCATCAGTTATCACTTAAGTATAGAAAAAGGACATACTGACATACTTTTAGATCTTGTAAGCTATTTTAGAAAAGGAAATAAGACATACCTTCCATAGGAGACCTTCATATCGTCTCAGGGGTTTGTTGATAACCTGCACAGAAATGAAAGCTCATATAGGAATAGCTTCAGCCAGACAGCCTTGGCATTTTAAATTGATACAAAAGTTCCTACCTTTCCAGTTTTACCTGCCAGTATCAGTTTCATTTCTGCACCTTGGGCTAGATCAAGGGGTGTCTGATCTGTTTAGTAACCAAGACAAGGCATGAGAATTTGATGCAAATAAACTTAGATGTACTTAACTTAAAACTAATTGACACTCTTTTTACCCATTAGTCTGSTCCCACAAGCATCTACACTTACTTGGAATTGGGGAACATAAACTCCTCAGGGGCAGAAGACTAAAAGGTTTTTGAACTTTGATGCACTGAACTGTCCATCAGAGTTCTACTAACTACAAAGAACCCTTTACCCTTATTGATTTAAGTTTGGTTTTTAGCTTCCAGCTACAAAAACCAGTTTAGAACATTCACAAATACCAAGACAGAGGCATCTTTAAGCAGAGGACAAGTACACAGTTTGCATAACATCTGCCTCAAGTTTTCCTCTATTTGGTTTCATTAGAAGCCTTGTTCTGAGGACTCACTTTGTCTGGGCCACATCTTCAACTTTATTTTTTTTTGGTGTTATCTGTATTCAGTGTTTAGCATCAAAAAAAACCCCCAAAATCCAGACACATTTCACTGTTAAGAAAAACAGTCAGCAAGTTTTCTAGAAATGGCTAAGTTTGGAAAATAAAGGCACATACAATATTTTGCTACAGTTCTTCAGTCTCTTGCAATTTAGTCACCATTGGCTTTCCTTTATTAGTGACACAAAGCTTGTAAAGCACCATAAGATTTTCCCTGAACACTGCGTGGTAAGTAACATAGCTTATAGAAGCTGTTGAACTTGTGTCTCCATTTAACATTTAATATACTTCATCTGGTACTCACCATTTTTGTTTCTTATTTTAGGATCTGCTCCATTTTTGAGAAGTTTCAATGCACAGTGCTTATGAGCACGGTATGCTGCACAATGCAATGGCGTGTTCCCCATCTGATCTGTACAGTTGATATCAGGCGGTTTGGGCTTGTTTAACTGGAAAAAAACCAAAGTTCTGATTACTAATCAGTTTTCCTCCCTCTCCAGATGCTGTGTTCCCTCTTTTGAAAATTAGTTGTTCTTAACCAGGATACTTCAGTGTAGATCTGGCAACAAAAAAGGGCATGTAGCAAGCATTATGACAAGGGCAAGGACTACAACAATCAAACAAGAAGTTAGAGTAAGGAACTTCAGTTTTTTGCTTGCTATATCCCTTCCACCTCTGCTGCACAACATGGACACATTTTTCCTGCTCAATTGCATAGTGCCAGGGAAAGTTGCCCAGTATTGCAGTTCAGTCAWTTATTTTGCTAGAATGGCCCCAACCAATTCTACTATTGAAAATCTACTGTTCTCCATAGAAGACTTCCAATCATAACATGGCAGTTAGCACAGGCCAGTTCTAAATCCAGAAAAAAATTGTGTGGCCACCCTGTTTCAGAGAGTAGGAACTTTGTACTGAAGGGTGGCAGACTTGCCAGTCTCAGTGACAGACATATCCTAGGCCATTTTGAAGTTCCTAGTACAGGCAGTCTGTTACACAGTTTTGCTGCATTCTGAAGTCTAGTTATTAAGATAAGAGCAGCTATGTAACCAAGGGGAAAAAAAACCAAACTGAGTTTTACTTGCACACAATAGGAATGTTTTGAGAAACTGACCCCATCAAAAGTAAGGATCATTAAGCATGACACTACAAACTACCCTAAAATACCACTACACCTCTACTTAAGTATGTAGCTGTTAGATGTGTACATGGGGGTTGGACTAGATGATTTGTAGAGGTCCCTTCCAGCCCAAACCATTTCATGCAGTACCAGCCAGTTAAGCTCCCAAGCCAAATGGGAGTGCCTTAATAGAAGGCTAAATTGCTGATAAGCAGCCTTAGGAGACCAGAGTCACAAGTGCATGACAACGATTTAGGAGAAACTCAGTTTTAAGCATTCTCCTTAGCCATATGCTATCTTTGAAAAATTACTCCATAACAACAGAATTCCCATGGCAACAACTGAAGTTAACATCAACAGCAACCACCTTAAATGTGCTTCAGAAACAGTCCTATAAAGGAGAAACTGCTATAGCTGTCGTTTACAAATTAACTGATAAGAGAACAAAAGCCAAAAAGAGGGAGCCTRTGGAAGTATAATCTCTTGAATACTGTGGTCAAATACTTGCACTCCTGAGGAATCCTTAGCTTCAGCTCTTTCTAACCAGCTGTTTTACACCTATCCAATCTCTGTCTCCTGACTTTTTGCCTCCATTCCACTTAAGCCACATGCCTGTGCTTCCAGCAGTTTATGCCATGCTACAAGGCAATATTTGGAAGAAAGTTTCATGCATCAACTCGTTGAGATTAAAATCCAGTCACTTCAGGAAAAGTACAGTACATTTTTGAGAACTCACAGGAAGAACACACTGGCTTTGCCTCAAGTAGACTAAAAAGCCTGGGTTAAGATTCAGCTGCTGATGATCTAAACTTGTAGTAGCAAAACATATCGGGATCTCGTGAGAACCTYGACAGGGGAGAAGCACAAAAGCCACCACTTCCATTTGACTTCAAGAAACTTCATTAGAAAGCAGTTATAGAGTTAAAGCAGGTAAAGTTAACGCAGGTAAATGAGGAAAAATGGTCTGAAGTCCAGTCAAAGTCAAGTTTGAAGAAACTGCACCATTAAACTATCTCTTTTAGACAACTGCATACAATATATGCAGTACAGCCTTTTTTGGTAAAAACACTCAAGATAGAAGAGAATTAATAACAAAAGGGTATCTTTCACGTAAGTGGCACTCTGTTCCAAAGGCAGGGCAGTAAATAACACATTCTGATGTTAGCCATCAAAATAAAAGTAGATGTAAGCAGCTAAAGTTTGATGAGCATAACAGTCTGCTAATAAAGAAAATACACAGTAGGAGCAAAAAGGCCTGAACAATCAGTAGGCAAAGTATGAGGAATTCTGAAGATAAAGGGCAGTTCTGAAGAGCTACACAAATTCTCCAGAGAGGTATTAACCTAAGGGTAGGGAAGTCAAAGAGGTTTACACCATAGAGTTGTAAGTGAAGAAAGTTCTTTGGATTTCAAGGAACAYCTGTTGAGAATTGGCTTAAAAACTGATTCAGGGTCAAAAATGTGATAAGTACTTTGAAAAGTTTTAGAAGTTGTGCTGGTTTTACCAGGTGTGAAACAAATCTGATTGGTTAGAACAGGTGATGGACAGTTGTATAAGCCACTTGGTGTTCATGTGACGCCTCTGTGGAAAATGTTATAAAAAACCATCCAGGAAGTAACTACTCACTCACTGGTTCCCTGCTACATCCATGCACAGCAGAGGCCTCCCTCTCCACCCCCCCACCCTGGGGCCAGGGGCCCACGGCCCGGGGGGCCCCGGCCTCACCCCCACCAGTCCCATGCCRTTTGGGCCCGAGAGGAGCTGGCCTGTTGCCAGTCGGACCAAGACCAAGCTGAAAAGCCAAGAGAAGCTAAGCARAAGCCAAGAGAAAGCTGAGATTTGCTGGAGAAAAAAACCCCCTTGCTTTCCCTTTCAGAGGTGAATGGGTGAGATCAAAGGGTGACCTTGCTGTTGCAGATAAGGCAAATTGCAGTGAATTAATTAGCAGCTAATAAGACTGTTGCAAAATTGGGTAGCTGCCAGTGTAGACAATGTAGTTTGGGGGGAGAGCYTTGGGCCCAGGAATAGAGTCTGATACCGACTAGAGACGCAGCTGTACAGCTGAATTATCTGAAGGGAGCATGTAMACTGTAACAAATACTTCTGTAGGCATTTTCTACAAGTATTAACCTCTTCTCTAAGCCAGAGAGAAAGGAAAGCAGTCATGTGAAGGAGCTAAATATGGAGACCAGCAGACTACCGAGCAAGAAGACGGAAGTGAAACAGGAAGTGCCAGAGGAGGAGCCATTTTTATAAGCATCAGGATTATCACCTTTCTGTGAGCTGTGTGATCTGGAATAGTGCCAAACTTAATTTCTCTGTAATTCACAAATATGAGACATGGGGGAATTTGAAATTCAGCCTAAGATCAGAACATTTTATGCCTGAGCAGATGAAGTTTGCAGCCTTTGGAGATTATGAGTAAAAGCAGGAGACTGTATTRTTGATGCCTTTAGGCTGGGATGACTTATTCTTAAATGCTTAACCGCATCAGACTTTTCTTGTGGCCCACAAACTGCCAAGGGTATTGTGGAAGAGAGGATACACCACTGCAAAACCTGGGCGGGCTGTGGCGTTTTCCTGAAGGTTTGGGACCACGCTGAAGACACTCTGTAGGGAGCTATCTTCCGTGGGATGGATCCCACTACATGACAGAAAGAACTCTTTATCTCATAAAGTGGCAATAAGAAGTCTTAAACAAAAGATCAGAATCTCAAGTTTATGTCCTTTGTGTGATCAGTAAGGAAGATTGGGATGTATTGGGAGGAGAATGATATTTGTACATTATGCCTTAATATTTTTATTATTTTTTTATTCTTTCTATTCCTAGTAGAGTTAGTGAATAAAAATATTTAATCATTTTTCAAGCCTGTAGCCTGTTTCTGCCRTTTTATATCCTCTGAAGAACATAGCATGGGGGTCTGGGGTATGCCCTCAGGCTAACCCTTGAYAACAGACAGCTGTCTTCACATATACACAGCTCAAAGATATCAAACATAAAAAAAAATAAAATCACTTAGAAATTAAAGCGTTCACAGGGAGAGTTACATGCTCATGCACAGTTACATGAGACATGAGAGAAAGCAGAGTTCTTTAATGACAGATATCTATAAGGAGTCACCTTTTTTCTGATTTTTTTTTCACATCAGCTTAAGGGTTAGTCAGCAGACATGTAACAAGTGTTAAAATTATCAGAATCAAGAACAGATCACTTATGTCAGTGTATTAATTACAATTAATACAACTGTGCCAGTGTATTAACACACTATTCTTCCACATGTTAAGTGCTGTGTACAGCTCCAATTTTCTCTCCATTTCAAAGAGGACAGCACAAAAACTCCAAACAAGAATTACAAGGATGACSAAAGATTTAAAAACAGTTTCCATGCAAGGAGTTAGAAAGACAAGGACTCTCCAGACTAGAAGAGAAAAATTTAGAGAGGGGGAGGTAAATTCTGAAAAAGTGTTCACTCTGGCTTCTAGGTAGAAAAGTAAAGAACATTAAATTTCTCAATATACAAATCTCACATTTGTGAACTTTCCATTAGAAATACGTAGAAATATTCAGACTGCTTTGATGCCTTAAAAGGTATTACTAAAGGTGCTCACTAGGTAGAAAATATTCCATACTGCATGTCTTACTTCCAAGGACACTCTTCAGGACTCTTAAAAGCCTGAGTTCAAGCACTAGCACTCTGCTTCAAAACCCAACTGCATTTGGTCCTGGGCACCCTGCTCCAGATCATTCTGCTCTGCAAATAGGAATTGGACCAGATCATATCCAGAGACACCCTCCACTCTCAGTTCTGTGATCTGCTTCTCCCACAGCCTTACCATGGTACCACATTGTTCAGCTGGAATTACTAGCAGTGTGCACATGCACACATCTACAGTTTTCAATTTCTGCTCAGCATGAAACTGTTGTGCAGACAACTGTCCATTAAAAACTGCAGAGACTTCAGCTGCAATGGATGATAATGACAAAGAACTTACTTTCAGGATTAAAGATGGGCCATACTGTGGTGAAAACCTAGGCATCCATGACATTAAGGTAGCCATAATAACATAATAAGCTTCTGTCAGCAGAGCCAGAACCATTACATTGCTGTTTATAACTAACTAGCTTATCCTTTCTAAAGAATTTAAAAACACAAATGAAGTTGAAAACTATTGGGTTTGCAACCTCCAATACAGAGGCTGGAAAATCCTTGAGGATTCAGCACATTACCAATATAACATGGTGCACAGCACTAATATTCTGAAGTCACAGACCTTTGCAATGCAAGGCGCAATGTCTTATTTTGTTACATTAGCATTATGGCTTGAACCACTTGACTTGAATTCTTACCAAGGCAGTCAGTTTCCCTGTTTCCCCCTCTCTTGCTGCTCCTAAGAGGAGTTCTTCCAGTTTCCTTTCTTGTGTCCTTTCCACTGCTTTATTAAAAAAAAAAGTAAGGTCAGTCTCAATAAAGTAGCAAGTACATATGAACTACAGCATTCAAAAAACTACAGCAAAAGAAGCCTAGAGAAACAAAAGTTTCCAGTATTATTTATTTGGGACAGGTATAAATAGAGTATTTACTCAGAAAAGTCTGTGTCTGAGCAAAAATATCTTCAAAGCACGTAAAATTTGACAAGATGTGTGAGTTTGTATACACATACACATTACTATCATCATTCTTTCAACACTTAAAACCAAACTAAATCCCTGTGGAAGGGAAAATGGGAACTATGCAACACCCTTATCAGATCTTCCCTGTGATTTTTTTCASCTACTCTTCTTATCCTCCTACAGAAATTTTATTCCTCTCTAATGATTCAGCAGATGAGCAGTAGAAATGAGTTATCTGTGCAGTCGCAAGTAGAATCAGAAGAGAGATCACCTCTCATATGTAGTCTGTGGTAGTGGACACAGAGCTTCAGCAGTATTTAACAGTATCACATAGTAATACTAGCAAACAACACAGTTTTTGAACTCTCCAAAACTATAACCAGTGAACTACCTAAGTATTTGGACACCATTTTTGACACCTGTGAGGCAATGGAGGAAACGAAGGGAAGGGTTTTTACTTTTTATGCCTTATGACATAAGGTCTAAGACTTCAATACCAAGTCCTAAACCTGATCCATAACTGGGTCACCTTTGCAAACTGTGTGGAATTTTGCTCTCTAACTATTCAGTTGACAAAAAGTCACACAGTACTCTTGAGTTTTATTTCTTCCACTGAGCCAATTCCTTGACTATCATGTACCATTCAGAGCGGTAGCAAAGACTACCCCAGCAAGACTGAAATAGTTACCTGAATAACGGTATTTGCATTCATGATACTTAACTTTCGACTCACAAAAAAACCCACCTGTCAGTACTGCAGATGGGAACCAAAAACTATGACTTCCTTCTTTCTAACGACCAAATTTAAAGAGAAAATTGAACAGAGCTTCTGTAACTTGCAGAAGAAAAAGGAGCTTTTAGAATGCCCACGTGTTGGGAAAAAAAAAAACCGWAACAAAAACGATGACTTAAAGTTACCTTCCAACATATTCCTTATGTCTTTATCATGAGTAACTTCTTTTGCAGTCTCTCCACTCCCATTAACAATAGAAGTATCAGCATTATGCTGCAAGAGTAGCATSACCACCTCCTAAAAAACAATTTGAAAAACACTGCTTATCTGTCTGTGTAACTGCAAGGCCACAGTCGGGCTTTCCAGCTACTGACATCCTGTAAGATGAGCTTTGTAACCAACGGCTTCTTGCCACTGCTGGTTTCTTATGAAAACAGGAAGGGATGTTTTAGAGAGACTGCACGTTAAGACTGACTGCAACCTTCTCTTTCCCATCAGTCAGGCTGAAGGAAACAACAGGAGTTACAGCTGGACAGACTGACTCTGAAAAGCTGGTGTACCTTGTGTGAGTGCTGAATTTGACAGATAAAAATACAATTGGCTCTTTTGACAGGAGAGTAAGTAGTCACTCCTTCTGAAGGGCCAAGGTGTTATCCATAGAGGTAGTACTAGTTTTGCAGTGATGGTAGCATGTGGGGAAAAAAATCAAACTMGTCTCACATTACACAGGCCTATAAAAAGCTCTTTAGTTCTAGTTAACTACGAAGAAACAACACTTCAGACACCAAATGGGCCTGTGTGTCCTAACTTGAGAGGTTTTTTTCCCCTCCAGAAGCTACTAAGATTAAAACAATGTGGTTTCTTTCTGTGGTTTTTTTTTGGACAGAGTTATACAAGCTATGCAATGTGCCTAATCCTTCTGAACACACCGTACCAAAACAGACAATAAGTAATTTTTAGACACTGTAAAAACACCTTTTTAAAGTGATCTTACTGCTAGCACTTTCTTAATAATTCTACAACTGAGGCTTAAAAAATACTTTACCTTACGCCCTGTGAAAGCTGCACGATGGAGTGGAGTGTCCCCCATGTCATTCAGCACGTTCACATCTGCACCAGCCTAAACAGCAAGACCAAAAGACATCTGAATGTCCTTCCAACAAGAACTACATAGCTATTCCCTCTCACTGGGGGGAAGGGGAAGACAGGACACTAATGTAGGCCTCATGGCAAATCAGATCAGAACTGTAATACAGCCATCCTGGAAACAAAGATGAAGTACATATGTAAGATTCACAACCAACGTTCTGTAAATTGCTTCAAAAAGGAAAAGTCTCCTGCATTTTTTCCAGGCATCTCTCACACTTTTAAGAAGCGGGTATAGGGAAACTAAGTTTAACACAGGGGGTGGGGGCTGTTGTCTTGATTTTTGTTTGGTTTGGGTTGTTTGGGGTTTTATAGATTTTGGGTTTATTTACTTGTTTGGGGGTTTCCTGGGGGGGAGGTGTTAGGAAAAAACACAACAAACAACTTAATGAAAGAACTATAGTGGTACTGTATAATGTTAATACATATATTATTATTACAGATGTACACAGTAACACCAGTCTCCTGGTGCTCCTGATTTAACAAGTGGGGTGTTCTCTCTAGACGGCTACTGCTGTTCTTTCACTTGAAGTGAAAACTTCCATGTGAGCATTAAGAGGGTACCATCTGAAATTTAACCTTTCTTCTCCCTTTTGTCTTCTACAGTCTTTGTGTTGAATGTCTCTGCCTTTCGTCACACAGTTTCTCCATCCCATACCTTTTACCTGAAAGCAGGACTGTCTGCCACACTGCACAGGCACTGTTAAAAGAAACCAAGAAATCCTACCCTTCCTTCATTAAGTATTTCTTCTACACCACTTTACCTAACCTCCCAAAGGGTCAAGAAGAGGGCAGGACATACTTAACTTCATCGCATATGTTCAGATCACACAATTTAGCCAGGTCACTGCTGCCTGCCTAAAGTCAACTGATGAACCTGACTAGTTCCAGAGCTCTGTTTCTGGTAATACCTCCTTCACTTGCTCTTTGAGCACAAAATCTCGGCACAAGTACACAGACACACTTATACATGCCTAGCTTTCAGAGGTGCACAGCCTCACTTATTTCTCACCCCATTCTTTAAATAATACCTTTTCAAGAGCCCTATCAAAGAAAAAGAAAGTACAAAGTTACATCTACTCTTCCAACTCTTGAAGTTGGATGCTTGATAAATGCATTAAGTGATAAAACTTTACCTCTTGCTTTAAATAGCCCACTTGAATTGAAAACAGTATTATTTACTGGGCAAGTATGTAGGCTACAGAAGAATTTCTCAAAGAAATCTCAAACTTGTTTCCTCCTTTAAAGTCTGAATTATGGCTAGTAGCCTTTATTCTTAATAAAATTCAAGTTTAGATTAGATTTGCACTTCAGGCTGTTTTTCATACTCCTGCCATCTACAGCAAAATCTCTCAAATATGAGAGTTTAGTTATATAGTTAAGGTTGGTTGAAGCTACCCTGAGAGCAAAAAAGAAAAAATAAATTCAGTCAAAAGCTACATATTCACTGCATTTGCAGTTGTTATGAAAAAACAAACAGGTCAGATTTGATGACAGTTGTCCATCACTCAAAATTCATCACACAGTTCATTATTTGAAAGATGTTAGAAAGAAATAATGAGTCAAACTTTGTTAGCCTGTGCCTGAAAGAAACACATAAAAGTTACTTTGCACAAAATTCTAGGCATACTTCTATGCACAACATAGAATTAGACAACAYAGGGTTTTTTGCATTCGAGACACTTTAGCCTTTTCTACAACTCAGTAAGTGAAATTGTCTAAACTTTTGTACTYTATGTACTAGTAAGCTACATCAAACTGTTGAAGTAATTGCATTACTAGTATCACATGTTGGCTTATTACATACAGATACCCACTAAGCTTGAAAAAAGCTGAGCTTTCATGAGTGCATACCTACATACTACATGCCTTTAGTTCCTACATGCAGGTAGTTACACAGACTCCAAGAGAAAACTAGCTAAGTACTAATAAATGTAAAAACTCCTCAGAGTAATGGCTGTAAGCTATGGTATAAACTTCCAGTGCCACTATTTCGGGTCCTTCTAAGCTGGGCCTTTCATTAATACTACAACTATCTCATTCCTTGGTTTTAACAATCAGTTATCTCTATGTTACATATAGATAAATGTAGGAGTGGCTCTGCCTCTTCGCAAAGCCTCCTTCCTTCTATCACAAAAACCTCAATAAACACTAACTGCTCCTATCCTTACACACACAAAAAGTAGAAATATACCTTCAGCAAATCCTCTACCACAACAGCRTGTCCAAAGTAGCAAGCAAGGTGAAGAGGTGTCCAACCCATATTAGATTTACTTCTGCCTAAAAGACAAAACAGGTACATTAAGTTTTGGTCACACAATACAAAAGAGATATTGCATGTACTTGGAGGTGGGCATGGATGACCATTCTTCATAGTAACACAGGAGCAAGGAGGTTGGAGCATCAATACTATTGACGTTATTTAAATTACTAAACCAGGGTGGAGTTTGAGAATGCTGGATCAAACCTAAAAACTCTTTCTGCAARGAGAAAGTCATGTAGCCTGACTGAGAACAAAACTTTTGTTTACCTGTAACACCTTGTCCTTCAACACTAGTAAGAAGCTTCAGTTACTTTCATTCACGATGAAAATGGCACATGCAAGTACATTTTTCTCTTGTTTATCAAAAAACTCTTTGGTTTACACAATTTTATTTTCTTCACACAAATGAGAGGTAAGACAACCCATCTCTCAAACAATGAACAAAACAGGTGGAGAGACCTAATGTTGAGGTTTTCTGTTGTCAGTGCTTTTTTTGTCTTGTGCTTGTAGTCAGTTTTAATAAAGACAGCCTTACTCAGTAATCTGATTTGCAATCATTACGCACAGTAGAACTCATGTATCATCTACAGCTCTAAGCTGCAGAATGATAAAGCACAGACAGCAAGCAGGCAYAGAAATGACCATGGAAAGGAAAATATTATTTATGCTTTAAAGAGTATTTAAAACATGACCCAGAAGACTGGCCGTATGAATAAAATTCAACAACTCTCTTACAATCACTTCTTTAAAAACAAGGTATTAAAGCATTAGAGATTACTGAAGTTAACAATTCACTTTAGTTTCCAACTGCAACACTCAACAGTATTAAGTGAAGATGACTTGTGTTTTGTTTTTACTAAGCAAAAGACCCACAGCATTCTGAGTGTCACCTAAAAAGCTATCATTTCATATTTGGAAGCAAAATGAAAATGAGGCATTAGAAATTGTTTTGAAATTACTGCCACCATTAAGTTTTCCCTTGTCATGTAACCTCAAGTACCGAGGCATGGAACATGCACAACATAAGTTTGCCCTGAGGAAACAAGTCACAAGCACAAGGAAAAACAAACTGTTCGTCTCGAAAGTTCATCATTCTTTCTGCTCTCATATTAAAAATTAACATTACAATGTGGTTCAGAGCTGAAATATTTTCCTAATTCTTATAACTGTTTCCAGCTAACATTCCTGCCCTTTATTGACAATTTCTTTTGTAATTTGATTCTCTTTCTTCTCAACTCCTGTTGTTTCCAACCCCAGATTTACATCTTCCCCTCATTACAGTCTGGTCTACAACAGAGCTCCTACCTTATGTCACTGACGGGCTAAAGCACCACAGAAGATAAATACTGTGTGGATCACTAACTCTGGGGCTATTTATGTTGGATATCATACTAAAGGGACATCACTCATCCCTCCGTCCAGTAGGGAATTAGTTTCATTCAAAGAACACAAAAGAGGTCCGAGCTGCACTGAATTCATACAATTAGTCCCAAACAGTCATTAGTTAACAGCACTGACAAGACTGTGTTGCTGCCAAGGAACTCAGTCATGAAAAAAAATAACCAGGAACCACTCCAGATTTGTAGTTCTTACTGAATAAAGTGCCACAGGCCCTTGTTCTGCATCCACTCTGAATTTTTGCATTTCTGATGGTAGCTGACCAGCTACTTCTCAAGCTTTTGACGTTTTTGTTACTTCTCTTCAAATGACCACAAGTGTTCACACCTTTTTTTACTATTATTTTAAACCAGGACATCATTGCACTGGGGAGAATGCAAGGATAAAAAAGTAGAAATAATACAATTCCAACAAAAAGATAATTCCTTTACTCCTCCACCCAGCTCTTTGCGTTAATGCCAGTTAACTCTAACTGTCAAGTGTTACCATTTGTTTAGAGAATGGAGACAAAGTAGGCAGTCATCTCCCAGCTGTGCCCTGCTAGGCCACTGTGCAGTCATTCAAATGTATATTTTGCCATAACACACTATTGACCACTGAACTTACTTTATAGATTTTTTTACTTTGCAAATTCCTAGATATTCTATTTTCTTGTATTTAGAGAGAATGAACCAACAATAGATGGCATTAGAAAACATGATCATTTTGGATGAAACCTGGGTTTGGTACTGTTTTAATGTAGACACCCYCTTTCCAAATCAGTGAACTAGAAACCCAAAGAAAGAAGCTCAGATAATTTGGCTGGATTTTCCTCAAGCAAGTCCTGCTTATCTGCAAGCACTGACTGGGTAGAATGCAGTCACAACAGAGCAAGTACAGGAAGCCTGAATTTACTTTCTCTTCCCTCACTTTGGTTGAAATAGTGATGTTTGGGATCACTGTTGTCAGATTTGACACTTATAAATATACAGCACACAGAGCCTCAGATACAGCTCCCGCCTGAAAAGACAAGTACAAGATGTCGAAGACAGGCTTTGACACCCAGGCACATTAATGTGTCAGACTTATGGCTCCCAAGGCACACCCTTGGTTGACACTACCTCCAGTACAGCCTCCCACCTGCTCCAGAAGCACTTTATTCCAAGTGTCACTGCCTTATCAGATGCAAATCCTGAAAAAACTGCTACAGCACTGAAGACATTCCCCATACCCTGACTTTCTAGGGACATCTATTATCCAAGGTAATAATAGAACCACAAGAGGCTGTCAGGAAGCGAAGGAAGATTGAGGGTTGCAAAAGGACAGTTACAGTCTAGAGCATGTATTTTAGTTAATTATCAGGTTGTTATGCAATTACTATCTCTTAATACTCAACCGATCAGAACTTGTAGCAAGACATAGTGGTTTGGCTGGTGAAGAGGCAGAATGGCAGGGGCAGTTAGAAAGCAGAGGCTGTCTGGCCTGGATTTGTCTTAGACTATTTCCAATGGAATACTCTGTGGGAACAGAGTGAAACAAATCAGTCTCTGAAAAGTTACTGCAGAAGAATAGAGATTTAACTCTTAAGTTTCACATAACTTGAACAGTTCCCCCAGGGAACCTTAATTACACTTCTGTGTCCTCTAACATTCAGAAGAACCGAAACTTTAAAAGCAGAGATTTCACTGTGAATAGAGTCCATATTCAGAATTAGTTTAGGTTAAAAATGAGCACAGTATCACTCTAGCTTCCTAGACCTCCCATTAGCAAGCAAGTATTATCTGGCTGGCATGTACTGCTAAACTAGAACAACAGCTAAGCACCATCTTTCCCTTCATTACATGAGCCTCTTTTATGCTGCAGACTTTCTGGCCAGACACACGTTTGCTTGACAGAATACAGACTCCAGATTAAGCCGTTTGATTATGCTTTCTTGACTTCAGATTATGTGTAAGAACACATCAGAGGCACTCTGAAATCTCTTCTAAGCACAACAGACTTCAGGAACTTATTCATGGGCACTGTTGAATGAATCTTAAGGTACTTCTATTCCAACTGTTTAGGCACTACACGTCTTGAATATTTACCAAGGACATACTCGTGAGGGTGAAGGACTTCATCAAGGTCTGTTTGGTTCCCCTTTAAATTATGAACTAGCTCCCTAAAGATGAAGAAGCAAGAGCCTGGGTTTCACAACTTGTTTTTCTGAGGTGAGTACATTAACCATTAGGAAAACAAAAACACAGCTGAATAGCCAAACAAAAGGATAAGTAAGCTGACGATTAAGAATGAGACTTGGGAAAGGGATAGAGCTTGTTCAGATAACAGGAATCTCTGCCCTTTTGGGTTAGGTGTTCCCCTCTGTCATGGCCAAGACAAAGCATAGTTGATCTCTCCCCTCTCCCTCTACAGCAGTTTCTTCTCAGTGCTGCTTGACAGTTAAATGCTGAACAATGGAATACCGGGCTCGGTAGAAAGAGTGGGATACACATCCACTTTTTGGAAGCAACCAGAAACACATTCATGAAAACTAAGAGAAATATAAAGCTACTAAAATAATTAAGAAGTAAGGCAGTCTGCAATTGCTAGAAAGCTTGCAAATCCAGTTCCCAGTTTGAAGCTTTAATACTCAGCAAGTTGCTGAGCCGTAACTGTTAGCTACA
This sequence comes from Amblyornis subalaris, assembly GCA_018881555.1. NCBI lineage: Eukaryota > Metazoa > Chordata > Aves > Passeriformes > Ptilonorhynchidae > Amblyornis > Amblyornis subalaris. Next base: position 11,872,564 of record JACAXG010000001.1, on the reverse strand, counting down.
CACAAGCAAAACTTTAGTGTTGGCCAAAGACTCAGACAGAGATGAAGAGCAGTTTTAGTTTCTTTTCCCAAGTAACCTAGTATACTGCTAATAGTAAAAAGCATGTATTTGTCCCAAACATTTTTCCAAGTGGCAAAAATTGTAATGCTCCTATTATGTGATAACAAAACATGGGTCTAAAAAAAATATAAAGAAACCTCACACTGAGCAGAGCACAAGTGAATGACCTAATCTAATCTCTGCAGCTCTGATGAAGGCTATTTCCCTCCCTGAACCATCCCCTGGCACCACAGTCTGTTTTGTTTAGTATTCTAAAGCTTCAAAGTTGGCATAAGCAGGAACACAAGCAAAAAGAAGTACTGATTCTTTGTCCTGTTGACACTTCTAGTGTCTTTGAATTACACTGAGGTTTTCTGTACACTACAACTATCCATACTCTGTTATTATTTCTCCCCTATGCAAGTATGGCCTTAAGTCACAGCGGAAAAGCTGTTTAAGTGGTTCTTTTACTACTCTGCTGAGCACTTCAAAGACAGCAAGATTGTACTATCAGTTTCACTACAYGTGACTTCAACAGCAAGATTACAAACATTTGAGGAAGGCTACTAACCTTTACAGTTGATATCAAAGCTTATTTCTCCTTTGTCCAGGCTATCCAACAGCTGTTTAACTTCTTCAGCATTTCCATTTCTAGCATCATGGAGAAGCTGCTGTTCTGCTTCAGTAGTCATCTCTAACAAAAGATATGAAAGAACAGATTTTGCAATCTCTTATGCTGCTGTAAGTTACGGCTTAATATTACATCACTTGTCCCTGTTATTTAATACTAACCCTGGTATAAGAAAGATAACTATTCTCTCTGTGGAACACACTTAATGCGCAAGCTGTTTCAACAGTCCAGCACTCAGGCTACTAAGAAGCATTAAAATTCCTCATACAAAGCGGTTAAATAACAAAATACCCATGTTTTCTTGCTTGTTTTTCTAGGTTCTAAGTGTGGCTTTGGAGTTGAACCTGCATGCCACAAACAAAGGCAAGCTTTGCTACAAGCATAACCAGTAAGCATTTGCTTTTTCCTCATAAGGCTTTCACCCTTATCCCTTAAGGTTTCCAGAGGCAATGAGGAAAGAAAAAAAAGTAACTACATACATCCATTAGCCCAAGTATTCCTTCAGAATTAACAGACACTTATTTTGGCCACCGACCCTGGGGAACAGAATGTCTTTGCATGGAGGTCCCAGATACCCATTAGTGAATAGTACTATCATCTCCTAAGATTGTGTACCCGAACCCCTCCAACCTCAACTTGAAGGGGAATCAGGTACTCAAACAACGTTGTAGATTTGACCTTATCTTTAAGAAACACAATAGTACAATAGAAAGAAGTTAACACACAATTGTAAAACATCACTAATTAATTCTAAGCTTACCATTGCTCTTGAACTACAAAAAAAAGAAAGGTATTTACATATTTTAAAATAGGGAGAAAAGAAAAGCTTTTAGCACAACTATTTTAGAGCTCCCTACTAGGCAGTGAGCCTTAGCCTTTTGGGCAAGCAATACTGCAGCTTACCAGGTCTCTTGAAGAATACAGCTACTAAGTGATGTCTTAACCACTCTTTTTTCACACTGAAATCCCAGTCTGAAGTTGGTCCGCCTTTTCTTTTAATGCTACTTCAACTACCAACTCTATGAAGTTTAATAAGTGCAAGTGCTGGATTCTGCACCTGGGACAGGGCAACCCTGGATGTGAGCATAGACTGGGGAATGAGATGCTGGAAAGCAGCACTGTGGAAAACAACCTGGGGGTACTGGTCAGTGGCAAGTTGAATCTGAGTCAGCAGTGCCCTGGCAGCCAGGAGGGCCAACCGTGTCCTGGGGGGCATCAGGCACAGCATTGCCAGCCTGGTAAGGAAGGGGATTGTCCTGCTCTGCTCTGCACAGGAGTGGTCTCACCTCAAGCCCTGTGTGCAGTTTTGGCACCACAATATAAAAATGATATTAAGCTATTGGAGAGTGTCCAAAGGAGAGCCACAAGGATRGTGAAGGGTCTGAAGGGGAAGCCTAATGAGGAGCGGCTGAGGTCACTTGGTCTGCTCAGCCTGGAGAAAAGGAAACTGAGGGGAGACCTCACTGCAGTCTTCAACATCCTCATGAGGGGAAGGGGAGGGGCAGGTACCAATCTCTTCACTCTTGTGACTAGTGACAGGACTCGAGGAAACAGCGTGAGGCTGAGTCAGGGAAGGTTTAGGTTGGATACCAGGAAAAAGTTTTTCCCCCAGAGGGTGGTTGACCACTGAACAGGCTCCCCAGAGAACCAGACACAGCACCAAACCTGACAGAGTTCAAGAAGTGTTTGGACAATGCTCTCATGCACATGGTGTGACTCTTGGGGCATCCTGTGTAGGGCCAGGAGTTGGACTCAATCCTGACGGGCCCCTTCCAACTCAGCTTGTTCTATCATTCTATTAAATTCAACTAGACTTAGATGCAGCAATGCCCTATTTGAACACACTGCTTTTAAGAGGTGTCAAGAAACTACTTTAAAAACAGCTTCAAAAGACTGTGCTGCTATACACAATTTATTGCTGTTGATACAATATGAAAACAAGAGGCTGTGCCCAAATTTAGTGTCTCCAGTTTAGTATGTTCACCTGACATACTAAGTTTACCAGATCCTGGACAATCTAGATTTCTGAAGTCAGTTAATGATTACTGTCCTCACAGAGTTCGCTTTCCTACACTAGCAAAGGTTTTGATTGGTCCCAAAAACTGTTTACACTCTGCTGTACTGGACAGGCAGCTTGACTGCACCACACACACACTCACAGCTTAAAGAGATGCAGGGAGCTCTTCGACTACTGTAAGATAAGAAGCCACTCAGTAAGAAAAGAGACAGTGAGAACTCTGGGTAAGCAACAAAAAGCCTGTAACAGTGACAGATCTTGTAATATTCAAGACTGAGGCAGAAATCTAGAACAGGACAGACTGCCAAAGCGCCAACAATACATCGAAGAGATGTTTCTCTACCTTTTGCTCAATCAGCAAGGGAGAGAGAGAATCCATTTTCAAAGAATTTGACAGATACTAAGCAAGCCCTTTCTAGCATATTTCAGAAAAAAAGACAGGACCAGTCACATGCAATCTACCACAGACACAGAATACAAATGCCTTCTCCAGAAGTGGTTAGACAGCACTCTTGTTCGTGCATGCTCTTCAGTTCTACCAGAAAACAAAACAAAATGGTACTAGTTATTCTAGCAGTCCTTTGAGCCCTGAAGCTATCTTCTCCTTTAAACAGGAGTCTATCCAGTTGTGGAGGCAGCATAGCACAGTTTATTGTCACTGGGGCAGGTGTAATTTTCCTCAGTGAATCAGTTCTATCGGTGTCCAGAGAAAGATCAAAATCAAGTATGTTAATGTATTACCAGCCTGTAATACTAACTCTGAAGCTGAGTGATATAGTTTCAGTGGGACACAGAATGCAGCACTGAGAATCATACAAACCAAAGCTAAGAGGATAGTTAGACTCATTTTGCTTGCTTAGCCATCACTGAGGTGGGGGGAAAAAAAAGCAAAGCTCATCCTTCGTTTTCACCCCCTCCCACACAGTATTGCTTTAGCCGTCTCTCAGATGAGAGAAACACACTCCTATCACTACCCTGTATCATTTGTCAACATCCCTCATACTTAGCAGATATGAATAGCAACGCACTTTCAATGCATTAGGAACCTGCTGTTTCCATTTGATATTGATGAGAAGGAAGAAAAGACTGTTTGGGAAAGAAACCAAGATGCTGATTCAAATAAACAACTCTTGTATGCAGCAAGGCCTGTTACGTACATGAGCAGAATCTTAAACAGCTTAAGATACACAGAAAGCCAAATGACTACATAAAATTACTTTCACAGTTTTTCTACCACCGAATAGTCATAAGGTTAAAATCACCGATTTGTTTGTACTCTTACAGCAAACACTTGCAATAGAGGGACATGCATAGTAACACGGCTAAGTAAAGTCTTGTCTGCTTCACTGGTTTAGTCCCCAAAGACCTTGCTGTTTAAGCCAAGCCTCCAATTTCAAATACACTTTGTAAGCCTGAAGCATGCAATGATGCAGAAGAATGACTGTCTGGCTATTAATCATAGTTCGAAGGATCACCCACATGAAATGTTTCTACAATTGAGGCTGCAAAGTGAATCAGCATGCAGTTACCCATCAGACAAGTGATAAAGGACATAAAATTTTAGCTAATAAGCTAAATGRCATGCCTAAATGAAGCTGGCAGCAAAGAGACTCTTAACAGAACCTGCTATACTCTTGAAAACACTGTTTTAAGCAACAGGATTTGCTCTACAATGGGGATGATAAACCACCAATAGAAGTTTGAATGACAATTTTAGAGTATGGAAACAAATCTTTACACAGGCACTCAAATGGTGCGCACTTGCAGCTGTACTTTGTACAGCTCTATATCTGTACAAAGTATAGATATAGATATATCTCTATATCTATACTCCCCTGCAGACAGGAGTTTATTTGGTCCCATGACCCACCACCAAGAGAGCTCCAAAATCCCCACTCACCGGTTTTGAGGCACCAAGAYAGACCATCAGCACAGAGGGAGAAGCTTAATAGTTTGGTTTGGAGTTACTAGCCTTAAGATACTACTAGCAGGTTAATCTATATGAATTGTACTGCCTCTATGCAAATCTACTACCCACTTAAGAGAGCACACATCTCTTTCAATGGTGTTGTCATCATTACCTTATTCCATTAATCAGCTGATATAGATTAAATTGCCTTTCAAAGCTCATATTTATGCCTTGTGCCCTTGAAAGGCTTGCATGGTAGTCTCCACAGTCACTGGTACACCATGACACAACACCACATAACATTATTTAGCATATCCTGTGCAGCTGAGATGTGACTGCAAGGCACTTCTGTTGAACTCATTAGTACTACCAGAGCAGTACTTGACTGCTAATTGAACCTTATCCTTTAAGAAGGTATAAAAAATAGCATTGACATGCTCTGCTTTTATGTTCTTCYATGAGACCTATGCCAGAGTGATTCTTCCCACACTATTACAAGGTCTGTCCTCACATAGGGGTTGTTTCCAATACAGAGAACACAGGTTACCCTTCTGCCTGCATGCCTGTGTAAGGGAGTTCTGAATACTTCCACACAAAAGGTCACCCAACTACCAATACACAAACTACCAACTTTACCTAACTGCTAGGATTAAAGTCCAAGCAAAAAAAGCTGCTTTTCTCAAAGCGGTCTATGACCATCTAAAGCGCCATTCCTAACTATGGGGCAGCACTATTCTTAAGACACACTCGCATTTSCTTTGATTTCTTCTCCTGTTGAGTTCTCCAGCCGAGTACACAGCCCAGAACAGCAACAATACACACTAAGCCGAACATGGGTGGGTTTCACTCTGCTGCAGCTAGAAAAGCAGGACAAGCAGTACTAGCACTGCCCAACTTAAACATTAAGACTCTGAGGCAGCCGCCACTGGTTGCAAAGAAAGCTTTCTACTCATGACAAACAGTAAGGCTGGTAAAAGGCACAATATTGTGTAGTATTTCCAGAGATCTCCCTCTAGCAACGAAAATTAGATTCCTGTAGGAAAGGATGATACTCGCTCAGGATGATTTCTTGCATGTCCCAGCATGCACAAGTTATGATGTGAGGCTTGCGAAGGAGGTGGACAAAATGCACCAAACCGCACAAACAGACAGAACCTGTCTACAAACCCACACAACACACCGTACGACATGAGCTGCTCCAAGAAGAGTGGCTGTAGTAGAAGCATGAGTGATGTTATCTATAAAGTAGTTGTTTTAATCTTTGGGTAAAGGGTTCTAGAAGTTGAATATGCTTCCATGACACAGTCTTCCTGTGAAAGCAGCACCTCTCTAAAATCAAGATACTRTTTAACAGCAGTTAACAGAGCTGCAATAACTCATTATCTAATCAATACCACTCCCAAGGCAACAGCTATTTMAACTAATCCTCGTTCTTAGGTATCTCCTAGCTGTGTTTCGCACATATTTTAGTTCTGTTACATCAAAGGCTTTCTTTTAGCCCAGGCGCTCCGAATAAACTTACCCACAGATCGTGCGAGGTTCCACCCGGATCAGCAGGCAGGCACAGTCCCAAGCAGTCAGAACTTCAGCAGAACCGCCGGAGTTCCCCCACGTCCGCCTGGAATCGAGCGGCTCGTTTCGGTACCGGTAATTAAACACTTTTTAGGGCGAGACAGGATGACGCGTCGCAGCAGCTGCGCTTCTTGCCTAGGGGGAAAGGTGCGCTCAGACCTGCGGGCACCGGCCACCGCCGCGCCTGTTCCAGGCAGGAGGAGAGCGGGAAAAGGAGGAAAGGGCACCCACGCACAGCAGCGGGCGAACATACCGCTTCCCAAGGGCCAGACCACTCCCGGCCCCGCCTGCAAGGCCGCCTCTGCYTCGTCCCCCGAGCCGAGCCTGGCTTTGGGCCGTCCCCTCAGCCCGCACAGCGGACTCCTGAGAGGGGGAACCAGCGACACCCCCACCCGCGAACACGTTCCCGGCGGCTGCGGGGGAGAGGCGGCCACAGCAGCAACAAAGCCAACGCCGCCGCGGGAGGGCGGCGCATCCMCCGCCGGCCCCGCGTCCCCGCCGCGGAAGGAAACGCGCCCCGGGCGGGCGGGCTGACCCACCGCCGGCCTCGCCTCGCGTCCGCCGGCTGCTGCCGCTGCCCCGCGCTGTGCTGCGCGCAGCGGGCGCGGTTACGTGCGACCGGCAGCGGCGCCCCGGCGGCCGGGCCGCTCCCCCCCGCCGCGCAGGGCGGGCGGCGCGGGCTCCGGGCGGGGCGGGACAGGACAGGACAGGACAGCGCTCCGCCCTCCTCGCCGCCGCACCGCCCCCGGGACCGGGACCGGGACCGGCCAGGCGGCCGCGCTAGAGGGGCCGGCGCTGAGGGTGCAGAGATCGTCGCAGCCCGTCCGAAATGCCGGGAGGGGTGAAGCAAGGCCCCGCCGAGGACGCTGCGCCCGCCCTGTGAGAGAAACGGGCCCGCACCAGCTGCAGCGGGCGGCGGCCGCTCTTCCCAGCGACGGACAGTGACGCCCCTCCGACCCCGGGGCCGCCCCGCAGTTGGCKTGTGCCCGCTGCCGTTTAGTGTCACACTCTCTTCGGTGGCGTCCAGCGACAGGACGAGGAGCAGTGGCCTAAAACGCAGAAGTTCCACGTCAACATGAGGAAGAACTTCTTTACATTGAGATTGGTAGAGCACTGGAACAGGTGCCCAGGGAGGTCATGGAGTCTCCCACTCTGGAGACATTCAAAACCCACGGGAGCGCATTCCTGCGTCACCTGCTGCAAGTGACCCTGCTTTGGCAGGAGGATTGGAGTAGATGATCTCCAGAGGTCCCTTCCAACCCTAACAGTTCTGTGGCCGCCTGTCACCGGCTTGTCCCGAGCTGCGGGTGCGCGGCCTTGCCTCCGCTATGCCCGGGGAGCGCCCACGGCAGGGGCGGGACGCGGCGGGGACGCAAAGACACCGACAGGCGTTCAGAGAGATGAGAGGACAAAGTGGGTTCAAAGGGGACTGTAACWCTACAAGAATGGTGCATCACCAGAGGGGAAAAAAGTTGTTCTTGGAAATCGCCTTGGTGGCGTATACAACTGTGATGCAGGTGAAAGGAAATTGTGAATACACACGCTGCTTCTAAGAACAGCGCAGTSAAAAGGAATCTGAAAGAGAGCGAAGTTAGGTACTACCAGGGAAAAAAGGTGAAGCACTCACTTTTTTCAAGGCACTTTGGTCCACCACTCCTTCCCCTCTATTTGTCCTACCCTTATTTATTCTCCACTACACCTTTCACCTGATTCCAAGAGCTGGCACCTTTTTTTCTGCCTTGAGCACATGGGAGGGATTTTGCATTTTGAAAACTCCCACGGTGCCTTTGAAATCTTGCAGGAACTTAATACGGGAGCAGGGAAGCTTCGTGGTGTTGCAGCATGACCAAGTCTGTGTCATATGCGGAAGGAGCACTGAAAAGGCAGGGCAGGAGCCACAGGTGCCATGAGAAACTATCGCAAAAGATTAGGATGAAACTTCGTTCTAAAAGTGGGCAAGTTTAAACCTGAGCAATTCTTGTGAAACTCTTCAGACACATATAATGAGGCAAGCTTGGTTTTTCTGTATGGTTTATAACTACATACATTTTTAATGTTTGAAGAATGACGTACCAAAAAGAAGAAAAGGAACAGTTGCACACCTGCAGAGGTAACACAGATTTATCGTGTTTGGACTTCTGCTGCTTTTCATTACTTTTAATTAGTTTATCTTACTTAAGATATCAGCTTCCGGGGATGCTTTAGTAATAACTATATAACATCTGAGAGGGTTCAGGGAAAGATCATATTGACTTTCTTTTCTTAGGAGCGGGTCTTCAAGTTGCTGTCCTTATTTTCAAAGCACTAGCTGTGTCATCCCCACGTACATTTTCCTTTATTTCTTCCTCTTGCTTCTGACTTTGACCCATCTTTCACAATGCCATAACTGATTTAAGCAACCTCACAATAAAACCTTTTCCTAGTTTGTATTATATTTTGCATACATGAATATGAAATAAAAATATGTATGTTATTACCTCATATTTCTTACAAATTTTATAATGAAATAGAGGTATTGTCATCCCCCTACTCTATAACTCATTGCGATGCAGCACAGAGTTTACAGTTCAGTTTCACCCTTCAGCCAGTCAGTGCAGGGCTTTTCTGTGAATCTSAGTAAGAAAGGCCTGAAAACAAACATCTTAATAAATTTAATGTTTTAAAAAGACAAAGTAAAGAGCAACAGAGATAGGAAGTAAATCAGATGCCATGATGTCCACATTCCTGCAGCATTGGCTTGACCCTGGATGGATTTCTCCCATGGCAGGCTGCACAGATCCCATCCCAAAGCTTCTCTTTGAGCTATTTCAGTTTTCTTAAAAGAAAACAGCTATTCACAAAGGATGTTCACAAGAGAGGCTCACTCCTTGCTATGCTTCTAGATAAAGGCAAGGCCACGCAGGTGGTGTAATCGCCTGCTCTCTGTGCCAAGGAGCTGGTGGAGTTAATCCTGCTTCCAAGGATTTTGTGACCACAACACAGGCCTGAAGGCAGCACAGTACAGACCTGGGCCTGCTCCAGTTAACTGTACTGTGAATCACTGACTCCTGGATGTACAGTGCTCTCCTGGCCAGGATCTCTAYGCTCTCCCTGCTTTTAGAGTCTTCAGAGAGTGTCTTATTTTTCACTTGTGTTTTGCCTCCTCGCACATCCCAGAGTAATAATGACCCAGTGCATTTTGGACTTTGAAGCATGGAAATGGGAGAGTGTTGCTGGTATCAAGGTTTTGTTCTAAGCATCTCTTTTCTCTGGTTTTTTTCATGTCTTTCCTTTTTCAGATAACCTGCTGAAATTAGTGATGCAAGAAGCATGAAACATGCCCCATCTTAGGGCTGAACGCACTGGCAAACAGCCTTGCACAGAACTCACTGAACTATTTTGTCAGTGATTTTCACAGTATAGTATTTCTTACATCCTCTCAGATTCTGTGATGGGGAAASCTTTATTGCACTGACACTTTGTGCTCTTCCTCTTCAGACTAGAGCATACTGGTCAAATTTGAGATATATGACCAGGCAAGGGAGTTCACACAGGGAAATGGGAAGTGGAAGTAYTAAATGATACACGATGGGGTGTATGTTTGTTTTCACACAGTAACATGTTAAAAGACTGTGTGTTCATTAGCTGACCAACAGTCCTCGGATAGAAACTAAAAATTTGTTACTTAGCAGCTTTCATGCAGCCCTGGTGCACTTCTTCAGGAAGCTGCTCCTCAACTCTGGAAACCAGTGCAGCGAGCACAGGTCCTTGCCATATGTCCACACTGATTTTATTTTCTAGGCTGGCAAAAGACAGACACAGGAGAATTAACTAATATGCTGACACTCTCAGTGGTGATTCTTGTGGATCTCCCTGGATTACCAAGAGCAACTGCCAGTGAGTGATCAAAGCAAATGCTCATGTTGTTCTGAACTGCCTGCAATAGGAATTCTYGTGGATGTGAGTCTGTTGCTGAAGTTTCTTTCATCCTTTGTGCAAAATAACCATATAATGTACTTAATTTGTAGATGGTGTGAGCTGGATTGCCTTCCGAAATGAGTAATGCTTTTTGCTGCTCAAAGCAGCACTGAAGCAGGATCACGCAGTTTCTGAAGGCATCCTCTAGCAGGGAAAAAGATCCTATAACAGAGAAGAGTTCCTTTCAACATGCCCATTTTTATCTGAATGCAGGTATGGCAGGAGAAAATGTGAGAATTCACTGCTGGTCCTCTTCTCTCAGGAGGCTCCTAAAACCTGCTAGCAGTTACTACTTCATAGAAAAGCTTTTTGACTGCTGTAGCTCTACAGAAGGCAACTGTACCCTGCTACAGCCAGCACAAAAACTGGGTTGTGACTAAATGAGAAGTCACCTGTGCATATATTTCTCCTTAGTCTTACCAGACATGTAGTTTTAGACCAAGAATTAGGCTTGTTTAATGCACTTTCTTGTTCTTGTGACTGAATCAGTTTGGTTTGGTTTTAGTTCCAAAATGATAAATCAGCTGCATATGGAGAGTTTATAGCTATGAACCTTACAGCTAATTTGTGTCAGTTTAGACCACAATCTAGAAAAATGCATCATTATGAAACTGGAATCAGCTGAACTACTTTGTCCTTAAATGTATATATGCTCATTATTGGATAGCCCAATTGAGATTTSTATTATAGAATGAGATTTCTATTGCATGTAGAGTGGAATTGGAGCATTAGAGGAAATTTAGTTTTGTTGGTAAGTTACTATAGCAAAATACTTCCCTTGAGCTATTTTTAAGATAAAGTTACAGTACTGGAAGAGTCTCAGTAGAAGAAAATCCTGCCCAAAACCAAAGTCCAGGACGGAGGGCATTAATCCGTAGTACATAACATGACATTGTCCTTATTTGTTCTCAATCTTCATCTTTTTTTTATTGTAAAAGAGAAGTTGAATCATGTTTTTTGAACTGTTGTATGCAAAATAAAGCAGGGTTATGGATATTTTACTCATACTTTAATTCTTCTGTATTTCTTAGTTCTGTSTTTTTCACTTATTTGTGATTCAATCCTGATTGAATGAATATTATTTGTATCTTGTTTAAGCTTTTTGTGCTCTAGTATTAGTATTAGATTCTAGTTCTAGAAGGGGATGAGTAATTACCTAGTGTATTATCATGCCCTGACAAGACAGAACAAAGAATTTGAATTCAAGGTAGCAATTTGGGCTGCTTCCTGACCTCAGGGTCTTCTTTTGCCTAATCGATTTGATTTGAGCTTTAAATGTTTTTCTTTGCTATCTGTGGTCCACAAAGACTGAACTGATGGACCAAAGATTAGACTTTGTAACCATTTTAAATATAAAAGTTAATGCATTGCTGTGAAGAGTACCAGTTTGGGAGATGCCTCACCATAAACAGTGAAGCTCAGTTACGTACTAAAATAATACCCCAAATAGTTTAGTAAACTCTACTGTGCTGTTATCCTTCGTTTGAAAGCTGTGAATATGTTTTTCATATCCGCTTTAATAGAATCTTTATTTCAGACAAAGACATTATCTGTTAAATACTCTTGTGCACCATATSAGTTCAGCTACTCTGTTATTAATTTAGTATATACAAACATGGTGAAGATTTATTAGCCMCATTTTTCTCCATTTCTATTTAGTAAGACTTGTCACAAATATAAATGACAATAAAAGGAAACTAGAGAGTCCTCAGAAATCTGTCARAGATGTCTACACTCCATACAGTTTTTGTTCTTTATTTTTTGTGCCTCCTTATCTGGTAAGGATATCTTATTCCTGGCCCAATAGCAGATTGCTGAAGTCTTTCATATCAGTGCTTTTATATGGCTTATAGACCACAGTCATAAAAAATGTCAATAACATTTTTGAATTATTTAATAACAAATAATGTGTACAGTAATGTAAAGTCACTTGTTCAGCTAAGTCAAARCTAGCAACTTATAAAGCACAAGCACTATGCAGAGATTGCTGTCAGAAAGTTTAAGTCTTGTCCTAGTTCTCTCTAGATTTATAATGCAATTTAGTATTAGGATGAACAGATGGAGCACCATCTTTTCTAGGTCCTTACRGATTAAAGCTTTCAGTTATGTTTTGGTCAGAAGGCAATTGTTTAAACCATAAGCTTGCCCTGTCTGTCTATATCTCTCTTTCTCTTTTAAAATTAACTGGAATATGTGACTTTGTCTGATAAAATGTGCAGTTTTGTCATGTTCTGAGATTTAGTATATTSTTTTTATTATTGTTTCAAAATAATTAAACCAACTCTGTCCATGACACTGAAAACAAAGGTCTTGTAGTCACTGTAACTCTGAAATAATTTCTGCAGAACTGCGGTGCAACCAGTAATTCTCCATCTGGAATATATGTAGTAGATAATACAGTGCTAGGTTTGTCCTTACTGAGTTGTATCCTGGGGTGTTTGTTTGTTTGGTTTTTTTTTTTCTTCTGGCGGTTATTGGTGGTGGTGGTGAAGTTTGTTTTGGTTTTGGTTTTGTCTTTAGAATGCCTGTCCTGATTGTCACAATCATTCTGAACCCTAATCCYGTTCTCCGGAACGGGTGCAAATTTTCTAAGTTTTCGAGAAAGGCAAAACAAAGTTTACCTTGAATTCTTTACAACTGTCTCAGTATAAAATCACCCTGGAAGAAAACATAAACTACAAAAACTGCAAAAAACTCTGCACGCAAGCAAGAAGATTTTTACCTATCAGTGTTGTCTCTAAAAGAGATACCTTAGACTTGTCAATGTTAAATAACATAAATGGATTTCTAGAACTGTAATGAGAACAGCTTGGAACACCTGTTACTCTTTAAAACAATTTTTAAAGGAAATTTTGTAGTTATGTCAATCGCTCAGTACGAGTGCATAAYGAGTGCGTCAGCAAAATCCTCACTGAAACAGAACTGCTTACACACTTTACTTTAAGAAAAGGATGTGAGGAATAAGGCAAAAGTAGACAAGCCGGGTATGCTGTACATTGTGTGGCAACGCGAGACAGGAATCCATTGTCCGCCTGCTCCCTCCGTGCCTCTAGCGGAAGGAAGAGCCTGCGCCGTCACCGCCACGGCTGCGCACACGGCCGGCACCTGCTTCTCCTTCCCTCCTTGCTTCTCCTTCCCTTCCTCTTCCTCCTCTTCCTCCTCCTCTTCCTCCTCCTCCTCCTCCTCCTCCTCCTCCTCCCCCTATCCTGATGGCGGCGAGTGACACAGGAAGGGCCCAGCAGCAGGTGAGCGGCGAAGGCGGCGAGGAGGCTGCGGGTAAAGCGGTGACTTCAGAGGGCTCCCGGTGAGCCACGTCCCCCTGAGCAGCTCCGTGCCCGTGGCACGTTTGCACACCCGACCCACTTCAGGGGTTTAATTTCTAGGTGGAAGGCAAAAATTAGTCCGTTTGTTTTGTTTTGTTTCTATGGGAATTTCCTGAGTATCCGCTCTTGCTCAGGAAGAGCTTAGTGCCAAGCCCTCGGGGTCTTTCCCCTGCAGGGGTCCGAGCCAGCCGGGAGCAACACAGATTGGGATCTGCAGGGAATGTCTTAGCATGTGCTCCGTGTTACTTTGCTCACCTTGTCACTGCTGAGAATGACAGGATTGTCCACAGAAATTCAAAAACTGGTGTGYGTGTCTGTGTGTGTGTCTGTGAGAACTGAGGAAAGGTTACTTACAGAATCACAAAATCAATTAGTTTTAGAAAACAACTCTGAGATCATCGAGTCYAACCTGTGACCGAACACYACCTTGTCAACTAGACCATGGCACTACGTGCCATGTCCAGTTTTTCCTTAAACACGTCCGGGGATGGTGACTCCACCACCTTCCTTGACAGTCCATTCCAGTGTCTAATCACCCTTTCTGTGAAGAAATTCTTCGTCATGTGCAACCTAAACCTCCCCTTGCGCAGCTTAAGTCTTGTSAATCAAGACTGGATCCCCCATACTTACGGCCTTCCAGTCTGGTGAATCTTGTCATGTCTGTCAATAAGCTGTAGAAAAGCAAGACTTTAAAAAGATGAATTGGCACACAAGGTTGTGTGGGCTTTATGGGGGGGTATTTACTTTTGCTTTCTTTTTTTTTTTTAGATTGATGAAATTGAAGCCCTTTCATCTATCTATGGTGATGATTGGTGTGTTGTTGATGAAGATGAAAAAATCTATTGTATTAAGATTAGTGATTGTCTGGATCAACCAAAATGGACTCTCTGTTTGCAGGTATAGTGATGGTGAGGAGTTTAGCACAAAATTTGCAGTTGGACTGATGCAGGTGAAACCCTTTTAAACATGGTTCATTATCTACTCAGATGGATTAAGAAGCTTTCGGACTGAAATCTGTGATAAGACATTTCAGTGATTGTTCCTGTAACACATCAATGTGCTTGTGTTGTATTCAGTAGTTACATATCCTAATTTCTCACCTAACTAAAACATTTCAGTGTATTTCTCCAAAGACTAATTTCTGAAGTGTTTTTTACATCGACTTTATGTCTCGGTGAATCTGCTGCAGTTGCTCCTAGATTTGCTTTCTGGAAAATATGGAGACAAAACAAAATTTGGATCAATTAAATTGTGTAGCTCGTTCCTTTGTTTTCAGAACTGAAAGCAGTAAGTTTACTTAGTGTGAGAAACACTGAAGTGTCTACTTGGGGAAGTGCGGTGCCACTTATTTAAGCCCAGAAACCATGTGCGCATCTTCTTTCAGTTTTTTTCTGTACTTTATTTTGCATCCTTATAAATTGCCCCATGAAATATAATCGTATGCATTACCATTATTAGAGTTTTAAATGCAGATATTCGGTTGTTCTTGTAATTCTGTAACAACAGACCCAACTGTTTTCTTCATTTGTAACACTAATTGTAGTCCTAGTGCTCAACATCGGTCCTTCAGTAAACCTCAGCTAGCTGAGAGTAGTCCAGTGAATACATATCCTGACTTTCTTTCAGGTGATTTTGCCTCCAGGATATCCAACTGCAGAGCCACCTATTTATCAACTAAAGTAAGTGAAGTTTTCTTGCAAACATTTGTGTTTTCTGAATTGCCACTGATAATTGTTTGCCATGGAAGTGGAAGTTTAGTTAAAATACTCCTTGAATTAAAGTACACCAGGGATGAGGGAAGTTTCCAGTGAGGATATTCTATTCTTTATCCTGAATTAGCCTTATGGAGCTCCCTATGACAGTTTGCTGTCTTCCCTCATCTCAAATTCTTGCAGCATTATTTTGTGGCAAGGCAGCAATCAGCGTGTGGAGGTGTGGTGGCTGCTGCCTGTTGTGTTGGACAATGATGTGTTATTGGTTCCTTGGGTGTCCCCTACTTGTCTGCATCTGTTTTTTGGGTTGAAAGGGGTGTTCTTCATCTGAGCACTGACTCTTGTTGAGATGGAACCATGGCATGTGCCATCCTCCTGTTTTCCTTCTCTGCTGTCCCTTTGTCTCCTGACAGGTGAACAAGATGGGAATGGAGATGTGTAAGCTAGTTCCCCGATTTGGGTGATAGAGGGACCTTCAGGGTGTGACACACAGCATGTCTACTGAGTTTTGGTCAGCAGTATTGACAAGGCAGTACAAAGTAGTGCTGGTAAACTTGACGGAAAGTTTGTAGCTTAACATGAGACCAGGGGACAACGGTACAGAAACTGAAGGGTCATTCTATAGTAGGCACTATGGTGCTGGAGGAGTTGGAAGGATAAACTAATGATACTTAGTGTGACTCTGGAGTGACAGTGGCCTGCCAGGAACAATGAGTCCAGCTTTTTAACCTGAGGTAAGAAAAGACAGCTTAAGTTAGGTGTCTTAAAGGAGAACTGGGTGATCATGCTTTATCCAAGACATTTACAGCTGGAATCCTGATGGTTGGCAAAGTTGTGTTTTCAAGGTGTTCATTGCATTTATTTGAGAATGTTGGAGGCAGTATTTGGCAAAATTTTCATTGCATTTCTTTTCATTCTAGTGCCCCTTGGCTTCGAGGACAAGATTATACAGAGCTAGCAAATAGCTTGGAAGAAATATATGTGTAAGTTCAAGACTGTGGAATATAGTAAAAGGAGACAATGTATTTTCAGTTTCTGTTTACTCTGCATTTGAACGTTAAAGCACAGGATGTGAAAACATGTTTGTGTCTTAGAGCACAAATGGCATAACAGTTTTTCTTAAAAGCTAAGGGATAAGTAGGTTTTAAAATAAACACATGCAGAATCTATTAACTGGAATCTGGAAAATCATGGACTGTTTATTATCACAGTGTGCAGCTAACAACAGGTATAATGGATGCATGAGAATAAACAGCATTTAGAAATACTCAAATTACGTGGTTTTGAATTGCTGTGAAAGTGGGGTAGTAGATACACTAATTTTATATGGTTTATTTATTTATTTTGGATCCCAAAGATAATATAAAATAAATGAAATAAAAACATAAGGAAGTACAGTCAWGCCCCAGATAGTGAAATATGAGCATCTTGCATAAGAAATGTTTTTTTTAATGYGAGAGCACTTAGCTTGTATAAGGATTTTTATCTAATTACTCAGTTACTTTGATTAACCGGGTTTCTTAGCTAATTAAGCAACAGATCATTTAAGCAAGCAAAACTGAATTTGAAATGTTGAAAACATGAGGATTTTAAATGAAAAGTTCTGTGTGATCATATTCACCACAGTTGTTCAATGGAGCAAAAAGGAGAGAGATTGTCCTTAATGCTGYCCAGATTCAAAGGATTTGATGGAGTCTCTACCACAGGTAGAGCTGCTGGAGGTGGTTCATTAAATGACCTGAGAATTTAGCAAAAGTTGGCACATCAGGATTCTTGAGCATGGTTGTGAAGCACTTTATTTTTCCATTTTTTTCCCCTCTGCAGTCCTGCAGGCTGCTAAATTGTGCTAGTTCAGTCCCTGGSAGCTCCCTTCTGTCATATCAGCTGCTGTTCAAAGCCCTTGCTGGTCTGCTCTCACTTTTGTTTGCTCAGCAGGGAGTGAATGTGTTTATAATTTAGGCCATATATGTCATTTTAGACTGCTTAAAAAACCTGGAGTAGTCACTGATGTGCACAGTATTTATGAAAGCCTTTTATCTATTCAGTGTCTGAATGGTTGTCGGATAAACAGAGATACTCTGCATCATCTACATTGTGTTTCTAGTCYCTAGGGATCTAAGCTGTATAGTTCTGCAGTCTAAACCAACATGAACTATACTGTCAATTGCTATGTCTTCTTAAGGACATGTAAAAAATGGATATTTATAGATCACAAGTCTGTTTTGGGAGACACAAAGTGTAATTTATAACTGTTCAGAAACGGTAATTGGGTTATAGCTGCAGAAATTGCTATTGTGCAAAACTGAAAAATCTTCATTGTCTAATCCCTCTCATTCCATCACTGAAAAAAGAAAACTCTTCACGTATTAAAGCAGTGCTTCTGTATGATAAGCAGTGTGAAATTAGGGTGTTGAATTGTTCTGGAGTCTGTCCAGATTTTGAAAACAGAGCAACAAGTTTATGAAATCCTTATTTTTGCTTGAATATTTTTCTTAAAATATGTATGTTTATTTGAATTTCATTGTTTCCAGCAGTAGTGCTGTATACATTAAGCAAAGTTTAGAGATGTAATTTCATCACTTACCTGGTGCCCAGATGGTGGCAGTAAGAATAAAAGTAATGAGAAACCGTGAAATAGCTACAGCCCTAAATTTTTTAGTTTTGTTTCGGAGACAAACATGCACAGTTTATAAACATACTAAAATAAAACTGTGAAGACAACTTTTCAGGACACCATTTGAGTTGTTTGGGTCCTGCTGCACATGAAGGAAGCATTTCTTAACTTGAAATCTGCATATATAAAACATGTTCCTCCCATCCTTGCCCAGTACCTTGATACACACCTGTGCCCCCTGTCTAAAGCCTCCTAGACCTAAATCTTGACCTCCCTGTCTTACAGCACTGCTTGTTACCCAGACTGCAGTGTATCAGTCCAATGCTCCACGGACCTACTATCGCAGTCAACTGATCATGTGTTTCACCCAGTGAGCTACTGAGACAGAACTTTCCACAAGCCTGCCTAAACTCTTTATCTGACTAGTTTATGTTCTATTTCTATGTGTCTGAAATCTGTGTTATTTAATGTACTTTACAAGTGAAATCTGCAAAAATGATTCTTTATTTACTGTGAGTTTTTACTTCCAGGCAGAACCTTGGTGAAAGTATACTATATTTATGGGTGGAGAAGATACGAGAAGTTCTGGTAGAAAAGGCACAGTCTTCAGATCCAGGTACTTCAGAAAATACATAGGGTTTTCAATTTACTTCTTGTTCCACTGCAAAGTGGGATTTCAGTACCAGTTAAGGTTTATGCCCACTTTTGTATTGGATCTAAATATCAGAAAACAGTCTCCAGTGTCATGGCTTATTGTTTTACAGTGGTAGCTTCCCTCTTAAAAAAACAGTAGAGAAAAGAAGACAGGGTGGCCTCTGAACTAGAACAAGTTCCTCTGTTCTCTCAGGAATGAAATTACTTGCATGAAAGGACAATGGTGCCCACAGATGCATTATGCATCGTCCTCTCTTCTGCAAAGGAATTAGTCATATTAGTAATTAATTTCTGGTGTTAACTGCACTGTTGGAGAATTGGGATTCCAGAGAGGATAAACTTCATTGGAATATGCAGACAAATGACCARGTATCCCATCATTTTACTTTTCCATCCTTCCATTCATTTTACTACATTGGGATGAGAAGTACATCACCAACAAATCTGCAGTGATTCTTCTGCTGTTATTCTTACAGAGTTTGTGCAAATTCACAGTTGTTCTTTCAAAAAATGGTGAGCGGGTTTTGTGCATTAAAAGGTTAAACTGCTGTGAAATGCATGAGTGACATGCATGCGTGCACATGTGGCAAAAGGAAACAGAACTGCTTTTCTCTTTCATGGGTGTTAGCTTAGTCATGTGAGGAATGAAGGACTGAAGGGGGAAAAAATTATATTTTCAGTGTCGTGTCATGGTAAGGTCCAGTTTTAGTCTTTCAATCAACTGTGCATTTTCTTGCTACATCACAGACATTTAAGAASTCATGTTTCATTGATGTGACTAAAGGAGTGGACACTGAAAAGTGAAAATTTTACTGACAATATTGGAAGTTTGCGAATTTTGACCCCAACCTTATGGCTTCCATCTAACGATTTTCTAGATGTTATGGACATGCTTTATCACCCCTCGGGTTTTTCATGGAAAATGCATATGTTATAAAAACTGCGTAATCACCACACCATAGACCCTCTAAATAGGAATCAAATTGTAATATTTTACCTTGGCTCTAAATCCAGGTGCCAGAACCCTGTATGATGTTTCCTCCTTTGTTATTGACTATTATTTTTTGTACGTTCTATGCATGGAAGAAAAGAGGACTTGAGGAATCCCAGAGTACTTGAAACATGAGAGATGTTTAAAATCTAATGATTTTATAACCTCATGAAGGAACATTGAGCAACAGCTCTACATTTTTCCCCAAAAGGCCAGTAAATTACTGATGTTTTTGAGAAGCATCAGCTTAACTTGGTCTCTAAATTCAGATTAAAGGTAACATTGTAAATGTTTAATGGAAATAGTAAACATTATTGTTCTTTTCTTCTTAGAAATATTGTTAATTAGTATTAAAACAGAAGATCTTATGCAAGGATCCCATAGTATGAGTATTTTATTTTTAATTCTAATTAAGTTTTTAGTTAATACTGGGCTGAGTACTTTTGRGTTTTGTCATAATTAATGTTACTATTCTGCATTTCATAATTTTTCATGTCAAACTGTTTTGAACTGAAAAGCTGGAGACTTTTGAGACAAAGAGTTTGAAATTTTGTTTTGCTTATCTTGCAAAAAATTCTGTGTAATAAATTCTACTACTTGTATCTTAATAGAACCAGATATTAAGAAAACCACTGAAGAAGTTGATGAAGATGATGGAGATGATTTTCTTCTAGACTATCAGCCCATTCGGGAAGATCAAATTAAAATGTTAAACTACATGACATCTGAAAGTCAGGAAGGTAAAAAATATGCTCTTGTTAATTCTGTTGAAATAATTTAAGAGAGGCCAGAAGATTCTGCTTTTCTACTCAGCTTTAGAGTAAAATTAGTAACAATAAAATTATAAGAAAGTTTARTAACAGTCATTAAAAAATGCAACATATTTTTGGTGGTTTTGTATGCCATTTTCTGTATTTCACTTTAACAAGTCCCTTTTTAAAAAAAAGTTGAGACATTCTTTACTTGTGTAGCCATAGGCATTGTTTCTGTACTCTTAAAAGAAAAGAAACACTCCCTTGTTTGTGATCCATAGATGAAGAACTGCCACCCATACATCATGGAAACCCAATCACAGATCGAAGGAGTACTTTCCAGGCACATCTGGCTCCAGTGGTGACAACCAGACAAGTTAGTAGAAATCAGTTCTTCTCTTTTTGCCTGTACTTTGAGCTTGACAAAGTATTACTGAAATACTTGGGATTTGCCAAATATGTTGGTCTGTCTGTCTGTGCATCTTTGTGTGTTAATATTGTCTGAGTAGTCATTGGTTTTTTGCTTTCACTATCACCTGAATAGCTCTAAATAACAGGTCTGCTTCCTGCTATTCTTTACCACTATGAGCATTAGATGTAAGAGAAGAAGAACATTGTAATTTGACTAGTGGATGTTGGCAGATTTATTGTAAGATATTTGGAAGCTACCGAGTCTATCGTGTGTTATTTGGAAAAGGAATTAAAATGAGTTTATAAATGTTTTCCTTCCTTCAGAAAGGAATTCTCTTGAAAAACACACTTGGATCATTCCTAAGTAAACCTAATTGGGAAGAGTTTGGAGTTACTTTGTACATCACTTTGCATCTGTTATCAAAAGCTTCCTTTGATCATCCCTGTTTAGTGGGGAAACTACTGTTCTTTATTAACTGAGAGTTTAACCTTGAGAGTATTTTCCTCTTTCTTTTTATCCAATTTTAGGTTTTATTTTAAGAATTTTTGATAAGGGATATTGTCAAATGCTTCTTGAAGTTCCAGGTAAGCTAGATCTACTACACACTCAGTGACTGTGAAAAAATGTTGACAGATTGGCAGGGTTTTTAGGCTGATTTCTCYATTCGAAAGCTGTAGCATTTTAAGCTGTCCATGGGTTTTTTTGTTTTGTTTTTTCTTCGCCCGCATTGGTTTGCTTAGTATGGACATAAGACTCGGTCTCTAAATCCCTGCATCCTTTCTGGAGCACTTTGACCTTTCAAGTTCACATGTACTGTACATTCATTTAGGATTTTGTGCTACAGCTGTAACTTCTTTAAGTGATTCTTTCATATAATATCATAAATGAACTCTTGCTTAGAAAGGGAAGAAATGGGAATCATTGGCTTAATGTGTCTCTTTCGTTTTAAAATACTCTCACCCTTTTGTCATGATTTGTGAGTAGGATTGTTCCTACACACACGGAAGTCTGTACCCACAGATGTGGGTTTGCAAAAGGGCAGATCTGTATCAAGAAACAGTAATCAGTTAAAGCAGGTTAGTAATTTCCCATTTGCATGCAAAGACATGCTTAATTTCTTCTTTCATGACTCTTTTTTTTTTTTTAAAGACAACATATACTCAATAAGCCTAGGAATTTCTAGTCAAGGCTTATTGGTGTATGGTTAGTACAAAGGTAGAGCAATTCTCCRGGTGTCAAATCCGTCTTGTTTCATGGAGTCCTGCTGTACAGTGTGAGGTGATTGGTCTTCAGACTGTGGGGAAGCTTTACTGTGGCATGGACAAGTTTCCTGAAAGAAAGTCAAAAGAGATGAGGAACAGAGTAAACACTGCATCTGTAGTAAAAGCTGGACCCTTTATCACGTGGAGGGATGTAGGTGTCCGTAATGCTTCACTGCATGATCTGTGTGCTGCAATGATATTCACTGATATTTTAAGGCAGTGTACAGATTGATGTGTGAGTTCCTTTATTGAGTGGGATTAAGAACTGAACTGTTGTTTAAGAATCTTGTGGAATCACATGTTTTTGTGACATAGGTAAAAGCAGTGTGTAAAGGGAAAAGGTATGTCAAGCTGTGTTCTATTCCAGCTTAACTTTGTAGCTGAAAAAGTAAGCTAGTGCAATTGATACTTAATACTGATTAAAAATATTTTCTAGATCTTACTGTCTCTGTGTTTAGTAAAGCAATTTGACACTTCATGAATGTACACAATGAACAAATTAAAGGAACAAGCTGTTTTTGGTACCCCAAAAAATGACTTAAGATAAGCATGAGGGTACTGAGAAGCTGCTTCTTGAGTTATCACACTGAATATTTAATTCATTTTACATCAAAGCATAAAATCGTTTCATTCTAGTACTAAAGAGATGTTTGTTTAGCAGTGATACTGAGAAGGTATGTAGGAAATTCCTGTTATAAAAGGAAGGATTTTCCTGTTGTTTTTTATAGGTAAAAAGAGTTCTTGAAAAATTATATGAGAACAAGAAAATTGCAAGTGCTACGCACAACATATACGCATACAGGTGAGATGCAAATAGTGATTTTTTTTTTTCAGTGTTCTTTGACAAATGAGTGCAGGGCATGAGAAAGAAATTTCTTGCTATTAAAAGAAATTCCTTGCTTTTAGACCTTTAAGGGAGTAGGTTTCTTATTTGTATGGTAAATGTTGCAGGTGTTACTTTGAATTTGAGGTCAAGAAAGCAGAACATACAGTAGGAAATAAGATAGTAAAGCAGCATTAGGAATWAAAAAAAAAAGTAAGAGTGGATTTGTTGATATACTTAGTGTAGTATGTGTGAGCATGGAAATGCTACATCATCCTGAACTAAATGTCTTTTTACTTGGGTGAAGTAACTTCTTTTTCCCCCCCAACCTTATATTTAGAAATAGCTGAAAATGTTCAATTGAAATGAGTCGAAACAGAAAGCCTGATGCAGACATCTGGCATATGAAGTTTCAGCTGAAATACGAGAAACTTCAGGGATTATGAGAAACAGGTAAAAATGAGTTTGGCAGTCATCTGCCTCTGGCAGCTTTTGTGAACATAGCTTATGTGAAATGAATTGGTCTCAGTCCAGATAGTGGTGCAGGTTTTCTGAGGAATGTGAGTGATAGTAAAAGGGAGCCTTTTCATTACTGGAGGAATCAGTCATCTGAAAAAACATGTACAGATGTTTTTTGCATCCATTTGTGTCCGTTCTGGTGTGATCCTAATGAAACATGAACTGAGAGCAAGTGAAACCTTACCAAAAACTTGAAGCTTCTACCTAAGTAAAAAGTTTCTCTAAAGAGGGGATTTCTGTTGTTACAGATGACAATCTAGCTTCTTCCACTCATTATCCAAACCCACTTCAAAAAAGCAACAGCCACATACTGCTTCCTCTTTGTCATCTAGTACCAGAAGCTTCTTTCTCATTGTGTCACCTGTGCATTAACTAAGTTTGGAACTTAGGAAATGACTTGATAACAAACACTAGACCTGTGAGCATTACTTCTGGAAAATTAGACCTGGGTAGCTGTCTTTTTTATGAAACAATACACCCAAAAAGTTTTCTGCAGTGCCCCCTGAGGAAGGAGATGACATAGAGAATCTGAAGGCAAATTTCAGTAATAATTTCATGTTGCTGCTGAAACACAGACCAAACTAATTACTCATAATGTTGTTGCCCAAGTTCTCCCAGCTTCTAGGTTTATACCATAATTTGAACCTGTATCTGATAGAGTTGGTTTCAGCCAGATRTAATTATCAGGCTAAAAGCCTGAGGATTTTTCTGTTCAAGGACTTTAAACTGGTAATGATTCTGGAGTTACCCTGAAATTTAACTAAAGTCTGTGTAAAACCTTCTCAAAACTTGTTCTACTGTACAGATAAACATTCGTGGTTTACCCTATGCCTCATCCTGTTTTCATGTGCATGTCCTTAGTAGAGAATTAGAAYTGATACACATGTATGAATGATCTCTGAGACTTTATTAATCATGTAAAAATGTTAGTTGATTGGCATTTTTTAAAATCTATTTTATGTTATTTTTTTTCTTTTTAAGGATGTTCTGTGAAGATAAGCAGACATTCCTACAGGACTGTGAAGATGATGGAGAGACAGCAGCAGGTGGACGTCTTCTTCATCTTATGCAGGTTGTTGAAATGAATCTTTGACTTCTGGAAATCTTGAACAGATTTTAAAAATCACTACAATGTCAATAAGCTTGTAGAAGATTATTTTAATTCTTGCTCTGCTTGCAGCCAAGCAGAGCAGATGATTGCTTTCTCAGGGGTGAAAGGAAAAACACGGATTGTAGCATTTTCAAGTCTCCGGTCATAGAAAAAAGTGGTGTTTCATAGGTGGTAGTAATAGTTTGAGTGGGTTAAAAGATAGTTACGTTTTAATTCCTATGCTTCCCGCGTGGTGAAAGGTACACAGAAAGTGAAGACTGGAAGAAGCTGACTGTCAGACTGTAACAGCTGACCTGTGCACAGCCTTTCATGTGGTTTCCACAAGTAGTGTAATAAAAAGACACCTATATATGAGCTTGCAGAATAGAACTTCAAACACAAAAGGTAGTGGGAGTGAAGGAGTTGAGCTATTTTGATAATTTAGTCTGTTTTGWTGTGCTGTTTCCAGTTCTGGGTCGTTAGCCCTCATACTCAGCTAAATTTTAGTCTTCAAGTGTTTTTTCCCCCCCAAGCTTTCTTTTTTTTTCTGAAAAAACATAATTGACGGAAATATTTTGACATTTTTAATTTTGAACTTTTTCAAACTTTGTAAGTAACTCAAACCACACTTGGGAAGGTTAAATAAATAAATAAATAAACTTATGTTATGTAATATATGCAAGTATATGTGCTAAGTGTGAAAACATTATTGTTATGAAAATAACGTAAAGAAACAATTTAGCAGTTACTATACCTCAGTTTGTTCTGAGCTTATCAGCTTTTTCTCAGCATGTTAATATATACTTTTGAAAGTTGTCTAGGCAGTTAATATTCCATAAAAATCCAGTTTAGAAAGTGACTGTTTCAAATGTGAATGTGTGTAAATTATATGGATCATCTCTCTCCATCTGTAGTCCTAATTACTGTGACTATTTCTGTTTTGGAGGAATAGTAAGATAGGGAACAGAATAGTTCAATTTTCAGCTGTAGGAAAAGTTTAGTAGTTTATGGGCTGATTTCTAGATGTTCATAGATCTTGTAGTTTTGTTTTGAGCTCTTAAGACATATGGGTATGAAAATTAGGTGATTTAAAACATATATTGTTGCTGTACTTACAGTCCTTTTTCTTTTGCAATTAAAATCTAATCTTGTTTCAGAGAAGCCCAGCACTTCAGYCAAGATAGCACTTCCTGGTTACAAGAAACTGTATTTTAGATTATTACCATCCTGTTTACTCTCAGGAGTTGTTACACGTAGACTTTGTGTCTGACACATAAATGTAGAGTAGAAAATGCTTGTCACAGAACAAGCCTCAATCCTTCCTTTTTTTTTTCCATTATTCTTTTTGTTTTAAAATTCTAAGAATTTTAAACAATGATAGACTCTTCTAATAGTATTGTTCAAGTTAGTCAGATATTTATTTTTTTCTCATTAACAGAGATGATTAATGATTATTAACATGCACATGTTAACAGTACTAGCTTATGGCATTTTATGTATCCATATGCACAATGCCTGTGCCCTGGCTGTTACTAGCATCATCCACCAACACTTCCAAAAATGTGAATAGACAATCTGCTCAGTGACAGAGGTTCTGTGGAAGTAATAATTGATCATATCAAAGAACAAAAAATGTAACTCAGTAATTTTTCTGTTATGCCTGAACTTTTTGACACATGGATGAGCAACTGTAGTGCATGAGGTAGCTTTGTGCCCTTTCTGAGGGATGCATTGATTCATTTTATTTTTCAATTTACCTTCGAGTGGGAGCTTGGAGAGGGAAACTTACCGCAACTGCTGACTTGTCGTTATTTTCTACCCTCTGATAACCTATGTGTGCCACAGACCTGACTGCATATTCTTGAAAATAGAAGATAGTAGACCTTTTTTGTGTTTCAAATTGGTATCAACAGTAAACCATGTTCAATTAAAAAATAACACCTTTTGTTCCTTTCTTTCATTCATAGATTTTGAATGTCCACAACGTGTTAGTTGTGGTGTCCCGCTGGTATGGAGGTATTCTCTTGGGACCAGATCGTTTCAAACATATAAACAATTGTGCAAGAAATGTACTTGTGGAACACGACTATGTACCTTCAATGGTACGTTTCATCCCTCTGGAATGAAGGCATATGTATGTGAACTTGTCTAAATTTTCACTGCTAGATGAGCCAGAAGAAAAGTAATACAACCTGTGTGAATGGTTAAATATTATAAAACTCAACATTTTCGTAAATCCCAGTGAACTATGAACACTGTTCATATTACAAATAATTGTCATGAGTGATCTTGAGAGAATACCTGTGGTTTAAGAATACTTTTAAAATTTTGAAATGCTTGTTTTTCATTTCAGGAAGAATCATCTAGACAAGCCGGAAAGAGTAAAAAGATAAGGAAGGACAACAAGAAGAGAACAGAACACTAATTTATTTTTTAAAAACTTTAAAAGATTATTTTGCCCATATTTATACAAAGAAAACCTGGACCTGATTGCCTTATCCAATAGAATGGACATGTTGTACTCAGAAGAGAATTCAGTAAAGCCATAGATATATTTTCATCTTGTTTTGTGATTTCTTCTGCTGTTCTGAAGTAGAGCTTAGACACAAGTTTTCTGTTTCTTACACWTTTCAGCTCCTTGTTATGAGGACAGTACAGCATCTGGAACCATTACCCCATCCCACCCTTTCCCACCAAATAACAGCTGACTAATTGAAAATGTAGAGTTCTCATCTTCTCCATTCCTGGATTCAAACTCAAATCCTGTCTTGTGTTAGTAATTGAATTCTAGTGTGTTGTACTGAGAGTGGGACTAGAGTCATTCATACACCAGATCACTTCCAAAGTTTTAGATTTTCTTCTGTGTAAGTAAAGCATGTGGCTGAGTGCTGTATGTCCTTGGAGAGCCTGGTCCTGCCTGTGCAATTCCTGCTCAGATGCTAGATAGGGTCTGCTTGGTGACATAAGAACAACTGTACATGGGCAGTGAACTAAAAAATGAAACTACGACAGAATTTCTTTTGAGGATTGTTCTGTGACAGTCAGCACTCTAGGAGCCTGTTGAAAAGATGAGAATTTAGTGGTGCATAATTAAAGGAATCAGTAAAATGACCATACAGGTCATCCACTCAGTGAGCAAGATTAATCCCCTGTCCTTTAAAATGTGTGGAAATGGACCATCAGAGTGGAAATGCATTTGTATTTTCACACTATTGCTTTCAGAGAGAGCATGAAGTGCTGTCTGTCTTGTGGACACTTTTGGTTAGAGAAGTTGCATTCTCTTCCTGTTTTTGTTTGCAAGCATTTCCTAAGTTTAAACTTCCTTTATTCTAAGAAGATCCAACAAGGGAAAGAGATTACAAACATGTCTGACAACAACTCTTAACTTTTTAAATTCTGTTAGAACATTATTTTTAATGTTAAGCAGCAGTTTTAACCATTTTTGTTACCAACTATTGTGAATTTGTTTAARACATATTCCCTACTTCTGGAAGAGTTACACATTTCATTATCTGGCAAAAAAAAAAAAAMCAGAAAAACAGAAAAGGATTATAGATTTAATTTATACCTAAAGTAGAGTTGCCTATCATAAAAATATGTCCATGAAGAATCAAACATTACCAGGAAAAGGTGGATTGTGGCTTTTATTTTGTCTTTTTGGCCTTTTTGTCTTACCTCTTTATCTTACKGTTTTTGCTTTGTTTTTCTGAAAATCAGTTGGGAGTACAGCTGAAAACAGATTAGCCTTTTGGTGTGTTCATCTGTGCTATGCATTTATYGCCTAGCATGTCTATTTCAATAAAAAATGAAAGCAGTTTATTAGCTACTTCAGGTATTTTTCTAGCTAGATGTGTTCTAGACTGATTTAATCATTGTTATAACCACACACAAAAAAATTCTGCTAAATCTTAGGTAGTGGATCTTCTATTGAACTTAATATTTGTAGATGCCTTGTGACACACAGGCTTTCCAAGCATGGTGTGGAAGATATGGATATCTAAGATTTTGGGAAAACCAGGTTAGATCTAAGTTAACTCCAATAAGAAATTTTGAGGAAGGGAGATGGAAAAGAATTAGGTAGCTAAATACTCCTAGAAAGCAAGCCCAAGATTTAAGCCATGGGGCAAGGTCAACTGGTTCTCGTGAAAAACAGTGAAACTTYTGAATTTCCTTTTGAGATTTCAGTATGTCTAGCAGAAGAAAGGCTAGTGGTATTAGTTAGTAATTGTGCCATAGTGTGTTTTCTGCAGTACCTGGAAACGGAAGTGTAAAGCAGTAATGAACATACATGCTGTGAAAATATTTGTATGGATAATAAAGTTTTGCATTTTTGTACTGCTGCCATTCAAACATTTAGTAAAAGCACTTGGCAAACGCTAATAAATTTGTTCCCACAACAGAAGGGAAGACATGACAGCCAACGTTTTTCGAATTTAAGTAT
Organism: Amblyornis subalaris; assembly: GCA_018881555.1. Taxonomy (NCBI): domain Eukaryota; kingdom Metazoa; phylum Chordata; class Aves; order Passeriformes; family Ptilonorhynchidae; genus Amblyornis; species Amblyornis subalaris. The sequence continues at coordinate 11,843,846 of JACAXG010000001.1, read as the reverse complement.
CTAAAATTAGACACCAAAGTGTTTTTAGAACCCATAATAAAAATGATTGAGTTTTTACAACTGTAGAATACTCACAGCTCTCTGCAAGTGGCTTTATTACTCATACAAAATATAAGCATTTGTGGAAGACACTTGACTTTTCCCACCAGCATGGAAAGAAAAGGCTCATCCTATTAAAGTTAATTGCCAAGCTCTCATTCCCATTCAGGGAGCTCGTATTTAGTTCCTTGGTTTTGGGGCAGCAGCAGCTGATGTTGTGTCACTGGGGCTGCTTCTAAGAGTTTTGAAACTGATTTGAGTGGGAGTTTTGAACTGATCTCTGAGGGTTGGACCATTACAGGTTAACTGCTCTAGTATGTAATGGCACATATGCTTATTTACATCATAYCAATTTTCAGCCTCAGAGTCCACAAAAAGGGGAAGAACAAACAGCACCACCAAAGTTGACCACACCTTTGGTCAGCACAAAAATATAACACAATAGAGAGGGACCACAGGCTTGCTGAATTGCAATCATGCCAGAAAGTATCTTAAATTCTGATTAAGATATGTACACAAGATTAAGTGAAAAAATTCAGAAGAAGTTGTACATAATGCTAGCAAGCAAAACAYATCTGGGAGGGAGAGAGGAAAGCAAGAGAGAACGTCAAATCAGCCCTCCTGACAGATAAGAATCAGGTTGCTTAAGAACTTGCATTTTAAAATACGAGCTTGAAAAAACKGAGTATTTCTTAACCAGAATTCTACTAGAGTTATACATAGTTTAAAAAATCTTCAGAAAACTAGATTTATCTAGCATCAAAAGCTTTTAATTTTTTCCCCTCCTGAGGCTGTTKTTTTTGTTGTTGTTTATTGGATTTTTGACCCATCGTGTTTTAACTCCTTATGAATCTCAACCTTTTGGATAACTCTGCCAGATACAACTTCCTTCCCAGACTGAACTGACCTGGATACCCAACATGCACAACAGCACTGCTGAAACTCTGCACGCGGCTGCAACGTGTAACGAGACTTGGCCCACCCAGTCGCCGAGCTCCGAGTTTTCCCTGGGCGTGTTGGTGCTGCTGGCTTTCCTCATGGTGTTGCTGTCCCTGGTCACCRTCCTTGGAAACATCCTGGTGATCCTTGCTTTCATTATGGACAGAAACCTTAGGCATCAGAGTAACTATTTCTTTCTGAATCTTGCTGTTTCTGACTTTGCAGTGGGTAAGTCACAGCTGTGGAGCCATGTACTACTTGTGTCCTAGGAATCTTTGGAAAAGCAATGGTGTTTATTTTCTGTGTRTTTTCTTCTGAGAGAACTATTTCCCAGCTGTGCCTAGGGGAAGGGTGAGGAATGGTAGAAGCTGCATGAAGTGTTTTTAGCAGCCTATGATTTTTCATAGGAGAAAAACGGATGCCTTGTTAGGTAAACGGGTAATGTTTAATGTTATTGCTTCCGGATAAAATACTACTGTGTGTGAGTTTTATGGAATAACAAAGCATGGGGGTTGGTTGTGAAGAGTTTTGGCTGAAGTCTGGGTAGTCAAATCAAATACAGCCTATACTGKCTGACAAATCTTGCATACATGGTTGATATCTTCTATTTCAGTCTGCTGTCACACAATACAGATAATCACCTGAAGTTTGTGACTAAATAGCAACAAGTAGTATTTTTAAACATTTTGGTGTACGTGCTCTATCTAGGGTAATACCTTAGGGATATGTGTTTGTATAGGTAAATACAAATAACAAATCAAGCAGTTTCTAAGAAGTTTGATGTTACATGTATATTTATACGTAAGGATACATTTAGTGTTGAAACTTGTACTGAGAAAAAGTACAATTAAAACACGAGTGTGATGCACAACTGGAGACTGATGTATTGCAATGTTCTGTGAAGGTTGGGTGTCTCTGCTAAAAGTCTTGGTTAAATTACGGAGTGTGTAGAAGGATGGATTTAAATAGTTTTGGCTATTTCATGAAATCTGTATTCTGACTTGTCATACCACAAAAAAATATTTTTGAACTTTTTTTTTTTCACCTGCACATTTAAGAAGAAATGAACAGAAGAAACTTTTCTTAAAATTTATTGCCAGTGCCAGAAGTTCTGTCAGGGGCACAGCTTCTGATAGTCCTGTCCTTGTGATGTCCAGATCTCCTTGTATAATATTTTGATACCTTCCTCTATATGCTTGATATCTTCTTCGAGCTTATATCTGCTTTATTGTACTGCAGAGCTCTTTCTGCCTGCTGTCCAGTTACAGTACACAGGAAGAATACACAGCAGTGGGCTGAAAACCGGTGGACAAAGTGGTGTTCTGTCATCTGGCTCACAGTCTAACACCATACTGAACAAATACCAGCATAGCTGAGAAGTACAAAGTAAATAATGTTCTCTGTCAAAGAAGGAAGTAAAGCTTACTTGGCATTACATAATTTCCATAAATTTTTGTTTTGTGATATTATGTTCACCTGAATGTCTAGTTTTTAATTCTAACTTTGGTTAAAAGCTTTGCCCACTTTAGAGTCACACTGATTTGTRTTTCTGTAGCAACATTATTTAGATTCAGGGTATGCCTAAATTATYGTTACTTTCTCCTTGATCTAAGTTGCCAGTAGCCTGCAGAGTCATTTGCTTATTCTTTTAATTAATATCTAATCTAGCTGATTTTGACATTCAGCGGCTTTTGCTTTATCTCTGTGCTTCTGGACCTATAGCTGGATTTGAATAGAGATCACTTGGTTCTTATTCGAGGGAGAATAACAGGAATTGTAAGATTTTTATGGAAATGGAAACTCTCAAGATACTTTTCAATACCTCTTACAGGAGTACACACTATTATGGAGTAAATCTAAAGTTGAAATCATAGCTTTTTTCCTGCCATGAATGTTAAAATCTATAATACAATATTTTGCTCAAAAGACCAAGTGTTAGTTGCTCTGTAAGTGCAGTGATTCCATTTCGTTGCAGCATCGATGCTGTTCACTGCATTTGTGCATCCCAGCTGACTGCACCCTTAGCTCTTCAGCCTCACAAGGTTGTGCTGTGAGTCTGAGTAGGATGACCACCTTTAAAGCCATTAAAATGAGGCCATATTGCCACTTTCACAACATTTGGACTTGGCAACCTAAATTTAGATAGCCATGGGTGTGGGTGGGTCACTCATGTATGTTCCCACAGCCTGGTGAGTTCCCATAGATGATATCCTATCAGCTCACCACTGAAAAGTGGTTATGATCAAGATCTATGATAAGAAGAAATGTTAGGCTGGGTGTATTTAATTAACTGTGGAGGTCTTGTCAGCCTTTTGATCGTATAGTTTTAAAAATTAGTCTGAAACTCGTATTTCTATAAGAAGTTACTTCTGGAACACTTTCAGACACATATTGTGCTTCTAAGAGGATAGAAGTATGACAATTGGATAATTTATTGTAGAAAAGAGTGAATTACATTGAGGGAAAGATGTTTTTGTATGTTTTAATTTCAGCAGATAATACAGAATAGTGTTTACTTCAGCAGGTAAAGGAGTCAACTTCTTCCTTTAGCAGGTGATGTTAATAGTAGGAGTAACAATGATACATAATAAACACAATACACTTTTCAGAGAGGTATTAATTATAAGAACATTACTAGTACCTAGTTTGTATTAAAGTGTTCTTTGGTTGCATGATAACACCAAGCCTTCCAGTCAGTGTTGATCATGCTTTTATCAGATACTGCAGAAATGTTTCTGTGCTCCCATGAGCACTGCCAGCAGTGCTGACTGATGTGTGCATTTGGTTTGTTTTCATAGGTGTGTTCTGTATGCCGCTGTACATCCCTTATGCCCTAACAGGGACATGGCACTTGGGAAGAAGCCTGTGCAAGATCTGGCTTGTTATGGACTATCTTCTGTGTGCAGCTTCAGTGTTTAACATTGTCCTTATCAGCTACGACCGTTTCCTGTCAGTTACAAAAGCTGTAAGAATAACATTTCTATTTATTGCTTTATGTATACTGAGATTTCTATAAAATTCAGAGTGTTTCACAATTAACACTAAATAACGCTAAGCTAAATGGTTCTTTGTTATGGTACCATTTTTTTTAATGGAGAAAAGATGATGCTTCAATGTTGCATTGGGACTTAGAGATAGGACATTGCCTTGYCTCTGAATTCAGTGTTACCCTCCTGCTGCCTGCACTAGAAATTACACTACAGAGGAGGTGGGAGGGTCAATGYGGGAAAGGGACAGCAGGCATGTGGAGTACTTGGGCTTTGGCCATTAGAAGAGTGGTGATGAAAACTAGGCTGAGTCAAGGATGTGCTTAGGCTTGGACAAATTTTACAAGAGGGTATGGAGAAACATGTGGGATGGACTCAGTGAAGATAAGATGAGGATCTGAATTATCACAATGGGTAATTGACATGTGCTGACAATGAGCAGTTGGGTGGAAACTGATCCCTTGAAGCAAAAAGAAGACTGAATCAAAATATGCAGAGAATATGCAAACCTAGCTTGTGGCCAGGGTCCAGTCACTCCAGACTTAACAATTTTTGAAGTTGTGCCCAGCTTCCTGTTTTCTGCCTCTAAATTGAGCTGCTTGTGTGTGTTGATGGAGAGATACAGAGTTTCCAGGCAGGTGTGAAGGAGAGTGGGCTTTATTACAACAATCARGCCTTTTTTAAGTAGTTAGCCATTATCAGAGTACGTATCATTGAAACACAACAAACAATAATTCARCTAGTCACTGTAAGCCACGAGGTGATCATGCGAAAGTTATGTAACTTGTTTTCTCTACTTCTAAGTTAGTTGAACTGGTTTCCAGAGGCCTTTTTACTTAGCCAAAGTAACAGAAGTGAACTATGATTTTACAAGGGTAACAAGGCCTTCATTTTGCAAGGTTTTACCTATCAGCAACACTTGTGGTCTTGCAAAGGGCGGCAATTTCATTACTGCAGAACTGAAGCTGTCCATGGAGCTAATATGATGCTTTAAGGTGTAGAGGAGTCAGAATCTTCAGGCTACAGATATTTAAAACAGAGAATCTAAACCAATGTGCGTAACCTTGCACTACTGCTCTGTTACTTGCTGATGAAAGTGACAATGCCCTTTGTGTGGTGTGTGGCTGCGAAGGTACCATTCATTACCATTTGTGTAGCATGCAGGTGCCCTGCTAATGAACAGCATAGGAAGCTGATGGGGAAGGCAGCAGTTCTGAGAAAAGCCTGAGATATCAAATGTTGAACAGTATGGAAGAAATAAAATTGTCTGGCTTGTCATTAATTTATCTTCCTGTGCTCTGAAAGATGCAGGGGACCAAGAGTATGTATTGCACGTACTGGCTGGGCTATTACAGGGTGGGTTTAAATCTTGTATTTCCTAACTTTGGATGATGTTATTTTAATTCTTAATATGCTGTCTGGGTAGACATAAAAGCATGAAGGTTTTCAGTAATGGAATGAGCTGTTTACAAGGTAAAATGAATGTTAAAATAGAGTGTTTCAATAAAGCAGGGGATTTTCTAGTATATGTCTGGGATAGATTTTTCTGCCATGGCAAGAGGAAACAGTATGAAAAATTACATTGTCTGGTGTTTGCAGTCCCACATGGCAAACTGTCTAATATAGGAGGCTTCTACTTTTGCTGTGCATGTAGGAACTCCTGCAGCTGCTTTCACTCTCTGCTGAGCCTGGGCTAATGAATCATAAATGGATTCCTTACCAATTCCTTATTGCTGCTTTACTGTGTGGTGGAAACAAGCAATGTCCTTTTACACCTGGAAGCCAAATGGTAGTTTAGTCATCGTAATTTCTGCTCCTCTCCTATCCCAAGTATTAAAATAAATCACAGAGCTACAGTGTATGGAGAACCAGACCAGCAGTTTTTCAGGACCTGACGTAGTGAAGACGTTCTAGGTGTCTGGGGAAATGCAGAACAAATATTACGTTTGCCTTGATTACATATGTTTTTTTGACATAATTTTTCCAAAGTGTTGTCTGACTATGTGACATGTCCTTTTCCCTCGCAGGTATCATACAGAGCCCGGCAGGGAATAATGTCCAGCCCTGCCATCAAGATGGTGGCCATCTGGGTCTTAGCATTTCTCCTCTACTGCCCAGCCATCCTGTTTTGGGAGCACATGGCTGGACACAGCGTGGTGGCAGCGGATCAGTGCTATGCCGAGTTCCATGAGAACTGGTACTTCCTCCTGTGTGCATCCACCCTGGAGTTCTTTGTGCCACTGCTCTTGGTGACCTATTTCAACATGTGCATCCTCCACAACATCCAGAGGCGTCAACGGCGTGGCAGTGTGCAGGACTGTGAGCCTCCAAGGAGCAGCAGTCTGTCCTGGAGGTTTTGCGCCTTGCCAAGGCCAGGAGCATCATCTCCTTCATCGGAAGCAGAGGACAGCGTTTCATCACTAACAAGGTCATGGAGACCAGCAGTGATGGCTAACGGTCCATCTCGAACAGAAACCAGTTCTACAGCTCTCAAAAGGAACTTTTCTGCTTCCTTCTCATCAAGGACTGGGTCAAAACTGMAGCGGGACAAGAAAGTAGCAAAGTCTCTTGCCATAATTGTGTGTGTGTTTGCCATTTGCTGGGCCCCATACTCTTTATTAATGATTATTCGTGGGGCCTGCCAAGGAAAGTGCATCCATAACTCCTTATATGAAGCATCCTTTTGGCTTTTGTGGATCAATTCCTCTTTGAACCCATTTCTTTATCCTCTCTGTCATATGAGGTTTCGAATGTCTTTTCTGAAAATATTGTGTCCCCAAAAGTTTGCAACATTGAGATCTGGTAACACACCTTCTTGTTAGAGAGGCAAAATAAATGTCTTACAGATAAGGTTCCTCTGTTATTTAGTGATATTTTTTCATATGTATCTTCAGAGGAAAAAAACAGTTATTTACTAATGGCATTGGTTAAGAGTGCAGCAGAGTTATGAATTTGCCCTGATATCGCTAATTTTCAGAATCTTGTTTTTGGTTTTGCTGGTATGATGCTAGATTAATTACCATCTAGTGCATTGAAAAGAATAACAAGTTTTGCTGGATGTCCTCTTGGTTTGTGGTGTTAGGTACATTTTTTTTCCTTCTTTTTTTTTTTTTTTGCCTTTGTTTAGTATGTAGAACTGGCACAGTGAAATAACTCTTCTATTGATATCTCCAYAGAGAGTCACTGGAAGGAGATACATGCTCATGTATGTGGTGAAGTAAAATTTATGTCCTATTTCTGAACCTAAAGCTATCAGTGAAGGAGCAATTCTGCTGCATTTTTGAAAGGTCATAAAAATACTCACAGAAGCAGTATATTTTCATTTTATAAATTATTATGAAGATGAGATAGTGTCCTGTACTTGTTATAATCCCCACAGTGAGCAATATGCAAGTGAATGGACTGCCTAATCTGCCATATCTGTCCTTTTCTAATTTTAATATAGTTCATACCTGGCATTGCAGGACACAGTACATGTAAGTTAGTAATTCTGAACGATTTTCACAGAATGAAATTTTCCATGGTAAGAGAATTTGAGATTGGTTATCAAAATCGCCGCAGACATAAATGGTTGTTAGACTTTTCACCTGTACTGTTTTTTCTCCTAACAGTGGCTGCCTCTTTGGTCACGCTTAAATGACATTTAGTGCCAGATCTGTGCACTATGTGATTGCCTAAAAGATAGGCCCGGCTTGGGCACATGATCACATTCCTGTTGAATTAACAGAGCAAGCAATGCTAAGTTCATACTGGATTTATGATTTTGGCTGGCTGTGCGAGAATAGACAATAGCCTCTCCGGTGTAAAGCTTTGCAAGTGCAAAGATATTCCATCAAAATGTCTGGGACAAATTTGATCCGACAGAGTGATTTTTATACTAGCYGAGTTCTTTGTGTCCTGTTACTGTGACATTATATGGATTTTCTCTGCCACAGAACAAATATCAAACTGAATTTTTTCTATCAGGGAGCAAGGGCCGTATTCACTGCTTGAGAATGGGGTTTACAGAGGTCTGAAAGCTGACACAGAGGTATCTTAAGCAGCTCTTAACAAAAAAAGCAGTTGAATGCGCAGTGCTGAAAGGAGTAGATGTGTTGGAGAAGGCAATGGAGTTTGATTACACCCCATTCCGTGTGCCAAAGTTTCTTACCACGTGTTGAGTGTTGCAACTCACCTAGAAGGCTTTCACAGATGGGTAAGTGAGAGTCACTGGCTACATTTTTTTTCCTCTCTTTTTATGTAATTTTGTTCCTCTTTGTTCATAAATATRAAAATGTATAAAACGGAAAGAGAAATCTGATGCACAGAACAATGAAGAGCAGTAGCCAATTTAAACAGTACTTAATCTAATTTGAAATTGGCTGTACAAGTGTTGCAACAGCAGCGTACTCCTTTGCAAACACAATTCAAATGCATAGAAGCAGCTTAATTATAGCACAAAAGTTGATGGCTTTGAAGAGCTAAAATGTCTTTCTGTTCAGAGGTCTGGAACTGAAGACTTTTGCCAGTTTTCACACTGGTGGAAGATTATCTTTTGCCATCCGTCCTCGCTATGCTTCCTTGCCTCACATGGATAGTGTTATGGATTGTGAGCCTGATTGTTAARAGAGATGCAGCTTCAGGAGGAGGTCATTGATTCAGCACAGCTGTTTTTACTGTCATGAGCTGTGGTGCTGGCAAAGATTTTGTGGGGTTCGTTTTTCTGTGATGCTTAAAAAATCCAAACGTGCACACACACAGAGTTAAAACATTTAGAGAACAGCTGGTGTACTAAACATCTGTTAAATAACGAAACTGAAGATAGGCCCAAGATAGAAATGTATTTGAGGTGTCTGTTTTTCTATCCCTATGCTTTTAGTATAAAAATTCAGTTTGCATTTTGTGCTTAAAGAATGTGTTGTTTATTTTGGAAAAATAACCTACAAAATTATTGACTAGGTAAACTGAGTCCATGTTTTGCAGTGCTGGAAAACYAGTTTGTCAGGGAGTTTGCCAGGCAGCACAATCTGCAGCGAATTTGAAACAATCTAGCATGGTGAAGCTACTAGAGATCAGTGTTTTTTAGCTTCTGTATTACACACRTAATGTTCAAACTGTTTTATCACACCACTCCTACCTATTAGAAGAATTTGCTGTATTTTTCTAATTGCTGAAAATTTTGCTTAGTGCTCCCAGTGTAAGTCAAGCACTCAGTTGCTGTGCTCACAGGTTTAAAGCTGTCTTGGTCAAGGTGGCATCCTAAGTCTTCACCCTATCAGACATTTTTCAGGGTTATGGTAAGATACTTATTCAGCATTTGTTCTTATGTCCTAACTCAAGTGGACTTTGCTTGCCAAAGGGCTTTCTAACTCTCTCTGAGAGAGAGAGTCCTTGAATTTTCTTCTGGCTTTGCAGATATTCAATAGGCCTTGTAAATACATGGTGACAGTAGGTATATGAGTTTGTGGGCTTCAACTCAAACCACACCAGTGTTTTTCTAACTTGGCCCTCTCAGGTTTTAGAAGACCCCCAACAAATAAAACATACATGTTGGAAGAAATTGTGTTATCTTTGTTTGTTTATTTCTGGAACAAGTATGAAACCCTAATGATTCTCCTAAAGTCTGTGTCCTTTATTTTCCGAAGGAAGTACYACATGAATTTTTCCCTCAGCCCCAYGAAGGAGTATGATTAAAACTTCAACATTTTATTTATTCCCTAATTTTAAAAGCAAATGACTACTTGTCCACTAATCTACTAATTTTATCAAAGAAGACAACCTAGTTGCTCAGGCATAGTTTCCCCTTGGTGAGTCCATGTTCCCAGTCACTTTGTCCTCCCCTGGGTTCTCAGAAATACCTTCCAAGTGGATTCAYACTATTATTTTCCCAAGGACTAAAGAGAATCTGACCTGTTGTCCTTGTGGCAGCAATATAAGATGGTTGCAACATTTGCCTTTCTTCCGTTGTTGGGAATCTCCCTTCATCTCTGTGACCATCCTAAGAGGCTAGAAAGTGGCCTAGCAAAGATGGTAGCTTGTTCTCTTGATAGCCTTGGGTGCAACTTATTGGGTCCCATGAACTCTTGTGGGTCAAGTCCSCTCAAGTAATCCTCCTTTATTCTTACCTTCTGACAGGTCTTGAACTCATTCACTAAGCATAGAGGAAAGGGAGACYTAGTCAGTAAGGAATAAAGCAAAGAAGGCACGGGGTATCTCAGCCTTATCTGCACCTGCTGTCACTGGATCACTGGCCCCATTCAGCAAAGAGCCTATATTTTTATTATTCAGCGTTTTACTGTTAATAGGATGGCTGAAGTTCTTCATGTTGTCCTTGATGTCCTTTACAAGCATCAAGTCAGCTTTTGTTTCCTTAACATCATTTTTATGTGGCCAGGCCATGTTTCTAAATATCTCCTTTGTAGCTGGTCACTCCTTCAAACTCCTTCATGCTGCCTTTTTGCAYTGTAGCCTCCCTGGTTAGCCACTGTCCTAGTATATGTGCTTGTTTTCTTGAGAACTGGGATGGGCTGTTCTTGCACATGGAGGCTGGTGTCCCGGAGCTCCTTTGCTTTCAGATCTGCCTCCCATGGGATCCCCAGTACTACTTCCTTAAATGGAAGTCTGCTAACCTGAAGTCCATGGTTTGTACTGGTATTCTCCTTCCTCGCTCTCTTTAGGATCTTGAGTTCCATTTCCTCATCATCACTGCTGCCAAGTCTGGCACTGATAACACATCCCTAACCAGCTCCTCTTTACCAGTGAGCAGCTGATCCAGCTGTATGTCACCCCCATTGGCCCACACAGGACTTGTATATGAAAGTTCCCCCTGACAGCCTTCRGGAACCTTGTTGACTGCTTGTACCTGCTGTGTTGCACTTCCAGCAGATGCCATGAACGCTAAAGTCCTACGCAAGAAACAGGTYCTGTGATCCAGAAGCCTCCTTGAGTTACTTAAAGGCTTCATCACCTCCCTCACCCTGAGCTCTGCAATGTGCTCTCACCACAGTGTCACCCATGTCAAGTGTGGCTTTGTGACTGCACAGGAAGCTCTACTATCTCTCTGTTTCCCAGACTCTTCTGTTCCTATCACCCTACACTTTTTGCTTTAATGACTCTCTACAACACAATTCCCTTTGTTCCTCAAGATGGTATCAGAGTGCTGCATCTCTCCTCCCCGTATCTTGTCCACCTTCTCTTTCCTTTTTTCTTGCCCAACATCTTCCCAAACACCTGGCATTATGGCTGCAGTATGAAATGCTGGTCACAGGATGTGCCATGGTACTACAGAGTTGGTGAGCATCAGCCACAGTCATGTCCTGCCAAATTCTGTGCACACCTACCAAAATAAATGGAATTGTGATGAGGAAGGGATATCTTTTCTCCCACCTGCAAATGGCTAAGGGCTTGGTACTTTGTGGAGTGGAAGCTTACCTAGGATTACTTGGGAGGTGCAGCATTAGATGGGCCACATTGATAAAGACCTCCAAAGTCCAAGCATTTGGGTTGCTCTGCCCAGAGCTAGGCTTGCTTCTGATTACGATGAGCTGAAATGGTATTGGTGATGCTTCTGCTGTGTATAACTGCATTATAAATGCTCTTTAACTGTCAGCATTAAGAAATATCTTTGTGTTCTTAACTGCAAAATTTAATAAGGGTATAGCAGCAAGTGCAAAAGTGCCAACATTTTACTATGAGGGAAATAGAACTGTAATAATTTAAATCCTGTTCACCACTGTGGATGTGAAAATGAGATTTTGTTTTAGCTTCAGCATAATTCGGTGTGTAAAACTGCTTGCACATTGCTAATATGCAAGCTGCTTGACTGTGAAGAGTGGTTTTCAGACTAGCTTTTTTGACCTCAGTAGATAAGGATCTGTGTTCAGTAAAGAAACAGATAATTTCCTTCAAGTGTGCATGTACTGCTGCTTATGAGGTGTCTTTTTGTCAGGCCAATAGGTGTGTTCAGATCAAGAAATGTTAAGAGAGTTGGGTCTTGAACTCTCATGTTCCATTTTTTTGATACTGTGAATTTTTTTTTTATGTGTCAGTGTTCAGCCCAGCCTGTTAATAGACTTGTCTCAGCCTTTTGGATAACTCTGCAGGATGCGACTCCCTTCCCAGACTGAACTGACCTGGATGCCCAACATGCACAACAGCACTGCTGAAACTCTGCACGCGGCTGCAACGTGTAATGAGACTTGGCCCACCCAGTCGCCGAGCTCCAAGTTTTCCCTGGGCGTGTTGGTGCTGCTGGCTATCCTCATGGTGTTGCTGTCCCTGGTCACCGTCCTTGGAAACATCCTGGTGATCCTTGCTTTCATTATGGACAGAAACCTTAGGCATCAGAGTAACTATTTCTTTCTGAATCTTGCTGTTTCTGACTTTGCAGTGGGTAAGTCACAGCTGTGGAGCCATGTACTACTTGTGTCCTAGGAATCTTTGGAGAAGCAATGGTGTTTATTTTCTGTGTATTTTCTTCTGAGAGAACTATTTCCCAGCTGTGCCTAGGGGAAGGGTGAGGAAAGGTAGAAGCTGCACGATGTGTTTTAGCAGGCTAATGTGTCTCAAAATATGTTATAATGAAAACTGCATCCTTTTCCATATAAGTACTTGTAATGCTGCTTCAAGAAAAAGGAGCAACTATTATATGTGCATGCTAATTGAAGTAAAGAGGTTGTTTGCTACAATTTATGATTTACCCTTGCCTCTCCTTTAAGACTGTTCGTCACACACTTCAGAACATCCTTATATTTGACAGCTATGTGTGATACACCCAGGTAAATGAATTACTTCTCTACATAGTACTAATGTTTTATGAATGTATTACACTACAGCAAAACACTATCTCACCAGGACTTTTTACTGGTTTCAGCTTAAGACAGGCTATTGATCCAATGGGTTGTTTGATACCCTGCTGGCATCTCGCATCTATATTCCTTGTTGGTTCTCTCTTCACATAGTGTCACTGCAGAACCCCAGGAGAGTTGGTCACCGGAGCTGCCATGGATCCCGTCCTGGCTGGTGATGCCAAGGGAGAAAGAGTGGGTGTGAATGCCTTGTATAGCACTCCTCCATGGTTGGAGCCAGGGAAACAGCCCATGTAGCAGAGAAAGCCTGAGAAAACCATGGTCCCATGGCAGATGTACCAGCAAACATCTTGACTTGAGGCTAGCAAGGACATAGTTCTGCACACAAGTGCCTTCTCTTCAGGACAGTCACAGAGACCAGTATTCACTGAATCATGAAAAAGGAAATAGCAGCCACAGACCTACTGCACTTCCAGCAATACTGTCCCCCCAAATGCTGTTCCTTTGTCAGTGCTGTGAAGTGCATTAGTTTAGCCTTTAAGTTTTTACTTGATTTATACCATTTATAACATGTTGCTTTATTTTGGATCTTGCCCTGTGGGGCATAAATCAAACAATGCATCCTTTGATGAAGGCTCTGCTTTCCTGCTGAGGCAGACAATTTGCTGGAGCTGCTATTTCATTGCTCAGGTCTTCTGCAAAATTCTGTTTCTCCTCATATCTCAAAGTTTAATCAAGAGAGTTAAATATCTACCTTCTGCATCAGTTCTTTGTGGCTGGTGCCACATGCATTCTTAAATCAGCCAAGAGGAAATGATTGCTATCAGTATTACATTGGCTATATACACTGTATAAATCTAAGATTTTGTCTCTGATACTGGTCAGGAAATACTGTATTTTCTGAAATTTCTGTGAGGTTGGTTTTTTTTGCTTTGTTTTGTTTTAAATTTATTAAAAGTCCTTTCCAGGGATGTCACTCATGTCTTTTGTGTTCACTAATTAGTAAAAGTAAGAATAGTTTCAAATACAAATGCTTAAACCCTGGGGTTTGCCTCTAGATTTATATCTATAGCTAAAAGCAGTCATTACTTTTTGACATGGTGCCAAACCCTGATCCCATTGGAGTTCATGAGAGGGTAGCTGTCATCAGCAACTATAAGTATATAGTACAAAAGTGATGCTGCTTGTATTTAAGGTGTATGTTAAAACAAGCCATCAGTATTGAAAGCGCTGTGAGCATTTCCCTGTTGATAACAGTCTGTCAGCTCATTGCCCAGAGTTTTACTGCCAGTGGACCACATCAGCCTGGATATGTTAGGTAACGTCTAAGATCTTGATGGACATGTCAAGAATAGAATAATCTGGAGAGTTTAAAATGGATCTTGAAGCTGCATGTAATTTTTTATTTGTCTCTGGTAGATCAGCATTTTCTGGAATGTCACATCAGATATTGCACCACACTTTTGAAAGAATATTAATATGAAGAAGTTGCTGGCTTAAAAATAAAACACAAACATGATTTTCTTAATTAAGTACTTCAGTGGAAGGCCTTTTGGACAAAACCCAAGTTTAGCAACCCAAACAATAGCTCTGGAGTTATTCTGAGGTAAAGAATAAGCATGAGATTAAAACACTCCTTAAAAATGGGAGTTTTATACTTCTGCTGTGTCTGCTGTCTCTCGTAGAAGAGATTTTCAAACACCACACAGACTGTCCAATATATTGTCTTTAGCTTACAAATGCTAACAAATCTTACAGTAAAAACTGCCATTGGCAACATCTGTAGATGTGTTTGGGGGAAAATTCTAATACAGATAAAAGAATAGAGGAAATACAACGATGAGGTTACATGTCAGAATGCAACCACAGTACATATATGCTGCAGCACTAATTATATACCTTTAGAGAGTCTAAATTCGTTAGACTTCAGTTTTCTTCTTCAGTAGATCCTTCTTTGCTGATTTGCTTTGAGCTTATTCCCAATAATCAGCATACCTAAATCACACTAAGATCTAAGACATAGAAAGTCACCATCAGATTTCATGAGAATTTAAGAATTTCTGTATCTAAATTACATATTTACCTTAATAGATGTGTTGATTTTTTTACCCTAGTACTGGAATAGTGTGTCTCTCTGCTTCCAGGAGTACCATTTGCAATCCATATGAACCGCAGGGTGTCTTTGTGGTTGCTTTCCATAGGTGTGTTCTGCATACCTCTCTACATCCCTTATGCCCTGACAGGAAAATGGCACCTGGGAAGAGGTGTCTGCAAGCTCTGGCTAGTTATGGACTATCTCCTGTGCACAGCTTCAGTATTTAACATTGTTCTTATCAGCTATGACCGTTTCCTGTCAGTTACTAAAGCTGTAAGTACCCTGTTTATAGCTTCTCTGATTTTCCTTGTTAGAGGATTATATTCACCAACTTTTGCAATGTTGCTGAGTGTAAACCCAAATTTAATCAAGATAATACTCCCTCAAAAATATACTGGCATGTGGAGACTATTAGATATTTGCAGCTAGACTGGGTGAACTCACAATTTGTGCTGAAAGTTGGTGTTGTGCCACTGCTTGAGGATAAGCAGTCTAACTGGTAAAAAGGCAGCAGACTGCTAAAAAAAGGGGCAACGAAAGAGGAAATTCAGAGTAACTGGATTTCGGTTTGGACCTAAAATCAGACACGTGAGGAAAAGATAGTGGAGCTAGGGCAGTGAAATAAAGGACACTGGGGAGGATGTCTAGACCTGAGATGTGATCACAAATGATCCTGGAGAAGACTGGGAGCAAGAGCAAACAGGCAGAGAGTGAGACAAGAGGCAGAGTGCAGTCATTGCCTGTAGACATGTGGCAATGAACTCCTCTTGGTGTCTGGTGCAGAATCCCAAACTTCAGACACATTCTGTCTCTGCTTTCTGCAGAGAACCCTACACACCTGGTGTGTGCTTTATGGCTTTGGCCGTGCTAGGTGGAGGCCAGCATTTCTCACCGGCCATGCTGTTAGCTCAAGTGGCAGGGAATGTCAGGAAGAACAAAAGGTTCCAGCTCTTTTGCCGGTGTATGAGACTGTCAACCTAATATCATGCGATAGAATTTCAGTCTTATTTTTGTTAATGATAATTAATTTAACTTACTTTAATTGCATTTTAATTAAGTTTTATTACTTTATTTTATTTAAGGAAAAAATCTGGGAAATCAAGTACCAAAACATTTGACATGTAAGAAATGTTATGCTGGAAAGCTGAAAACAGAATTACCAAAGTGCAAAATTCAGAACACCTGCACAAATGCAATTAAGACCTATGGACATGTGTATCATACTTCTAGTGACATTAAATTAAGCTTTTCTTTTCAATTAGATGTCTAAACTCCCAGAATTACACATTCTTCCTGTGAAAGGGATGGAGCAGGATGTGAACCAGAATGTATCTGTCTGTTCTGCAGCATATAGTGGAAAATAGGTACTGGCCCTGGCGTGGGCAGAGAAGGAAGAAAAGGGCTGATTTTGTAGTTTTATGAGCTAAGGGCTGCGGTGCAGAGGTGGTGTCTATTCCTTCATTCCCATGAAGTGTCCAATAAGCAATTTTCTTAAAGGTTAAATCTATGTGCCACCTTTTCTGTTGACCACGGTGATGCATAACATTATTTGTTTGGAAAATGCCGTAAAAAGCAATGCAGTTGCCAGTGAATGGGAGTCATGCTCGGAACAACTATAAAGTGCTAGTTACTCAGGCACTACAGACCATCAGTGTCTCAAACAAGGCATACCAAATTACCAGGTACTGATGGATGATCGTTTTTCATCCCCTGGACCTGGACCCTGGTACAGTTACATTAACCTGCAGAGAGACAACCCTGTGCTCTGTCAACATCAATGAACTAAACATACTTGGGTGAGCTTCAGCTGATCGGCACAGTCACAGCTCTAAAGTGCCAAGCATCTCATGAGTTCCTCTCCTGCTACTTCTCTTAGTTCCAAAATGTGTCTTTACAAGACTGAACTTTTTCTGTTTTTATCCCTTGCAGGTATCCTACAGAGCCCAGCAGGGGATAACGTCCAACCCTGCYATCAAGATGGTGGCCATCTGGGTCTTAGCATTTCTCCTCTACTGCCCAGCCATCCTGTTTTGGGAGCACATGGCTGGACACAGCGTGGTGGCAGCGGATCAGTGCTATGCCGAGTTCCATGAGAACTGGTACTTCCTCCTGTGTGCATCCACCCTGGAGTTCTTTGTGCCACTGCTCTTGGTGACCTATTTCAACATGTGCATCCTCCACAACATCCAGAGGCGCCAGTGGCATGGCAGTGTGCAGGACTGTGAGCCTCCAAGGAGCAGCAGCCTGTCCTGGAGGTTTTGCGCCTTGCCAAGGCCAAGGCCTTGCCAAGGAGCATCGTCCCCTCCGTCTGAAGCAGAGGACAGCATTTCTTCTTCCATGAGACCAAAGAAAGAGTCTTTGGTAACTGACTGCTCATCTCCATCCAGAGACAATTCTGTAACTCCAGAAAATGACTTTTCTGTTTCCTTCTGTGCAAAGAGCAGATCAAAACTGCAGCAGGACAAGAAAAGAGCGAAGTCTCTCGCCATAATTGTGTGTGTGTTTGCCATTTGCTGGGCCCCATACTCATTATTGATGATTATTCGTGGGGCCTGCCAGGGAACTTGTGTCCATAATGCCCTATATGAAACAACCTTTTGGCTTTTGTGGATCAATTCCTGTCTGAATCCCCTTCTCTACCCTCTCTGTCATGTTAAATTTCGAATGGCTTTTCTGAAAATATTACGTCGCAAAAAGTTTGCAACATTGAGATCAAGTCCTTTTTAGAATGAAAAAGAAAAAGAAAGCCCAAGAGGAGCTGGATGAGGGATGTAAGTAGCCACTTGAAACTAGAGTTAGTCTTTTCCAGGAGATTAAACTAGTTGGAAAGTCTAAATAAGCCTTCTGTGAAATGTCCTCCTGCAGACAAATGTGCATGCCCAAGGTTTTTGGGCATGCACAACTTTTCCCAGCTATTTTAATTGGCCAATTAAAGGCTATTGCCTCTGTCTGACTTTGCCTAGTAGTCTGTCAACATTATCTTAATTCTGATTGCTGAAGATGCTCTCTTCAATTGCAATACAGCTTATATTTTTGTTCACAGGTGATATTAGTTAAAAATAAAATGAAGTTGTATTACCCATAGGGTCAATAGTATTCTAAAGTTACTATCTTCCTTGTTCTATTTCTTTTGAACAATTTGCACTGCATTCAGAACCTGGTTTTYGCCTATATCAAACATCCAGTTAACTTTTGACTTTTGTCATCAGGCACATAGCAAGTTTACTTCCGTTCACTAAAGGTTTTTGGCCATCAGAAGGAAATAGGGACTACTTTTGAAAACTTGGATGTATGTGTTCTCTTCAGAAGGGCATTGCTCGCTGTATTTGCTCAGATGCAGCAGTAGAGATTTTAGGTGTGTAAAGCATTTATGTGGATGTCCAACTATTCTTCAAGAAACCAGCCTTCTTCASATGTACCTCTGAGAGATCATAGAAAAGAGTTGTATTTGTTCTTACTCCTTGAGGGAGAAAACCCACTGCTTCCGGCTGAGAGGAGGATGTGTGCAACAGCCCAAGCAGCTCTAACACTGCATAGCCTCTGCTGGATTGTCCAGTGAAGCTCTAACCCGTACTGTGAAAAACACTGGGCTTGCAAGCCCTGCTCATTTCCAACTATGACATTATGCAGAGGACCAACTCAAATCCATACCTGAACAAATTCCCATTCAGTTCAGTATGCCAGCAGTGAAGTGTGCTGGTTTGACTGTAAACCAGCAGAGGAAAGTAACCCCACACAAAATACCTCGAGAGATTTTAGGTCAAAATTACAATTTAAATAAAAAAGGTTAAAATAAATGCGGGAATACAGAAACACCAGCCTAAACAAACCGACAGAGTCACGGTACAACCTGACACCCTGTTGACCAGGGTGGTAGCTGTGTAGTCCAGTTAGGCACTGGTCCTGTAGAAAGACCTGGTAGTCCAGTCCCAGTAGTCCAGTCCAGTCGAGCAGTGGAGTGGAGTCTAGTCTAGTGGAGTGGAGACCAGTCCAGAGGAGTGGAGKGGTGTCCAGTTGAGTCAAGTCGAGAGTCGACTCGAGAGAGTTTTCTCCCATCTCAAACCCTTGTTTTATGCTGTGTTTCTGGGCTGGCACCTCCCCCAGGGGCGGGGACTTCCACAATGGAAGAGGATTTTCCCGATGTTCTATTGGTTGCTTTGGCAAYGAGCTCAGATGATTATTATGGTTTCTGAGCTCGGCTTCTGATATTCTGTTTCAATGAGCTTGGATGATTCTCATGGTTTTCTGACATTCTATTTTTACCAAGTCCAGTAACGGGCCATTAATCAGGATGGGTTGTGTAATGGGCCATTAGCTGAGATTAGATAATCAGGATGGGTGGTGCTTGCTGTTGGCTGGAGTGCTTATCTCAGTTGAGATAAGGAGTCCCTCAGGGACSAGGTGTGTAACTGTGAATTTATCCAGCTTTTGTGGGTGGTAATAGAATATATGGCTAACCCAGGACAGGAAGCAATTTGAATAATTGAGAAACAGGCTAAATGTGAACATTATGACTAATTTTTTCTCTTTTATAGAACTGCTATCTCTGTTACAACCCCTTAATTGGAGGTTGTGATAAATGGGTATATTTCTTGCACTCTGTGTAAGGCTGTATTTGTTTTTCTGCATGAGCCAGGAAAACGGCTGACCTTGATGGCTGCCTGTAGTACGTGTGGTGACTTAGCTGAGACAGCATGGAGGTGATCTTCTTTCAATGCACAGTTTCCATACTGTTAAGGGTTATTTAGCTGCATGACTCTGGAATTACCAGGTACTAACTTTCTTACTGAATAATCAGGTGTAACTTTAAAATATAAATAATTTCTTTTCATYACATGGTCAGTAAGTATAAGGCTAGGAAATAAATGGAAGAATTAAAACTAAAGAAAAGTGAGATGTATTTGGTGTCCATTTTATCTTATGATTTTATTTGTTATATATTCATGTAGTATATTAGTATATTTTACCTAGCACTCTTCTGAATATTCTCCTTCTACGCTGAACTACCATTTAATCACAGTTATTTATTTTGCTGTACTATCTGATAATTTAAATTCTTCTACTTATAGAAATTACATGTGTATTCAGCAATATAAGAAGTATTGTTTCTCAAATAAGAGACGAGAACTCTAATATTCAATAGAAACTACTTYGAAGACCTGTTTTTTGCATTTGTTATAGGATCTTGGCCAATGAGTTGGGCTTGTAATTACTGCTAAAAGTCAGCAGATATATATATATCCAAAGCACGTCAGAACACACAACACAAGAGCCACTACACCCATCTGTTTTAAGTGCAGCATGTACCAGTCTTTTACCTGCAAAGTTTTTGTCATCCTTTTAAAATGCAACTTGTAAAGTCAGTAGTGTTGAACATGTGCAACCAGATCCTACTGTTTCAATTTTTAGAGTAAATCCTCCTTAACATTTGTAAGACATCCTTTTGACAGTGTTAGCAATACAGAGCTAAAGGTTTCATTCTGGTTAGCTTATCAAAAAGATATCTTTGAAATTTAGCTATTACCATGTGGAGATAAGGACACATACTCTTATATCAATGACGTGTTATAATTTTTTCTGTTCTTCYTCTTCCTTGCTCACATCTTTTGCTTGCTTCTCGTACTAGCCTGATCTCTGCCACGACTCATTGGTACAGGCCAGAACAGCTGAGTGATGCTATCAACAGGAACTTATTTATAAGCTGTCCTAGGCTAACCATAAAAGGATATATTCTATCACTACCCACATATTTCCTCGATAAACTGGGTCRTTTACACTTACACACCTGGTCCCTGAGGCTATGTTCATGTGAGGTGGTGTGGTACTCCTTATCTCAACTGAGATAACCATTCCGGCCAACAGCAAGCACCACCCACCCTGAGTAGATTATCTCGGTTAATGGCCCTGTACCGAACWGGATAAGCATGGATGAATAGAACTTCAGAACCACCCTGAGTGGATTATCTTGGTTAATGGCCCATCACCAAACGAGATAAGCACCAACCAACAGAATGTCAGAAACCGTGTGCTCCCCAGAGAGGCCTCATGTGAGCTCATTGCTGAAGCAACCAATAGAACGCCGGGAAAATCCTTTTCCRTTGTGGAAGTCCCTGCCCCTKGGGGAGGTACCAGCCAAGAAACATGACATAAAAGCAGGCTTTGAGATGGGAGAAATCAGTCAACTCCACTCAACTGGACAGGACTTGACTGGTCTGCCAGGACTACTCCACTCAGTTGGACTTCACTCCACTGGACTGGACTTGACTGGTCTACCAGGACTACTCCACTCCACTGGTCTACTGGACTGGACTACCAGACAACTGGAAAGCCAGAGGACTCTGGGCCAGCACCATCACTGGATACTCAGCAGACCAGACTTTCTACAGGACCAGTGCCTAAYTCGACTATACAGCTACCACYCTGGTCAATGAGGTATCAGGTTGTACCGTGAMTCTGTTGGTTTGTTTAGGCTGGTGTTTCTGTATTCCTGCATTTATTTTAACATTTTTAGTAAAATTGTAATTCTGACCTAAAATCTCTCGAGGTGTTTTGTGTGGGGTTAATTTCCTCTGCTGGTTACAGTCAAACCAGCACATAAGCCCACTGAGGCCTTGTGAATTCTGCAGCAGTGCCCTGTGCTAAGCCAAGGAAAAGCAMGTTGGGGTTAGTAGATACAAGATATGGAGCACAGCCTTAGGTCATCTGAGGGGCAGTGAAGCATCTAACACTGCCTCTGTTTGGGCTGACTTGRCATGTTAGAAGTTGTCAGAATAAACACTCTAACTGGACAGTGCTTCTTGGTGCAAACTTGGTTTTAGGGACATGGGCAGACATTTCAGTAATACCTCTGGCTTATTTTTGCCAGCCTTTGCCACTGTAATGGGAAATAAGTTGTGAATCCAGCTGGTCTTGTCTCCCTCACTATTTCCGAGCTATGGTTAGTAGCATAGGGGAGTAAGAAAGAAGCTGATGGGCAAGAAAAATGGACTTGTTTAGGTGAGGGGCTAGATTAGTATCTTTATTCCTCTGATGCAGAAATTATTTCCAGCAGAGAAAGGCACAGAATCATAGCATTGAGGCTRTGGTTTGGATTAGAAGGGACCTTTAAAATCATCTGTCCCTGGGTAGGGACACCTGCCACTAGATTGGGTTGCTCAAAGCCCCATCCAGCCTGGCCTTGAACTCTTCCAGGGATGGAGCATTCACAACTTCTCTAGGCAACCTGTTCCAGTGCCTCACCACCCTCGAATTTCTTCCTAATATCTTAAGTTAAACCTGCCCTCTTTCAGTTTAAAGCCATTGCCCCTTGCCCTATCACTACCTGCCCTTATAAAAAGTCCCTCTCCAGCTCTCTTGTAGGCCCGCTTCAGGTACTGGAAGGCTATTCCAAGGTTTCCCTGGAGCCTTTGCTTCTTCAGGCTGAACAACCCCAACTCTCTCAGCCTGTCTTCATAAGAGAGGTGCTCCAGTCCTTTGATCATCTTTGTATCCCTTCTCTGGACCTGCATCAACAAGTCAATATCCTTCTTGTGTTGGGGATCCCAGAGCTGGATGCCAAACTCCAGGTGGGGTCTCATGGTCTCATAAGACCTCTGTACATTGTACCTCTTACCCTTCAGCCAGGCTGTGGAAATAGTGGGAACTGTAAGGGGGAGGGTTTAGACCAAGAAGACTCTTGTGGACTCTGAGTCCTTGTGGAAGTTGCACAAGTAAGCTGAATTACTGACCTAAGTGCCGATGGCATGAAATTCTTCCTAAACCTGCTCTGAACTCATGGTCAGTGCAGGTCCTGCAAGTCATGGCAGCAGATCGGTGCTGATGAAAGGCATCAGTAAGGGTGATGGTTAGAGGGAAAATCGGATATCGCTGTTAGATGCAAATTTCACTTCTCCCTTGGGTTGACAGAACCATAAAATAAAACAAAATTCTGATGTGCATCTTAGACCAAAAGCTAGATTTGAATAAAAGACAGTGCCGCATTCCTTTTTAGGAGGAATTTGCCTGGATCTTGGAGAGGTGGCCTTTTAGTTTCATTACTGAGCAACAGCTTAGTCCTTCATAAAAGATCTTGTTTGTGCCTCAATAAAAAGAACTGATGCAGGACCTGTTGCTGAGCAACTCTGAGTCAAAAACAATTAACTCTTATTGCTGTTTGTGTGAGGGCCTTGTGGGCACCCAGTAGGACTTAATTGCCATGACTGACCTCCCCTGGACCTCCACCCCTGATATCAGCCTTGGGCCCAGGAACATGGTTAAACTGGGGTGGTCCTGGCCTGAGATAGATGAGTGCCTGTAGGCTGCTCTGAGCTCTGTCTTCTGCATTTTTTTGAGGCTTTAACTGGACTTCTGAGATTGGCCTTGGACCTAGCTTGTCACCTCATGTTTTGTCATGTTCTCCCCCAGCCATACCTGGGGAACTGAAATCATCCACAGGAGCACAGTCTTGTGATACCACTTGTCTCTCAGAAAGAAATGACACAAGTGGGTCAAAGTCAATCTGAACAGGGACTCCCCAGGAGGTTCTCAGTTCTGCCTGCCAAGAACCTCTTGCCTTCCTCTCCCCAGACAATTCCAGATCCCCCTGGTTCCTTTTCTTTTTTTTAATCAGGGCTATCCTAATACTGTATCATTATATCAGTCTTCCCTTGAATTGCATCCTTCAGTACTGCATTTTTTTTCCTTGCAGATTCACTACATTTCTTGTATTCGTATAGTACCTGGTTTCCCATTTTGCATCAGGTAATTCATGTTCCTCCAGACTGTTGTAGGGCCTATAGATTTGCTATGGCACACATTTCTCTGTGCCTTGCTCAGCAGTTCCCCAGTCATATTGGTGCAGCTTTTTCACTAAACTTAAAAGACATTCTAAGCCGAGAAACACAACAAATGAATCCAGACCAATAAAATCCAATTTTTCTCTGGTCTCGTTTTCTACCTGCATGCATTTATTTACAACAAAATGTTTTAGCAGCAGTGTTAGTGAAGTGCATTAGAAATAGCTTTCCTAGTGTAAGTAGGGTAAACTGGTATAAAGTGGAGTGGCTGGATTTTTGTATGGCAAAAGTGAAACAGCATCATGTAATCAGTGAAGACGAAGGTGAAGTTCAGTTTTTTTCTGTGCAGAAGGGGAAGTGAAAAAAGCAGACTGTTTCTTACATCACTGCTAATCGCTAGGTATTGCCCTCTCAAGACTTTTTCCCTGTAGCCCTTTTTTCCAGGATCTGGCTACTATACTTCAAACTGGATTAAACTTTCTTACCTTTAAATGTTGGCATAGTGCTCTGATCTTCACCTGTGCATGTACTTGTTCGCTTACTTTCTCTCCTTGATAAACAACTCTGCCCAAAATTTTTATCTTACATATGCCCGAGTGGGCTTGTGAAAGCAGGAACTGTGGGTGCATCTGCTGGCTTTCCTTACAATAGCTTCTCACAGAAACCTCATTTTGGCATTTTTTCCCCTGCTGCTGTTCCAACCAGTATGTTCCTGCAGATGTCACTAGTGCTGCACGGTATTTTTAAGCCTTGCAAATCCGTGTGTTTTTCAAAAAGTGCCATTTATATGTACAATCCTACATGATATGACACCAGCACCTTTCTGCTAAAACTGCCACCAGATCTGCTGTATCACATCTAATATTTACTCTGCTGCAGAAAAGATTAGGGGAAGGGCTTATTACCTCGGCAAAGAAAGGAAGACTTTAGTCACACGGATAATCATAAGTCAGCACAGAACTTCTTCCTAAGTTGCTCTGCATAGAAATCACCCCCTGCTCAGAATTTAAAGCAGAGCCTTATATCCATGGAATATACCTGTGGAAAAGGAGAGAGAGTCATTGTGAGCTGAGAGATGGTTCTCAGCATTGGCTCGTTGGAAAAAAGTGCCCTCTCCTCTGATATAGAAGGCTTTGCTCTCATTAACCTGTTTAAACTATTCTGCTTGAGGGCTGCTTCTAAAGAAGTCCATCTCTCCTACCCTTCCTACTGCTCTTTGTCAGCAGCTTACTTTTGGGTTAGCTCCAACTACCAGTGAAGCCGTAGCTTTGGATATGAGTAGTTGGATATGTTTCTCGGTGATTTTCTGTGGATTGGAGCTTTAGATTTGCTTTAGCTTTAGCTGAGTTTACCAAGGCAGCCAAGTTGTGCCAAACTAGAATGGAGTAGGACTTTGCCTGATCTGTACAGTGGACAACTTCAAGGGCATCTGCACAGCAGTGTTTTTGTGGATGGAGAACKTCTCCAGTAAGACAAATCTTGGTCCTAATGTTGTCCCTGGCATGCTAAGTGTCTGAGCAACTTTAACTCAGTCTTGAACCCTTTGTACGTGGGAAACTGTTTGTAACTTAAAATTTGTAGAGTTCTCTGCTGGGACATTTACATTCAACTGGTTCTGCTGCTTTTGGCAAATGACTGCAAGTAGAGTCAGTCCTCAAGTATATACAAAGACAGTATGTCAGTGCAAATGCCTTTGTTATGGGACATGAGCCAAATTAGTTTCTGGAATAAAGCCATGGAAATCAATGGGTATAGACTCTGAAGCTTAAGCATTTATGTTATTTGTATTCTATTTATGTAATAATTTCTGATGTATGCAGATCAATCAGTTTTCAGCTTGTTCTAGTAATGCCATCTCAGGTTAACTCACCACCTGACTTTCGTGGTTTTATACTGACACACTGTTTTCTGTTCTCTATTGCTGGCTTGTTCACACTAGTTAATATCACAATATGCCAGTTAATTTATTGATTATTATACATCAGGTAAAATAATATGCACTTGCTGTGTTCTGCATGGGCAGTTCCCCGTTTGCTCCAGACCATCAGGCTATTTGCATCCTGATAGAGAACAAACTGCACTGGGCTCTGACTAACCTCCTCTTGCAGCCTTACACCTAGTGTTGTATCCCTCCTCTTTAGAATGCTGGAGGAACTGGAAGTAGAGTGCTTTGACAACCTGTATGTAAATATTTTTAGGGTTTTTTCCTTGATAAAGAGTGGCAATACTATATTTTTTAATATTCTTCCCATCTAGCATGCAGGTTTATGTCTTCCTTGCTACTTGAATCTGCGCATATAAGAGACTGAAGAAAGTGTAAACCAGAACTGAAACAAAGATGTGATTTCATATCTTTCAGAGATTCTTTCCATTAATGTCCATTAGATTCCACCTTAGTGTCCAGACCTAGCCCCTGTGCTAGTTATTTCTTGCCAAGTCAAAAGATTGTTGCTCCTCAGTAACGTGGGAKGGTATATCTGGACAGGAAGTTGAACCAAATGGGGGATGTGAGGGGGAGTAGTTAGCTGCCTAATAAAACAGCAAACAGACAAAATACACCTCTGGTTTTGGTAAAGACCTTGAGCCATATTTGAGTGTCTCATCTCACATGGTTTCTTAGATGTTAGAAAGGATCTGAGTGAATCAATTACCATAAAGAGATGTAGCAGATTTCTTTGGATGTATTTTTCATGGGAAAGGGAACCAGCAGGGTGACAGGTGTGATTCAGTGTTATGCTATATCCAGTTCTGGGCTGGAAAAGCTCTGAGAGTTTAAATAGGGTCTTTCTTTTTTTCTTTTCCTCTCCAAATTTGCTAGATCCTTTAAAAAAGGATTCTAGTAATGTGAGTGTAGTTTACTAGATCGCTGGGGTTAAAAAAATGGACTTTTTTCCCTCATTTTTGACATGTCAGCTTCCCAGAGAGGGAAAAGTGTGAACTGAACCTTTGCACTGCTGATAATGTCACAGCTTTCTGGCCAGGTTGGGGAGAGGGGACTACCTCACCCACAGGGGAGCAACTCGAAGCCTTTCTGTARTGATTAGTATTCCTGGAGTGTGTTTGTTTATTTCTTGGACTTGAAGCCACTGCCTCCTCTCATTCCTTCCCCTTTTCCTCTCGTAGCAAAAATAACCATTCTAAGAGTTCTTGTGGGTGCTTTCTGGCAGACCTTACTGTTAAGATTTTTTAATCTTGGATTGTCTTTCTTTCTTGCTCCAGGCCATTAGCCTTTGCCTTGTCCCCTTTGACTGCCCTGCATAATTCCTGCCTCTCCATGGCTCTTCCCAGCTTAGATTTATTAATTGAAAGGGAAGCTGCCACTGTGGCACCTCAAGGGCTTCTGGCTGAGCCTGAGGTGGGGCAGCAGCCTGCAAAGAGAAGTGGCTGCCTGGTGGCTCTTGCCATCAGCTGTGCTTTGCTGATGGTCGGGGCACTTAGCCTCCAATTTAGCTTTTCTAAAAGGCAAAAAGCTTCACAGCTCCACAGCTATGAGGCAAAATTGAAATCCGTGCCCTGCCCCGGAGAGAGGAGGGCGAGGTGTGAGGTGGGCGACATGGCACCAAAGGAAGCACCTTTCCAGACCTGGGTACCCTGAGCACAGGCACCTGGATGGCCCAGCCTGCAGGGTCTCCAATTCTAAATTATCCTTGCATGTAATAACAAACATCGAGGGCAGGTTTACCTAATTTATTATTTTCCTTGGGCTTGTGTGTTCCAAGCTGGGCAGTGTCCTCTGATTCTTTTTTTTTTTCCTCTAAATGTCCGGCTTTGGGAAAAAAAAAAATCACCTGAAAACTTTTGCTTAATTTCTTTTCCATTTTATAGTAAAAAGGTATTTACTCTTCTTTAATAYCTCAAATTAAACTACAGATACTGTCCCAAGAGGTTTCCAGACTATAATCTGTTGATTTACTGATCAAGTGTGAATGTGGTTGAGGTGCTTGCTGGAAGGGTGAATCAGAGACGAGGGCCAGCATGGAAGACCTTTGTCTGAGCACACACTTAGGCTGCCCCATCACCCCTGCATTATTGGGGTATATGAAGGTGCTGCAGCTCATTTTCTCTGCTGAGCCATTAATTCCCCCTCCACTGTAATGTTCAAGGCCCCAGTAACAGCAGCTGCTAGTCCTTTAAAGCCTCTTTTCTTTCCTTTTCAAATTTTCTCTCATCTTTAACTGCTCTGGACACCTCTTCAGTGCTGGGGAAAGCAAAGTTCTTTCCATCTGTGTGGTTTCATTAAGGGAACAGAAAGAAGCAGCAAAACTACGCTTTACTTCATGGTATGCTTGAGCGGACATGGTGCTGTTTGGTCAAAGGTTGGACTTAATGATCTTCGAGGTCTTTTCCAACCTTAATGATTTTTTGAGAACTGAAAAATAAAGCAAAAGACTAGCTGCAAGCCTATTTATGTTTCACAATGTTTGTGACTGTTGTGCAATGTGTGACTAAAACCCCACTGAAGGGCAAAAAAACGATGGAGTGCAGTTATTCATACAAACTTCAAATATTGTGGGATGCATTCCTCAGTCATACCAATAAAATTGGTATGATATAATTTGATTATTCCTTTTTATGGTGGTCCCCTACTTCATAAATGACAAAGAAGGGTCCCCAAATTGAAGGGATGTTTGCAACACAGAGAATAAACTATCTCTGAAGTGTGAACCTTCATATGAATGCAGACTGTCTTTGTAAAGTAGGCTGAGAGCCACATTTAGTCATGACATTTCTAAAACCTCACAACTTTTTAATAATATAAAGTTTATACTTTTATCTACATAAGTTTAGTAAATATTGATCAGATTAATGCTTGATACAGTGACACAGGGAGCTTAAGTTCTTCTATTTTAAGTTCTTAGGTGAGCTAAGAGTTTAAGGTGATTTAAGGATTTTACATCAGTAGAAAATAATAAATGGTCTTTAAACCTTTAACGCAGCTTAGCTGCAGCTTTGCAGGCCATCCCTCAGACATTTTAAAAAATTTAAGCCTTCCCCATGCTGCAGAGTTTGTGTCAAATCCAGCAGGTTTCGAAGCTGATTTGGTTACACATTATGTCCCTCTCAAAGTGTTCAATGCCGCTGAAATTACTGTTACCCAAATTTTTAATTTTTCCCCTCAAATGCTCATGAGTTTAGGGATTCTGCGATCGGTTTTCTTATGGCTTTGGAAAGTAGGAAAACTGTATGTGGCACTGTATGGAGTCTTTTTGCTCCACATTGTTTCCAGCTTCCATGAGAGTGGTCAGCTGGGATGAGAGGCTGACGAGGCCAGTACTACCACTTCATATAACTGCAGAATAATTTTGGTTGGAGGGGACCTTTGAGGGTCATTTAGTTCAAGAGAGGACACTTTAAATGTGTAAACAAGTTAACAAGTTTTCCTTTTTTTTTAGAAATTTCTTTCTGTGTATCTGTTCTGATTCTCTGAGGAAGCGAAAGCACAGGAAGTAGAGTGCTCCAATACACAAAGGTATTCCTATGTGAAAGATTTCTAGAGCAAGACAGGTTTTAAATGGAGGGGAATGTTTCTGAGGCAGTGAAATGGGATCTGCCACAGTGTGGCACACACTTACATCCCCACCACATCCATCAGAGYGAGATATGGGCTTTCAGTGGTCATGGGAATCCTGTTTGCAGCCAGCAGCAACTCCTGCCACCTCCCCTCCTGCCTGCCACTGCTGACAGATCATTTTGTGTTGTCAAGTGATAACAGGTGTCCAGTGTAAATTGGACATTAAAAGTGGCAAGTGTTAGAAGTGTTAGTGGATATAACATGAAAAAATTTTTTTCTCTGTTTCTTTCCAGGGCTTTGTCTCCATTTACTTTGTCAGTGTCTCCCAAACTTTGTGCACTCACAGAGCACTGAGAGTCATCACAATTTCCTTCATAACCTGATCAGCCTTAATGAAGTTTTGATTGAAAATGTTACAGCGCTACAGATGGGGAAACCAAATCAAAGGGTGGGGGAGTGCTTGACTCTTGTTCAAGTGGTTTAACTGGAAACAGAACTGGGCTCTTTGCATTTTCTCTTACATGAGAAGTCCATATTAATGACTAGTAACTATGTATTGCTGCTGAGCTTTACTTCTATTCATAATTTTATTAATTTATACACATGGTAATCACTGGAAAGTCTTCAAAGACAGGCTGGATGGGGCTTTGAGCAACCTGGATTAGTGGAAGGTGTCCCTGCCCATGGCAGGGGGTTTGGAATTAAATGATCTTTGCGATCCCTTCCAACTCAAATAATTCCATGATTCTACGATACATTATTTTTAAGATAATATTAACTGACATTAAAATACAGGACATTTTTTACACAAATTTTGTGAAGTATTGCAATGACCCACTTACATTGGTTCTCAAGTAACTTTGCATTTCATTGCCATTTTGAAAAATTAATAGTAATGCTAGTTTTGTGCTAGTTTCTTAGCATGAACTAGTTTGAATAATTTGAGTTGAAAGTTAGTTCAGAGCATGTGTTTTATGTAAAATCATAGCAATGGTCTTGGAAAATCACTGAGTGGGAACTGAGGAAATAAAGACACTCTTCATTTGTCTRATGATTCCCTACTCTCTGGTCACTTTGTTGGGCCGTTCTTTCTCACATACCCGCTGCTCAACCTGAGTTGTAATTAGCTTTCTGTCTCACAACTCTTGTTGGAAACCTTTGCTTGAGCTGCAAAGCTTTTGCAGCTCGTTTTCCTTCCAGCCTGAATTTACTTTTGACCACTTTGTATGTATAGGTTCTGTGCCAGTGCTTTTTATTTTAGCTAGGTCTCCTTTCCCCAGGCTGCTTCTCGCARACACATCCCCAGTCAGCCACCCTTTGTTAGGCTGAACAGCCAGACATCTCACATCCATTTTCCTGACCTTCCCACTGACCTCTCTGTGCCTCTTCCAGCTGGAAGGTATCTCCCTGAAACATGGGTGACCAGGATTGTAGCAGTTTTCCATATGGTATCACCTGGGCCTCATACAAAGACATGAATGCTTCCCTATTTTTGCTGGAAATACCTCCCCTGCTGCCCTCATATTTCCCTTTTCAAAAAAGGAAATTAAGTGAGTCTGGCAAGGTCTATCTTTAGTAAACCCATGTTGCATTTTATCCCATATTGCTTTTACCTCTGCATCATTAATTAGACTCCCCACAGAATGCTATTTTAGAGCCTAGCAAGCTATTCAAGTGGCTCTAATAGACCTGTAAATACGGGTCAATTTTTTCACCTTCTTAATTGGAGGTCATACCCTTGTTGTTCCCCAGTCCTATGCCACTGTCCACAACCTTATTACTTTATCAAAGAGACTTTTTAACAGACTTGAATAATCTTGTGGCAAAGCTTTTCTAACTTAAGGCAGGATATTATCTCATGCTTCCTATTCTAGCGTGCTGGTCAYCTTTGTCTTAGGGAAGCTGAGCATGTTCTTTATATTCAATATTTAGTTTGGCTGACTTACCTGTACTTTTGTTCTTTCAAATTAATGACTTACAAAACTTTTTTTCCTGTGTTTCTCATTTAATTTAAGGTGAGCCAGTTTGTAGTAACTCCTTAAAAGATATTTTCTTTAATCATCTGTCTTGTATATTGCCTCAAATATGAACTGAATCAAGTCCAGACTGTGATCATCTTGTGTCTGCTGAATGAAGGCTGCTGAGGATGGAGAYACTTGTCGGTCATCTCAGTTAATGATATTGTCAGAACATATTACCATTAGAAGCATTTGCTTGCTAACCTACATCTAGGCTGTCGTAGTTTGCCATAATGACATTTCTGACAGCACTTAGCTCTCGAACAATCTAAGTGAGATTGTTGGGTGTAACCAAATCTGGTGGTGGAATTTAGTGGCTTATCATTGGAAAATGACTTTGTCTCCCAACAATGTTGTTTGGGKTTTTTTTTTGTCCTCAAACTCTTCTTGTATATTGGTGCTGTCCTTTTTCATTATTATGGCTTTCTTCTCATATAACTGCTTCATAAAGTCCAGGGTATTTTTTAGATTTCATGGTGAAATCTGGTGGTCTCAAGAACAAAAAGAGAAAACCCAAGCTATATTCATCTCAGAAATAATGTTGCATGCTTTAAAATATGCCCTTGCTGTGTATTTTGGAAAAAATCAGTGATGACCAATGTATTGTATAAACTTAGTTAGGAGTGTTCTCAATTGTCAAAGTGGGATTCTTTTATTTATGGCTTTGATTAGCTATTATTCAGTTTGGGGACACAGGGAAAGTTTGGGAAGAGTGTGAACCCATAATGAATGGCCAGGAGAACACATTTTTCTAAAACAAAAAAGCCACTAACCAGACTATTCTATAAGCAAATGTGCCCAATGGAGATAGTCCAGACAACTGCACCTGGACACCACCTGGATATAATTAAGGTCCCAGAATGGAAGATGTGTTAAAATAGATGCCAGGARATTTAACACTGTCCCTTCTTTATTCATCTGCTGCAAAGGGATGGCATATTACTCTGAGCCAGATAGGACAGTAGAACGGACCCACAGGACYCCGGATATCTCTAAGGAACACCTTTATTTTTTTTTTTTTTAGGTTCTGCCAGTGTCTTTGCACATATATATATATATGCATTGGATTTTTGCTGCTTCTTGACCCTATGAGGTGCAACCACACACAAAGGGTATTTCTACGGTTTACATTGGCTGTGCAAGAAGGAATTATTTTGGGTCTCTCCCTGCTCATATCCACAGGCCCCACACAGTTCCTGTGGGTTTCCTATTCTCTTTGAAAGTGTTAATTCTTAAAATAGCACTCACCATGTAATTTCTTTCTCTCACCCATTACTGACCATGCTATTTATTTTTCGATGTGTTGTTGAGGACTTAACTTTAGAAACACTGCTTTCATGTGCTGCTTTATTATCCTGATGTGAAGAAAATGCAAGAAAATTTGCAGATATTTAAATTTGGTCTATTCAGAGACTGACTTGGTTGAAATGAAATGTAATGCTTTGCCTGAAAAAAAATGAATGGGGAAAATAAGGTTCAGCAATGCAGAGTACAACAATCAGTTGGTTAAAATCTAACATAGTGTCTTCATTAAATGTTAAAAATCTCTGTTGAAACAGTATTAGCACAGCAGGGTTGTGAAGAGCTAGAGATAAATAATGACTCAGAGCAAATAGGCCTCAGCAGGAGAAAAGAGGTGTTTCACCTTATTGTGATCAGAAACTGTCCTTATATATGTTCTAAATTACCCTTAATCTCATTATTATTATCATTACATGTGACCTTACTAAGTTTCTATTGTAAGAATAAATGGGAAAAAAAGGCAGTGTGAGTGAAGACTTTCTACATATTATGATGTTATATTAATCTTGTAGAGGACCTTGGGACAGGAGTCTGTTGCAATAGACAATGCAAAGGGTGGCTTGGTCCCTGGTTGACTTTCTCGTATTGGAAGCTCCAAGGGAGGGACAAATGGAGAAGCATGCAATCAGATATTATCTTGATTTGCCTAACTGGAGGCTTACGGACAAGCTGGACTGAGATTTAGCTGTGCTAGGTGCTTTATAATCACAGMATGATCTGGTCCTTACCTGAAAAAGAGTTAACAGTCTTGATGCGCGGTAGAATGAAATGAAATTAGCACATCAAGAGCATCTCAGCCATCTGCGACTCCTTATCAGCCTTCAGAGATTCTGGAAGAAGAGGGATCTAGGATGGTGGATCAGACTTATCTTGTCTGTCTGTTGTTGGATTCAGTATTGTTCCTCTTGTAGCTTGAATGGGAAGTAAAGCAGGCAGAGGAGCAGGGCCCCTGGGAAGATGAAGGCAAGCAGAATGGGTCTGCAGTTTGGGAAGCTTGGCCCCGGCACACCAGAAGACTGTAAGGCAGGAGGTGAATTTGAAATGGGGATCAGTGTAAGGAAAAAAGGTAAACAGCTAGAAAGGTGTCATGAATACACACAAGAAGTAATATGTATCTTGGATTTTATCTCAGAAAAAAAGCTACTGTGATCTATGTAAATGTTGATGAATTCACTCATATAGAGTTGTTTGTGTTTTAAAATAAAGTTGAAGTGACTGTATCTTTAGATATAGAGAAGGACTATAGGACAGGAAAGAGGGTGGTGCTGTTCACCATCACAGGGGATAAATGTTGAGCATCTTCACACATAAGATGCCTGTGTAAAAAATGGAACCCATCTTCTTTCTTTGTGTGGAAGTATGGCTCTATTCCCAGCCAAACGTTCATGGTACTAGCAAAGTTAGAATAAAAGAATATCAAATCAACTACAGAAAAAGAATACAGTCAAAAATAAGTCTTGAAATGTATACATTTGGGCAGAGTATGAATGTTTAAAAGATATTAATATACCCTCTGAGAGATGAGGAAAGGTTCTGCCATCTCCTATTATCTGGCTTAGT
The DNA here is from genome assembly GCA_018881555.1 of Amblyornis subalaris. NCBI lineage: Eukaryota > Metazoa > Chordata > Aves > Passeriformes > Ptilonorhynchidae > Amblyornis > Amblyornis subalaris. Next base: position 11,809,834 of record JACAXG010000001.1, on the reverse strand, counting down.
AGGCTGAATAAGTGAATRATTCAGAGAGCAAAGTTTCTCCAATGAATGAGTCACCTAGACTCCAAACTATTAGCACGCAGCCAAGGCACATKGAAAAAGCAGAGTTCATCCACACTGGTTTTAGTAACTGCTCCACTCAGTGGGGAAATAAATCAGTTTTTCCTCAGTTAACACAAGATCTGAATAACCATCAATTCCCTCCACAGTATCTGCAGCACAAATGGTATCACAGATGCTTGATTGTAGGTATAAATTAGCATATTATGCCCATAGGGGGAGGCTGGATGATGATGGCTTAGTAGCTGAAGCCTGCTGGCCTCTGGGAAAGTGCAAATGTAATGTCAGATGACTCAGTCCGCCAGGTGAGCAAGAGAAGCTGTGCCTYCACAAAACAAAAAGGTGAAAAATGAAGACATATTGTAGAATAGTGTCTGTGGCCATAGACACAGTGCTACCTGACATCCACACTTACTGACATTTAGAGGTGAGAAAAAGCACCTTTGGAACTTAAACTGATACAAAGGAAGGATTGAGAAGTACCTGGGTAAAATATCACTGCATGGGTCTTTTCTCTTACCTACTAGCCCTTCCTGGAGGAAGGGAAATGACACCTACTTGGAAGTCTTACAAGTTAAAAGGAGTTGTAGGAACTATCTGTACAAATTCAGACCTCCATCTGAAGGCAGTACTCGTGACTGAAGATCCTGACACAGTTTTAAAGCAAAAGAGAGGACCAAATTCACCACACCAGTCTGGTTGGGCCACTGACATCTTTTCTGTAAGTTTATTTCTCTTGTATTTCCTCACAGCGGGTCTTCCTGCTGTCCTTTTTTTTCTATTCTCATCCTTTTTGTTCTTGCCACCCACCTTTTTTCTCTTTTACAAAGAAGAGTTTGATTCCTATAAATCTTCCAGCGCTCAACACCTCTCTCCTGGTGGCCTGTTGTTCATGAGGCAGCATCTGCACAGTGCCAGGTGGGATCCTTTGTCAGCGATTGACAGGAGATGCTGCTGCTGGTARCTATTATGCACATGAAAAGGAAGACGATGCCGAAATGAGGTTGTTAGAGAACCATGCGGCTCTTTCCTCATGTTGGGAGGACAAGTATACAGATTTCTCCTTCACTGCTGCTTGCCAGCATGTAGCTGTCAATTAYTGCCTGTGCTTTGACACCCAAGCAGCAGCCTGGCCTCTTCCTCCTCGGCCATCCCTGCCTCCTCCGCTGCACAGAGCTGCCTCTCCAGGTTAATGAGGTGCTGGTGTAATTTTGGCACCTACTTCTTGTGCTGACAGCTGTACCCCAGCTCCAGGATTCTGGCGCATTACCACCACTGTTGCAGACCCTGCCCCCTCACTGGAGCTGCTGCACATCTAGCAGCAGCTGATTTCCCATGGGTTTTTCCCTGTTAGGTGGGGGGATGGAAGACAGCAGCAGTAGCCAACACTGTTAAACAAGGAAGTTGTGTGAGAACATTTTTCTTACAGACTTGGTCAGTCCACTTTCTACTGCAGCTGCTAAGTGAGGGGTGGAAAAGCAAAGTTCGTTCTCCTTTTCCTTAGCCTCCACACGTGGAACAGTTGTGGGTGCAGTGGGAATAGCTCCCTGATGAGGTCAGGAAGCACATTCCCCTGCCAGGGCAGCAAGCAGTGGTAACCATGAAAGTGGCACAGGTAAAAAGTAATTTTATCATCATGAGATCAGTGGGGTATATTACAGGAAAGGATAGTTTTTTGTGTCCTGCACTTCTGGAAGTGGCACCTGCGCAGGCTATCCTGCTGCCATCTCATCCAGGATCAGTCCAGCTCTGCCCATGTGCCCATGGCATCCCTAAAATGTTCACTGCTAGTGAGGAAACCACTTCCAGGATTTCTAGAAAGAAAGTGATTCTTAGAACCCAAGAGCAGGGGTCTGGAGCAAGGCTGGAGCAAGGAGGATGTCCCAGGTATCGGGAGGGGCTCTAGCGGGAGGCCTGTACGGTTTCTGTCCTCCCTCAGAGCTACATTGTGAGAAGTGGAGATGGCCATACTAAAGTCCTGTCAATGTCTTAAACCAGCCTGAGGGATGGAAATTTTACAAGAGGGTTCCCCTTCTGTGCCTTGAGGTTGCAGGGGATGACCTGTAACAGCAAATGTTTACTTCTCAATTAGTTATTGATTCTTTTTCCAGTTCACTGACAGTGCTGAATGTCCCTGGAGCAACTGGGAAAGCTAGAAATAAAGCTACTATTTACCTTAATTAATTATCTTGGGTTTTAGCTTTCAGGGACCAAGAAACCACTTCTCCACATTCATGGGTCATGGATTCCTCTCTCAGCATTCATGTAACTTATTTAAATGTTAGAGCTATGATATCTACAGTGGAGCCAAGGATAATGACATTGGGAAGTGGCTTCTCATGTAGTTACTCCAGTCCTTCATCTTTAACGCACAGGCAAGGACTCAGGTACACAGAGCCCTTCTCCCTCCTTCATGATGGTGTTTTTCCACCTTCTGAGTATTTTTTACTATTATAGATCTTAGGAGAGGAAAGCTTGGTGCAGGAGTTGTGGCAAATTACCTTGCAGCACTTGTAATCAGTACTATTGCCACTAAATGCATATTCTTGGAAATACTGGGCTGTTGCTGTGGAAGRGATCTTACAGGCAAGGGTGATGATGAAGGGTCTCTTTGTAGCAGGAGAGCTGAGCTGGCACAGCCGCAGAGCCCAGCAGCACAGTCACAGCTCAAGGGCTGAGGTTCAGAGGGAGGAGGGTCAGGAGGAAAGGCCACTGAGGCTCAGCTAGGGCTGCCCCAGGCACCGCTAGTGAGAAAAGACTATTGCCTGTTAACTCGCCTGCCATCACTCCTTCACAGGAACTTTTGCTAGTACAGCTAATCCTGCTCTAGGGATTTACCAGGAATAAAAAACAGGAATAAAAATGTCACTGCTTAAACCAATGTGGTTCCACAGACAGAGGTTTCCAGTGCAGACTTAGCCTCAGGTCAGTTTTTTAAGGGTAGCTCTTGTCATCATTTACACTAAAGCTGGACTGTTGGGGGAAAAAAGTCAGAGAGGTTGCAGCATCACTGACCCTTTGATTTTGCCTGTTTCCTGGTACTCACTATTTTGGAGCCAAGGTTTCAGTGATGGGCAGATATTAGGAGAATCACAGCATTTGTCTTTTTCTTTTTTTTCAGTCCCTTGACTGCAGCTGGAAGATTTACAGGCACAGTTGTGAGGTTTGAATCAAGGAGGGGGAAAAACAACACCAAGACAATTTCACTCATTTGAGGCTACCCCCCACCTCTTTCGTGGTTTTGGGCGGCTAGTGGCCAGAGGCATAGAGACGACTTTCCCCTTCAGAAATACTGTCTCCCCCTCACAGAAGTGTTTCTGCCCTCATTCTTTGGGCAGTTTCAGATTTCCCCTGGCTGACCTCCGACTCTCCAGCTGCCTTCAGGAACGCACAGGTTTGCTGCTGGAAAGCGAACCCTGCATGTCCCTTGGGGCTGCGCTCTCACCAGCCCTGCAGTTCTCCACACACCGTCGTTTTTTTCCATAATGAAGGCAGAGCATCTGTAATGCTCCCGAGTCGTGCCTGCAGCAGGAATCCCACGGTTCAGCCGAGTGGATGCAGCCACTGGATGTCACTGTTGTTCCGTGGAAACCCCTCGAATGCCACGGCCGGAGGAGCGATGGTGGTAATGGGGTGGCAGAGCACGGATTTTCACATCCACTGCGGGATCTGCTGCTTCAGCGGCTCCGAGCAGCCCCGTCTCACGCRAAGGGTCCGTATGGGTGCTGGGGGTGTGAGGTATGGATGCTATGGGTGTCGGTGCTGTGCGTTGTTTGTGATAGTTACTTATTGATGATGGACGGAAAGAGTGTTGAAATTAGCAGGATCACCCAGCAGTAGCTTTAGGATGTCTTTGACATTTTCTGTGGCTGCTCACTTCATGGACTCACAGAATCATGGAATGGTTTGTTGGAAGGGATCTTAAAGATCATCGAGTTCCAACCCCCCTACCATGGGCAAAGACACCTTTCGCTACACAGGGTTGCTCAAAGCCCCATCCAACCTGGYTTTGAACACTTCYAGGRATGGATAATTCACAGCTTCTCTGGGCAGCCTGTCCCAAAGCCTCACCACCCTCACAGTAAAGAGTTAATCTCTTCTCCGCATGCAAAGGTCTGAGGACWGCAGGAGTCCAGCCAGGATGAGTAGGCTGCATCTCATGGACCTGTGGAGCATCAGGGCTGAGCTGCAGGATGCCAGGAAGGGAGCCAGGAAAAGCACATCATCTCTGGCCTGCCCGCACTTCCTGGAGCAAGCAAGGCATGTGGAAAGCAGCATGTGGCTAGTCTTGCCCAGACAAGTGGCTGGGGTGCAACGGGGCTGCCCAGCTGGGGAGCTGGGAAGTGTCCTCAGGTGCTCCTAGTGCAGACAACAGTTGACAAACACCAGGGAGCCCAGACCARTGGGTCTGTGCGGAGAGGATGATTGCAGACAGTACAATGTTAGGCAAACCTGTGAACACTTCTGCTTTATGTAGAGCAGATTAGGCCACAGCAGGCTGTAGGGCTGGGCAGCCAGAGAGACAGTGGAAAAGGATTTTTTCCTTCTCTCCGGTACTTGCGCTGGACAGAAGCTCCTCATGGATGAAGATTGATTCCTAGATCTCAGAGTCCAAAAGAAAGCTGTTGTTCATTTGCGTTTTAGGGAAGGTTTTTTGCTCCCAATTGCCAGTCTGACTTTAGATTAGCTCTGTATGGATTTCAAGATTTGCCTTCTCCTGTGAAATGTCCTACCTTTCTTAAGATATAAAGTGGGCACTTCTTGTTTTCCTACTAAATCTTCATTGTGCAGTTSATACAAAAACTTCCAAAAGTGTTTCTAGCAAAAGAATTTAGTTACATGGTAAGAAAATACATCTGTACAGTTAATTACTTAAATAAAAGTCCAGGAAGTCGTAGGCTTTCCCAGAAAAAACATTCTGATAAACAAGGTAAAATGTTGCAAAGTGACATTGTTCTTTAGGAGATATTTGTTTTTATCACATTCCCTTTTACTGAAGCCTTGACCCAATAAGATGTCTGCATATGTGACTAAGTCCTTTGGATCTAATTGCCTTGAATATCTGCAAACAAAGGACAGTCCAATGAACGATACTCTGAAATGACCTTGATTGTACTTTCGTAGTAGCAGTATTAAAAGAAATGAGGAAGATGCCATGTAAAAGTGAGAAGACAAAACTTAGGACTGAAAATCAAAGCTGGCTACAAGAAAATGAACGAAAACCTCCATTACCTAGCAGGTGACCTAATGTGTTTGATTAAGTGGCCATCTATGCACAGTGCAGRCAGTTAGTGTTAATCCCCCAGAAAAGCTCCTATGGCATAATCAGGAAGTCAGGATATCCYAGCTCAGGTCTAGAAACAGCAGAGCCATTCCTCAGTGCGTGCCCCAAGTGCCTTTGGAGGAAGAGTGACCTTCAGGGACCCCACGCGTCTCTGTGCTCAGCYGGAATGGGGCCCTGGCTGTGAGGTGCCCAGAAGCCTGTGCTAGTGCTGCACTGCCCACAGGCCCTGCTGAGAATCTTGGAAATAATTGGTACTAATGTTGCTACTTGGCCTGTGGGTAAGGTCCAACTATTTTCTAGACGGCTGYGAGAAGAGAAAAGTGAGTCCTGCCTGTGTGGATTTGCCCTACAGATGCTCTCTCTCACCTGGGGGCCTCTGTCCCCAGAGAAACATGCTTTGCCCCTTAATTTTTATAACCCTGGAGACTGCTTGAATCATGACGGGCCACTCTAAAAGAAGGAAATATCCAGACTAGTGACTTCTTAAGCTTTTTTCTCCTTTGATCTTTTCTTCCTGGAGGCATTTATTTGATCTTGKAAGGACCTTAGGGCTACAGTCTGCCCTAGCAAAGATATGACAGAGAGCAGAGGAAAGATTTCGAGTCTTTTCTTCTGACTATTCCCYTACATAACACAGGCAAAATATTGACATGCTTCTCTCAGGAGCATAGGGGCAAAGTGTATCAAATCAGAGTGGAGATAAACTAAGTGAAATTTCTAGGATAAAAACAATAGGAAAAGGTTATGGCTATGAGGGATAGGATACTCTTCTAGAAACTGTACAGGTCTCAGGAGGCTTGGAACCAGGAGAACTGACAGCTGGTGTGAAACTATGCAAAGGCCAACTGATTGCTTTGTTTCTCAGGTGTCCACCTGTGAAATATTTCCTGCCCCTTCTCTGTATAGCCTTAGTGGGACTGTGGCTTTTCCAGTTAATACAGCAATGGACTGAGGGGCTCTCACTTTCTTTTGGAGCCACTAGATGGGACCAGAGTAAAACAATGAAAATAATTTTGACATGTAGGCCAATAAAGACATGTTATCTTTGACCTTTAAATCTAGTCTCAGGATTCAATCCAAATGCCAGTTCRGCTTCCAGAGTTCCCTGCTAAAAATTAAACATCTTCTCTGCTTCTTTTTTTCCTTCTTTGAAGTAACCTTCGTCTACATAGCTGGCATTTGCATTGCCTTGTTATAGGAATCAAATGGTGTCCATCTGTAGACATGAAATATGGAGGGGCCATTTGGGCTGCTGAAGTGCTTTCCTTCCCTCACCACACTCATTCCTGAAAGCACTGAGAGGAGCGTTAAATACCAGAGGGAGATCAGATGCAGACACAAATGGAGAAAAGCTGGGGGAAGTAAAATGAAGCACATCTTCATGTTTCCCTCCYCACGAGCTGTGGCTAGGGAAATAAAGCAAAACCAGGACTCCAAAATCCAACAGCTGCAGGGAAGGCATGAGCAAGGCAGCAGTTTGCGGTCTTTCCCCTGTTACTTTGCCCATCCCAGCACTCCATTCCTCACTGCCCACCTATTTCCCATAGGCAGTAAGGGTGAGTGAGGCTGGGCAGGGTCCCTTTCCCCTGACTCTCTGTGGAGGGAAGTGCACTGGCGGTGCTGTGGGTGCAACAGCATCTTCTAATTCACATCGCTGACAATCAGTCAGAAAGTGAAAGCAAACAACCTATTTACATGTATTTTAAACACAGCTCGGTGCCCGGCAGCCAGATTATTTTGAAGAAGAGGTTAAAGCAGACACTGTAAGGCAAGGACCTTACATACCAAGCTCCAGCCCTCGGTGCATTAATATGGCTGAGTGGAGATACTAACATAACCTTACCTGTAATGGCATGAACACACCACTGTAATAATTCATTTAGAATGATGACACCTGAGACCTAATTTAAAACTCCTAGATGAATACTGTTCTCACATTCAAACCCCAAGGCTGCTGCAAACATACCTAAGAAATCCTAAGAACTATAGTGAGCCTAATTGAATTGGACTTAAATGGACCATTGAGGTGGCCTCACAGAGCTCTGGGGAATTTATATTGTCTATACTGTATCAGAATCACAGCTTGAACTGAATAAAGGGTTACATCCAATCATGTTACTGTAACTCATGCTTGAGGAAAGGGGGAAACCTTTTGCTATCAGCAAGGCTGTATGGAAAACAATTTCAAATCACTTTAAACCCGGTTGGCAACTACTTTGCCAATTATGGAGTCCTTTGGGAAAGGTGTGTGCTCGGGCTCGGGACTAAATGATTTATGTCAAGCGCCCCAGTCCCCGGAGGCACATACAGGAGGCTGGAGAGGAGGTGCTTGTGGCTAATTATTTCTCCTAAGAATACTTTAGCAAGGTAATTTGCGCTTGCAGATGAGTCACTCTGCACTCTGAATATAACACAGGGAAAGCAGAGACTTCAGCGCTACAGCACACAGACAGATAAAAGCGAAATGAACGGGATCTTCAGTCCTTAATCTCATATGCAAAACCCCAGCCCCCGGCCCCCCTGCCTGCCCCCCTCTCCCCCAAGGGCCTCTCACCAGTGATGCTCAAGGGGGACCACAGAGGAAGGCCAAGCAGAACCTCGTCCCCACACCTAATTACAGAAAGGAGCCCCGCATTTAAAAGGCTGATAAAAGTGTGCACTCTCTGTGACTCTTGCTGGTGCAAATCTGCTGGCGGCTGGGCATGCAGGAGGGAAAAGCTCGGGCAAGCTGAAGCAGGTAGCAGCCAAATGCCTTCCCAGCGTTCCTGCCTGTGCATCCCCTTGGTGCGCTGGCAGTKTCTTTGCTCCTGTTGTCTAAAATCTCCTCACAGGTGCACTGTTGACACTGTGTTATAATTTATGAAGCTGCAGATGCCTGGAACATGTAATTCATTTTGCAGATGGCAAGTGTAAATTCTGCTSTTCCTCACATGGCACAGACTTGCCTGTTAATAAAAAGGCTGACCTCCCAGATCCTGGCTACTCTGAGAGGTGTAGCAAATCCCTTTTGGACGTGTTGCTGCCATTSGGTAAGGTGGAAATAGCATTGATCTTGCAGATGATTCAAGCCTTAATTCAAGATCTCCACCRCCCCAGTGCTCTGGGGTGTGAGCCTTGGGACTGACTCAAAGCAGGGTAAATTTCGGTCAGAAGTTTGGGATYGATTTGCAGCGGAAGCACATGTTAGAAGGTTGTGCATGGTCTGAACATTGCCTTCCTGCCTTCCATATTTTCTTCTGATTTTAACCCGTATCATATAGTGGACAGTTATTCAGGTCCTCTCATTCACACTGGCTTTGGGATTTCAAGAGCAGTGAGAACGTGGCTTTGCGGCAAACACAGGGCTGCTGTTCTTGATCAAGGCTTAGTAGAGATGCAGACACACTCCTCTTTTGAAAAGTGYGTTTATGGTTATCTACTGTTTTGCAGCAGCTGAGAAGAAGAAAGAATGCTGAAAGTCCCGGTGGGAATGCCACTCCAGACTTCTGAGCCCAGATGAGCCCCAAGCCCCCCCCAGCTGACTCTGCAGAGCAGATGCACTGGCCACACTGGTGCCTGCTAGAGTGTAGGTGGKTAGTGAGCCACCAGGGCTGCAACCTGCAGCTGCAGCACTCTGCATGGATCAACTTGCAGTAATAACCTAGGAAAGATGTAAAGCACCTTTCTTTTTCCTGCAGTGATATAGGCAATAACACAGCTGTCATAGACAGAGAAGGGCCAATGGATTTGCTAACCCACGGCAAGCAGATGAGTCGYGAAAGATCAAGTAGCTGAGTTGACTGGCTTCAAAACAGCAATCTGACCAATGGTGTCTTCTGGATAAGTCTAGTTTGCCCAAAAGATCCATGAACTTCTAGTCCCTGCTCATGCGACAGCTTTCCATTGGGAGTGTGGAGCAAAATCCATTCTTGTTGATCCGATTAAAGCTTGGCTGCAAGGCGCAGCCACCACTGACAGGCTCCTCTCTCAAGCTCRAGCCGCAGGTGAAAGCCAGTTGAGTGCTGGCTGGCAGGGCAGGGAACAGGCAGTGTTAGCAGGCATTGTAAACCCACGGCTGGCAATAAAAGGGTCTGTAGTTTGTAGCATTCTGGGCTATATAAGCTAAAGTGAGCAAGCTCCAGGTGAACCTTCAGCTGAGGTTGGTTTGGTTTTTTTGCTTTTCTTTGGACATATTTGAGCCTGGGTTCAAACATTTACGTTGTGCTGAAGAAGATCCTGAGTCATGATGTCTGTTAGAGAGGAGAGGAAGGGAGGCAGCTGAGGCAAAACACACAACCCTGTTTTCCCTGTCCTTGCTCAACCTGTCTCCCATGTCTGCTGAGGAGACACTCCAGAGTGCAGCAGTAAGACCTTACGTTAGGTTATTCTCATAGAGGAGGCGGGGCATGCACTGCTCATCTCTTGTGGATTTAAGCCACAGGGAAATCTGTRTTGGAAGCTGCCACCTGGAAAAACATCAATATTCTGTCCTCTGCCCGATTGCTCCAGTCTCCTGGTTTATTGGACGCTCACCTGCCTCAAAAACCTGCATGCAAGAGAGCAGCCGGCGCACATTCAGTGGGAAGTGTGCATGAAACAGAGCACTAGTTCAGCAAAAAGTCTGTCCCTTGCTCTTTTTCTTCTTTTTGATCCACTTCCCTAAAGTCTTTTCAGGAGTRTTCGCCATCAGCCACACAAATCCCTGCCACAACAGCTTAAGAGTGATTCTTTCTGTCCCAGCTGATGAGAAGAAACATTATTCTGCAATATGGTCAAGATCTTCCAGGTCTTTTATCACCCAGAGTAGGATCACAGAAAAACTCTTCGCAACTTTTCCTCTTTTAGTATGGAGAGTTTACAACTATATTATGCAGATCTTTTATGCATTTCTTTGTATTTTATTTTTTTTATTCTTCCCAATCTCTTTTAAGCTTCTTCCCCTTTGCACATCTGAGCTTTGCTGATCACAGAGGTCAAACAGATTGAAAACATGTGTGCAAGTAAAGTGGCTTCACCTTYGACCTTAAACTATTCCTTCTTGGGAACATTTAATTTGCTCTAACCAAATGTATTTTTATTTTAATGGAATGCTCTTTGCCTGGGGCAAACTGTGTGGAAGTCCATCAGATGTGTTTTCATTTTACCACTTTGTAGAAAAGTGTATTAATCCATTTTGCTTTACATCTGGAATTTTTTTTAACACAGCCCTGGGATTTTTCCCCTCTATCTGCAGCACTAACGATGGCTCCTGTGCGAAAAACAAAACAGAGCAATATGAAATTAAATGGACCAAAGAGGTGTGTTAAGAATGAAAGTTGATCCTGATTGCAAAGGGCAAATTCTTTTGGCATCCTGGGTCTATATATTTCTACTTCTGATAGGTTATATGTTTTCCAAGGATGATGCTATGTGCTATGCCAGACTGCAGAGGATGTGAAAATTTGGTTTACAACACTATCCTGGATCCTTCTAGTGAGGTGAGGTAAGCTTTACATTAGGCTCAAGATGTGGCTACAGGTCCTTATTTTCAGCTTGTGCTTCTGTGATTTAATTCAAGGCTCATAGCACTTTGTGGCAGAATACAATGTAGAAGCTGCAACCATTTCAGACCGTGTTATGGTTTTGATTGCTTTGGAAGTCTTACACAGTAGTTTCTCCTCAGCAGCTCCCCTGAGCTGTTTGGGGCAGTTTTCAGGATGCTATGCATTCATGCATGGCCTGTGAGTATCTGCCCAGCCTACCTGTTATAAGCATAATAACCAGGAGATAGAGTTAGCTTTAGTTTCCTTTCTTTTCTTTTGCTTTGTAAGAGATAATTTCCAGCTCATGTAACCTTCGTTGTTAGTTGTCTCACCATTCTGATTCTGCCACCTCTCATTTCGGGGTYGAGAACTGAATTCAGCATAATATGACAACCCAACATGAGAAAGCCAGAGTAAATGTCATCCCCTAACAAACTTGAATGATGGAGCGAGTCTGTGCCCGGGAATCTGCATTCATTTTGCATAGTCTGTGCATCCTACTTGGGCAGCTTGCTACTGGAAGGAACACCCCTCCCTTTGAAACCCAAAAGGGTGAATGGCCCCTGTGTGGCTGCGACGTTGTCCTACTTTTCTGCTGTGCCTCCATTTAACAGTCTGCTGTCAGAGGAAATTGTTTCAGTACCACCACTGTCTAGAATACTACAGAAAGCTATAACAGCACCAAAAACGAATAGTGTGCRGATATATAAAGGTATATTTCCTCCTCTTCTGGATCCAAGGGAGGATTCCCATAGTTGCAAAAGGGTAGAACCGAGATTATTCACAGTGAATAAATTCAGTAAATTGTGGGGCTGGGGGTGTGTGGTTTTTTTCTTCTGTGCATGCATCAGTTATTCCTCAACAAGGTCCAATTTCTGTCAATGGGAATATTATTCCTAAGTATTTGTTAAACAGCTTGGACAAAGCATTTTCAGTCCAGTGAGAGGTTCACTTTGGCTATCCACTATTCATTATTCACGGTGTGTGTGTTCACACAAGTCATATGGTATTGTCTCTGCTCCTTACTTGAATAACTCTAGTTAAACAGGAGACTAATGAATGTTGAAGCACACATGGTGAATAACTAATAATGAGGAACATGTTCTCTCACTTGCACCTGTACTCAGCAATAATCAGGACTGTCTTACAGCATGGGGTGGTGGGCCCTATAATCTGGGCCTCCCAGCACCAAAGACCTCTTTCTCCTGCTGTGGCACAGTGTTTGCTGTGCCATAAAAGTCACTCTGGGCGTGCAGTTTGTTGCTGTGCCATGAGACACTACTACTTTGCTCAGCTGAACTTGAGGCCTTGGGAACCCATACATGGGCTCTACCAGTAGGCACTGGTATGCAAACCAGCTATATTATCAATATGGGAGGAAGGAAATGGGAATCTGGATATTTAAGTGTCAGGAAACAGAAAGAAACATGTAACAAGACCATGGTCAACTCATCCCCTTAAGCTTTCCTCTAGCAGGAAATCCATCTCCCTTGTACTGTGTTTCTGATGCAAAGGAACCAAGTGGTCCCCAGGACGTACCTCCACAGCAAACTGAAGGTGTGATTTTAGCACGAGGTGAGGAATCAGTGCCAGGTGCCAGATAACCAGCATGCCTATCAGTATCCTTGAAGGTGCACTGCAGAGACCTCAACCCCGTGTGGCAACCAGGGATTTGGGTGTGTGCCCAGTGACCAGTTTGGAGGTTGGACAGCTGCAGTCAGACTAGAGGGGCTGTGCAGTCATATGGCTATTACCACCACCTTTACTGTGAGAGGCAAAAGCATCCCATATCATGTACCATTCTCCTTCTTACCACCCTTATTCACCATTTTTACTCAAGTTCTCTTGTGTCTTCCATAATCTTATGCTTGCCACTACTAGGTTAAAGCTGGTATCCCCTTCCCCTACTTGCTTTTCAGCCTTGTCCACTGCTGCTGAATACCAAAGGTTTCTGAAACCTTTGAAAGGGTTCTTAAATATACTCCACATATACCGTCATAGTCCGTGATAAAGGAGGGTGGAGGAAAATGTTCCATCCAAGAGTGATGGTTTTGCCATCACAACTGCTTTCATATTTYTAGGGGTTGTGTCACCATAAAAGAGGGTTTTATGCCTCCTTGTTCCTTAGAAGCTGTTGGGGCAGGACTACATTACTGTGTTGCTTTTGTTTCTTCATAGTTTTGTGCTTTCCCATCTTCTGACTGCTTCTGCCCTTTTCGTTTCTCGTTGGTGAGACTCCAAAATCTCTTGGTGCTGGGAACATTTTTCCTCATGTGTTTGCAGTGTCTAGCACAACATAGCCCTGATCTCCGCTGGTGGATGCTAGGCACTTTTGAAATACAAACAATAAATAATCCTCATTTCTGCTGCACTGCTCTACCTGTGCTATATATCAGATGAGAGAAGGTGGCTCTCAATCTTTTTACTGTCAGGATTATACAGGTATATTTCTGATAGAGAACTTTTAAACTACCATACAGTGAAAAGTTGGAGGGTTTCTTGTAAATCATACTTTACTCACATATAAACATAACTTAAATCAAGTTGATGAGCAATACCCTCCATAGGATAAATGTCTGATACTGGATTTATTTCAGATCTGTTTACACAAAGGATTGATGACGATCAATATCTGCCCTCGGGATGAGCAGGGAAACAAAAATGCTAGCGATCAGGCCACTTGATGTCACTATTGCTTGACAATGTGCACAGGCAACTGAGAGTATAAATGGGGTTAGTTCAGAAGATGAGTGGGACAGGGGGTTTAAGGAAGGCCTCTGGGCCATCTATTTAAAAAGCATGAGAAAGGTACACTATTTAGGATTGTGCATGAATTCTGCCTCTGTACATTTAGCAGCGTTAGTAGAGAACTCCCTTCCCTTCTGCACTCATGGCTGAAAGTGCTGTGACTGGGTTTGGAACAGAAGGATTCATATGGTTTTCACTTACGCACTATAAGAACAAGACACTTTCTTTGCCTCTCTGACACCTCTGTGTGACGAGCATTGTGGTATTGGGCAGAGGGCTCCTCCAATCCAGTAGTCCAGCCTTACGTCAATAAATCTTATATTTTACCATACACCAGGTAAGACTGGGTGCATAATGATATCTGTGAAGCAGAATACTTTTGTCCACTGCCATGAAGTTTTCTGGCTACCTGGCTGATTTTTACAAAATGCAGCCTGTGTTTTCCGTTATGAGTTTGGGTCCTCACCTGGGCAGTCCACAGAGGAAACATTTCTATTTGCTTACTGCAGAGATTTCACCATTCAGTGAACTTATTAGTCGCAGTTGAACTGTAAATTATTTATCAAAGTCCATGGTGAATAAATATCTAATACTCCTACCCACACAACTTCATCTAAGTCCCATGAAACCGGGCAATGAGTTTCTTCTCCTTTTGAAAGGCCTAAGGTTACTAAATAATTCAGAAGSCTCTCTCCTGGCTGTGGTAGGATGTGTGGCTTTAAACTGCCTCAAAGTGCTTTTTGTTAGGAGTTAAGCCATTTTGGTCACTCCTTTGTCTTATGGTAAAATGAGTATTTACTTGGATGAAAAGTGTGTGAATGCCTTTGTGTGTGAAACTATGACAGCAATTAAAACCCCAAATTCTTTGTTCTTGGAAGAACTAACACCACAGGCAGTTTGGGTATCTCTTTCTTGGATCATTCTCGTTTATGGAGACCTCTTGGAACTGTCCTGTTTGGGAGGAGTTGCAAGTGTGCTGTGCTTGCTCTGAATATTYGTATTTTATCTGTTGGGAACAATTAACCTTTTTCTTTGGTTTAAATTTTCAATAATCAGTTCACCTTTCCTCTGYTGTTAGTTCTCTCACTTGAGCAGTAGTGTTACTTATAGCTGCTTACATGACTCTGATTACAGGKGAGCAACAGAGACAGGCAACGTCTAAATTATTTGCACACACAAGATGCCCGTGAGTGGAATTTAACCCACATCTCCCAAGCTGTGAGCCAAATGCCTGTACCATGGGACAAGCTTCCCTTACTGTTAGGAAAGTAAAGCTTGAATCTCACCAGGTTTCCAGCAGGCCCCATTTCTTTCTGAAAGAAGTTCAATATCAGAAGTGATGTCTGTAGGAACCTGGCTTTATTTCTTAATTTTCCCTATAGATGACCCTGTGTGGGTGATTACAGTAACAGGTGCTGTCTCTCTCCTTCCCAGGGAAAAGGGAGATGAGCCCTTCCAAGGTAAGTGATGGTCTATCACTCCAGCTGACACCTYAAACAGAAGCATTGAGGACAAGCCAGTGCACCCCTGTGGCATGGTGTGCTCTTCCTCGCTGTTAGTCTAGCTGGCTCCAGTGGAACTGCTCATGCCAGTACAATAATAATTTAATCATATTAATAATGCTGGACAAGTGACAGAAGCGTGGYGCAAAAGACAAAAATGTATGAAAAATACCCTTTCTGACAAGCACTTTATTTTCTGTACAAAAAATTGCAGCCTCTTGAGAATTTTAAACTACGCTAAAGAATTTCATGTTGAGGCAACTGTTCTTTACAGAGTTCTGTAGCTTATTTTA
This sequence comes from Amblyornis subalaris, assembly GCA_018881555.1. Classification (NCBI taxonomy): domain Eukaryota; kingdom Metazoa; phylum Chordata; class Aves; order Passeriformes; family Ptilonorhynchidae; genus Amblyornis; species Amblyornis subalaris. The sequence continues at coordinate 11,794,449 of JACAXG010000001.1, read as the reverse complement.
AAAATACCAGTAGAAAGGTTTTTTTGTCTATTAAACTGCACATGTTTTAAGAGTAATTTCCATGGACTCCTTATTAATTTCTATAGCTCCCTGTTTAATTTTCTTTTTTTCATAAAGAACATTGTAAAACTGTAACTAGTTTGGTTGGTGACCACGTTTCAGGGATGTGTCATGGCATCCCTAAATGAGTTGGCTTTCATTTCATTTCATTTCATTCAATCCATTCTTTGGCAATCTCCAACCAACTGTACAAGCATGGAAGAAAGATCTAAGCATTTAAGCTGGATTGTGAGTGGAAAGGAATTGGAATTGTCTTTAATGAGCTGTAGCCGTTTGGTTTCACTTCGCCAACAGTCATATGTTCTTTAAGTAAAAGACCAAATTGAGCACTTTAAAACATCTCAGACTCACCTTATCATTTTAACATTACCTGGGCATTCTGGTGTGCTCTCCCATTACAAGACCATTCCGGAATTGAATGGTCAGTGATGATAAACAGTGATAATAGATTACTGAGTAGGAGGAAGGTAGGAGATATTAATAAGGTAAGATTTTTAATTAATTTTTCAAGTTAATTAAAATGTCCAAAAGCACAATAAAACTGCAGAAAATCTGGCAAGGGAATGGCAGCCTGTCTGATTAATGCAAGTCAACTGTCTTCTGAGGGTAATAGTAATAATGATGAGATTATGGATATGGAAGAACCTGCTAAAGAGATATGAGATGCATGTGGAATACAAACTGTGTCCTAGTTACTATTTTATGGTGCACAATGGATCTTATTAAGGAGGAATAGCAGTAAGAATTACCACTGAATTGCTCAATAAAAGTATTGTGTAATTAACACTGCTGCACCATCAGCTTGAGTGCTACCTCCCATTGATACTCCATATCCTCCATTTACTTTTAGTTTTTAACTAAAGTATGGGAGTTTCAATGGCAGATGCAGGCAGCTTGAAAAACATGTTGCCTTGTGCATGACGATGCTTGGAGAAAGGCAAGCAAGCACTGAAGTGCTGGAGTGGAATATGATATTCAGAAAAGACTAGCAGGAACTTCTACAAGTGAGAGTTTGATATTCCATTCCCTCAGCAAAAATAACACTGAAACAAAATAACAACAATAACCATGATAGAGAGACTAAAAATACTTTCTTTCCGGCATCCCTAGTCTGGKTCCTAATGAGATTTTGAAAGCATGTGTTCCCCATCCAAGCAGAAAACAAGTCCCACTGAGGATGGTGCACAAGTGATGAATGGGATTCACTGATGGGTATTTTTTCACAGCATTAAGTTTCTTATTACGCATATATGCCATGTGCCTGCTGCAGTGGTGCTCTGGTCTTGGCTGGGTATTCTAGGCAGTTTCCAATAGAAGTTAATATCTTGATTAGAGACATCAGTATCATACAGGATAAGACACTTAATATAGTTCTGTCCYGATGGAAAAAGAAGCAGTCAACARCATCAGGAAAAATATGGGTTTGCAGATCTTGTGGTAGTTCACTTAACTCTCAAAGAAATATCATTGCCATTGAAGGMCAGATGTAAAGCAAAGCTCATACCYGCTGAGCATTGCCCATCACTGTTTTTTATGGAAAAACAAAAGCTGCTTGCTGCAAAGCCAAACTCCTCAAAATTAATATTGAATGACCAGTTCGACCACAGAATTGGCCAGACCAGAAATGAGAGCTGAACTGCCTGTGTGTTTCAGGACGTTTGGAGCCTGAGTTATGAAGTTATGATAGACTGAGCCTGTGCTCATAATGAATCACTAGCTTTTTTTTCAGTTCCTGGCTAGGTTATGCTATATCCCATGTTCATTTTATTCAAGCTCCTTTCTGTCAAGAGCAAAATTCTTAATTCCATCTTCAGTGTTTACTCAGGCTGCTCTTAAAAATGAAAATAGTATCTGGAGGATTTTAGTCTTGGTGAAATAATRAAGGAAAGTAAAAGCCTCCTGTCTTGAATTCTGAGTAGGCTGCATCACCACATGCAAGAGAAATTGTTGCTATAGATTGCCTTGTTATTAAAAGGGGAGGGTGAAAAATGGCAAGGAAGGTTTGAAGCTGGCTGATGTAAAACAGAACCAGTTTATAGGGAGCTGGCTGAGGACTGAAGTTTTATAAGGTGCACTTTAAACAACCATGCAGTGTACTAAAAATATCATAAAAACTATAGCTTCTAGCCACAAGTTTCAGAAAATGCTTAGTGGCAAAAAGAGAAAAAGCTGCAAGATATAGGGCATAAAGAAAAGCTCATACACAGAATGGAGGAACATTTAGGTCCAGGCTTTTGCTTCAGGCTGCAGTTTAGTGCAAGCACAACACACCACATAATGTTCAGTAGGACAGTATTCATCTCCGTAGTGGCAAAAGTACACAAATACCACAGGAGAAGAGCCACAAAACTTGCAGTATCTGAGCYTGACTTAAGATCTTTCTCTCCACCCTCTGCAGATGCCATTGACACCCACAGAGGTAATGCCACCCATCCTGCTATTTTTCTCCTGAGACCTCCGCAGATTCATCAAAGCAGCCAAACTGCTTGTCACTTATCAGAGCCCATTGCTGCTTTGCTCCCATTTTATCAGGAAAACACTACCTGCAGAGGCTGGGGTGAGTGGTTCCTTTCATAAAACTGTGCTCCCTGAACGAGCTGCCATGCTGCTGGAATAGCAATGGTCCRAAGAGATGGTCTGCCATGTTGCAGGCTTGGAAATCGGTCCAAAAAGGCATTAGCAGAAAGCAGACACCGGTGCTGTTCACACCAAGGTTTTTTTCAAGACTTCTCTTTGAGGCTGTTTGTCCCCAGCATCTCCCTAAAGGAGAGGTCTGTTTGGCTGGGKTTTTTTTGTATCTCATGTTTACCTGTGAGTTGGTCTCTGGAGTTGACTGCTCTTGGAAACAAGAGGAGAGAGAGACCAGAAAGGGCAGAAAGGTTGCAGTGAAACAGAAAAACTTGCAGGGATGTCATGAACATTTGCCACGCTTCCCGCGATATTTAAATGTTTCATTAGAAGTGTATGGCACAGCCCTGTCAGTCACAGGATTTTAAGGGGCCCATTAGAGACATCTCTCTGAGGCAGAGTACCTGCCTCACCCCCCTCCTGACTGTGCAGGAAGGTACTAACTCACCACTGATCTGTGACAGGAGCAAATGGAAATATCCCGGTGCCAGCGCAGCTGTGCTGCCTGGCACAGATGGGATCGAACTAGGGATCCTTCCCTTCCACCCCACTCTTGGAGCCAGCTGCTCCATCTGATTTCGGGAGAGGGAATGATACCTTGGTCTGCAGTTTCAATAGCAAATATCATAGGGTGGTTGCAAGGCAAGGGGGAGAAAATAATTGTTCCGAAAATCATCACAAGTATTTTTTTTTACAGGATGTTAAAAGGAGGCTTTGAAGCATTCCTCTCCCAATCCTCGCTTGCAATAGCAGGAGCTGGGGTCAGAGATCTCTTCTCGCAGTGATTAATACCCTCCTACAAGAGGACTGCCATTAAAGGCAATGAGGCAGCCTGTGAAGCAAGGCTTTCCTCTGTGGGAGAAAGAACGGCTCTGTGTTTGCACATTGTGGCAGACTCTGAGCTTCCTGGTTTTCTCTGCTGCTCAGGCAGTCAAGTCTCCAACTGCCACCTCTCGCATCCTCAGTTTATGGCAAACATAAAACAGGAGGCGATTTAAAAAAATAAGATAAATCAGACCCTAAATTCAAATTGTGTTGATATAAATCATTCATGCAACAGATTGCATTTATTTATTGCCTTTGTTTGCAGCGCAAGAAATCTGTTAAATGCGCCTCGCAGAATTCATAGATTAAAAAATAAAAATCCTTACGAGATACAGGCTTTGTGCCCAAAATGCAGCACTTTCTTATTAAAACCTTTATTTGTCTTCAGAGGGAGTATTTTGGCACTGTTTCCCCCATCATCTACTTCCTCCTTCTCACCTCTGAAGTTCCTTCCCAATCACAGGGATGTGTTTCATGCTCCAGCTCCAGTGGCCCATGGCCTTCCGACCTTATCTCCAGCCCATCTCCTGATGGACAAGCTGGCAGCTCTTCCCCCAGCCTGGAGGACACCTGGCAGCATCCTCCTGGGCAGCAGAGTGTTGGGGAGGAGAAAGTGACCTCGTATCTACTCTTGGGACCAGAAGGAGAGGACAAAAGTTCATTTTAAAAAAAAATCCAAGTGGGGCAATCTTTCAAAGACCAAGAGTCACCTCTCAATAGTGGGACATCTGCTGACATTAGCTGAAGTTTCATAAAAACTCCCTATGGCCTTTTCAGAAACAGAGCAGGTTTCAGAAAGAAAGAAAGAAAGAGAATACGGAGCCCTATATGTTGGTGTTGATTTATCTCCATGTCTCCTATCATAAGGTACTGCTAAATCCAGCAAACAATCCTAACTTGATTTTCTTCATCTCCGAAACAGGAGRGATGGCTAGTCATGAATGTATGTTATTTACAAAGACATGGTTTTGTCCTGCTTTCTTTCTTTATTTCATTATTTATTGAGTAAGATAATAGCTTATGGTACTTACACAGAGCCAGCTGTTTGCAGGATGCCAAGAGCAGGTGGTCTGGGAGGCCTCTGATGAATTGCAAAAGACACTTACCAGCTGCTATCGCTGTGTGAAATGAGCAAACCTGCAAAATCTTTATTTTCAATTGGATTGTACTTTTAAGTAAGCAAGGGAGACAGCCAGTATAACTACAGACCATGACCAACAACCCACATAAAGTGTGTGCAAACACAAGTGATTAATGTACCAGGATTTCAAAACATCTAAAATGAGTCAGTCAGTTTTAATAGGGTGTGTGAGAGGGAAGGAGAGCAGGCATGGATGGATGGGAGCTGGGGTATGCATGACTGAAGGACAAGGGGCTGCTTATGTGACATGAGGAATAAGACAAAAAGGAACTATTTGATGAACCTGAATAGTCTATACTGGGTTCTTTGCATCTCCCATATTTTTATTCTCTCTTGTAAACAATGCTGTTGGACTTGAAAGTTTGCATGGTCCTTTTCCTTCTTTCTCTCATCACCTCCACCCCTCTTTTTTTTCTTTTTCTTTTTTTTTTTTTTCCAATTATGTAGGGCACTCTCGTGTGCTGCCTCACCAGGGCACAATCCTTTGGTGGTAACCACATCCTCAAATGGTCACTGAAGAGATGCAGGGATAATGGGTTACAAAGACAGACATTAATAAGGTAAGATAAGAGAGGGGAGGTTTATTAATTTTTCAAGTAAAGTTAGGATGCCCAAGGGCACAGTAAAACTGTAAAGAACCTAGTGAGGGATGAGAGGCCTAGCTGATTAATGCAAGTCAGCTGTCCTCAGAGGGTGATTGCAATAATGATGAGATTATGGAAGAACCTGCTGAAGACAAATGAGATGCATGTGGAATAAAAACTAAGTGTCCTAGTTACTCTTTTGGAGTGCACGATGGATTTTATTAAGGAGGAACAGCAATATAAATTACTGCTGACTGAGATGCCAAAGTGAGGAGCCAGGCTTGCTTTGCTGGAGTTTCTTTGCTTGAGATGTAGCACGCAACCCAGGGTGCCTCGCTTGAAAACAATCCAAAGAAAACATGGAAAAGTGAAATGGGGGCTTCCTCCCATACTGCAAAAGAAGATAATATTTCTGCTTGATGTCTTTGATGTACCTTTCCCTCCACTCCCCTGTCTCCCTCCTCAGCTCCATTACCTCATTGCTTCCCTGTGCTGGGRTGGATAATTCAAGTTTGCCTTCCCAGTTTGTCCCAGGAGCCCTTACCCTGTCCAGAAGTGGCTCTTCTCCAGACAGCCCCACCGTGCAGTGCATGAATAAGGCAACATTTCTGAAGGCAGCAGTTTTCCAGACTGCCTTCCTTCCTTTTCTGACCAACCTTTCTGTTTTCTCATTCCTTGACATTTGCCCCCATGCTTTTTCCACCTCTGCCACCTTGTCCTCAGTGTCCCCAACTTCTCTTACCACTTACTCTGGCTTTTTCCTCTGTTCCCTGGGTGTTGTGCTGCCTGCCAGTTCCATGCAGATGGACTCTCCCACCAGTCCTCCAACCATATCACCATGGCCTCCCTGTGCCTCACTTCTCTGCAATAACATGAGGACCAGAGGCACGATGATTATTGCTTTTATGGGTGTTTGGGAGTCGATCAGCATGCAGAAGAATTGGTGAGGTAGCACGTCCTCTGCAGCACCTAAAAGGTGTAGGAATAACTTCCTGAAGCCGGCGGGCAGGGGATGGCTTCCAGATGCAGGGGCCTGGTGAGCCTGCGCCAAGTCACGCAGTGGAAACCAAACTGTAATTAACAGCATGGTAAGAAATGGCATGACACGGTTTCTTGTATAAATTTTCCAGGTCGTCTGTTTCTTTCCAGTGTATTAACTGTCCATGGTAACAGGAAATAAGAAATTATAATATCKACTGCTTGTGTTACAGTGCAAAGTCAGCATTTCCATTAGAAAATCTGTTTCTAATGGGTTTGAGTAATATAATAATGAACTTTCACTTCAGGATTAATCCTGGTATTTAGAGGTCCCTGGACTGCATTTTTTTTCCTCCTACAAAATTTAGTAGATAAGTCTGGGCATTATAAGGCTTTACCACCTTCTCACAGCTCAGAATTCACTTTCTCCTGCATGCTTTCATCTTCCCTTTATTGTCCTTGTGAAGTCATGGTATGGGCTTCTCATCTCTTTTGCCATGATGATTTATTTTTTTGAATGGATTTAAGTAACTATTGGATGTCAAAACGGCCTTTTCTCCCACAGGCTAAATATGTAATTACCTGATAGACGGACATTTCTGTATTATTAAGATGGTGTAGATACATATTTATGCAGCAGACAGTAATGACTTCATTTTAGCAGCTCCCTACATGTATATTTACATGACAGACCATAATGTTCTGCAGCTTCAACCCACATAAACCTCATTTGTGACACGTGAATCTGCTGCATTTCACGCATGGTGCTGCAGATATGTAGAACAACCTTACGTGGGGATACCCCCTCGCAGGGGGAGTGGTCACTACCAGACTAACAGAAAGCGATGCTACATAAATAGAATGTATTTTCCAAAGGAAAGGAAAAAACGAAATTGCAAACATACAAAAATAACAGCCCTAAAAGATCATGTAAGTATCGTGCCTCTGATTCCCAATAGCAGATGTTTCGGGTGTTGAAACTCCCACCAGAACAGCTGCAGGAATGTAGAATCACATCTGGGCTTGCGACGGGGCTGCATCATTACCCACCAACAGCAAAACAGCCAGATGCTTCCAATTCATTTTAGGGACAGAACTTAAAGTTTGAGTCCGTGAACATCCCTGCTTTACAACTGCTATTTTCCATTGGCTGTGGCTGTTCCTGGATATGCTGCTGAGGCGGTGGCACAAGCCAGCATGTGGCCAAGATCCTGGGTGGCACTGCAGCAGGGCGGGTCAGCAGCAGCCCTCTGACATGAGGGGCAGAGCTGGGGCAGGGATCTGGGCTGTCTCAGTGCCAGCAGCACCGAGCTGTGTGAGCTGAGGATGATCTCTTCAGCCCCAGGGAAGTGCAGTGGAGGTATTGCTGCTGTCACTTATCAGTGCACACCCCACTCCCTTGTTGCAATGCTTGCAATGCCTTTCCTCTCCTGCGACTTTCTGCCTCTGGCAACCCTGTTCAACACACACTGCATGTTTTGGGATGTGCTATTGAAGGGTGTGTAATGGGACAGTGCCTCAAATCTAGGGATGAAGGCAAGTGAGGGCAGCTGGCTTGAAGCTCAAGCCCCAGTGCTCACTTCCCCTGTGACCCTCCTTCCCTGCACTGGCTCTGCTGGATAGAGTGAGCTGTGGACTGAAGGTGTCCCACTCCAGCAGCAATCACGTTCATGTGTCACAGCTGCTTGGAAGGAAGAAGTTTTGCTTTTGCTCTGGCTCCCTGCATGAGTTCCTGTTCAGGACTCCAGTTCCTGTTGCACAAGTAGGTCAGCTGGAGATGTTTCCTCCAGGTGATGGTTACGTGGTCTGTCAAGCACCCAAAGTATGACTTACTTGGTTCCTCTCTAGCAGTGTATTTTTATTGCTCTAATGGGACTTGCAGACTCCGTGGTGGCAGCTGTATTGTGCTATTTCATCATTTTAGGGAGGGTGGTTCTTATTTACCCACTGTACCACATTTGAGCACTGGCTGATGCCCGGCATTGCTTAGCCTACCTGTCAGGATGAAAGGGCAGCCTTGGCTCTCTCCTTCTACCTTGTCTCAGTGGGAGCACAGGTATAGGCACAGGCAACCACTTTCTCCAGGCTCATATTCAAGAGAGAAATAGTCTTAAGGCTCACATGGCTCTGATATCAATAGAAAATCTACATCTGAACCTGATCAGAGGTGGATACTGACCCCTGGGCCACTAGGGCAACTCAGACAGTACTGCCCTCACCACACCCTAGTCATTAATATGATAATTTATTATTTTGCATGTAAATATACATAAATAACTGGAGAAGAATAGTTACATGATTTGCAATATAATTATTGATTTAATCAAAGGTTGTTACTGCACAACCAAAGGTTGTACAATAGCTCTAAAATAAAAGAACCTGTATAAAAAAGAAAATAACAGCACAAAAATTTACAACCATGTGCTTGTCTGTCAAGTGGCTTGTTGCCACTTTTCCATAGCCATGGACCACAGGAGGAGTAGAAGAAAGTTTTAATACAGCTTTTAACATGCCCACAAGAGTCACAGAGGCTCCAGCTGACAAATGGGGCTGAGGTGGCTTAGCTAAACATTCGGTGTCAGATGTTTTAAAGGACAGACACAGAAGCAGATGGATTTCTCTGTCTAGGATGGAAGGATAATTGTCAGTGGGGCAAATGGCATCCCTATTCTTGCGTGAGGAGGAGACTGTTCTCTACTTGCATGTTGTCAAACAAGATTATTTTTAGAGAAATTGATGACAATTTGTCTTAAAAAAAATAAATTCTATTCTACAAATCAGAACATCCCTCTCCCCAGGGTGGGGATGTTGTGTGTTTTTGGATTGTTTTGATTATTGCTGATGAACATCTATTATGACACTAGCAGCGAGGTTTGATAAGATTAGGTCATCTTCTAGTACTGCTGAGAATGTGAATTGCTCTCTCAAATTGAACCTTTTAACTAAGATCTTTCCCCCCTCACCACCATCACATGAGGATCAGGAGGTGGAGGAATACAAATGTTCTTGAACCAGACAGAAGGAAGGTGCGTCCAAACCCTCCCTGGTGCAGGAAGCCCCATTTTCTCTGTCTGTGGTCTCCAGGACAGTGGCTTGCCATGTTGGAGAATTGCTGTAGAAGAAGCCTCATGGAGAAGGGTCTTCAGACCATGCTATCTGTACCCCTCTTTCACTCTGAATTTCCATGGCACTCACTTCATCTCTGTATTTTGGGGTTTTCAGAAGGATCTGCCTTCACAGCTTTACCTAATGGAAGAAAATATTTGGAGGGACGTTCCTCTGAGTGCTGTGAATGCCCAGCAGTGGGGTGAGTGCAGGGTGTCCCTGAGCCCAGGGAGGTCTGTACTCACCCTCCAACATGCAGTTGCTGCTCTTCAGCTTCTGAAGGAAAACTGGGAGGCACAAAACTCCAAAAGGGTCACAAGTGCTGCTGAAATAAATTAGATTGTAAACTCCCCATGGATCCAGGCTGCTGTTGAGGTGGTAACCACTGCCAAAGCAGACCCTGCGTAAAAATACCTGCAAGGTTTCTTATGAGTTCACCAGTGAGTGCAAATCCTTTCAGTGCCTGCAAGGTTCATTAAGGTCATCATGGCGTTGTGTGGAAGCAAAATGGCAATATAGAGCAACTAATGAAAACAAAGGTTAAGTACAATTTCCCTGCTTCCCAAGGGAACAGGGTTTTTCTCAGGAAACAAATTTCCGTCTACGCCTGAAAAATTATGCAGCTTTCTTTTTTTTCCTTTCCATAAAATTTCATATAAAACTTGTTCATAAAGAGGAAGAACATACTAAAATAGTGTCTATTTGGAACAGAATATGGTATTATAGACTAGAGTACATGAGAAAAATCAATAGCTTTGTATAAGCGTGAAGTCTATAATCACTCTGCAGACATACCTTGGAGAATATGTGCATTTTAACTGTCTTTGTATAAAACCTTCCAGGGAACTGAACATAATAATAATTAATCATGTAATTAATACTTAATTTACAAAGGGCACAGTATGCCCCACTCTCCTGCAGAGGCACTTGGGGTGATAAGCAACAGAAAAATAGAATTCAAATAAAAATAACTCATTAAAAGGAAGTCAAGAAAGATAATAAATGAAGTACATACAGAAACACTGCAAGGGGAGGAAAGATGTGCCACTGCAAATGCATAAGCAGAACAGAAAGAACTTAAAAGCTCCCAGACTCATCCTGCTTCTAACAAGACTCCCATTTGCTTTGGTGGGGACATGAATATCACTGAGAGCATGGGGAAATCCTCACGTGATGCCTTATAAAACTGGAAAAGACATCCATCTTCCATCAAAGCCTAGAGGGTTTGTGAGCTGGAAGTTTCAACATGCTTTGTAGCCATGAATAAACCCTACGAAGTGAACTGAACACGAGTTACTGGTGCGCTTACTGACTTCTTCAAAATAGATTCGAGGAGACTAACAGGTGTTGACTTTTTCCAAAATTGACTTAGTCCCGTGTCTGTCAGTTCCACTCTTTACTATATCTCTAGGCATTTTCCTGCTGCCAGAGTAAGATTTCCTGGTCTGTAGTTCTCAAAAATCACCCTTGCAAGGCTTTCCTTAAGACTGTCATGGCTGCCAGTTTTCAGTTCTGTGTTATGGAATACGACTGTCAGATAAACTATCATTCAAGCTAAAATTGGTTGTGATCAACTTCATATTTGAGTTCTTTCAGAGCTTTTGGGTTAAAAAAAAAAAATCCTAGCTCCTGATTTGTTGCGATTTGAATTACTAATTTTCTCTGAAACATCTTCACTGACACTTTTTGTAATACATTTTTCAAGCTCATTCCCCATGTGTGAGGTGTGAAAACTTTGTCTTCTGATGTGCATGCTAATACAAATAAGTTGGTTAGCTTCTTGCAATGTGCTTCTCTTTGATGATTTTCGATCCCACAAACTTTCTTGTAGATTTTTTGCTTTTCTTTTTTTTTTCTTTCTTTTTGCCTCTTCTTGTAGAGACAGACTCTTCTCAGTCTTTCTTGCTTGCATTAGTATATCTTAGCATGCATATATATAAAATTTAGGTGAATATTCTATATTTAAAAATTCACATTCTTATCTATTTCCTCACCTATGCATGAATTCCACTTTTTTTGAAAAATTCTTTTTTACTCATAGTAGCCTCCTTTATTCTAACATTTATCCATACTGGCATGTTTGGATCTTCTGGAGTAATATACCTTTAACCTGAGCTTCTGATGTGTAGTCCTTTGACAACAGCAAAAAAGCATTTTATCTATTTTATAAACTCCCTTCATTTCGCTTTAAATTATTTGCTGATGTTTATGTAGCTCTACTTTTAAAAATCAAATGTTACTTAGTGTGATTTTTAGAAATTAATTCCTCTTAAAGGAAAAGACACTGAATTTGAATGCATTATAGTCACTATTATAGGGTCGCGGTTGCATCTTGAACCTTTTTTCTAAATCTTACTTTAAACCAAGTAAAACTACAATTTACACCTCTTCTTGCAAATCCTCAGACTACCTGCTCTGAGGAATTGTTTCCCAAGCCTGAAAAACGGCCCTTGTGTTACAACTGACACGGGGATATAGCATGTTTATGTGGGAGCATCTGATCATTGTATGCCTTCCCAGATTTGTTCGTCTCCCTTGCTGGGTTGTGGAAGACTAAAATCTGAGTTGCTAATGTGTGTGGAATCCCATATCACATCCCAAGTTATTTCTAAGGTGATTCTTTAACCCTATATTCCCTAATACATTAAAAASGGAATCAACTTGTTGACTGAGTCTCCTTTGTATCATAGCATTACAATGTGCCACTGATCATCTTTATGCTCCTAAATAATAGGTGCAAATATAAGGAAACTTCCATTTTAAACCTTGCATTTCCGCTTGTCCATCCTAGCTTTTAGACTCCCAATATTTGTTTACAATCACGGATATATTTGTAGTGATCTGGTGGTCACTATGTAATGATCTAGTCAGTCTCACATGAACTAGTTAGACTGTGCTTCATTGTGGATTTTTGTCTTACTGCTATCCTAAAGTGTGCAGTTGCTCTGACTCCAGCACTATAAAACCTCTCTCCTCACACTGTACCCATCCACCTCATGTTTCTTCCTGTGTTGGCATTTAAAAAAAAACCTCACTTTTGAGCTCTTTCATATAGAAAAGATCTGGGAGCCTTTCCCAGGTCTTTTTTTCACAGACCTTGATCAGGCAGAGAGACTCCTGTGCACAACAGCCAACACAAAACCCACAAAGTGCCAAATGAACTCTGTCTCCCAGTGGAGCTGACTTCAGGGAACTCAGCCATCTTCTCTTACAACAGCAGGTTATGGTTTTGGGAGAAGTTAGCACCAACCAGATCATCTGAAATTCCAGAACTTGCTGGATATATAAGACAACTGTGGCTTGATGCTTTACATCATCCTTTGGAAAGCCACAAAGTAGTGCATACCAAGTGATGAAATCCAACAGACTTTTTTTTTTTATTTAATGGGTTGTTTTGCCTTGTATTCCTGTACTTCCTCCACGAGCAAATAATACTCTAGTGTGGCACAATAATGAAGTCAGAATTTGCAGCTATGGTAGAGAAACTATTAGGAGTCTATAAATAAATATTTTTATTGCAACAGTGCTGCATGAGCCAGTACTTTCTGAAAACCATATTCACATCAAGATGGGCTGGGAGACTATGTTCAGTTACCAATGGTGGTTACTTGGAAGCGTTTGTCTGGGAGATGTATGCAGCCTTCTCAATATTCTTATTCAGTTGTGTAATTCCAAGCCCTGCAGTGTCGTTATCCCTTAGGAAAACTTCTTTCTATTTCAAAAGCACCAACTCTGAATGTTAAATCGAAAGGAGATAAAAGAATCACAGTGGTAAAAGCTGCACAATTTCTACCCTCTTCATTATACAACAAGCTGGTTCAGTATTTGTTTCTTTACATTTTTATGCAGATATAAAAGGCTGCTTTGGGAAATATGTAACACTATTATTAAATGTCACCGAGCAGAGCTGAGTATAGTGATGACTCATCCTCAAGAGATTTGATTTAGTTTGCATTAACTGCCCAAGTGTTGAGTTCTCATTTTGGACTATATCAACCACAGTGCCCAGATCTAAAGTAAGGACCATTCACATCAGCAGAAGTCCTTCCTCTAGCTTCAGTGATCTTTGAATCAAGACCTTAGTAAGACAGAATGCTCTAGAAATTTTAATATTCTTAATCATGAGTAATAATTATCTGTAATTCATAAAGGGCAACTTAAAAATCAGGCCTTGTTGTGCTACACTGCCCAGACAGTGGAATACAGTCTGTGCAGCAAATCTATAAAAAAAATCCAAATACGGTTGGGAAGGGATATGGACCACCRTGAAGATATATGTCACAGCAGCAGTAAATATCATGCTAGTTCCATTTCTTTTTTAGAAGGTTAAGAAAGACAAGGAAAATGAAAGGAGAAAGAATTTTGAAGGAAAATAGGGTGAAAGAAAGGACTAGGAGAAGGAAGATTAATAGTTTAGAAGTGAAATAAAGGTAAAAATTCTAGAGGATGGGAAGGGTGTTGGTGTTGAAGGCATCAGCATAGAGTCTGGTATATGACTGATCAGAATATACCTACCAATAAATTATCAGAGAGTCCCTCATTTGAATGATATTAACTCGGAATGGCCTGAAAAGCCTCAAGTATCAATGGACTTACTTCAAGTATGATAGATAATGCTCTGTGCAACCCTGGTGCCATGACTTCCTAGTCAAATAATTCTGGGTATGGGATAGCACCTAAGCAGTCACCAGACTTAAGGACCTACAGGCGAAAAAGTCAACTTTTAATTAGTAACATGGCCATATGTAAGCTTCTCAGAACTATGGGTTTGGATCTAGACTTTAAGGCATCCAGTGGTTGTGGGAAGGAAAGCTTGATTTGTTTTGATGTGCCAGTGTTATTTAAATTATGAACTTACCCTGGAGAAGTTCAGCTATGAAACTCCAGTACAAGGCTAATGAAATGGGAAATATATATAACACTCTAATATTCCTCCATATTTCAGACAAGTATAAGAAATCTGCATGAATAGCTAAAACATTGTTCAATAAGGAAAGGAATTTTCCATCTTACCCTTTCAGAATTGAACATCAACACTTACTCACACTTTCCTGAGCTGATTAACCAATTATTTCTGTTAAGAAAATGGACTTGAGACTCTTTGCTACTTTAGGGAATCTTTCTATTAACTTGCTTAGGTTGAGGAGCTGTATTGGCAGTGGATCTTCACAGTAGGATGTAGCTGTTGCACTCAGAGACTCCCCACTTTTGGTAGACATGCATCCTTATGACTTCTATTTCCCTTGCAAAGTCCAAGAGACATCAGGGAAGGAAACAGGGAGAAGAAATGGGACAGTGCTGGAGAGCTGCTCCCTCGGAGGCAATGGGAAGCACAGAATAAATTAGAACAGCTCTGAGTTTCTGTAATTTTCACAGCGGGTTGGACATGCAGAGTTGCTGAGAATTAACACCTGTGTTTCTGCAGAAGCAAATCCTCAGGAGAACTGTCACAGACTTTGATAGAGATGGAAGCAGCAGGATTCTGCAGAAACCAAGAGGCATCCCCTGGAAATGTTCTCAATGCCTCAAGGATTTAAGGTGAATGCTATGCTCTTTGCAACAAAGATAACAATGTTAGGTATGGATGCATGAAGATGCTGTGACACTAGCACATAAATATGGAGGTGTGTATTTATGCCTATAAAATACCCAAGAAAAGTTGAAAAATAAAACTTTTAAAAGAAAATTACTAAGTTACAAAATGAAACACCTTAAAATGCATTTAATTTTGCAATTATTTTCTGGGAAGGAATCTGTAGCATAGAATGCAATTGCAGGTGACAGACAGCACTCATTGATCAACTCCATATGGATAAATGAAGGTTTACATCTGTGGGCAAAACCCCTCAAGGTCAGAGTATGTCACAGGAAAAGTTATTTCAATGTCTAATAAGCAGATGGATATAAACCAAAGCCGTCTGCTGGCCTGAAGATGCCCAGGGGTTTTGAGACGTGATAGTGTCGAGAGCTGCTTTCTGCCTGGCCCCCTCCAGCACACTGCTTGGCTGCCAAGGAGCCTTCACAATATGAAAGCCACCACCAAACTGGACAACACCGTACTTGAACCTTGTGTCTGCTTCCTTGAACAGATGTTCTTACCTGCCGGCAGATTTCCTTCCATTTTCTCTCGTGCGCTAAAGACATCCAGTGATTTTGTCCTGTAGTTCACTTTTGAGATGCCCGGAGCTGTGTAACTGAATGAGGCACTGGTGGGGAAGGCAGTGGTGGTGAAGGGGTCAAGGACAGGACAACTTGCAGATGAAGTCTGCTTGAGATGAACAAGAGATGGGAGTGTTGGGAGAGAAGTGGGAAAGGATGAGAAGGAGACAAAAAAGCATTTATGAGATCAGATATAAATACAGCATTTCATAGCAGTAGAGGCTATAGAGGTGGCGGTGGAACTTCCAAGAGTAAAAAAGCGACAGAACCAAATGTGGGAAAAGACAAGGAAACAGGGAAGGCATACTAAATATCAGGCCTTATAATGCTATTTTTCTCATTTCATTTCATTTCATCATTGAATCCTTTTCAGTGCATTTAATAATACAATAGTTGAATTATAACACCCTAATTGCATTCACTGTAAGACCTTGTGGAAAGATTATTAAATTCCCCTGGTTTTGAGCAATTCCACATCATACCAAATGTGGGTAGAAAGGAAAAAGAAATCACTTCCCCTGTGCAGTGTTAGTGATACATAAAGCAAAGGAGAATCAATTTAATACATCACCACTGCAATGTGAATTTCTAGAATCATTGAGCTGAAAAGTACAATCCCACCAGTCTGGTACCATGAAAATGAAAGTTGATGTCTGCCTGGATCAATTTTATCATGAAAATAATGGCATCACTCTGGGCAAAAGATTTAAAGCCTTTAAGGCTTTGGGGAAGACACACTCAGTAACCTACATACGAAAGTAGATTGATTGAGAGTGGCTGGAACACACATAAAGCTGACATTTTTACCTGTCTGGGCCTTTATCAAGACTGATAGGCTGAAACATTGTCTTTCTGAGTGTTCCCACTGCTTTCATATATAAGCTCCTGGGTTTGCATTACTCTTGAGGCTTTCACAAGGTGTGTGCACGGTACATCTGATACACCACTGGATATGTCTGGATGATGCAAAGAAAATGACCTAAATTCATCCTCCATCTAGATGCTTCAGAAGGGAAAGATTATTTTCACTCTTTATCCTTCTTTTTATAAACAAAGAAGTCTAGACACCAGCAGATATATCTTCTGATGTACTTCTCTGGCTTCACAGGGAGGTGGTACCATTCAGCCAACATTTAGAATCATAAAATAGTCTAGGTTGGGAAAAGACCTCCAAGATCATCAAGTCCGACTTTTAACCCAGCACTGCCAAGTCCACCACTAAACCATGTTCCCAAGTGCCACATCTATATGTTTTTTAAGTACCTCCAGGGATGATGACTCAACCTCTTCCCTGGGCAGCCTGTTCCAATGTTTGACAAACCTTTCAGAGAAGAAATTTTTTCCAATATCCAATCCAAACCTCCCCTGGCACAACCTGAGGCCATTTCTTCTTTCCCTGTTACTTGTTACCTGGAAGAAGAGACCGACCCCCACCTTACTACATCTTCCTTTCAGGTAGGTGTAGAGAGCAATAAGGTCACGCCTGAGTGTCCTCATCTCCAGGCTAACCA
The DNA here is from genome assembly GCA_018881555.1 of Amblyornis subalaris. NCBI lineage: Eukaryota > Metazoa > Chordata > Aves > Passeriformes > Ptilonorhynchidae > Amblyornis > Amblyornis subalaris. The sequence continues at coordinate 11,777,458 of JACAXG010000001.1, read as the reverse complement.
ACTCCAGCTCCCTCAGCCTCTCCTTATAAGACTTGTGCTCCAGACCCTTCTCCAGCTCCATTGCCCTTCTCTGGACCTGTTCCAGCATCTCAGTGTCCTTTTAGTGAGGGGCCCAAAACTGAACACAGGATTCAAGGTGTGGCCTCACCAGTGCTGAGTACAGGGGGACAATCACTGCCCTGGCCCTGCTGGCCACACTATTCCTGATACAGGCCAGGATGCCATTGGCCCTCTTGGCCACCTGGGCACACGCTGGCTCATGTTCAGCCGTCTGTTGACCAGCACCCCAGGTCCTTTTTGTCCACCAGTTTTCCAGCCACTCTTCCCCAGTCTGTAGCAATGTGTCATGGGCCTGTTGTGAGTCAAGTGCAGGACCTGCTTAAACAGGCCTCAGTCTTAAAGAGACCTTAGCTTAAGCCTGTTAATGGCCCAGTCTAAAATAAAACAACTTGTTGGTAATTACTAGTGTGAGAAAAAGTTAAGAAAGCATGGAAGCAAACTAAAATGAACTTGAGTTCATTTTAGGAAGTAAACAAAGGCTAATGAAAATGCTAATAAAGAAGAAAAAAACTTAATATGCTATTATGAAAACATATAGTAATTATGAACATTAACAGCATCAGAGGCTGGTGCAAAGAGATTTGCTTGGTATTTCCCTGAAGATAAAAAGCATCTGTGTGCATCAGGAATCATCATTTTTTTGGTTCTCTGGGGTAGAGGATGATATACAATTGCTAAACCTCCATTTACTGTATACAAACGTTACCCTGTGCGACAGTGGCTGTCAAAAAGTGTTCCATACCTAATGGAAGAAGCAAATGCCTAATAAGATAGATTCACATGTTACCAATTAGGTGAAAAAATCCAAGGGAAGATTTCAAGTAAATTAAGTGCATTCTGTGGAATGAGCTACTGTTCAGCACAACGTTCTGCTACTTCACTCCAAAATGTCAGCGAGTTTCCACCGTATTTGAAGAAGAAACAAGGAGATGCTCAACGTGCCCCAAATTATTTACTCATGAAAAACCAAAATCCAAAATAACAAAATGTTTGGTAGAAAATTATAAGAATGTCCAATCCGCATATTTTTAGAGAAAAAGGGACTTGTTACTGACTGAAAAGGGGAAACTGTGGCTTATACCAGATCTTAGTATTTTTGGTGTTTTGAATCAGACTAAACCAAAATGCATACAGAACAAAATGTGGTACGTAAAATGAGAGATAAGTGTGGCTTTTGGGTCCCCTGCACCGACAATTTTTTTTCTACAGTTACACACCTGTTGTGCCAAATTTCTTGCTAATGTAGTTTGCTGTGCCCCAATCACCTTCAAATGCAAGAAGACAAGGCAAGAAGAAAATACACATACGCAAACAAAAGCAACTGAAGGGTAAAAGAATCATTACTTACATCATAGGCAAGCAAGCTAAGAATAGTTTGTTTTTTGGTTCCTCCCTTAGAGACCACACACTAGACGGCCAGTGTTTCTTTTTTATCAGTTGTAAGTTAATACTACATTTGAGATGGTATCAGTGTGGCACTACTGAAGCAGGGAAAGTCGTAATTTACCATGAAGGCTAATCAACATTATCCGAAAAGATATGGACATAGTTGATAGTTTTCCATGGTCAGCACATGTGTTGAACAAACACACTATCCATTACATATATTGACAGATAATCTGATGTGATCGTTACAGAAAACTCATCTGTTCACAGGTTAAACTAAAAAAAGATCGATTGAATGTAACCCTGAGTTTAGAACTATCATTGAATACATTAAATCTCCAGAAATGAGCTCATATATTCCCTTTTCCATGAGCAATCAGCCTAATAAAAAATGCAAATTCAAAGGCTCAGTAGTGAGGGTGTTATAATTATTTACACACCAGTGGTCATTCCTTAAATTCTTGGTTGTGTTTTTTAGTGCAAGAAATTATTGAAGAGCCTTTGGGAACTGAGAGCATCTCTTGTCTTCCCTGTCAAGTACTTAGTTGGGTAAACTGCTATTTATTTACAAGTTCTTGTAAATAGTGAAATGGTTTTTAACTGGAATGTTGCATACAGTTTGTGTCATCCCAGTTCAAGAAGGATGAACTTAATCTATAAAACATGCAGTGGAGGGGTGCTGTGATGGCATGAAGAGTGTGGAAGCTCTTTGCAGCAGAAAAGACTAGAAGATTTTGGCTTCTTCATGTTCAGAAAATGAAAGCTGGGAGGAAGTTAAACACACAGACACAAAAAAGGGTTTTAGCAAAACTAGATCCTGGATCAGCTCTTTAACAATGAAGTAAAAAAAAACCTACCAGACTGGAAGGTAGGTTTTTGATGAGCTTCTGAAAGGGCTTTTCAGACAGCAGTGTCTGAGAGAGCTGTGGGCTAGAGCTAATGAACCAAGGGATATGATCCGCTCTCAGCTTCTAAAACTGTTATTTTTTTTCATACACAAGCCCTGCTTAAAGTGCATGCCCAGGGAGCAGACTGAGGAACTGATTGTGGCTTCGAGTCACACACATCCTGCTCCAGGGAGGAAGTGCTCTGTGAGAGACTCAGCCTGCTGCTCCACCTCAGCATCATCTCTTGGAGCAGTCATGGATTGAGAATTGTTGATCAAATAGTAAATTGTGATACTGCTACAATAATAGTAACAGTGGAGCTGGCTTATGCATTTATAGACATCACAAAGCCAAATAGCAAGGACAAAGGAGTCTCAAACCCAGCTGGTCAGCATAAGCTCTTCCGTGTAGGACCTATCGTCTCCATTCCACTGTGCCTCTTCTTGGTTGGGCCTGGCACAGTATCACATAAAACTTAGCAATGTCCATATTGACACCTCCGGGACTTATTTTCAGACTGTCTTCCAAATTTTTATGGGCAACCTTGTGCCACTCCATTTCTCCCTTCTGAACAAATAAGCAAATACTTGTTGCTGAAATAAAATTTTTTAATTTTAGATCTGGTCCAATTCAGTGTTTCAGCCGACTTCTGTGCACAATCAAATTTAGAGGCATTTTGAAATCTACATTTATCACATGTTTCTTACAGGCAATCTTGCAATCTTCTGACCCACTCCCTGCCTCCTCCCCCCAAAAGCTTTTTGCTGCTTTATACATTCCCTCTGGATATTCAGCTCTATCAGTCGCTATTGATGGAGTTGTCTGAGTTTCTTTCAAACTGTGGTTTTTGTCAGGGAAATCTTGCATTCTAGATCTGTATGTGATTTATCTGGCATGCTGTCAAATCAATAAAATTTCACTTCAGCTGCCAGAAAAAAAAACATCTATGTGTTTGTTACCCCCATGAGGATTTAACTACTCATTATGTAGCTGGTGATAAGTGAATATAAAAGGGGGGCTCTCACACAAGATGGCTTTAAACATTGTTCTTTCTTCCAAGCTGGCCTAGACTGTGGACCATGGCCTCTTCATTTCAGCTTGGTTCAGTTAAGGGTTTTTCTTTTCTTTCATGTCCTGAGAAAAAAATCCTCACAACATAAGTCCATGTATCAGGCTGGTCACCTCTGTAGCAATCACATTTTAACATCATTCTGGTACCAAAGCCAAGCTCTGCTGGGTGCTGTCACAGCAAGTGCTGGTACCAAAGGGGGAAAGGCAGCTTTTCCGACGAGTTCAGTATTTCTTTGCCACTTTATAATGTCTCACACTCTCTTGCTCTTTCCTCAGGCAACGGGACTGTGAACTTCAGAAGTACAGAAGTGTAATTCAGCTATTAATACTGAGTTCAGCTGCTTCTGAGATTATTTATTTATGTATTTGAAAATGTATGTGAAAAGTTCCCGATTAAATGCCCTGGCTGTAAGTCGTTCATTGACAGAATAATTATTGCATGCCTGGGATGAAGTCTGCATAATCCATTTAAAATCACATTAAAAAACAAGAAGGAAAAATTGACAGATAAAAATTGTCAGATAAAAATTTACATTTTTTTTTTTGCCCCTGAAGAATGGGAAAAAGCTTCACCAATTTTTTTTTCCAGTGAAATTTTGTATCTTTTTTATGTATAAAAACATGAAAAAATGGCAGTTACCTTCCCTCAGTAGCCCTTGATGTTTGATGCAATTTATTCTGTGGACTATTGGTGTACCTGAATTAAATCTACGACAACTCAGGGGATGCCTGAGCACTAAACGACAAGTCTGAAACTCATTTTTCTCTTGTCTCCAGTGAGTTGAGAAGACAGAAAAGTGGTTCAGTCATTCCAGCTTGAGATTCGAGATAAATCCCCTGCTCCACCACAGACCTTCTGTGTGTCCAGGATGTGGGAAGCTCCTCAGGACTCAGGTACACAACTTTCAGCCCAAATATCAGTTTTCAGAACCTGTGATGGTAGGTCTTTGTAAGATCCAAATATCTCCCAGAGAGGGTCCAAAGTGACTGAGCTCCTGCTGGGACAGTACAGAAGGGCTCTCACTCCAATAACACGCTTTTCTTTAGCACCTCCAGTCCTTAGGTCTGGGTTATGTGTGCAGCTGTGGATTCGGTGTCCCACACTTCCCCTGCAGCAGCAGGGGCAGAACGGGGTTGCCAGTGGCCCAGCAGAGCTGTTTTCTGTTCAAGAGGTGCCAGGGCAGTGTCCAAACCTCTCCAGGATGTAGGAACACTGCTTTGTGCCATAAAAAAAATTTTCACCCACTAACAAGTCCAAACCCTCTACTTTCCCCTGCAATGGAGCACTGGAGCCTCTCTAAAGACCAGTGAGAATCTTCCTCTTGTGCAGCATAGATGCTGTCCTGCTCAGACCCCTGGAGACAATCTGTGTACCATTGCCTTGGCTGCCTTAGATGATTTGAATGGTGATTTTTACCATCTGGTGCAGTGCCCTGTGCACAGTGGTGTGCACATCTGTTCTCTCTCCATTCTGTTGGAGATGTTGCTATTTGCATGGTATGCATCTTATCCAAATACTCAACTAGTGAGGTTTTTGCTGGAAGAAAGTCCTGAATATAAAGCAATCTCTCATGGAATGATACTTAAGATTATGATATTCTCTCTCTCTGAGATCTCTTTCATACATAGTTGCCCCACACTAAGCGGGACCACTCTCACAAGAGGTAATGAGTGCTCCTGTCCTCCTTCCCTGTGCCATCATGTGGTTGTCTCAAGGCTGCTTCCAAGGTTTCTCTGGCATAGGAAGAGATTACTCCTCTGTCTCCCTGTGACAAATAACATCTTGTAAAAGTAGCACAGGGAACTGCCTACCACCCACATTGCTCTTTGAGTGGCCTTTATGCAGTTTCCAGCTTGCTGACTGTCACTCAGACCGCTTTTTATGTGGAGTCACACAAAAAGGAGAGGTGTGAGGAAATGTCTGCTCCATGAGAAACAGCCAGGTGGATGCATGAAATTGGTGCCAGCCTGCTCAGCTCTGTCAAGAGTACAGTGCTCAAGGGCAGCCCTTCAAGGTTCTTAATGAAATTAAAACTAAAGATGTAGACAATTCTGTATGGAAAATTCCTAAAGGGTTTGAGAAAGGAGCTGAGAGGTTGTGACTGGATGATCCAAATGTGGGATTTTGGCACATATAGCTGCAGCTCAAAAACCCTGCATGGATTTTTGGATGGCTTTAGTTTATAAATCTTGCTGTAGTCAATAGGGTCAAGGCACTTGCATGTGCTTAGGGACCTCCACTTTAGGGCAGCACCTCCTCATCTGTAATATGGGAATGTATATAACAAGGTGCTCTATGGAATAGCACTTCCACAGTATGGTGGGAACAGAAAGTGAGGAAAGCATGTGGGGAGAAACAGATAAGCAGGAAATGTGAGGGCAAAAGGAAGCACTTGAGGCAGAAGATGTGAGTGCTAAAAACAGAGATACCTTAACAGCAGATTTGCGACTTGATTTGGCCCATGAGTAAATCTCACCCAGACTGCATCAAGACATGAGATGTCCTGAAGAAATCTTGTATTTTCTAGCATCATCCCAGTCTCCTGGGGAACAGCTGCTGGTCACTATCAGAGTTATCAGCCCTGAAGGCAACATGTAGTAGCTGCCACAGTGCTTCCTGCAGAGCACTCCTCAGCAAATTACCCAGTAGACCTCAACAGAAATTAATTAAATAGCTGTGACTTAGCCTATAATGTAATCAATAGTCACATCACTGTGTTATGTGGATCTAACTGCCTGGTTGCAGAAAGATTATCAAGCACAATGTGGTTTGGGTTTATATGTCATTACTTAATGATCATTAGCCCCCCAAGGATCAAAAGCTACCTTAAAAATCCTGCGGCCAGTGATGCTGGAATGTTTGCCCTTCATACCACATGAACAACTGGTGAAAGTTTCTAGATCTAAGGATCATCTTAGAAATTAGTTTTTTTCAAGTTTTCAGGTTGCAGGAAAGTATTTTGCAAATTTTTTTTTTTTAATGAAATTCACCTGCTGGTTATGGAGCTAAAACCTAGCTGCATGTGAAGAGTTTAAGAGAGTGCAAATCAAAATCAATTACAAGTTGATTGACCTGCCTTACCAATAAATCGTCCTGGCCCACTTTGAATGCCTCATAGATCTCAGCTTGTCTGCACTGGGGATTTGTTTTTGCCCCACTGTAGCAATCACTAATCCAAACCATTGGTTGCATTCCATCTTTGGCCATTTCCTCTGGATGATGGAGGAGGATGTTCCTGTGCAGTCCTGCTAGCATACCAACATTGGGGTGGAAGGTCACACAAGGAAGGGGGACTGGCCTTCTGTCTTACCAAGGTGAACATTTTTGTTGATGTGGGTTCTGCTGGGTAGTTCTTCACAGTGTGATCAATGGCCTCCAGGGAGCATGAGGATGCAGCTGTCCATGCTGCACTGCTGCTACTGCTGCCTGCTACTTATGAGGGTTAGCATAAGCACTGGGATTTAGGCCTTGCTGACCCTTTTACAGTATTTTGGAATAAACAAGATACAAATTTAAAGAACAGCTTCTACTCCTATAGACCTCCTTAGGCAAAAAAGTCTTTAACCATTTACAGCTGGCTCTACAGCCTCTGCCACTGTCAAGAGCAAATATTTCCTTTGAAATGGCGTTCTCTTTTCAGACTTCTTTGATAAGTGTTGTCATGTTCAGTGGGAACTATGACCTTCATGTGCAGTGCAGAGAAGCAGATAAATGTGAAATACAGATGTCATTTGTGAACGCTTGTTTCTGCAACATATATTCTCTCTTTGATGAGGCAATACTTTTTAACAGGTACATTCAAGTTCATTCTTACTATAAAGTTCAGATTCAGTTCAGGAGCTGGAGTTTCTGAAGCATTCTCTTTTGGATCATACTAGGGCTTCACACTGATACTGTCTTGATACAATGAGACTAATTGCAGGGTATGTAGAAGGTATTTCCTTATATCAGCCTTTCAGAATAACTCAATGTAGTCTATGATAACTATAAGCATCTCATTTTCCTGCTTTATAACACACTAAGTACAGCAGTTTGCCTGTTCCTATTCATCTCTCTGTGCTAAACTGTCCCATTCTCTTTGGTTCCTTTCATACTGAAACCATATCAGGCTCCTATTCATCTTATTTCCTGCCTCTACTGTATCCCTTCCAAAACTGGGTTTACAAAATGCTGTAGCTGCAGTGTGCGCATTATTGATGCTTATTGTGGGACTGTGTAATCTCTACTTTCTTTTTCTCTCTTTAAAAATCAGGGTAGTGTTCACCTATTTTTCATTTAAAGGCAATTAAATTCTGAGCAGATCTTTACATTAAATGATCAACAGTGCTGCTTGGGGACTCCTCCTTAAACATCAGCGTGTTTGCATTCTTCCTGTGCCAGTACAAAATGCCTGAGATCACACTACACAGTCCTCCATTTTCTTGTGTCAGATATTAGCACTTAAAATTTAACAACTGATGAGCACATTTTGCAATTGGCTGCATTTCTCCATTTTATTTTCTTCTGGGATTTTGATATGTCTGGCAGGGGATGTAGGATATGAAGGAGACAGTCCTCCAGACTGTGAATTATCCAGGAATAGCAATAAGGCCTGCATCAGAGGAGAACAACTAGGCATCTTTTTAGTCTGGTAGGGCGAGTCACTATAATAATCCCAAATGTGGAAATACGTGGAGGGTTTTTTTGATGTGATGAAAACATAAATGCATTGGGTTTATGTGGCAAGGTTTTGGTAGCAGGGCAGCTGCAGGATTGGTTTCTGTGAGATGAGACCAGGAGCTGCTCCCATGTGGGGCACAGCCAGTTCCGGCCAGCTCCAATATAGACCCAGTGCTGCGCAAAGCTGAGCCTGTCAGCGATGCTGGTGGTTCTTCTGTGACAATGGATTGAAAAAAGGCTGAAAAATGGCATGTGCTTCTGGTCAGCTTCCTTTCTACCTGGTCTTGACTGAATGACCAAGCACAAGTTTAAGTCAGAGGAGACTTTCCTTATTATACTTTTTTTCTTTTCCTTCAGACCACATTATATGAACTCATGGTACATGAACCAAGCCAGGAAAGTACAGTAGTAAGAACTCTGAAGGGCTTTAGTATTGCATTACTGAGCTTCACTCCCCTTGGTATAATATAAAAATGGCAAAGATGGTATGGAATGAGCATTTTTAATAACTCTCCTAAGTGTTCTATTAACTGCCGTGTATCATACAAATGAGATGCAGAAACTAGGGAAGCATTTTCAGTTGCTGAGTAAAAACAATTTAGGGTGTAAATGTACTTCCAGATCTGCACATAGGAATCCTGCCAACTAGGCTTGTGTTAATTTTATTATTTTTTTAAAAAGTCTGAGTAGAGAAGTTCATGACAAAAGCATTGGAAATATCCTTGTATCTGGTCAGTGTGTTTTTGAGGCTAAGAATAGCCTACAATCTGTGCCATTCAGTAATGGTTGATGGTCACCTCCCCATGTTGGACAGAAGTCAAGGCTCATGCTGGCTCTCTGAGATGTCTTCTGTCCCAGGTTTTCACCTGAATGCCTTCCTCCTCAGTGTCTGAGACCTGTCAACTGCCTTGGTGAGTACTGATCTTCAGACACATCTGGAGCCCCTTACAGGGGCTGGTGGAACCAGCTTGGAGTGGAATTGCTGGAAATATAKTTATATATATACATATATATTATATATATATATATAWAAGAGCATAAAATGCTTATGCAGTTAATTAAAGGCAACTGTGACATTTCGTGGCATGTTGATATAATACCATTAAAATGAAATGTCTGTCAAACACCTGCTGCTCTCTGCGACCTCCTAYGTGGCAGCACTGCAAGGACTGAGATTAGAGGCATGCATAGCAGAAGGGCTGCTGTGTGGCATGCTTTTATTTTAACCAGTTTATGCCACACACAGCACAAAACACTGTAATTTTTGTTTTCAAGTCTCCTTTAAAGTCCTCGGCGATTGTATTTATCTTTGTTGGTACATAGATACCATTGTGAAMAGGGATGATACTTCTTAATTATATATTTCTCTCCCTTTCTCTCTCTCTGTCTTTTCTTATATGTATTAGGAAAAAATAGATCAAAKAAATGAATTTTGCTTAGGAGGCACAAAAATTCATGATTATCCTGATCTGTTTCAGGAAGGCTCAGAGGAAGACTTATACATTGACCCACTATTGATTACCTCTTTCAAAAATGTTATGCAGAGAAACCTCTTAGACTTTCTGCACAGAATTTGACCTTTAGTGAAAGGCTAATCATGCCCTAGACAAGCTTTTTTAAAATTAGAAAATATCTTAATTTTAGGTGCCAGTGTAAGCAGGAAAACTACTGTTGACCAGTGTGAATGACTGTTCTGAATCTGGAATAATGACAGAAATGTAACTGCAGATACCAGGATTAAATAGATTATGCTGCTTGGATACTTCCTAAGAATCACTAAAACCTCCACTAGATCTGATCTGGGACAGTGGCAAACACATTTCTAACAATGAGGAATTTTTATGAGTTGCATTTCCCTGCTCATATGCTAGGATCCACTGGGCAAGTATCTCCTTGACAGTAGGAATGTACACAATGAGATTTCTTGAGATGGAATGGATCATTGGTCATTGTATAAAATGTCTTTATGGAATTGGTAAATGGCAAGGATAAGGATAGGCTACCATCTAGTGGATACATCGTAAAATTATTACAATTGTATTTAACCCATTTTGTGACTTGAATGGCTAAACCAAAGAAAATCAATTCAACTCTTACATGCTGAAGTGCCACCTGAAAGCACTCTAACCATGTATGCATTCAGACTGATTTTAAAAAAAATGCTATGCTTTCTTCTGGTACYTCAAAGCAGCTCTGCTTGTCCCAAAGCCAAAAGAGACAAGACAGACAGTACCATATTTGACAGGTGTCCTTATTATTGACCTCTAGGATACAAACATACAACCACACCTTAGTGTCTGTATGGCAGTTTGAAGGTGTAAAGAGCAGAGAGATGTCTAAAATAGACAAAATAGAAGAAATAAGATATTTAACTCAAATATCATGGCACATGTCTTAAAGGCACAACATAAAATACACAGTGTAGTAGTTAAGGCTCAGCAATTGCTAAGGAAGGAGCAAAAGTCCAATTTTCTTTATACCTCAGCTATATCCAACTGGCTTCAGCACTGATTTCTAACCTGAACTGCCATGATTGCCTCTGGAGGAATAAGCCCTCAGAAGCGTCTTGATATGCTAATGTACCTCTGTGTACACTGAGCTCTTTGTGTGATGTGGGTAAGAATAACAAAAGTGAGTCATGCAAATAATGACTTCCAAGTCTGATCTAAGTTGGTGGAATYGTCACTGCAAACTGGACAGACAGAAAGGGTATGGACTTGCTGGATGCATCCACATGTCTTTGTTGCTCTGAGAGCTGCGGCTCATTTACAAGGGACAGGGAATTGAGAGTAAAACATATGGATCAAGAGCTGGGGACCACGTTCCTTAGAAGGACATTCTTGTTACAGTAAGTACTTGCATCAGAGAATGAGAGATAAACACAAAAGCAGAGCAGCCTGGTCTACCAGGCACTCGTRATGATCTGATCTGATCAGGTGATGTAACTCCCTGTGACAGTGGCTTCAGAATCATTGGTTATTGTCTAATGACAACGAGACATGACAGAAATCTGCCTTACTACCTGAACCACAGGCATGGCTACAACCCAATTTCCTAAACAATTGGAAGGATGAGCTGGCCTATCTGCCAAATGTCTTTGTGCTGCCTTGACCTTCCATATCTGCACAGAGAATAATGGGTGTGTGCTGTGGGATGAGCATGTGGTATGTGTCTCCCTGCAGGGATGTGCCATGAGATTGAGTGCTGGGAAGGCTGCTGTGGAAGCTGGAACCTCTCTTGCTTCCAGCACTGAACTGGTATAGGGGCAAGGGGTACTGAAACTGCTATGTGTATGGACCTGTAGCACCGCATCATCTGTGGAGCAAAGACGAGGTAGGCTGAGGACATGAAAAGACAGATCATGAGATACGTTCTGTTTGGCTTTAAGCTGTCTGTCTCCAGTGGTGCTAGTAATAGAGCCACAGGAGGTATTTACCAGCTAGTTTTTCACCCAGCTTTGTGGGCAAGGTATGCCACTTCTGATGTCTCAAAGCAACTGAAAGTAGCCCAGGCAGCCAGTTCTATGTTACAAATTCTTTTCTTGACTTTATAACATGAAAAATACAAGGCTTTCATCTACCTCGACAAATGCTGTGTAGCCTTGGACCAGCCTAGCTCAAGGTTTCTCAATCTGCTGTAGCTGTTTTGATAACTCAGTTTCTGTGGCTCGGCGGATATATAAAGCAACAGACAGAAGGGAGGTTGAAAAGGAAGYGTGCTCACAGTCAAGTTCAGGTGGACAGTTGTAATTCTGTCAGACTGGAGCAGCAGATCCTCCCTAGAGGCAGCAGTCTTTTTTCTGGCCCATTGGTTTCTTGCTGGAATCTGGAACTGGAAGGGAAGTCTTCCACATGAACGATGTTTCCTTCTATCTCTAGGTGGCAGGAGACAGCACAAAAAGCCTTAGATAAACAGGCAAAGTCCCAATCAAAAGTCCTTCAAGTTAAACAGTGAGATGTAGCAAGTGCCAAAGCCCGAGGTTTATTGTTCAAGCCCACAGGACTTGGTGAGAGGGCACTGAGACTACAGAACAAACACAAAATAAGTGTTGTGGAAATTGTCTACCTCTGATACAGGAGAAGCTCTCCACTTTTATAGATTTTATATTTATGCTCCACAGAAACCAAGGAAATCCTCTTCCAGATTTTTCTGATAGTTATTGTCTAACTGATCTTAGCTCACCAAGGTCATAACAATGAAGTTTGGTTCCCAAAATAGTATGGCTGTCTTTCATGAAGTCTGCCCAGGTAGGATATTTTAAGATAGGTCTGTCTAAAATGATCTTCTGTAGAGGTCTCTCTTCCATGAGTCACCTGCTGCCTGCTACCCTTCACAGCACCAGCACTGCAGAACAGGCATTCCTGAACCAATACTGAGAAAAACATTCCTGTTTTATAGAGGAATAGGATACATCTACCTCTGGTGTTTTAGCTGCCTCATTATCCAAAGGGTAAAAATTACGCCCAGTGCTACCAGAAAGGTTCCCAAATTCTAAGAGAAGCCTCTTCTTCACCCAGTTTTTTGCAAAAAAAAGAAAAAAAAAAGGCATAAATTAAGAACATAATATTATTTGTACATACTTATGGTTTTTTCCTGAGTTGCAAATAATACAATGCTTTTCCAGAAAAACAAAGGTACCGCTAACCACAAACCACTTGAATTCAAGAAAGTGAGGTGTAAACATAGAATAAGTTCTCAGAACTGAACAAATCAAGGATAATATATAATCAGAAGACACATTTTTGTGAATTGGGGTGTTTTGTGAGCAAGATGTGAACATAAAATTTACTGGCATGGAAGGGAGCTGGCTGGAGATTCCCCAAGATGTCAGATCTGAGGTACAGCAGCTCATACATCCCGAGGAATAAGAAGGAAAGGACAAGGTGCTGAAGAGGTAAGAAGGAGAGGACACTAAGAGTCCTTACGCTGACATGTTGATAGTCAGCTTCCCAGGATGGGGAAGTTTTCTTTAGACCCTTTTACTTAGCCTGGTTTCTGTCTCCACTCACCAAGATTTACTTCTCCTGAACAGACATTTCTATCTACTGCTGCATTTGAATATTCACCTCATGGCTGCACCAGCTCACAGCCATGTGCTTATCTCTGTTTTGGAGAATGGAAACATTTAAAAAGCCTTTCCCCCACCCAGTGCGCGTGACCTTGCATTGAGCAGAGCTACGCAAACATTCAGAACAAAATCCAAATGCAAACCTGAAACCTGCCTTTGGGTTTTGTTATGATCTCGAAACTGAATTTTACCCTAAGTTTTATGAGCCTTGTCTGAGTTGGAGGGGACCTGGGCTGATTTAAGGTTTTACAGGGAACCATTTGATACTCAGAGGCTTAATGTGATTTTGGCTTGAAACAAGCAGTTCTTGGCTGACTTCAGGCGTTTGAATCCCATATCCAAGGTGAAATCCAAGGGCTATGTAAACTTAGGACAAACTGAAGCTAACGTGTGCACACGTTCACGCTCACAACAAGTTGCGTCTTAATGCACATTGCCAAATTCTATGCGTGATTGTGGCTCTGTTGAGGAGCATTGCGACATGTCTCCTGAAGTAACACTCCAGAGCTGAGCAGGCTGGCAAAATACGAGTTGTAGACAACTAAAGCTCAGCCCCTGCCCTTCTGTAAACAAACACTGCACTCTCCATATGTTTGTGGAGTAATAGTGACATCCTGTGGCCAGTCCCGATTAGTCCCAAGCACGGACAGGCAGTTTATTCCTACTGGTGCTAGGCATGAGGACCTGCTGGGAGAAAGGATGAAGGCAGAGCTGGAGAGGGAAAAATTTCAACCTTCCTTAATCTAGATGTTAAATTTCAAAGGAGAGGAAAGAGTTACAACCCACTTGCTCTTTAGTCATAATCCAAACATTAAGGCCCTTAGCTAATTTAAATGTAAAGTGATTTTAAACATGCTTTCAGAAGCTGAGCATAGAAATGAATACCCATGGGAGGCACCGGGCATAGCAACTGGAAGGGGGAATAGGGAAACTAAGCTCAGAGCCTGGAGCGAGGAGAGGCCATTGGTGAGGTGGGAGCCAGGGATGTTTGAGACCATCCTCCAGAGCCTTCTGAGATGATCCAAATAAACCAAGTATAAAGGTAAAAGCAGGAGGTAGCACTGAAATGGAAGAGCAGTTTCATTTCCCAAGCACGCTGTATTTTGATGTTAACAGGCATGGCCGTGGCGCCGTGGCAGGTTCAGTGAGGGACGGCTCCTTTTTCCCCTTGCAGTCGACACGCTCTCACTCAAGTACAGAGGAAATATACTGCCAGCTGAGTCAAGTATAAGGATTGCCCAGAAAAGAGAAAATATAAGAGGAGAAGAAAAATAGGTGTAGGGCAGCCAATAAATTGTCAATGAAGAGAGAAAGCAGGCAAAGAGAGCAGCTGGCTAGAGCCCAGCAGAAGAAACTCAGTGCCTGGGAGACCAGCTTTCTGTGCTACATTATTTCAAAAGCCAGGAAGCCACTGGAGTTCAAGGAGAGAAGGACCTGGACAGCCAAGGTGACTTTTCTTACTGGTACTCTCATTTTTATTGCCTAAATTATGATAATTCCTGTGATATGACAGAGATGCTGTTCCTGCCCTGAGGTGTACACCAATGTTGTTTTATGCCTTGGACAGTGTGATCCAAGGCCAGCCAGACTCAAGGAAGCCAACTAGACACGAGGAACACAGTGTGCTGTGGGATTATGGCTGAGCTGAGTGAAGGGAAATATAAAAAGGCATAGAGTGTCAGAGAGAGAAAACGGCTTCCCCATTGTGCAGAGGAAAGAAGGAGTAGGGAAGAGGTGAAGTTGTGATGTTTTCCAGCGACCACAACTTCCTTGTAGAATTTGATTGTCCCTGGGTATTTCCTGAATTGCACAGGCTTGTTATATGGGACAGAGCTCATGTTATATCTGGTCTTTCAGAAAGAACATTCACTCTTGCAAATATTTGGTTTGCATTTGGAACCTACAAGGTAGGGGTGGATATAATGTCATCCCTTGACACTGGCTTGAGGTTCAAGTACTGTTTCCTACAGGGGTAAGGGACTTGTTTCACTGAACAGCTGGCAAAAGCAAATGATAAGTGAGTGTGCAGAGTTTTAGACTACTCTCACAAGATGGACTGAATTTCAGGAGATGAGACTAGTCTTTCACCTTCTTCAAAAGGCTGTATCACACTTCTGTCACATAAGGGATCTGATAAAAAATAACCATTCCCCAACCCAAAAAATAAGTAAAGTTTGCACAAACCTCACATTAGCTACAAACCAATCCACATCCTTGATGGCTGGCACAGCAAACCATGGGCTGATACACTGGTCTGTAATTCAGTGTCTCTGAGAAACAGCAGAAAGACCAAAGCAACTGAGGGAAGAGTCAGTGAGGTAAAACATGACAGATGCAAGAGTACTACTAATGTGGCCCTGAAACAAAACAGCTACCTGGAGAGAGAGTTTGGGGACTGAATGCTGACTGGAAGAAGCCAGGAGCCATAAAAAGTGAAACAGGCTCCTGTTGTCTGGTTCTCTGCCCATGCTCTGGGAAGCAAGGCTTCATGTATTTCTGTAAAATAAAAAGAACTATATCCAAAATAGTAGATCATCATGATTTTCTCACTCTACTGGGGATAACCCACAGGGCTTTGGATTTGATCTAGCTGCTTGGCCAGCAGCAGCTTTGGTCTGATAGATTAGAGAAGTCTCTGTGGTGAGTTTGTCATCGCTGCTGATTCAGTGCCCTCCAAATACCTGCCTCTCATCACTGCTCTCCACAATTCCCGAATTAGGCTGTGGTGCCAGGTAACGAACTCTCCCACTTGCTATGCTCTGATTGAGTTTGTAGGTCTTACAGACACGGAGGTAATGCTATTAGTTTCAAGAGTGGGATTCTTTGATCTGATCATTAACTTTCTCCATTGCTCCTTGCCCCCTTTCCTGTAACTCTTTCCTGCTGCATCCACAAGCTGCTGCTTCTGTTGGAATGGTAGGAGACAGGAGTCTCTTAACCAGCCACTGGAGCTCCCTACAACTTCCCGAAGCCTGATGTTTACAAAAGCAGCTTTTAGGACCCGTCATGTTAGAAGAAAGCAACATGCTAAGGTTTAGCCCTCCTCTTGCTGAGAATTTCCTTTTGTTAAAAGAGAATGTAGAATAAAAATCAAACATTGCTTACAAGGGTCAAGTGTATGCAGCTGGACCATGCCTGATTCTAAACCTGACCTGTGATAAATATTGTTGCTAAACAGAGCATATCACAATAAAATACTACGGATCTCTTCCAAATATATAAGCATAGCTGGCCAGTAACATACCGAAGATGTTTAGGAGGGGACAAAAGATAAGGAGAAGTCCTAGTGAATCAGCTCTTACACCTCTTAAGGTCCTCACATTGGTAAAATTGATGGAAGATCCTTGTTTTTCCATAATAATTTCCCCCCTGCTCTTCTTTCTCTCTGTCTCTTTCCCTTGTTCTGCATCTACTTTTCACTGTGGCCTTGAGTACTCAGCACACATCTGTCTCCCTGCCAATAACCTCTACTTCTGGAGCAATGCTGGGTAAGTGTGTGTGTGTGACCTGGTTCATGTGGTCCATGGCCGGTCCTGCTTATGGTCCATGCTAGTCCTGAACCATTTATAACCTGGCTGTGTCTCAGGCTGCAGTGGTGCATCTCTGATGGGCCATGCTGGAATCATTGCAAGTCCATTACTGAGTCCTCTGCTGTGGAAGAAACCTTTTCCTCAAAGTGCCTCTTCCTTTTTATTCTGCTCAGTGCTCCCAAACTATTCCTTGCCCCTTGCAGACCAGGGGATTATGATGTCTGGGATCCTCACTGTTTTGGAGCAATGGGCACAGGCAGGGGAGCACTGGGGAAGGCTGGGTATGGACAGGCTGTAAGTGCCCTCAGGGCCCTGAGAATCAATGCCAAACAAACACATCAGAGCCTATTAAATTAAATAAGCAATTAATTCAAGTAGTCATAAGTTTAAGCCAATACTTTCTTCAAATAACTAGTTACCAGCAATCCCCCAAACTGGCTTAACTAAAACAAGGTGCTATTATCTCCACCTAGGGTTTTTTGTGTGGAAGCTGGCGGAGCAATGTGAGAAGGAGCTTGTTCCCAGGCATGGTACATGTCTGGACTCCACAAAAGGCAGAGGAAGAGCAGCAAGAGCAGCCTGGTGAATGTCTTCATTAGGGAAGTTTCATGGAGCACAGTCACGGCGCTGGTAACACGCGTCCGACATCACTTTCTGCCTCAGACAATTCATTGCTTCCTGTATGGTAACTGGAGCACTGGAAAAGAACATATTAGAGCAAGATGTGAAATCTAGCAATTCTGTTAAGGTTAGAAAAATTCTAGCTGAGCTGCAGCAAGAAAACAAGTTTTAAAATGCCAGCTGAGGCAGAAGGTTTTGTCTCATTGGAACTCTACTTATTCCATGCTTGAACAGCTCTTGCAGCAGCAGGAACCTGAGTAAACCTATGTATACAAAAGACAGGCTTAGTAGATATGAAGCTGGTATTTGTTTATTGAAATTAATTTTGGCTAGTTTTCCTATTTCTCTCAAGGAAACCTTGTTGGTGACAGGTGGGAGTTAAGAGCTATATTTCTGATACCTGGATCACTTATTTATAGTCTAATCTGAAAAATTAAAAGGGACACTTATTGACAAACACTAAAAAAATGTGGGGGGTTTTGAAGAAATCTGAGCTACTTTTAATTTTTTTATTTTTATACCCAGAAATAATGCTGTGTTTGATTCCTATTTCACAGAGGAAAATGAAACCCTGGGACGAATATATTGGTCCCTGGAAGGCAATTCCTGTAAACAAATTAATACAACTCAGGCCTACCTCCTCTACATTTTGTTCCTTTTCTTGTGCAGCCTATTGATTGATTTACCTGAGGGAAGAGATTCCTCTGACTCAGATACTAAGCAAGTTCTTAAGGAAAATATCAGCTTTAGAAAGGGAGCAGAAGAAAGAGCAGCAGTTGCAAAAATTGCTAATCTTTCATTTGCAGGAGCCACTGAACATCTGGATAGTATGAAGCTCCTTTAACCCCCCGAGTGCAGAAAGAATTAGCACCAAAGGGCAGCCCATGCTAATTCAGTGCCATTAAACT
Source organism: Amblyornis subalaris (assembly GCA_018881555.1). NCBI lineage: Eukaryota > Metazoa > Chordata > Aves > Passeriformes > Ptilonorhynchidae > Amblyornis > Amblyornis subalaris. Next base: position 11,759,267 of record JACAXG010000001.1, on the reverse strand, counting down.
TGTATAAGCTAGAAGAATGTGATGTTATACTTCCATAGGGCCATATGGATACCACTTTGCACTTTGTATCCATCAGAGGGACTAGCAAAACTAGTTCAGTGTTGTACAGTATGGCTTTTAGAAAGATAAAATAGCCCCTGTGCAATATTATACAGTATTACACATGTCTATCATATCGCATCTTGGAACCAACCTACCCTTTTAACTACAGGTGGAGAGCTTGTCTGCTGACATGTAACTATTGAGCTTCCATATTCAGAAGAGCAAAAGACTAAATATTGCAATAAAAACAGAGGCTTGATTATTATTCTTTTTTATTATTAGGAACTATTTTMTTTTTTTTTTATTTTTTAAGGATCCTGGCATTTTATTAATCCTGCTGACTAGAGACTTTGTTTTCAGACGAGTTTCTAGCTTATGTCTCCAGCTGTAAAATATGACTTCCTGCTAATCTTGCMGCTCCCTTCATTCACCTTTATCCATAACAGAGGGGAAAATGTAGCATTTCCCTTGGAGCCCCCTTCATAGCTTTCATGTTACCTTCAGTTAAGCCMTATTTTAGTTCTCTCTGAATATCATTTTTCTCAATGGTGAAAAGTGAATAGGCTTTGCTTTCAAAGTCAACATTATCTRTGCTCAACAGTAACAATATACTAAAGATTTTATAGTAATTTTCATGTGTAGATTTGACACTGCTTTAACAAAGACAGAGAAATTATTTTTAGGCCATTGGCACAAAGAACAGCCATACACAGAATTTAAGGCTGAGATTTTGAAATTTAGCCCCACTCCCAGCCCTTGAGGGTCTGACAGCCAAGATGCACAACCCTGAGTAGCTCCTTTGCTGTRAGTCAGTATCAATGTCTTCCACTGGAGTTATTTTGCTCTGATATAGGTATAACTGAGATATTAATGATTCCTAGTAAGATCAGTCAGCATACACCTTACATCCTTCAATGTATGCTTTCACATGTTAGGAAAATTAAAAAGGGTTATCAATGGTAACTGTACTTGAATCACAATAAACAAGAAGGGGAACACTCTGGTTTACAAAATAACCTTACTTCAAACTACATAGAATTATGCAAAATCACAGTAATCTTTGTAGTCCCCTATTGCTATAGGAAGCCTCCTCACTCAAAATGTGACTGCATGGGAAGAAGTCCCTGGATAACACTTTAGAGACTCAAGGATTGCCAAACTCCAGCTCTTGGAGTTCTCTGGGGCTGGGGRTTTAGGTAAGGACTCCGCACTTGGATCGAGGCTCAGGATGTGCTTGTTTTCTCTCCTACAGTGGTGAGTCAGATCAGATCCGATTTGCAGGCTCAGCCTCCCGCTGGGCGGTAAAAACACCACTCTCCTTTTGGGTATAGTTTCTAGCTCCAAAATAAACACTGAGAGCAGCCAAACTATGGTCAAAAAACATCTAGAATGAGCACACTGGGTTGCAAGGGGGATGTCAAGAGGCTGTCGCTTCAGACAGTGCACCCTGCCGAAACTTCTCACATGACCTTCAGCACACAGACAGGTCTCTGCTCCCGTCAAACCCAGGAGAAATGTTTGCACATTCCGGTTAATTGTGAAGCTTGGCAGCGGAGCAGCAGAAAATGACTCCAAAGCACAAAAACATCAGAGAGCTGTAGAGTGGCCTGGAAACTGCACAAGTTTAGGGGGGTCTGAATTCAACACATGCAGGCTCAGTTCAGAAGAAACCCTGCTAATTAAATCAACCTAACCCTCTAAATTACGTCTCTAAAAAAATCTCAGTCACACGCCAATGTTATGTTTTTTAGGGGAGATGAGCCTGAAGAATACAGCCTTATTTTTTCCCCTGGATTATTTGCTTGCTTTGTCAGACTTGCCATACAGTCCTGCCCTCTAGAGCTCTTTAAAATAACACACCTTATTGTGGTAACTCAAAAGGTAATTCACAGATCCCAGGGGAAACACTTCTCCTTTGGTGCAGAGGTTCTCAAAAATCATCTGCCACTTGGAGCTTCCAGGCTACGCCTCCCATCCTGTAAGGCCCCCAGAGCAGGCTATGCTGTGTTAATGAGAATATCAAGGTAATTGCATTGCAAAAGCCAAATGTCTTGTTTTGAGCAATGTTTTCTCTGAGGTGAGTATCCAGCTGAGATACTCAGTCCCACAAGAGTTCATTCCCACCACTGCTTACAGGCTTCAGGGGAAGCACAGACTTTGGTCCTGGTACACACAGTAGATGCCTTTTTTGTGTCCACAGACCACAGAGAACTTAGTGATTTCTTTAACAGTGAAGGAGAGTTGACATGTAAACCACAACGGGCTGCTTTTTTTTTGAGTGAATACTCCATGGACTTAATCAGACTCTGGGTTTATCCATAACAAGTTCAATAGTTGCTATTTGCTCTTAGATCCTCAGCTTCATTAAATGTAAAAGTTTCAGCTTTTGCCAGCAGTTAGTTGCATCTAGATCTATAAAGGCTGTTCTGTCTCTCTAAGATGAGACATAACACTGAGGCCTCAACCATCTGTGGTCATTAAGGATCCCATGGCAAGCTTCAAAAGGTGAAGATGGTAGCTTTTGTCTCAGGACCAAATTCTATTCTGAGTAACTTAATTCCTTCCACCCTAAAATTCACCCCCAGCTTTTAATATAAGATACAGAGTTTCCTTCAGTGTTCATAATATAGTGATGGACTGCTAGCTGGTGGCCACATTCTATCCCAGAAATTATAGCATTATAGCAGTGGATTAAATGAAGCATACAGGTGCACATGTTGGTCCTGTTGGTCACAACATGACACAGAACCTGTCCCAGCACAATAACACACACACGTGAAAGTACACAGCCCAGAATTACAAGGTTTTAATTTTTACTTACTTACAAAATTGAAAATCTGGTATCTTACAGATCCGGAGCCTTTACTGATCAATAGAGAGGCGAATCCCACTGGAAAAGAGATAAGGTTGGCTGCAAAGGGAGAGCCATTCCTCCCATGTCTGGAAGCTAAAAACAGTGTGTAAAACCAGAATAAATTATCTGCCATTATCTTGGTGAAGTGTTTTCAATTTACTACCCTGCTGGATGCTTGTGGTGGAACACATACATGAGAAAAAGAAGGACTGTATTTATCTCGAATGTGCTTTGTGTCCCATAATGCAATACACTACACGTTTAACATCCTGCCATAGTGTTTTGGTGGACTTTCTTTTGAATTCTGCTAGAAAGGAAATACATTGAACTTCAAGATACCTGCTATTCCAGGTTAGTGAACCCATCTGAATGGTTTGTGTGTCACTGCTGAGGTCCTGTTCTGAGCAAAACTGAACGATTGTATTACCTGTTTATTTCAGTACATGTTGCAACTACTCAGGATCTCTCTATCCATTAATAATCTATAGAGAACTTCAGGCATTTTAGCTCTACATATCTTTTATCTGTGTTTGGACCATCGCTGAAGTAGAGGGTAAGCCCATGGAAAAATGGAGAGTCCACTTGATTAAATGTGATACAATTATTTGCAGTTACATTTCTTTTAAACTTGGAAAGATAGAATGGAAGATGGACTAATTGTAGCCATGCATGGAAGAAATCTGGGCATTGCCTAGACTACAGACTTCTCAATAAAAACCTACTAAAACTGAAAGGTTACTGCCTGCTTTTCTGTCTGCTTTTGTGGAGAGTGGAACTGTAGGTCTAACCATTGGAAATAATTTTTCTATAAACTTCAGTTATTCGTAATACAATAATCCTTCATATGGGCTATAAACTTTTGGTTCTCCTCTCTTCCAAGTTGCAAGACTGAAGTGAAACTTGGCAGTATTCTGTTTGTTGAAAAGAAAGGCCCTAGGTCAGATTCTGATCTCCCATTGGCCTTACACCTGTGAACCGACTTTGATGGTGTAAATTTTTACTTACTCCAGCATAAGCAATAACAGAATCAGACCCTGCATATGGTTTTTATCTAAAGCTGTGTTCCAGATGTGTTTATGTAGCCTGTTTTCAATAAAATGTGTGCATTTTAAAATGTAAATGGATTTTTCTTTAATTATAACCATATGGAGTGTTATTAAAATTTCATTTTAAAAGTGCAGATACAGCTAGCCCAGTCATATTGAAGCATCACAATGGGCTCACTTGACCAGTGCAGTTTTCACACAGCACCCAAGCAAAGGCAAGACTCTTAAAGTTAGGAAAGGCAGGGAAAAACATGTGATGGCATCCTTAGGCGTCAAAGTGTGTGTGTAAAATTGTGACCTCTTGATTTTCCTGATATTAGAGCACCACATCCCACTGAGGTATTTGCCTCTCCTCTTTTCAAGAGGAGGCAAAATTAAATGCAAAGCTGGTTCAGCATATTCCTTCAAGTTGAGTGATCCCTGCTACTGGGTCTCTTTTTGTCTGTCTTTGCAATAAGTCAACAGTCCTGCTCAATGCTTGGCTTCTTTACAGATTCAGGCTGTAACTGGGTGCCTTGAATCAAACAAGCCCTCAAAATCAGAGTTACATGGCTGGGTTGGTCTGTTAGGAGAATCCRTGCCTTTTTTCAGGGGGGCAGGCCTGGAACAAGCATATTCCTTCCCCCACTTTCCGCCTCTGTGGTGTGATACCACACGCTGAGGCTCCAGGAAGGAAAGGTCAGCCTGCTGCTGCCCCCAAAGCTTTGTGCACAACATCAGCAGTGGTGCCTGAGGGGATGAGACCTCCCTGGCTCTCCTGCTTGATGGTGCCCGTTCCTGAGGGTCCCTGTACCCCCCCACAGCCTTTCGTGCATCTCTGCACCTAAGGGCTGGTTCCCAGGCCCAGACTGGGGGATTGATTTTTCCAACAACGGAAAGATAGGGGCAAGTTAAAAAGTTTGATTGATGGATTTTCCATTAAAAAAAGGAGACAGATTTGTTAATGAATAAATGTTTAAGAGAAAGATGTCAGTTTTGATGGAGTTTTTCATTTGATCATCCTGAAATCAAGCATTTCAATAAGGTAAAAGAAAATTCACTTGGAAAACTTMTTTTAATTACACATCCATGGCTCTGTGAAATATGTGGCTGGTATAATCATCATTATGCTTATGCTTCTCCTTAGCACATTTTGATATTATTAAATGGAAAGTTTTCCACTACCGTTCCATAAGAATTTTATTTATTATCTTTGTGTGTGTGTTTTCTTTGTCTATTTGGATCAATTATTTTCAAATGAAATTGACTCTGAAAGTGAATTTTATCTGCCAAACCTGATAATGATTCAAAGTTCAGTCATGCTTCTGTACTGTAAGGATGCTTTCTTCCCCGGACAACTGTAGAACAGACTGTGCTTCTCTCCTACTATCATTATTATTTCCTCACCCTTTAATTTCCACATCTGAGTATGTTGGATACTTATGTTTGACTCATGTCTTCTTCAGAATACAGCTGCCAAATGGTGGGGAAGTTCAGCCATCTCAGACTTGGAAAAGTTAAGAATGTTATTTCTCCTGGACTCAACTATTGAGGACTCCTGGGCCATGTTCAGCTGTGTCCCAGTAATTCATGGTGAAAGAAGGATGCTTGCACAGAAAAACCATGCTGGTCAGAGTGTTCCTGTGCTCTCTTGTGGAGGGAAGAATTTGATAAATGGAAAAAATGTCTGTTGCTGGCGGTGGAGAATGCGCTCCTTCACTGTAGGGCTTAGGCTTTCCCCAGACCTTCCCAGGGCTGCAGTGAGTGCTTGGTTTGGCTGCACTGTGGTGTGTTATGGAGATGTGAAAAGTGAGCTAGATGGCTGAGCTGCCCTATCTGCATTTATTTTTTTTTCATTTTAAAATTTAATAAAACCCCATGTGGTTACAATTGAAAAAAAAAAATCCAGTAGTGTTCCCAAAATGCTTCATATCTAAAGCAAAATGTATATTAACTTCCCATCCCCCATATCTGGTGAACAATAAGATATATTTTTTCATTGAATCAGTGAAAATCATTAAATAACTTATTACATCATCAACCCAAACCATGTACTTTTACTTACTTTTTTAATGACTAACAAATGAACTTAACATATCAATGTCTTTATACGCATCAGGGAACAAAGGGTGGGGCATGTGAATGAGGAATCTGAACAGAGATTCTTTCATATTTTTATATATTTTAAATAGGGGTAGGTGTTTCTGTCTGGAGACCATATGTTTGRGGGTTTTTGTAACAATCTGTATGCATATAAAAAAAATTAATTAAATGGTATGGACAGCTACAGTGTGGACTCTGGAGTTCTGGCGAGGTGATCTAGATGTGAAGAGATGTCCAGATGAAAAATCATTTTCCTTCAGGCACATGTTCCATTATTTGGATCTCATCTGAACAGCACCAATTCCACAAGGTCCTGAATGTGCTTTTTGGGGAGCAGCAGCAGAGTGGAATTACCATCAAGGGGCTTGGCAGTGTCAGTCTGGCTGATGGTGTGGGGTGAAAGGCTCGTGGGCAACTTAATGGCACCAGTGCCCTGCATGCAGAGACATCGAGGCTTTGCAGCAGCAGAAGGGATGAACCCTTCAGCCCCAGAAAACAGAGGGCTGAGTGTGGGAGTTCTCTGCATCCCCTCCAGTTTTAATTTCATCCGGTCTAGACAGGGATGGGTTTGCTACAGAAACAATATCCCTAGAACAAAATGGCACTCACAGCTGCAGAAAAAAATGAGGCAGTCACCTTTGAAGTCATTCTCAATCCTGCCCTGTAAACAGCCTGTCTGGATGCACAGTACGTCATCAGGTTCATCTTCCAGCCTGGGGGAGTTGTGTGTCATCACCTCTGCAGTGCGCCTGAACCCCAACGAGGGCTCCTGAGCCTGTGTGTGCCATGGTGCAATGTGCAGTGCTGCTGCCAAAACACAAGACCAGCTGGTTTATTCATTTTACACAGTGCAAAAATGTTATTAAACTGCACCATACAGATAAGTACTAGAAAAATTGCTGGGTTATTTTTTTCACACAAAATTAGCCAATTTGCTGGTGTGTGTAATTGTAAAGAATGCAAAGCATCCCATTCAAGTGATTAACCTCTTAGTTAATAAAAGCAACAATTGCATGTGTATAAATAATATAATAAAAGGAACATTCATATCAAAGTAATATAGCTCATACTATCCTGTTTCTCTCCTTAATTAGTAAATAATTCATCAAATTCTGCAATGAATTGTGCTCCCACCCACATTTCTTCATCCAATTATCATGAAATAGGAAAGCAGAAGCCTTCCTTCTTTGAAAAGGATGTGATAATGAAATTGTTCAATAGCTCTTCTCAGCCCTCTGCTAGTCTAAATTAGTACTTTCTTGGGCATACTGTTTCTTTTGTTCATTTCTTCCCTGATTCACTGTTTTTGTTTTTTTTTTTAATTGAAGATATATTCTATGTTAAATGTCATTTTACACTGACACACTTTAAAAGAAGTACGTTCACCATGGTTTGTTTTCAGCAGACATAAATGAAATTAATTCTACACTACAGATGAATGGCAATGTTTGCTTGCCAAAGTGATCCTTCATGCTTTAGATTGTATCACACAAACAAAATTAAAAGAATGTTATAAAATACAAGATACAAAAGAAGATGCATAAGCAAGCACTTATAAGATCTCAAATCCAGAATTCAGACTGTCCTTGAATGAATGTCATGTTTAAATAAGGTTCTTTGTTACCTGATCAAATTCTGTTTCTTCCATGGGGTCTTTGCAGGACTTAGTTCGTGAAACAGTGAACAACTATCCAGTGTTGTCTTTCAGCTATTTGGTGTGTGGTCATGTGTTTCATGCATCTCACTACATTCAAATCCTGCTCAGAAGACAGAATTCCTCATCTCCTTGTGAACATGTTTATGGTACACCTCACTGTAGTACTGGATGGCCTTAAACAGTAAGGAAGAATATTTTCACAACACTGACATAAAATAGAGAAAGACTGTTGTCTGTGTTTTATAAATGGTGAACCAAAGCCCACAGAAATGTAAGATTTTCAAGTCCTGAATTTGAGGTATCAAGAATCTGAACTTTCAGAACAATCCATGTGCATCTATGCATAGGAATGAATACATTTGCCTCTTTTATATACGGTGTATGCACAGGAGAATATGTACACATGTATTATACAAAGCACAGCATCTATTTAAAGGGCTGCCATTATTAGGGTCGTCAACAGATTTGAGTGCTCTGATATTTCCATTGAGACAGCAAAACAAAGGTACCATGAGAACAACCATCACTGAGCCAGGCTGCTGGTGCCTTGCTGGGAGTCCACTGTGATCATGGGAGGAAAGAGCTCCTAGGAGCTTGCACTGAGTCTTTACCCAGCCCCAGTCTTTACCCAATCCATCCATGCCAGGAATTTGAAAACTTCAAGAAAATCCTGATCTTTGTCTGGACCATGCCTTATGGGAACCAGAGCTTGAGACATGAAGCTGTTAAAATCTAACACTTCAGAATCTTGGTGCTTCATGTTTTGAAGGGTTTGCATGGTAAATCACCTCCTACTGGAAAGGTCACACTGTGCCAAATATCAGATCCCTGTTCTGAAGCCTAAGGCCTTCAAATGCCTCAAAGAGAAGACTACCAGAATTTTAGATTTGGGAAGAACAACACCCTCATTGGTTTTCTAAGGTAGATTAGAAAATAGCTGAAAAAATTTGTCAGAGAAAGATTTTTAAAACTGGTCAGCTTGGGTAAACACCTGGTATTGAGAACTTCAGCGAAAATATCTGGGTAGGGCAAGTTAATAAGCAGGCACTTTTGTTTTAATAGAACTATATAACATGTGAGGCCACCAGCTTTGCTTATTATAAGGTCATTATGAAAACTATATTTAGGGAGCTATATTACTATTTGCTTTATTTTTCCACGTGGAAAGGTAAATTTTGCAATAGAAATAAAAYGATGAAAAAGTATGTGTTGTTGTTGCTTTTTTATATTTATGTGTAAGCATGCTAGTACTTAATGCATTGTAAGTAATACTTAGAGCATTATGAAACAGATTTTTTTTTCAGAATCTGCTTCAATTTACCTAGTAGGGACATACTCACTACTGAATATTGATACTCAAATCTGTTCTTGAAGATTCTGAGACTATAATGTTGCATGATTTAAACACAAAAGCCCCTGCAAAGATTAGAAGAGACAGATTGTCCTCTTCACTCTCTCTGTGGTGTCAGCTTTATTTTTTCTTGTTTTAAAAAGAAATCCCTTCGTGTTATGATAGCAAAGAAAATCTCAAAAATATGACCCCCAAGTGTCAGTGGTATCCACCTGAACAAATAGCCATATACCCTGAACTTCCACACTCAGGCTGCTGAGTTCAAAGGCTGCTAAATCAGATGCCACTTGTGTGGTTTTTTAAATGAAGTTTTTATTGCTCCTTAAAGCAAAGGTCTCCTCTTACAAAGATCTGTGCTATCTACGTTGATTGACTATTGTTTTGGATAAACTTTTATTGTAGCACAGAGATGCTGAATTGAGGAATTAAAAAGAGTCAGATGTCCATGGCTGAAGACACAAGTCCACAAGCAGGCACTCCAAGAAGGACACACGAGTGCACTTTGAGAAAATCAGATGTGTGGTTAATACTGAGGGCTCCTTGTGAGCAAAAACAGACTTAGTTTTCATCTGGCTATAGAGGTGTGGAGCTCTGTTTTGAAGGCATCAGCTTCTAATTTATTGTTTTTGTAAAGGCTGTGAGTAACTTTTCCAGTATGGAAGCCTGTGTCTCCAGCTCTTCAGCAATTCTGGTGACTGACACAGCTGTGGTAGATGGTACAGGATTTTATCCTATCTTGGTTTTTTTTTTTTTTCTGTAGGCTTCAGGCAAAGATCATTTTCATCATAAAGCAGTGTTCAGTCTCTGGCAATGCCAGTTTTCATGGTTCTGTGTATTTCTTGTAAGCAGAATCAGGCTTGGAATGAAGGTGTAGTCATCTGAACCATCAACTCTTTGAAAAAATCAGTTACCCCTCTTTCCCCACATACAGTGAAATAGCACCATGAAAATGAAAGCACAGATAAAATGGAAGCTTTCAAAATTCCAAACGACATAGTGGAAGACTTGCTACACTGTCTTACTCTGAGAGGACAGAATATTAAAGACTGTTTTTTAATGAGCATATGACTCCTCCCCTCAAATAGCTGACTCTAAAGCCTGATAAATGAAGTATTACTCACCAGACAATGAAAAGCTTCAGTCAAAAGAATTTAAAGATGTGTTAATTAGTCAAAAGAGAGAGTCCATACAGTCTTGTAAATATTATAGGAGAAATCTATTAACTCTAGTGAGCAGATATTAATTGAAAACCTTGTATAAGAGCTGCAGAGTTCACGAAAAGTGCATTTCACTTGCTATTAAAGCCTGTGTATATGCAAATTCAGTAGCTAGCAGATCAGCTTGCACTCTGCTACGATGCCTAGCCGTGAATAGCTGGAAAACATCCACACATGTTGGCTGCATATCCACCAGCAAAGCTGTTACCTGCTGCATGGGTATGAGCTGTAAAATAACAGGCGAGGGGACTGCTGGGCTTCAGTGGCAGCGTAGAGAGGCTCCACTAAACACTGGGTGAAGGTCTTCTGGGACAGATTTCCTTTCTTCCATCTTCCTCAGGAAAGAGGGTGTGTCAAGACACTGAGGTCTTGTGCCAGAATTTGCTTCCTTTCTAGAGTCTGGTTCTCACACCCCCAGATTTCTTTCCCGTAGGGGCTGGAGCATGAAGGACCTTTTGGGCTCAGCTGGGGCAAGCACCTGGCTATRGGAGCTCAGAAGCTCTCCTGGGTGCTCCTCAGATTAGACTTAGGTGGCTACCAATGAAAAGTAGCTGCCTAACCATGCTCATTTTACCAATGGCATCTCTAGGGAGCTGAAGRTGTCCATGAGGCATTTTCTTTTCCACATTCACAAAGTATCTGCTGCCTTGCTTCTGTTTAGAATGACAGAGTCAGAACAGCCTTTGCCAGTTAAGGGTGAACAGTCAATCCCAATCATTAATTCTAAACCTGCCTCTGGCCCACCCCGTGGCCCTGTGTCCCCTTGCCTCTGTTTCCTTGCCCCTAAACAGCAGGTACTAAACTTTACTTATGCTTCAAGGGACTCCTGGGGGTTGGCAGACAGCAGGCAGCTCCTCAAGAGACAAGCCCTAGCACTACACAGGGAGTTGTCTGGATGCCTTTATGAAGCAAAATTCACTGAGTTTATTTCCCAACAGTCCCTTGTTGCCCTCCTAGAGTGTCTGAGCTTGAAGGGCTGGATTCACCTAAACTGCAATGACCGAGTCACCAGCATGGTGCCTGTGAGGTCTCCATGGAGCCGGGCCAGAGAGAAAAGCCCTAGACAGCCATTCACATCTCAGTGGACTTGAAATGGCTCCTGAAGGAGCCACTCTCCAGTCTTATTTCTTGCCTGTATGAAGCCCAAGATACTTGCACTCCTGAATTTGTGGCCTCATGTTAACTAGACTTAATAACAATTCCTCCTTCTCCCCATTCAGCCCAGTCCTCCAGTGGCAACCATGTGACTCAGAAGTGACCAAACATCAGTTTCCCTGTCTTTTTATAGCAGCAACAGCAGCCCTAATTCATAGGGTTTTTTTAAACTTCCCACTCTTTCTGCAAAGGCAGAGACTTCTGCTCCCCTTGTGCCCACCAGACTGTGCTTCTGCAGCACAGAGTTTGTTGGTGGCTGGAAACACATGGCTCTGGCTGCGGCAATGGCCATGCTGTGATCATCACGTCTGTGTAGGCACACATGTTCCTGGAAGCACTTTGGATGCTCCTTGCTTATCAGCCTAAACCAAGTGGGTGAAAAGGGAGGGCAGCATTGCAGCTTTTCCGCTCCGGTGACTTCAGTACTAAATTGTATTTCCTCTACTTTCCCCAGCACTGAGATACACATACCAGGTCTCCAGACAAATCAAATGGTTGAACAGCAGTTAAAATCCTGGCTTTCCTGCTGGGACAGTGTCAAATTTCTCCATATCTACCAGGCCAATCACTGAGTACGAAGGTTGTGCTCCTCCCAGATCCTGGCCTGGATTGGAGCCAGCATCATCTGTGGTGTAAATCCCAAACCAGACTGCAGCTGCTCAAAACCCACATTTGTGTGGAGTCACAGCCAGCCAAAGACCAGGTCATCCACCCATGTATGATCTTACATCCTAAGCCCCAGAAAAGGTCTGCCTAGGTTATTATATAGGACTTATTCCACCCATAGATATAGCCAGTAAGGGGTAGTAGGAAGGTACGCCGTTTTGGATGATGACATATGGTAAGTAAAATCTTCATGGCCTAGGAGAAGGCAATTGTGTTTCTAATTCAGAACCAAACTGAGATACACTCTCCAGCTTAAGGTGCCTTTTGTGCTATGCACAGTTCCCTCCTCCAAGGATTCTCTTTTGGGAGCATGTGCTCATCAGCCTCTTTCAAATATCAACCCTTTCGTCTCCATCAGACATGCTGCAAGTGCAAGTATACAACCATGTATTTGATGTATTTCTTTCAAATTTACAAAATTCAGAACAGGGACTACTCAAGCAGCTGAATCCGGGGAATGTTGAGAACACAACTAAGTTATCCTGGAACAGGTTCAAACTTCTGAGGAAGCACYGCACTGGGTTACCTCAGATCCAGAGCTGGTTTCTCGATCACCATCCTTCTTACTGTATTCATCCATCAGAAAATAGAAGGTGTTACAGTTCAGTACAGTCATAAGCACATCATTGCCAATGGAAAATTGTGTTGGCAGTCTCTTTTATACCCAGCCAAATATACAGAAATGGAAAGGTCAGCTATGCAGGCACTGGTTTTACATATGTGCATTAATTACAACACAGTTGCCTTTTGTTATTCATTTTGTCTGCTCAATATGTATGAATTTGAATGAGAAGAAAGAGGAATCATAGAAAGACAGAAAAAGGAAGCCAGGACAATCTATGAACGGGACTGGTCCTCCCATTCTGGACCACACACTGGAAAAGATTCAAAACTAGCCAGTTGCAGGGAATGGGAAAGGTAAAGAGAAACATATCCCATGTCAGCTACAGCTTTCTCTGTAAGACTCTCAAAGGTGTGCTTGCAGAGGCACTAGAATAGTTTAGTGGGCTCAGCTTCTTGGTGAACCCCTACAATGGGGATTTTCCTAAGCAAGGTCTGTGTGTTCAGGCACTCTGGTATGTTAGCTTCTTCTTAAGTATACAGCCATGGTCTTGATTTTAATTAGTCAAACAAATTTTTCATGAAACACCATGACACATGTGTGCTTACTGGGGATACCTGCCCTCAGTTAACACTGGAAACTGTAAGAAAAAGAATCCTGGACAACGTCATCAGAAAATTCAAAACATCAATTTGCATTCGTGTTTGGATTGAACACTTTTGGCTATGATAGTGTCTGAAAAACAGACAACATAAAGTAAAATGTGGTTAAGAGACTGAGAACAACTTTCGTTATTATAGCCTGCACATTATTCTTCTCACAGCTATATTGTAACTGTGTATTTACCTGACAATGCAGAGCCCAGATACTTTAGGCAAAAGGACTTCCACTGTAAAAGATGCACCACAAATGTTGTCAAAACCTCATTATTCTCTTCCTAGGAAAAGGAGGAAGAATGCTGTGAAAGAATCACAGAATAGGACACAACTTCCCCAGGGAACACAATGTTCCCTGTGCACAACAATCAGATTCACTGAGACTGAGTTACCAAAACCCCCCAGCTATGTCAACCTCCTTCTTCAGCTTCATGTTGTATCTCATGGTCTTGGGTTGCAGGAATTCCCATTGCACCCATCTAGTTAAATTCTTTTGGTCACAGGAGTTTTGTTCCAATAGGAAGAGCTTTCTGCTGTACTATGCCTCCCCAAAACACCTGAGCCAGGGACTTCCAGCATTGTCAAAAAGATCACTATAACTTAAAAACTTACATCCTCAGATGATTAATTAAAAATGAATTCTCCATAGTTTACAAAATATATCTCCTTATATACATATGAAAAATAAGCTACATAGAATAAGCTGTATAGCCAGCACTGTATCAGAAGGTTTAGTGTAATTAACTAGACTGCCTTGTCTGGATTTCTAGTCCAGGTTATGTGTGGGGACAATAATATAGATATTCTTGCTCCTCTGCACTTTTGCTTTCTGGTCTTGTAGTGTGGAATACCCAACCAAATGGCTTTGCTGACTGCTTAGGTAGTCGTTTCACAGGAAGGATCAGTCATTTGCTGCGTACTGGATACTAGTATTGACTTCTAGGGTACATGAAAGAAAAGTGGCAATGAGCTAGAAGCTCTTTGGCAGGTAGTTCAACAGACATTCTTCCTGAAACTGTTCTTGTCTCTTTCAAACTATCCTGCAAGAACCCCAGATAAAACATCAAGTCCAGAGTGAATACAAATTGGGCTGTGCATTTGTAGTGGTCCGGTCCAGATCAAATTAACATGGATTTTCTCTAATCTTTTGATCTACGTTGGCATACAGATGGGCGGGATTTACCATAAGAAAGGTGGACTGTCATATTAAAACTTTCTCTGTGCTCTTCATGAGTGTAGTAGTTTCAATTCCTTGTAAAGCCCCACACTGAGCTACATTTTAGAGTTTCTCCATGGTGGGATTCCTGCAGCCCCAAAAATAATACTGACTGTATGTACACAAGCAATAACATGATGCATCTACCCTGATCTCTGTAGGCTGCAATTATCCATATGCTCTACACCTTGCTAGTCTTCTTTTAGTTAGCATATTTAGTATGCTTTTAAGGGATGGGCTGAATCCTGATTAGATACTTCCTTCCGTATTATCACAAGTCAGGTGGGGTAGTTCTGAGTTTCTTTTAGTAACTGATTACTAATTTGATGAAAAATAAAGTAACTATACAGGAAACTACTGTTTAGCTGCAAAAGCATGACTTAATAACAAGGAAGGATTTGGACCTTGCATGCCTCCCTGACCTGCTGCTAACAGAACGATGTGTCAGGAGCAGGTAGCAGCTCTGTGATGCGAGTACATCTTTATATGCTGTTCACATTCCATTGCAACATGTCACATTTGATATGGCGTAATGCAATGTGACTAATTTAATCAGATGTGAAGTGCGCTACAGCAACACATCAAGTCTGAAAATTTGGAAAAAAAAAAAGTTGGAGGAAAAATAAAGCTTTCTCCAATCCATGGTTGGATTATTTTTCTCAGCTGGAGGGCTTCATTTTCTGAGCTTGGCCTTTTCTATTCTGACCTTCCAGCCAAGGGCATGTGTCAGGAGGCTTGTATTTCCCAAAGGCAGTGACACAGTCTATTAGGTCATATGAGCTGGATCATCAAGCCTTTGTCCACCTCAACTTCTGGGCCACCATTCCTTACCCACCCCCACATCCCGCAGCACTAACTCATGATACGATGCCCTTGCCTTTGACAGGTCGGGAGGGAAAGAAGCATTTTATTGCTGAACACGTACATAGCAGAGCCCAGAAACTAAGCGAGTTTTCTGTGGTCTGGTGCTAGTCATTTAGTAAGTCTGCATTTAATTAGGTACTTCTGAAATATGACAAGGAGAAAACACAAGATTTAGCAGTGCAGTTGCATTTCTAACCCAGGGCTTAGTGTTTTTTCTAAGGTGATGATTATAATCATAAATATCAAAACAGCCCATGTCCACAGGAAGTTCATCAAGCTTTGAGTGCTTTTGGAAACTGTACCCGCACACATCCACTTTGGACTATCTCTTAGCCTGTGGGTCTGTGGATGGACAGGCTGCCACGCACAGATATTAGCAACTGTTCTTTCCAACACCAAGTGACAAGTAAGTCAGATGACTCAGAGAGATGACTCTTTCTTTGGTTTAGAGCTGCCTCTTCTCTTTGTACATCACCATGGATATGGAAGGCAGTGCAAAAAAGTCATTTGCAGTGTCTTCTTCACTATAGGCCTGAGGGTTTTTTGGTTATGTGTTGTGGTCCTCAAAGAGTTGTGAAAGGGTCTCAAAGGAATTCACAAGGTGCTAGAAGAAGCCTAAGAAACCCTTAAGCTAGTGAAAATCTGTGATCTAGTTGAACCTAAGAGGGGGCTGTACTAGGATCAGGTAGTCCAGAAGGAAGACTATTTTCACAAGATCTGGGAAATAGTGCTATTAGAAAGAGAGGAAGAAGTATGTACGCCCGTTACTGCAGCAGATACTTCCTCAGAATAAGACTGAAAGAAAATCTTAGAAAACAGTATAATAAGATATGCTTATATATTACAAAGAAATAAAAACTATTTATTCTGCCCTTCTCTTGTCCCTATGCTGAGCATATCTCAGCTAAGGGAGAGATTCACCCTTCCTTCTCCTTTGCCTCTTTGAGGACCAACAAAATTGTGTGATGCTGTGCTCCTTTAAGACCCAAACATCATGCACAGGTTTTGTGGGCTCTCTTCTCATTTCATCAGGCCTGGAAAGGCTTTGCTGATTACAAATGAGAAGATGCTGTGTTAGCTCCTCCTCCAGTGGTTTGTTTGCTTCTTATAGCCCTAGTCCTCTCTACCTCCCCTATTAGTGGAGTTATCACTGTGTTCCTACCTTGGAATAAGGAAAGGAGGTGCTTTCACAAAGAAGTAGGTCTGAATTACAAGGTAAGGTTTTGTCATGCCAGGAAAGGTCTGTTGGTGTTGACTTAGCAGTAAGGCTTCCCTTTTACTTTATAATGTATGAGGTAAATATGAGCTTTTATAGCTCTTGGAATCTGTTTTCTATTTTCTTGAGAGACCAGTAACTTCATGACTGGTCCCCTCTTCATTGACCTTTACTCTTAGCCTTAGGTGCACCCTATTAAAATGGCTGATCAGAACAACCCAGGAGCCCCAGGTTCCCCTGGGGAAGAGGATGTTGCAGCAGACAGCCAAACCCAGCAGCGTGCTAGACCACGGGTAGCCAAATCCAGGAGAAGAAGGCGTAGACAGACAACTTCTGAGCGCCAAGGAGAAGATGAACCTAGGGCCTTTCAAGGTGATCTGTGAGAAAGGGATAGTAGCATTGGGTGAGAAGGGGGATGAGTATTACTTGATTTTAGTTGCAGATGGGTGCTATTGAACCTGAATTCCTCATTTGTCTTTGTACGCATAGGCAACTCCCTTGAAATAAGGGTTCAAAAGTAAAAGAGCGCTAGATGACACCCCTACAGCTGTCCTGTTAACGTTTTCAGAGCTGCCATTCTCTGACCTGAAAATGTTGTCTTGTGTCCTTGCTCTGGCTTTTTTCCCCCAAGGCCTAAAACCTCCTATTTACTTACAAAACAAACCGAGAAATACCATCTTAGGGTACTTGCTCTAGAATTCCTTCTTTTTTTGTGAAATATGTCTGGCTTTGAAACTTAGCTCAAGGCATCTTTGTACAGTGTTTGGAGTTAAGGCTGGTTCTCTATGGTTTGAGTGGAGTTACTTCCCAGCCTCAGGAATGTTACTCTTCCACTGTGCAGATCAGCTCTGCAGCTCACCAAGAGCGCATGTCATGTACGATCTGCTGGGTTTGTACGTACTCAGTGTGACTTGGAGTTAGAGAAGGAGCAGTGCAGTTATTTCCTATTGGTCTAATGGTTCTTGTCCTGAGGAACCCAAAGGCTTCTCTGTAGCAGAACTGCAAGGCAAGGCTGCTGCCAGATGTCTTTGTTATAACAGGGAGCCCACTAGTTTCCAGACCTTACAGTCAGTTTACATGTGCAGGAAGCCTCCTTCTAAAGTGCAGAGGTGTTTTATATGCATAGGCCTCCTCTCACACGGAGGCAATCTTCCTGGCCAGCTCATGGAGAATTCCAAATACCCTTCTGTGCTTGCTGTTCAGAGGGGTGGGAGTTCTCATGGCCTGGGAGCAGGTTTCATTGTGTAATACAAATCTTTTTCAAAGGCCACAGCTTAGCCTTGATAAAGATTGTCTAGGAACATTTCAAGGTCAGAACTCCCTTTCCTTAGTACTTCTGAGAAGAAAGAAATAGGAACCAGCAACTGGTATATTGGAGAGGTGGAGGGTGTGAGAGAGGCAGAGGCAATAAAAAGAGTCGGGATTAAATCAAATGAGTTGAGCTCTGGAATGAAAGGCAAAAATAAAGTATTGAGACTCAAGAAAGGTTTGTAGTTAGGTTTTTACCATCCTTCAAAACTTTTTTTTGTTTTATGGCTCTAGTCTTCTGTTAAAGTTAACACGTGAGATGGATAGCAGGACAGTTGAAGTGGTTTGTATGGAGCTGGGAGAGCATTGAAATCCAGGAGCATTATGGTCATTGTCCCTGGCTTTAGTTCCAGGCTTAGTTAACCAGAGCATGAGGCTTCTCTGCTCTACTGGGAAGACAGGAAGGGCTGTTTTCACAACAGTAGAGGCCAGTAAAATGGAGTGCATTTAATTTTTAGTTCTGACCTTGGGCAAATGATGCTGGTCTTGTGATAACCAATTCACCTTCTCAAAGGCTATGGTGAGGCTGGGGGAAGGTAGTACGTGACCTCTGTAAAGTATTCCGTGATTAGGTGCTGTACAGACAGTCAGGCGCAAGCTTTTTCTTGGCTTTGGGTCTTTGTTTTTTTCTGCTTGATCTAGTTTTGTTACTTTCTTCTGCAGTCTACAAATTTAGCAGTCGCGCCCCACCTACCAGTGTGCACTGCAATGGTGGAAGCCCTTCGGGGCGCTCTCGGATTCCTGCACTGCCTGATGATGGAGATATTATCGGAATGATGGCTAGGTCTGCCAGCTATTGGGTGAAGCGAGAACCTCCTAGATGCTGGGTCAGAGACTGTACTTGCGCTTGCTCAGAGACTCTACTAGAAGAAGATCATCCTTCTGGGAGACGTGTGTTGCCACGTGATCTCCTAGATGAGGAAGACCGCTGGACCTACCCAATGAGAGAGGAATTATTCTCAAGGGATGAAGACAATGGTGGCAGCCTTGGGGACACAGGGACAGCCAGTGCTTGGGSTGATGTTGGAAGTGATGATGGTGGCAGGAGTTTTGCAGAGGAGTATTCACTGGTTCCCTTGAGCAGACGAAAGCAATATTCTGCCCAGACTTTTCATGAGGCAGTAGAAAGATATTTTAGAGGGCTCTGAGCTTTGRCACATCTATTTTGTATTTGGGAGGCAAATCTGTGGAGATACAAATGCCTGTTGTCCTGTGCACCGTTTGTCGCAATACAGGCTGAAGCCTGCAGCAAAGCCATGAAGTTTCAAATAGAATAAAGCTCAGTATATTGCTCTTAGATTGACAGACAGCTAGAAAGTTATCTGCATTCCGGTTTTGTCTCCTTCGTATGTGTTGCTGCCTTCTTCAGGAGCTTAAGACCCTGCAGTAATTGCAAGGTATTAAAAATGGAAAAATTACTTTGAGTCTAAGTTAATGTAATGACTATTTATTTTGCAATCATAAGAGATAGAGACAAAACACAGCCATATTTCTTTGTATTTCTCAGCAGTAGAGTCTCTATTTAATAACTTCTTGAAGGATATTTGAAATTCAAAGCCTTTGTATATGTCAGTGTTTCCTTTCACTAAGTGCTTTAATTTACTCTATAGAGGCCTAGAGGGTTTGGTATTTTTTTTGTGTGTGTGTGGTTTTTTTTTAAATGATTTAAATCTAAAAATTGTATTCTACTGCATATATTTGGTTATTCATATATGACCAGTTATGTATGATAATGTGAGATAGCTAGAGCACAACCCGCTTGACAAGTCTCACACCCTTTAGATGTTAACTTGTCAGATGTGTTAAAAATTAAAAAAAAAAAAATAAATAAAAAGGTGTTCTGTGGACCTTATCAGATTTTTCAGTTCTTTTTATGAGATGGTGTGTAGCTGAAAATCATGATCTGGATTTCTCAGCTGGGAAACTTTTTGGTTTAGACATTTTTCTTTTATTTAGTTAGGGGCTCTATTTTAGGAATGTGTACCTTAGCCTAACAGTGAAATGCCAGTGCACAGTTACAGGAAAATAGCCATACTTCAGGAACCAGATCCGTGAAGATCATCAAAGTCCAACTCCTGTCAGTTACAGGCCCCAAGAATCACACCAGGTGCCTGAGAGCGTTGTCCAAATGCTTCTGGGACTCATCAGGCTTGGTGCTGTGACCACTTCCCTGGGGAGCCTGTTCCAGTGCCCAACAACCCTCTGGGTGAAGAACCTCTTCCTAATAGCCAACCTAAATCTTCCTGGCACAACTTCATGCTGTTCCCTCAGCTCCTCAGTCAGAGGGAAAGAGACAGTCTGTGTTATGGAGATTCTGCAGACACTTGCATTCTTATCCAATGCACTGATAAATTAAACATCTAATCTCTAAAGKCTTCTTGACTTTACTTAACCTGCCTATAAGCTTAAAATTAAGCATATGTCTATTCTTGAGTCAGTCTTCTCCTTTCACACCGGAGTCTGTATGTATGAGGCAAGCTGCACATGTGTGTAGTTACACTAAAGAGAATTAAGCAACTTCTGCTTTAAGCAATTGTTCAAATTGAGAATGGGCTGCTGCTTTAGTCAGAGCAATTTGCAGTGTCTACAAATTAGAGGGGTGGTTTTAATGTTTGTTTTGGGTTTGGTTTTTTTGTTTGTTTGGATTTTTTTCCCTCTTTAGCCATCTGTTAAAATACTGAAAGATGAATGGTAATTCCACTTGTTCCTGGGAAAGGTGAATGTGACTTGCTCTTTCTTCCCTCTTCATCTGACCCCCAAATTAAGTCTTATTCCTTTGAGTTATGACTGTGCAGGTTTCTAGAGTAAGTCACATAAAATATTAAGTTGTATAGTTGTTTGGTTTTTTTCTGTGTGTGGGGTTTGGTGTTTGTTTGTTTTTAAGACTTTGAACTACAGTGAGATTTTTGTCTGTACCTGTTAGTAAGGCATTTGGCAAATATTTGGGACTACCTGGTGCAGCAGTAGTCAAGCATTTAGCAAAAAACCATTGAGACTACCCAGCATAGCAGCAGTTGCCTATTCCTTCCTGATATGTGTGTTGTGTTATTCTTGTGGGTTTCCATAAATACTTGGAGCTTCTTCACTCGGGTCCCTTAAGGCCTCTAGACCGAAAAATGGAAGCTTTTTCTCAGCTGAAGCTAATAGTGTTTTTTTATTTGGTCTATGCTACATCACAACAGCACTGGAAGTATGCATAGCTCGATTCACTTGACAAGCTTGCTCTGTGAAGGTACTGCAGGGTATGATGCAGAATTAAAACTATTATCTTGTTACAGCTGAAATACTGTAAGGCATCTACAGACACCTCTAAAATTGTCCCCCTGATTATACAAACTTCAGAAAGTGATATGTTCATGAAAGTCAGCCTGGCAATGTTTCACGCAGTCTTTCAAGAGCTTTAGTTTTCAGGCTCATGAAACATTTTATTTTTTTCTAATAAAACAAAACCCTTCATAAATGTCACCATTAGGTAGTAAGATACCAAGCATTGTAGAGGTGTCAGCTTTTTTGACAGCATGATTCAGTATTGTGCATTTTCAATTTGACAACTGTGTAGTTTTTCCTTGTGAATCTGAGATCCTGTAAGCATTTTTGSGCATACTTGTCTGTTTTTCCAAATGATTCTGCAACTGGGATTTTTATCATGTGTTGCGTTAAACACAGGTAGAAAGGTCTGAAAGATCAAGACCTCTGAGGAAAAATCCTCTCAGAGTAACTTCCTAGGAAAGAAAATCCTGTGAGGCAATAGCTTGAGATATCTTCTAAGAAAAATAGATCAAGCAAAGCTGAGGAGCAGCTTGGGGGGAAAAAAATTAACTATCTCTTGAAAAAAATGGATCAGATGAGATAATATATATTTTCTTTGAGAATTTGAACTCCTGTGTTCCTTTTGCATTTGAGTCACAGTGTGCCTGTTTGTATATATGAGTGAAGTCAAGGACTTCAGGACCAAAGTCCAGTGCTGGAATAGCAGCTCCCATGAGTCTAGCATTTCTCATGTTGCTGAGCTTTAAGTCTTCGTTTTCTTCCAGTGTGGGGGTTATAATGTCTCGTGAACTCATTACAGGGGCACAGCAATAAAATGGCAAGATTGACTTCTAATTATTCATCCTAGATAGATTCACAGATAAAACAAAGTAGCACAAAGCTGGCTACCCCTTGGAATATGAATGCATCAGGGTTCTATGTATATGCTCTGGCTACTAGTACATTCTAACTTGTATATCACTGCAATGTCACTACTGCTGGCACCCTTCCTTCATTCAGCCAAGAGGATTTGAGTATCTGGATGCCAGAGGACTGTTTTTCTTTTCTCCATTTGGCTTCCTTTTCCTGGTCTGATCAAGGATCTGTGAGAACGGGTGTCCCCATTGGTGCTCTTTTATCCCTTGCCTACATCTGTAGAGGTATCTGTATTTTCTTCAACTAAGAGCTGGCAGGAATTGGAAAGTTTGAGAGAGGAGRACAACCTCAGTGAGCTTGGAGACCAGACTGAGATCTCCCGAGCATGGAGGTTGTCTTTGTTCTGCCTTTCCACCATAATTAATTTGGTGGGACCCTGATCCATCACTAGAGCTCTAAAATAATGTAAATGGTCATGACCTGTTGGAGTGAGTTCAGAGGAGGCCATGAAGATGATCAGAGGGCTGGAGTACCTCTCCTGTGAAGACAAGCTGAGAGTTGGGGTYTTTCAGCCTGGAGATGAGAAGGTTCTGGGGAGACCTTAGAGCAGCCTTCCAGTATCAAAATGGGAGCTGCAAGAGAGCTGGAGAGCGACTTTTTACRAGAGAAATAGGTAGGACATGGAGGAATGGTTTTAAACTGAAAGAGGGCAGGTTTAGATTAGATATTAGGAAGAAATTCTTTACTGTGAGGSTGGGAAGGCACTGGAACAGATTGCCCAGAGAAGCTGTGGGTGTCCCATCCCTGGAAGTGTTCAAGGCCAACATGGTTRGATGGGGCTTTTGAGCAACCTATTCTAGTGGGAGGTGTCTCTGCCCATTGCCGGGGAGTGGGAACTGAATGACCTCTAAGGTCCTTTACACCCAAACCACTTTATGATTAATTATTTCATTACAGTAGTGTCCTTTCCCTTCCCYATGTCCAGCTGCCATGTAGAAAGACACTTCACAATATCCAAAACTACTGATGTTTTTTGGGGCCTGTCTCTAAAGACTTTTTTCACTACTCTGAGAAAAAAATCAAGACAGTCTTCAGTAAAGGATCGGGAGCTGTGGTGTTTTGTTTTGTTGTTGTTTTTTTTTTCTATTTAAAYGAGTCTGTCCATGCCTACTTAGAAAGATACAAAGAACCTGTGTCGAAGTGTTAGCTGAAGAGCTACAAATAGCATTTTATTCCTTTCTCCCCACCTCCTCCCCCAAATAACTCTATTGTTCTTATAAATCCGCAGCATTCCAGCTGTGACTTGACAAGAGCCCTGACAGTCGCAAAAGCCAAATCACAGGAGCAGTGTTCTTGTTCTCTGAATTATTTTACACAGCTAAATTTAATACTTCCCCCCACTCCTCCACCTTTCACTCTGGCAGATATTTAAGCTGCAAATTAGAGATGTACCGAATTAGCCTTCAAACCTTGCAAATGCTGTCAAAAAGCTGACTCCATAATGATGTGGCTTTGATATCAAACAGATTATTGCTTATGTGCGGCGGCACTTACAAACATGTGCATGCTTGTAACTCCTGGCCCCTGTGCCGCGAGGCAGCCGGCAGATCATTAATGCACAGTGCACGCGGGACAGAGCCCTGCGGACCCCGCGATCGGCACGCCGGAGAGGAAGAGTCAGAGTTTCCAGCAACCACTTTCAGTTGGCAGAGCTGTGATTGGAACCATGTGACAGTTTGAGGCAATGTACCACAGGCAGCCAATTTATTACATATGGCAATATGATTAATGGTATCAAATGTTTTTATAAAAAAAAAGTCCAAGAATACTGCAACGGCCAATTGCACAGAGTCCAAGGCAGTACAGATCTRTTCCATGAATTTAAAGGCAGGCAGATGAGGTTAAATGAGAGGGAGAGAGCCAAGATAATGATTACAAAGTAAGTTTCGAAAAGAAAAGTGTGTAGAGTGTGTTCATGAGAAACGGCCCCTTTTCTCTCCTGTCTTATGGCCTTAACGGATATAGGCTGGAATAGGTCTCTGAAACTAAACTGCCTTCTGCTCTTAGCCTCTCTTCCTGTAATCCAAAGACTCATTAATGGTATCCAACAACACTTACAAGGCAAACAACAGCAGGTTAAGAGGCAGAAAGGACTGTCATTTTTGTGAAGACTGTTTCCTTATGATAATGATTCCTCTTTTTTTTTTTAATCAAAGGTTCTGTTTTAGCAAACAGATGGTTGCTTGATTGTAGTGTCTGTCAAAACAAACAAACAAAAAGTGTTAAAGATACTATTATTGAGGAAAAATATTCAGGAAATGCAAGTATGAAGCGCACACCACAGTATCATTCTTCCCAGGTCTCTTATGGTCCATCCTGCTGACTCAGGAAGTTCTGGCATCGTTTTGGTCTGTGTCGAGTGCCCAGACAGTAGCTGGGCACAGTTTAGGAGTCAGCACAGCATAGAGGCAGTCCCTYAGAGTTGCTCTGCAGAAGGCTGTGTTGCTCTGGAGGGTGGGAATAGGTGCAGGTTGGCTTATGATGGTGTGCCTCCATGCCACAGATCAGCCCTAAGCACCTTTCAGTTGCTGGTGGTGACATAGCTAAAGTTGTTATGAATTATGCCCATCTAAAAGGTTTCATGCCACCTCACAAATTCTTCTCYGGCCAGCTCTTAGGGCTTCATGTTTTTAGGTAGGGCTGTGTCCCCTCCGAATCTCTGTTATGTGCAGCCGGGCATCCTGCACATGACCTGTACCTTACCTGGGCTGTGAAACAAGCGAGACACAGAGCAGCTCATCTGCATATAGAGGTGTGAGATGGGAGCTGCTGCCTCCTCAGCAACAGCTCATATACACCAGAGCACTGCTGGAAGACACCTATAGCGGTAACATCTTTTGATCTCACCTAATCAGGACTCTGCTGRCCCCAAATTAATTTGATCTGTATGCAGATCGCCTGAACATCCCTGGCGGTGCTTAGACAGTGCCCTCTTCACTTCCACACAATTACACAATGACAATCTGTGTTAAGTCTTGTGTGTTGGGATACTGGGTGGCTGATGGAGTTGCAGCTAAAAACTGTGCATGCCTTAGACTCAAATCTCAGTGTCCCATGGAAGAGAAATGCCCAATGCATTTTGCCTAATAACTACAGCAGTTGCAAACTGCTGCCTTCCCTAGGGTAGCTTTGAAGGTAGAGAGCTGCTAGTCCTGAGTGAGCACAGCTACAAATATTTGACATCGAAGTATGATTTCTTTTGTCTACTCCTTTTCCTCTTTTCTCACTCTGCCGCTATTATCGATGGTAGCACAGCCCTTTTGTTAATACCCAAGACTCCTTTGCCGGAGTGCTGTAATACACTGCATGAAGAGCAAGGTATTTATGCCTCTCTTGCCTCAGTACAGAGCATACGGCAGGAGGTCCGATGTGGCCTGCTGCTGCATTCCGTATGGCTTGTGGCCACATGGTTTCTCTTCTCTGTGTGTGTGTTTATTATTGTTGGATAATGCTAAAGCTTGTAGTCATGCGGCCTGCCAAGGGGAATTTGAAAGGCTTGTTCGGTCTTCAGTCAAGGAAAAGATTTCCTATACTTTGTGCTAAAGGAATAGTATTTGATGTAGATGCTGAGACTTCCCCTTCAGAGATGCCCAACTCTCTCTGCTGAACACAGAGGGAGTTGACAGCCCTGACCGCAGGAATGGCACTCAACCTAAATTCCAAAAGTGGGTGATGCAAATTCCCCCTTCCCACAATGCCCCAGTGTGCACCTCGTGGCCCTCTGAGCTCCTGCTTACGAACAACAGCCTGGCTGTACGTGCCTTAGCATTTTAACAAGACATGGAAACCTTTGAACAAATTGCCAGAAAACTTTTAGCAGGGCGAGCGTGCGTGAGCGCTGCCTGCACCGAGTGACCCTCTTAACGCCAGAGAGGGAGAGACAAAGTGTGCCACAAAGAACGAGCAAATGAAAGAGCTGGCTTGCAACTCTGATCCTTATGGACTTTTCTTGAGCTCTAGCAACAAAAAGTGTAACTCTTGTGATGAATACRGTCCTACTGTTGTATTCCTACCTTCCAACAATAATTTCAATTGAACCCTACAGCATGTGGAGTCCCTTTGCTTTTTAGGTCATAAAAGCAGTATGTGGAGTAGAGACTTAAAAAATGGACTTTTAAAAGACTCCAATGCCTCAATCTCTCCAAGAATTCGACTGATAAATCTCCTGTGTAAAATGATCACATTTTATAGAGAAGAATCTTTGTTAGACATTCATTAGCAATAACATGTGAGCCAATTTAGGGAATGAAGCCTTTTTTCTGTATAAAACCCACTGTGGTCACTAAAACTAATGACTTTTTCGGCCTACCACCCTTTAATTCAATGGCGAAGCACGTGAATTTCCTGTATTGCTTAGTTCTCCAACAATTTGTTTATCTTTGAAGAGCAGSTCCCTGACTGTGTGAACTCAGGCACATCCAAAAGGTTAAGTAATAATAAAAAAGTAGATTGGGGCCATAAATGTGGTATTTAAAATCATGACAAAGTTCTGACTGTATTGAGGAGGTCTGGAAGAAGAATGGTTAATGGGCTTACTTCTATTTCAGCTCATCTCCACATGAGAAGCAGCCTGAGCAGGAGAGAATTGAAAATATGAGATGAATTTAAGTGCTCTGAGGCTGATCTGAACCCATCAAAGTTGGTGCAAAAAAATTCCACTGGCTTCAGTAGCCTTTGGAGCACTTGATGCTAATTACCAAAACTAAAAAGGAAGAAGAAGAAGAAGAAAAAAGGAAAACTAATTTTTTTAGCCACTGTGCATTAAATAGTGGTAGAAAGAAGCAACACTTCGGGTTCAGATGCGGTTTTTTGTGTGTTCTTCTTTAGAGACTAAATTTTTTAACAACGAGATATAAAGATGGTAGAATTGACAAAAAACCAGAGCAGGTTGAAAAACATAGAAAGGCGTTTTTAAAACATAGCTGACAATGGAAAGATTTACTCTTATGTTCAACTAAGGCAAGTTGTAAAGAGGAGAAAGAGGCAATTGGCCTAATAATTGTAAAACAAATTCTGTCCTGCATTTGCCAAAGCTTTATCTGCATTTTTGAGGGGATGTTAGCTGTAACGTGCCTTGCCTGGAGGGAATACCGGGGTGTTTTGAGGCTGCCTTTCAGCTTGAATGCCAGGCTTTCCCTGCTATTTAAAGGAAGAGATGGAAACTGCCTGTGCACATCTTGTCCAGATGTGGAGCCAAGGCATGAACCAGTGCCTAGCAAGTGCTGTTGGGTCCTAGAGCTTGGGAAAAGACAATGGATTTCTTAGAGGTCTCATGGATTTATTTTTCCTTGAGGAATACAAAACTTGAAGCCTGTTTTGTTTTTGCATARTCTCCATAAGAATACAAGCATCTCTATAAGGCACAATTCCTTAGTGCCTAATTTGCTTCCATTATATTCTAGGCATATTAAGAACAAAACCATATGGGAATGCATGCAAAAGTGTCAGTGACTGAGAGTCAATTTCCTGGGATTTTAGCTGAAATTTTAGTTCCCAAGTTGCTTCTAAAACACGAATTAGGTTCCTGAGTCACCCAGGAACTAATGAAAATGTTCCTTTGAAATGTGACGGGGAACTCAGACAGAGCAAGAGTGACACACAGTCCTTGGGGCATGACTGCCTGGAGGGAGTGATGGTAAAGAGCCTTTCATGTTAGCTGTAACATTTTTAATGCAACTTATTAGAAAATAACATTAACAGCATTGTGCAAGGAGGCGGTAGACCTGGCTGGATGAAGGGGTTTTAATGGTGCTAAACAGGGCACACAGCATACTTAGTGCTTAGAATGGTGAGACCTCGGAAGTGCTGGAGTGCACTTTGGTCCCTTAGAAATGTCTGGTCCCACCTCTCCAGAGTGGTGGCACGTTGTAACAAGAGCAGTGGATGTGTGTGCTGACACCCACAGAATGCTCTCCAAGCTGCCCCGGTATGAGGAACCTCTTTTGTTGATTTTCCCAAACTTGGAAATCCTGTGTTGAATTTCACGATCTCCTGATGTCAATCTGTGGACTCCCAGTAGAAGTCTCCTTCTYGGCTGCTTGTTCCTGTGGCCTCATTTGTGCTGACAGGAGATGGGTGGTGGAACTGACTGGCTCCAAGTTAATCCAGCAAGAGGAGGCCAGRGGGGAAAACTGATTTTCATCCAGACCAGTTTCTCAATTTGGCTCATGTAATGGCTGTGTGGGGCTAATGCTGGCATGAAGGAAGGAGCCAACCTTTACRTGGGGAACCTGCACCTCCACCAGCTTAAATCTGTTGCAAAACTGCAGTGTAACTAAGACCCAGAAGATGAATTTTGGAATATTTTTCTCTGTTACAGCAGAAAGACTTTTAATTTACCCGCATATTATGACTTCATCATTAATAAGGAGGAAAGTAAGTAACGAGACAATGTGTACAAAATGAACAATTTTGTACCATAGCAGGATGACTGGCGAATTCTTTCATGAATGCTCTCTGTGTGATATTTCTATAGTATAATAGATTCTGGCTGTTCACTCTAATAATTCTGAGCTTCAGGGTAAGATTTTATTTCTCTTTTGAAAGTAATATAATCAGTGGTGCTAGCACAAAATTCCCTGTGTGTTTTTGTGCATCCTTAACACTTCTTGGGATGAAAGTGGAACTTGTATTATTTAGAGCAGTTCAAAGAACTAAGTTCCTTCTGTAATGGTGGTTCCTGCTAGAATTCCTTATGAAAAAACATTAACCAAGCTAACCGTACTACAAAGCATCGTAGGTATTCTATGTTGGCAGAAGGAATGGGTCCAAAAAGCTTTAAAAAATGTTAGTTTCTTTGTACAAAAGGCGTATTTTAAAAGTCACCCGAGGACAATGTGGATATTTGTCTAYCCAGGAATTTTATTTATACTCTATCTATGTGAACAAAGCTCCTGGAGATGAGGGCAAAGGTTTTTGGCAAAGCATGAGGTAGCTTATGACAATAATGATGCAGGCATCAGCACGTGTTTTGATTGAATTTTGTCTTTGCTTGTTAGTTTAGATTCACTGCTCTGCTGAGAGGATCACAGAGCTTCCCTGCCCTCCCTTGCTTTCCTCTGCTTGCCAGGGGGAGAGGACCACTCCTGCTGCATCCATTCAACTCCCAAGCTCCCGATCATTTTCTTGATTTCCTGTGAAGCTCCCCATTTTTTTTTCAAGGGAAAGTTTATCAAACCCTCTCCCTGCAGAGCTAGAGCTGTGTCTGTGGCAAGCCAGACTGCGCAGTTGGAGAACTTGCTCAGGCAGTTCTTCCCAAGGCACAGGGAGGAATGAGTTTCTCATCTGCTGGCACAAGTGCATAGCTACTAAGTGGTTCTCAATATTAYAGGGTCTGAGTTTTCCCTTGAAATTGCACAAAGTTTCCCATGCAAGAAGAATAACTTCAAAACCAGAATGTGGTCATCTGTGCCAGACACATCCTTCCACTGTCTTCCCACAGTTGTTTCAATCTCTCTAGTGGCAACTATCCTATTTGCTTCAAGACTGAGAAGAGCTTTCCTGCTGCCTCCTGGGCAGCAAGGACCTTGCCTTATGCTTGAACAGGCAGATCTTCTTCCCTTTCTCTACTCAGTACTGTGCTYAGCTATTTGTGCAGGTGTCCCCAAGGCCTTCACAGGACTTAGCTGGGGAAAACTAAGGGCAGCCTGGAATCACTGTTGTGTTTTAGTATGTGGTTGCTGTCCTGTGATCTGGATTTCTCTGTAAGAATATCCACAAACCAGAGTAACTTCTGTGCTTGTTCTTTTTCATCTAACCAATTTTATCAGGGTTGGTAAGGAATTATTAGCTGGTTCATGAATATGTAGTAACTCATCACCATATGATTTTTATCCATTACCTCAAACTATGTCTGAGATGGTTGCAGCAATTAAATTAGACCTTACTATGTCTGAAAAAAAAATCGAGCATCAAGCCCTGCTATTATGAGGACTCATTAGTAAACAAAACAATCTTTGTGATAAATCATGCCTGGGGTTTTAAGGAAAATATGTTTATCTGTTTCAATAGCAATAAAACTACCAGTAGAAATTCTCCCATCACCTACACACATACACATGATCTCCTAAAACAAACATATGTAAGTACTTAACAGATGGACAAATGAACCTTGGGATGAATGTATTACAAAACCAGAGCAATCACTGTGTTTTGCAGCAGAAATTATATTAACATCTAAGGACCAGGTTAGAATTTTTTTGATTAGCTGGAAACATAGGCTCAGTTTGTAGCAAAATCAAATTAGGTCTTCATTGCTGTTACACAGATAGTATATGATTTGTGCTGTAAGATTTTTAGATGGCATGAATCTGTTGTTGGATGAATTTTTTCTTTGTCTAAAAGCAGTAGCAGCTTTGCTATCATTTTTTTCACCCTCTGTGCACACGGAGGTCCTACAGTAGTTTGAGAGCTGAGGTTGCCCTGATGCCCTTGAGGAGTACTTTTTGCTACTCAGCTGTGCAAAATGCCATGTGTTGCTTCTCTTCACTGCTCTGCAGAGATGACTGCATTGCAGTGGACTCCTATCAGTTCACTGTGAAGCCTGTTGTAAGTGTCTTTTTGATGGCCTAAAAGAGTCCACAGAAAATTGTTAAAAGCTGAAGAGACCTACAATGAAAGCTAAATTAATGGCCAAAACAGATCTCTAATCCAACTAAGTATTTCAGATGAGGGATTTTGGTTTTGGAGGCTGCCTTAGCATATTTTATGTTGTACTGTAGGATGAATTGCATTACAGAAAAATAAGATGTGATTGATAACCGTAAATTCACCTCCCCAGTTTAGGTTGTCTTTGGAACCCTTCCTTTGCATCCTTCTCATCTGCAGAAATGCAATGAAATCCTCTTAATCAGTGTATTGTGGCGTATAAATGATCAAAGGAACAGCAATTGAGAAATTAAACCTTCACCTTAGGACCAAGTTGTGATCCAGGGTCTTTGCACTACCAAGGCCTTGGTGAACTTCCATCAGGGGGAAAAGTGCTCTGCTCATCCTGCCCCCAGTGTCTCAGTCGACTGAGCCGGCTTTCCAGTTTGGTGTTTTTACACTGCTTTTCAGGAGTAACAGCAGGCACCATGGTTTGTAAGAGGCTGTGGTGGTGATGTGTCAGTGTATTACCCCATTTTACTTGGACTAAGAAGCTTCCAAAGGTGGTAACTTTTGTTTCTACCCATCAGGTGCAAGCAGATACAGATTCCCAGAAGTCAGTCTTTGACTATAAGGTTTTCTGACTAATTTCTAAGGAACAAGATAAATAAGGTTAATCTGCTCCTCTACAGATCAGATTTTTCCTTCAAGTAACTAAGGCAAACAAATATTTTGAGGTTTGGAAAATTTCTATGCCAGATCCACTCGTGAGTTAGGAAGATATGTGGGGGGTTTTTGCCAGTAGGCTCTTCTATCTAACTGATAAATAACTCGAATTGGATATCAGTTATGATCTGAAAATTACTCTTATGTTTATGGGAGACTTTTAGTCTTCTGTGACTTACATTTTCCTTGTGAGGTGATTTTAGGATACCAAAATGAAGTTGTCATTATGAGTATCCTTTAGTCTAGCTTGGGATGGATGAAGTTTGGATAAGCTCTCCCAGTTTTACATCAGTTTACAACTCTGTGACCGAAATAATAATTTTCCAACATTAATTTGTAAATTTGATTCAGAGGCCGTTAAAGTCAAGGGTGAGACCACCTGTGCCATCTTCTGAGTCCTCTGGGAAGTATCCTGTGTCTTAATTGACTGCAGCAATATTGGAATCACAAGGTGAGACTCTGAATGGTGCTCTGCAGTGCTGGGAAGCTCTTTGCCACTATTCCAGAGGATCAAGTTTCCTCACACGGATGCCCTGGCATGGACCTTTGGAGGTCACCTTGCTATAGTATTATGATTACATTTCCAGATCATTCCCTTTCCAAAAGACTTTTGTTCCCTGGAAGGTGCCACCTGAATAAAGTCATATTAAAAGACAAGAAAAGCCACCAGCAACGAAAATTATTCTCTGCAGATTTAGTAACTGCTACAGCATCTTCTTTCCTCTCTATTCTATTTCATTGACATTGGCAATAAAAAATAATCACTTAGAGACAATGTCCTTGCAGGCTGGCAGTAAGTCTAAATGGCAACAGCTAAAAAGACCCAGAGAAGAACATTTAAGTTACATCTATTATTGCTCTGGCTTTTCAAAAAATGTCAGAAATAAAGGGTCTTTGGCTCAGCGTTTGTGTATGCTTGGTGGCATGGGAGGAGACAGAAGATATTAGGATATTCTTTCTCCTATTATTACTAGCTGCTAGATGGAGTGATGATTATATACAGGAGGTGGCAGACACTRAATTTGTGCTTAGAACAAAGGAAAGATCTAAAATCTAAAAGCTTTGTGCCAAAGCTTTATTTTGGCACAACCACAGCACTTTTGGTAAAGACCTTGCTGTGCCCTTCCCAAAGATAATGCTCTATTCTCCATTCTGAAAGCTGAAGAGGAGTACTGAGGGGTCCCACCACATTTTCTCCCCTCTATCCAAAAATTGGTTTCATATTTTCCTTTCCTTCATGCTTCCTAGCACTTTTCTTTATGAACAGAAACACAGCACAATAAATAGTCTATCTGTTAAGGCGACACATTGTGACAGATCCCTTAAGAAAGCTGAAGCTGGGTTGACATTTTTGTTTCATCACTGCTCTGAAGAATGGTTTTGTTTGTGAATTCAGAGAATGACTCACGTAATGACCAAATAGAAGTGCATTTCATAAACATCATAGGATAGCAGTAACTGCATGGTTGGCCCATGTTCCTCTGCCTGTCCATGTTTGGGTGGACTTAATGATAGATATTCTTCTGTATGGAAGAAAAAAAGGTCCAGCAAAATCTGGGCATTAGGATAGTTCATTCAGTCAGATTTACCAGCTGAGTGCCTTTATGTTTATAGTGAAAATGTATGTATATGTAACAGATTCTTATTCTGGCATCTGAATTGTGTCTCTAACACCTGGCTGGAGCACATGAGGACCAGGGGTTTCTAGGACAGATGAAGCTGCCCTGTGGTGGAAAGACCAAGACTCAGACAGGTTGCCCGGGTCCTCCCTGGACTCCCACTCTCACACACCTGATCTGTGGGTACAGGAGTTTCCCTGGGTGGCTCTGGCTGCGGGGCTGGAGCCAAGACAACAGAGAAGGAGAGTCAGCCTGCTGAATGCCAGATATATTTCTATACACATGCACACACGCACACACACATACATGTGTATTCTGTATAGCTACAAACTCATTTCTCATTACCTGTATGTAGATAATGAAGGATGAACTTGTCCTGCGTCCCTCCCTTCGTTTACAAAACTCTCTTCTTCCATCTTCTGTGTTAGAAATACAGAATACCAAATTCAGTGCAGCACTCTGTGTATCTGGCTTTCAACGCTGCTCAGAAAACCCTAAGGCCAGGACTGAAATAAGAGCTGAAATCCAAACAATGTGTGACTGAACACAAAACAAATCATGGCTTTGCAGGAATATGTTGTGACAGCTCTGCCTTCTCCCATAACTGCTAGTCAATTTTCCCCCTTACAGTTAAATAACATAGTATACATATTGAACCAATAAGAGGGTACAATGGAAAATGCATGGTGAAGCTAAAAAATGCTGAGATGTAAAATCTTCTAAAACCTTTCTGCAGGGGTAGGGTGCTATTCTCTCTTCCTTTCTCTCCCTCCCCCCCTTCTCTCTTTCTCTCTTTAAAAGCAAGGGTGGGATAGGGCTTGTTTCTATAAAGATAAATAAGAAAGGCCAATTCAAATCACGATGAAGAAAAAAACTGGTGGAATTTGCAGTAAACTTAGGAATGTCCATCACATGTGGGCAGTGTTTGCATGTATGTAAGGTGAAAACTTTGACCTGCTAAGGACCCTTGGCAATAAAGTTAAAAGTCATCCCCTCTCACGCAGGGAAAATGTCTAATAAAACAGCAAGATCCTGCAGCATCTTCCCCTCTCCTCATCTGCTGCACTCCCCCATCCCTGCTTGTGGGGACCACCTTGGGGTGGTGACAACCAGAGTCAAGGCAGATCTCCCACCTCTTCCTAAAGGAGATGGTGCTCAGAGGACTCAGCTGTGTGAGATCCAGGTACTGGCCTGAGCCTGCCTCTTTGCTCAACCAGGGGCCTCAGGGAGCAACTACTGGCATTGGAAGAGTGGGTTGAGCCCTGTCTCTACTCCTGCTTCTGCTGCACTTCCATACCCTGTCAGGAAGAGGGAGGTTGAGCTGAGGTGGCCCATGGGCATGTGGGTACAGCTCTCAGCTCATGGTGAGGGCAGTGTTGGTTAAGCAATTCCCATCTTGAGCTGGATTTTGACCCAAAAGCTTCAACCATCTCACACGACAAGAGTGCAAATGAGGCCTTTCCCCTTTCAGCCATTTCTCCTTGCTCACAGCAATCTGCTGGTAGAGATAGTTCCCTCCTGGGGAACTCCACAGGGCTTTTTGGAGGTCAGGTGTCTGTGGTGGGCACCTGGAACTGATGGACATAAGCCACTCTACCATGGGAGCAGCACTGTTAATTTCTATAGGCAGGTAAGGAAGAGGGAGATGAGGAAAGAACATGATGAAGAGGTAGTGAGCAGCTCCAACTTGCCTTATATTTCCCCTTTGAAAACATTCTTTCTTTTCCAATTTTGAGTGGTTTTTAGGGTACTCATTAATCTGGAAAACAAGAACAACTTCCAGATCATTAGTGCCATGGTGAATTGAAACAGTAGCCAGGTTGGACTAATAGTGCCAGGGTCATACGAAATACCAGTCGGTGCAGGCTATTAAGTGCCAGGGTGATTTGAGAGAACAGCTTGTCCGAGATACGAATGCCAAAATAATTGGAAATATCTCCTCACAAGTTGATGTATAAATCAGCAAACTGTTTCGATTTAACAAAGTTAAAGGCAAAGGAGCAGTGCAGGCACCRAGCAGGGAACCGCTGATAGTTTTAGTGTCTCCGAGTGCTCTMTTTCCTTATTCTTATGGCATTATGGGTAAAATTTCATTACAGGAGATCACAAAAGTGAGGTTGCCAATCCCTGAAAGCTGCATACTGTGTGCTCTGATATCCTTTGAGGAGTAGGGAATTCCTGCAGATTCCAGAGACCTGTCAGTATGGAAAGTGGAAACATAATTTAGTGCTTATGTCCTACAGATGATTTTGGCTTGAAGAGTATTATTCAGCACTCTCCTCTGGAGCTCTATAAAGCCCATGCTAGCTTCCCTAAGTATCTTATTGTCCAGCCACTGTTCTGGCCTGTCACCTTGCTCTGGAGTGTCCCCCTGTCTAAAAAATAAATTTTTGTAACTCTACACTAATGGGGGATGGGATTCACAGTAGATGTCCTTCTCAGAATACATGGCATCCTCTCCCCTACCCCAGCCACTCACACACTCAGAAAGTTTTTACTTTTCAAAGGGAAGCCATGTTAGCAGCTGTGGCTTCTGGGCTGCACAGTTGAGACACCTGAGCTGGATCAATGGTGATGAGCAGCCAGATTATTGTGCTTGGTAGTAAAATGGAGGGAAAGATGACTGAATATRGAGAAAACTGGTTACTGGGTTTAATCATGTTTCTGACACAATGCAAGAATGAATCTGAACCCTTCTTTGAAATGTCAGTCACACATTCCTTTAATTAGATCTTAGAATATAATGTTAATTTTCCTAGTGTTTCTGAAGTTCTTGTGAGCTTTGTAGTTCTGTAGCAAAAAGCCATGAGAGTTACAAAACTCAAAAAGGCCTTGTTGGCTACTTTTTCTGTGAGGCTTTCTCAAAGAAARCAACACAACTACACTAAGATTTGTCCTCTTTGGATCTCAGCCTTGCTTTTTGTAGGTTGAAAGAATATAGAGAAGGTTTGTCTGTAAGCACTCTAAACTTTTGACACATCTGAGATTAAGTCGTCTTAATCTTTGGAAAGCTTTGCAAAAGGGAGTCTGAAGTCATCCCAGATGGTCGTAAGAGGTCTTAATGCTGCATAAAAGAGTCCAGAACATTTAAAATGGGGAAAAGTGGAAGCAGACATATCACAAATGTGATGGAAATGGGACCAGTAATTGAGGAGGATGTGACTGGGAAGAATGGATCATGAAATATGCTCTCAGCAGTAGCAAGTAAGTTCTCTCTTGCACAACAGATTGAAATCTATCAGAGGTGTTCATAACGTGGTCACATAACTGCCTCTGATAATCAAGCTGTGTAAATACAGACATATCAGGCAGCTGCCTCACATTAAAGGAAGCCACACCAATCAACAGCTGAGTAACCTGCGTGTCCTGTGCAACAGAAACTTCACCTCTCCTCAGCTTTCATCAGSGGTACAAGGGCTAGACAGAGCTGCTGATCAGCTTTGGGTGACTACGGATCCATTGTTTGCAGATGAGATCCCACGGTATTTCAGAAGTATTATCAAGCAACTTATATTGAACTGCAATTATCTTACTGAAGTGCRCAGGCTATATTTTGCCAGACATTATTCTTACTAGTGTCTTGGTGCCTCAATTTACCAAGGTCATTTTGATGGTACATCCACATATTACCATGAGACATTGCTTGCCAAAACCTTCTTTCCACCACCTTAATCTAATATGCACAGGTTCCCTGAAATCTAAACTCCCCACTGGAAAAATAACAGCAGAGAAGAATATCTCCAGCAGTGCCTTTTAGCAAAAAATAAGCCCGGAATCCCATGTGTCTGCCCAGAAAGCACAAACTGCACCCTATAGAAAAAATGACATCCCCACCCTAGCACAAACATCCACACATGTGAATCCACATATGAATAAATCTTACATTCAATTCCTCTCAGAAATGCACTTTGAAAGTTCACCATTTTGTGGTTCTTTCAGGTTGCAAAGCTTCCTGACAGGCCAAACGTGCGCAGTTTGTAACACAGAGCCAAGACCTAATGCAAGCTGAGGTAGAGGTAAGTGCTAAGAATACCTAAAGCCAGCAAATTAGGATCAAATTAAGATTCTCTTCCGGTGTCTTTTGCAGGACACAAACCAGGRGTTTTCCAAGTATGGTCTAACATGAAGCTCAGAGAAGCCAGTACATTCCTTCTAGGATTCATGGGAATTTTCTAGGACTACAGGGTCAATTACCAGCAGGTAATCRAATGAAGATGGAAGAAAGAAATAATTAGAAAACAAACCTGTCAGTGTTCGTGTTTTGTGTTTCATGCAGTAAATTTTCCTGAGGCTTTTTTGGGAAATAAAATTAGTTGCAGTTAGCATTATTTAGGATAAARCAGACAGATCTTGCCCAGGTTGAAGCCTTACAGAGGCTTACAAATGTTAACAAACTGAGATTGTATTTTTTACATCTCCTGAGACAATTTCCATTCTATAGTTAGATGCCTACCAATTGTTGACAGAAGTGAAAACAGCACAAAGTATTCTGTCTGCTGTGCAAAAAAAAAAAAAAAAAAAAAATCAATAGACAGTATTTTAGTCTACAGTACTGAAAATAAAATATATATTTCAAGGAATAAATTCCACACATGTACTGAAGGGCAGAATCTGGCCCTCAGATTGAAGAGAATTTCAGACCTAACTAAGACAAATCCCTGCAGCAAAGAACAGAATAGCAAGCAGYGTCTGTGGAAAAAAAAGTGGAGATACTTTTCCTTACCTTTCTATGTGTAGAATAGGCTTCTTACAACTTCTTTGGAATTATAACTCCTATCCACAAAGGACCAAAATTTCTGCAGTCCTCAACTGTGTCTTTATTCAGGACTCATTACACAACACCTACCAAAGCCTCCCAAAAGTGYGGGTTAAATCATGTCTGAAGGATTTGGCTCTCTACAAGCGAGTTCGTCTTGTTAAGAGCATAATGGAGTCAGAGAGAACATTCATTTCAGAAGTGAATGTGTCTGACTGTCTGATTTATTTTTGAGTGAGAAAAACAGATTTTGCTTTTGCAAAAACCTTTAATTTCATATGGGAAGCCACCTTTAAGACTCATCATTGGGTAACATGCTCTATCATTCCCCTGGCTCTTTTTCCACATCCATTGCTAGTGGCTTGGTGTGTTCTTTATCCCTTGGGTCAGCTCATTAGCTGGATGCATGGCTGCTCACGTCTATCATCAGAGCCTGCTAACAAATCCTGTAGGACTACTCCAGGCCMAATAAGAGATATATTTGTTTTGTGGTTTGCGTTTTGTAGAAAACACTATGTACTTCTCAAAGCCTAAAGTATAGGAGGTTTTTTTTTTAAAAAAAAGAAGCAGCAATTTTCATACAGTGCTAAATAAAATAAATTACAGGCCCCAAATGATCTAATAATTCCTAAGGCAGAGTTCAGATGCAGTAATTAATTATCCCAACATGGAATTCATAATGATCAACTATTAATATGTGCATGGGGGACTGGATGTCTCAGGATTTGGTAATGGGATACGGAGACTTTCACCTCTAGGTTGCTGATTTGAATCTGACCCAGATCTCTAGTGRCTTCCGAAAGCTGCAAGCATGTGTTGTTTGTTCTGTAGTGTATATAAAATGAAATTATCTAGGCTGCTTCCTAGCAGTCTTGTGTCCATAACACGGGTGCCGGAGTACAAATAACCTTCCTTTTGATCGCTTTAGCTGGGAGGTCAGAGGCTCTGTAGGTAACAGTAATGCCACAGTTTGGCCTCAGGAGTGGCTTCCAGAAAATATTCCTCTCGGGGCTTCGCTCTGTGGGAAGCATTACCCACCTATATCATGGAGAAGATAAAATGTGGAAGTTCGTGCCATGGCTYTTTTTGGCTACGTGTGCCCTTTGCTGCAGTGAGTGCTGGGGAGATCATAGAGAAGCCTCTGGTGTCCCCCAGCTGCAAGGGTCAGCTTACCTTCCTGTCCCCATGCCTCAGGTGGGAAGGGATCTCAGCCTCTGCGGCTGCCAGTCCAGGGCTTATCTCAGGGAATAAATTTAAAGACAAACAGAATAAATATGTCTCCCAGAGGAGGGAAGCTGAAGAGGGGTGGAGGTTCAGGTTTGTAGACTTCAGTGGAATCACGTCTTTTTACATTAAAACCTTACCAAACTTTGGTTAAGTCCAGTGAGTCAAATTTGCCCAGATCAGAATATTAGCTGGTTTGCTCAACTTCCAGCAGTTCAAAAATCTGAAAAACTGAGTAGCTGTAGCGTAACAGACAGGACAATTCTCCTCAGGAACAGGTAATAGTGCATAACACAGGGCTGCATATGCTTGGGAAGGAGGCTAAAGCTGTCACGACAAGGTAAGGAAGGTCTTTTCCATTTCCACCTTATTTGATTTTATGAATTATATTCTGTGGTACCTGTTTCTGTTTTGTCAAGGAGTGGAGTCCTGGTAGCTGCCAAATAATATTTTGTTCCATTTCCTTGAATGCTTGTAAATAAGATGAGGCAGTGTGTGACTGAGAGCAGGAACTTTGCAGGAAAACAGAGCTGCAATCTGCAGAACACGTGAAAATCCGCACCCTCCTGAAGCCACCATATCAAAGAACATCTGTTTTAAAAACAAACAGTGAAAAGTATTTAAAACAATTTAAGCAGAAAGTTTAATCCAAGTCCCATGCTTGGAAGAAACGACCTAATTTCTGAGAAATAGGAACTCTGGGCCAGTACAGTAATAGATATTGGTCTTTTCCAACTGCCATTAATTCCATCTGAGCACTGTACTGAGAATTTAGCTCTTCTTTGTGAATCTTGCTGAATGTTTCCGAAACAAAAATATGCACCATATCTTTCTGTGCAATAGTTTTAGCCATAGTTTAGCATTTTTTATGTTACTGTGTTATTCTTTTTCAAAGGTATTTCCGAGTTTGATGCAAGCATTCTTAGAGAATAAAATAAAAATGATTTGTAGGTGGTAGCTTGTAGGAAAAAAAATACAGTAAATAGTAAAAATGGGCAAGACTGCAACTATTTCCAATTACTTCTCAAAACATTCTGGATCACAAAATCACTATGTTAAAAATTATACAGAAAAAAAAAAGGAAGTATGTTAAGAACAGAAAATATTTTACACTTAATTTTCATTTACATTGTAAATCAAATTAGCTGGGCAGTAATTACTGCTAATTAGTTCTTTCTGTCCAGTCATGAGAGAATAAAACCTTTTTTGAAATCCACATGATTTTTATGTTTCTACCAATACAAATGACAGAGGATATGTTGCTCTGTTCACTAATACAGGCTTCTGGATTCCTGCTGAAGGTAATTTGGATCCATCTTCACTGTATCCAGAGGAAAAATATGCACACGTTACTTGTCAGCTTTTAGAGTTCTTTTGTCTTTTTTCAACTGCATTTTGAGTGGATGGCAGTAAAACATGTCTCTTGTATAGTATTTTTTATTGGTAAGGAACTCACATGTGACACACTTTTCTAAATGCAGCCATGTCTTTGGTGGAACAGGACAGATTTTTTGCTCAGTGTTGCACTATCTGGCATTATAGCACTGAAAGTGAAGAGGAGGAGAGGAAAGTGGAAAATTTGCCTTGGAAAGAATTTGAATAATCAGAATGCTATTTACTCAGTTGGAATGAGAAGCGAGGCCAACAGCTTGTCCTTGTGGAAAAGATAATGGGATCCTTAACAGCTACTTGGTTTCAGGAGGGCCTTGTACTCCAGTGGAAGCCTCTTTCCTTAGGACCTTTTGAAAAGCAATCATGCTGAGGTGGCCCATGACAGATATGTGTAAGGCAACACCAATAGTGGGGTAGACAGGACAACMGAGTAGGTCTTGCCCTCTTTTGTTTTCTGTGACTCAGGAATCTTGGCTTTTTATTTCCCTGAAAGATCTCACCCACAATAGTGTGTGGTACCTCTTGTGGTTTCATATTGATCATGAAGATTTCCACTTCTGGAAGCAGTTGCTTTGCTTGGCAGGCTGCAGCAGGGATCAGACAAGACTTGGCTTACTTTTTAAGCCTTAATAAGACCATACACCTACAGACAATAAGAATTGAGTTCGGTGCCACTATGTCAGATTACATCTCAAGATTTCTTGGGCTTTGCTTGGTGCTCTCACGTCTATTCCTTTTCCCTTTTGTGTCAAGAAAGCACATTACTTCCTCCACATCTTTCTCTTGTGTTGCTATAATGAATTCCTTGCTATTCCCTCAGGGGTCTGACTCACACTCTTGCATTTGAAGTGAAGTAAACTGGAATTTGTATCTTTGTGAAGGTCAGTCACAGTGCATAAGAACAGGAAAGAGGGGTCAGAATGGTAATGCAGATCAGAGATATGCCGGCAGTACAAATGCAAATGCTGACCATCAGAATATTTCAAGGCTGTCGGCGTGCCACAGCATTTGTTGGGCTGGGCAATGTGGTGCTGGCTGATGCCCATTTAAAAGATTCCAACCAGCCAGTGGAAAGCTTGCCCATACAGCAGAAAACTCCTCACATCTTTCAGAGAAGGAAGAGGATAGCTATTAAAAAATAACCAAGCAAAGCACGCAGACAAAAACAATTAAAAAAAAAATAAAATCAACAAACAAAACACAACCTCAACAAAACAAAACAAAGTCCAGCTTTGCTTCCTCTATCCTAGAAAATTCCTTCTTATATCTCAAGATGTATAATCCACAGCAGAAATGACTGCTGTTTACTGTGGCCCTGGAGGTGGAGAAGTGAAGAGCCTGGTGTTACAGTAACTTTTCATGGAATCATGGAATGGCTTGGGTTGGAAGAGGTCTAAAGATCATCTAGTTCCATCACCCTRTCATGGACAGGGAACCTTCCATGAGAACACATCGCTCAAAGCCCCATCCAATCTGGCCTTGACCACTCCCAGGGATGGGGCACCCACAGCTTCTCTGGGCAACCTGTTCCAGCGCCTCACCGTTTCTTCCTAGTATCTAATCTAAACCTACCCTCTTGCAGTTTAAACCCATTTTGTCTTGCATGTGGCCAGCGCAGGATTACTCTCCGCAAATACTTTCCCCAGTGCTTGGGTGGGTTCAGAGACATGGAAAGTTTCTGCCCCTTTCTTCTTTTTTGGCTCGTCAAGAGCAGTCTAGTGACCCTGGCGCTATCATTCAGCTTTGTTCTGGATCCTGAGCAAACGTCCAGCGAGATGAGGAGTTGGTGGCAGGTTCCAGTTTCAATAATTAATTTGCAAGCGGTGGAAAATGGCTTAGTGCCTAATTGAATAGTCTGGCCTTGTGTTTGGAGTAGCTGTGAAAGATCAAATCTTTAAAATAATCATCTAAATACCATCTCTCTTTCCTCTCTGCTTGAGTTCTCTATGTCGTTTAGCAAGTGGTCTTTGAAACGGGAGTTGTAGAAAACAATGCTTTTTACACTCCTAAACAATATCCTTTGTTGTGGCATTTCAGCAGCTAAAAGAAAAAAATGGAAGGAAAAAGAGAGAGTCAGATAATGATCAAAGTGAACATGTAGCAGCTTTTCAGAATTAGTTGGCCAGAACAAACTATTTGAAGCTCAAGATAAAATAGTGAAAATAAATGAAAGGAAAACCAACAGAACATAGCCAACAAATAAACAAAAAAAAAAAAGATCAGCAGCAAGAGACAGGAGGAGGAGGAAAAAAGCCCCCCAACCCGAACCTTCCCTGACTTCAGGTCCATTTTGCACCTATTTGTTTTCCTTTGCTCCAGTGCCCTGCCTGGTACACTGCATCACCAGGTAATTCCTTCCCCATTGACATCAATTTTAGGTAAATTTAGGTCGATGTCATTACTCTGTTTACTAATGAACACCGCCTTTGTTTCTTCAATTTTCGGTAAAGAGATGTTTTTGAACACCATATACAACTCAGTTGTTTTTCTTTAACCCTTCCTTCATCACTTAGAGGTGGAAAAAAATTATATGCTGACATTTACCAAGCAGTAAGGCCAGCATCTAGCCTATGCAAAGCTGTCCTGCTTTTTCTTGACTCACCAAGCTCAGTAAAGGAAACAATGTCTTCCGATCTTTCTGACAAGCAGTCGTAAAGACTGATCCTGGAGCCCTAACTACTCCCACGAGCAGGGGTGCCTGAGCCTCTGAGGAGCAGCACACAGCAGCCTCTGACTGAGTTTGAATTTAGTTATTGCTGCAAGATTTGAACTGGTTCTCACCGTGCTGGCCTGCACATGGCCCGGGTGAGTTGGGGCAGTGAGGCAAGGAATGTTAACTTCTGGGTGTTTTTTACGCTGCCTGAATAAGGACTTTTTTTCCAAAACACTATTTCAAATAGAGAGAAAGCCACAAATTACATGGGTCCCAACTTCTTTCAGAGCTTAACAAATTCGGTGTGTCCAGAGGCTGCCCATCCTCTTCTGTCTCTTCTTGATGACTGTGCTTCTTCACTTGCGCAGACATCTTCTGAAACTGAAGAATTATTCCACTCATGTAAAAAGCAGGAGAAGTATAAGCAGACCACTACATGTTATATAAAACTATGGGAAGAAAAGAGCATCTTAGGTAAATACCAAGCTACTTATTTTATGATTTTTAAATGTCATTCTTTTGTCCAATATTGACTTTTTTTATATGGAAGTTGAATTACAGATCTTAGAGCACTGGGGAGTCCATGGTGTCCTTGCTTTGACACAGCTGGTCAAGTTAAGAATTGAAGTTCCAGTAATTAGTT
Source organism: Amblyornis subalaris (assembly GCA_018881555.1). Classification (NCBI taxonomy): domain Eukaryota; kingdom Metazoa; phylum Chordata; class Aves; order Passeriformes; family Ptilonorhynchidae; genus Amblyornis; species Amblyornis subalaris. The sequence continues at coordinate 11,715,591 of JACAXG010000001.1, read as the reverse complement.
ATGAGTTTCTCTGCACTGGGAAGCCAGGCCAGGATGAGAAAACTTCATGAGGTTATTCCTCCCCTCAAGTAAAGCCAAAGCTACTGGGAGAAATTTGGACTGTCCTCTGAAGGAGTGCACTACGACATCCCCATCTTACTGCTGCATAGATACTTCTTTGGGCAGTGAATCTGTGCACAGAAATGTGTTGTGCAGCCTTTTGCTGCTCTGGCTTTTCTCTCCAAGAACTTCTCTTGGAACATGTGTATGCARATGGAAATCAGAGTGTGTTGAGAGCGAAAGGTAGAGCCTAATTCTAAACTTCAGAAATTGTTTGTTGAGTCAAAACCCCTGGGCTAATGCTGAGGAACAATGATGGGGGAAATTAGAGACAAAAACCAGGTGACAAGGGAGAATTCACTGCAGAAATTTGGACAAAAGAAATTAAAAAGAGAAGGAAGGAAGGAAGGAAGCAAGGAAGGAAGGAAGGAAGGAAGGGAGGAAGGAAAGGAAGGAAGGAAGGAAGGACGGAAGGAAGGAAGGAAGGAAGGAAGGAAGGAAGGAAGGAAGGAAGGAAGGAAGGAAGGGAGAGAGAGGAGGGAAGGAGAAGGGAGGGAGGCAGGGAGGGAGGGAGGAAAGTAAGAAGGCTGGATGTTTGGAAAACCAATTTCATGCTGGACATGAAGATCCGTAGCAGTGTAATGACCTAATTGCTCTGAGAACAGAGAATTTTCTTACCCATACTCAGTGTGGCAATTCCTGGGACACACACATCTCTAGTCTTCTTCTTTAAATGCCTTTAATTACGATTTTAATATTATCCTGTATGTGGACGCAGGAAATCAACATTTCACGAATAATTAAAACAGACAGTGTGGTCTCTCTGAACGCTGGACAAGAAGTCTGAAGATCCGGGTTTTCGGAGCCATCACTGTCGTACACAAATCCTTCTCTCTTTCTCTGTCACCAGGGGGTCATTAGGAGCTCTCACAACACAAATAAATCATGGAAAAAMAATACATTATGCTACTCATGGAAAGGAAGGGTCTGAAATACAGATCTTCTGCTTCTTGTTCTGATATGCTTAGCTCAGGACTATACTGGCTGTTTTATTTTAATTAACCTTTAACAATGAATGAAGGTTCATTTCTGACAGATTTGAAGAGGCACCCAGACTTTAGCTTGTTTTTCAGATATAATCTACAATATTAATGTGTTGTGGGCATTCAACACCATGCAGGAATTCTAGTGATGCATTCATTGTTTCTACTGGTTTTTYGTCATCAAATAATTTTTGATTAACACTGAATTTTGATCATGTTTTAAAATATTTTTTTAAATGTGGGAAATAATTTGTCAGTATTTATATTTAAAAAATAGAAAAAGGCAAAAAGCAAGATAATTATTTMATAAACTTCCCTTTTGTTTTCACATGCAATCAAAATACTGTCCCTCTCATAACATCCACATAAAAGATCAGAAAGCTGATTGAAAAGATTGGTGATATTTCTAAAATGTTGTTAATACTAATGATATTTTCCATGAAAATGTCAAAAAATGAAATTATTGACAGCTTTTGAGAAGGTTCAGAAAACTGTTTATATGAATTTATTTTTATGAGTTTGTTTTCAAAATGAAAACATTTTTCTATTTGACTTTTTGGGGAGGGCAGGTTTTTTTTTTTATTTTCAGTTTCCTATTCTTTCCATTTGTCCACTTTTTTTACTTTGTTTTCTSTCTTGCTATGGAGGAGAAAGGGAAGGGGAAAATAGACGAAACCAACCCAAAACTATAAAAAACTGTTAGATGTTTATTTTTTTATTTCTGAAAAGAACAAAGATACATACAATGGAAAATTTCAGAAAACTAATAAACCATTTCAAGGAAATGGACAATTTTGTGAGTAGTCTCTTTTCAAAATGACTGTAACTCTGTTTCATGAGATTCAAAAATATATACTGATGAATGGAAAGTATTTTAAGTATGATATTTTACTAGACTGGCCATTTAATTAACTMTAGCTAGCATTTCCTTTAATTGGAAGTTAAACATTCTTTGCAGATTTAAGATTTCCAAAGGCACTGACCTAATAATTCCAACTTGTGTCAATGGAAGAAGTGAATATTCTGCAAATCTGTGTTGTATGATTTTCATAAAAAAGGAATTAGCCATACACCACTTATGAATTTTGAGTGTATTTTATTTTCATCTCCAAACTTCAATGTGGTTTTCTTCAGAAATAAATTAATACTTTAGGAGTGGTATTTTTTAATAATAATTATTACTTTCACTATTTGAAATTCTTACTTAGCCATGCGTGTACAGCGTAAGTTCTTGTGCAGACTTTCCTGTACCTAGAATAAGACAGCTGTGGCATGTAAAATGTTACCCTTGAAAACTGCAACTTCTCATTATGACAGAGGCCCAGCAGGGAACAGAAGGAAAAGCCACTGGCCCATGAACTAGGAGCCCAGAGCATCGTCAACCTTCGCTGCTGCCCCTGAGGAAATAAAAAGAAAAGGGTGAAGAGTGAACCCRCAGGACCCAGAATGCCACTTTCCTGGACGACAGATTTATTCTGTCCCTTCTCTTTGCAGCTTTGCCACTTGCCTGTCAAAGAACAACAGTTAAAGGCTGGAAATGAACACTTCTTAAGAGCACAGGAAAGGACACTATTTATTTCTCCACTATATCTTTCTATCAGGGACTGTTGTTTTGTGAGGTTTTTGTTTTGCTTTGTTTTCTTTTTTTTCAACCTTTACCTTCACTTAGGTTAGCTGTGGGAGAAAAATGGAATGATAAAAGGAGCAAAGCCTGCAGCCAGGCTGATTTGTGTTTTCACACGTAAAGCAGACCTCCAAGGTGTGCACACTTCAGTTGCTCTGTCAGCACGAGGAGTGGCTCATTTCTATATCAGATTTGGAGGGGAGACACTAAATGCCTCTTTGCTTGCATGGAACTCTGTTCACTGTGTGAGGTGTACAGTGGTCTAGGTTACCCACTCTACCATAACTGCATGGTGTATTTGAGATTGGAGATACCTTGTGGTTTGGAATTGTTTGAAAGGACTTAAGCGCTTTTTATGTGCTCGTCCTCCAAAGTGGATAACACAGAGGCATCAGCCATATCCACTGAGGCATTTCAGCATCCTGCAGAACCCTTAAGATTTTATCATAGTGATGTCTTACCTTCCAGAAAGCTTCTCCCGAGCAACCTGACATTTCCACCTTTTCGGTGTCTGGAGAATTGTGGATTTTCTCTTTTGTATGGCTATACAACTCATGAGTCTTGTGGCAATGTGCATTGTGATGTCTAAATAGAACTGACAACACTGAAAGAAACAAAAGTAACTGATCCAGCGTAACATCTGCCTGCCATATTACACTTGTGCTCCACAGTGGATCTGCATATGCACCACATGGTTGACGTGCCCCACGTGCAAAAGATTTATTCTCTGTAATAAGGTCAGCTCCCAGCATACACTGTTATGTGTCACGGCCAATTGTCCAGGGAGCGATGAAGCCTCACCATGCTCTTGGCAAGCACTGTTTGGGTGATTTCACTGGAGTGATGTGTGCCACTGGTGTCAATACAAACCCAGAGAGGAAGCTGCACTAGAAACAGGAACACTGAAGACAGAGATTCTGCCCTGTGTTTGTCATGGGAGTGTGAATGTAAATAATATTGCTGTTCTTCTTGTTTCTTACTGCCGTTGTCCACATTGTTCTCCTGCATTTGGCATTGCATTTTGTGTTTTGTTACATTACAGACCTCGTGTCTGCCAATTGCACTGTTGTTATAACTCTGGCTCAGGAGTATAATAAAAGCCAACCTCTGCCACGTTTTTTTACTGGATSCAAAACTTTGCTACAAGCTAAAATTTTTCATTCATTCATTAATGGATTTATTCCCAGAAACTGAGGGTGTGGTGCTGCTCTGAGTTGGAGACAAGTGTTCAATTTAGCTAGGAAAGGTTTCAAATCATATCCCATTTATTTCTTCATTTGTGGACTCAACACAGGACATAAGATTCTTTTTCCTTTCTATTATTAGACATATTTGTCTAATACTGCATAAATCCACAAGTACATCTATCATTTAAATTTTTAACTGATTGCAAAGTAGGTACAAAATGTTCTGGGAAATCCCCTTTGCTGACAATCACAATCACTGTCTTAATTGAATGGAATGCAGAATTTACATCCCAGATTTAGTCCAGGGTTATTTTTGATCAAACCTTCATCCAGAAAGGAGCTTTTCTATGCAAGAGTTTATGCAAGGTGCCTTGAAAGTCAACACTCTTGTGCTGATAAAATGTGCAAGTTCAGTTGCTACAATACATTTTCATCAGGGTTTCAGCTTGCCTGTTCTTGATCTCAACTTTTGAGATAGCATCTTAAGTATAGGCACTCCATGCAGTTGTCAAGAACATGGAGACAGTGGTTTTCAACCCATCATCCAAAGACCCTCAAGGGCTACATCTAACAGGTTCTGCAAATGGAAGCAAGGAAAGCAACCTGTTATCAGGAGTCCACACCTCCACCAGAACATTTTTAGGATTATTGTAGTCAAATGAGATCAGACATCAGTATATAAAAGTAAACTACTTGAAATGAACTCAAAAGCATGTAGAATGCCACTGCAACAGAGAAAAGATTATGTACATTTGACACAGCTACATTTGCTAAATGAAAAAGAGACCTTTATCRGCATCAGCTAAAGTCTCTGGGAAGCTTCCAAGTACAGTGCATCACTGAGATACTCAAACCTGAAGAGACTTAAGCACTTATCTCAAGACTTATCTCTTGACAGATTTGTGTGGGGTACATGGCCTTGTTTCTGAAAGTCTATATGTTGTTATTACTTTGATGCAAGCTGTTATTTGTGTGACTGGGTGTGGCATACCTCCAGAAACACTCAGATATGTAAGGATTTATTTTCATTTGTGACAGTTACTAAGTGACAGTCTGTACCATATTTGTCCAGGCTAGTCAGATAACATCTCCATAACTCATCAAATCTGGATGATAAACCTTGTTTGTCAAAACAAAATAATGACACAAGCTGCAGTATTTTAGAAGTACAGCACACTTTTGGCTCATGCAGAATTGGCTACCCAATGATGGGTAAGTTATTGTGGCTTATCAAGATTGTCCACATCAGCTGTGCCCTGCCAACTGTCTACGTTAGCTACTTGCTGAAGTGAAGTACTTCGGGAATAATATTGAGAATGTGAAGAGGTCTCAGAAAAAAAATMTTTGGAAATTATGAGAAACCCAGAATACGCTGTTTCTTGTGAAAGACTGAAGATGTTCAGGACTTTTGGCTTATCCAAGAAGAGTAGAAGCAGAAAGTTTATCACAGACTGCTAATAGTTTCTTAAGGAACAGAAAGAGAATAAGAGATGACTCTGCAGTCTGGCAGATAGAGATATAAGAAGAATGTAAGTCAAGAAAATAGACAAAATCGAGTGGGAAATGAGGTGAACATTTTAAACTGCAACAGTAATTGGTCTTTAAACCAGTATATTGTTATTTCAGCAGAATTTCCAAAGCTGGATATTTTTCAAATTTAGATGGTTTTTTTCAAAAACCAATATAACTCAAATCAGGATCATCTGTTGATCTCAAAGTAGAAATTAACACTTGTGAGTCTTTTGGCCAAAGTAATACAGAATATCAGATGAACAGAATGTTCTTTTTACAGCCTCAAAGTTTGTATGAGTAGCACAATACAGAAAATATTCCCATTAAAAGAAGAAACTTAAACCAAACCCCTTCAAATCCTAACACTATTGGAAAAGCACCCTGCTTCTGATTATTTGGGTCAGCATTAGTTTCTGGAAACAGAGAGGTGACAATCCCATCCAGCCTCCTTTTCTCTGTTAGTGGCTCTGTTCTTACCAGGTTTAGTAATGTTTTTTTGCTCTTGTTATACCTGTGTCTAGTGGACTGAAAATTTATTATCATCTCTGTGTTTCTTCTTGAGATAAAAATAATGTTTGATCAAGTTACCTCTTAACCTTGTCTTTGATAAGCTAAGTCGCTGAAGCCTCCTAGGTCTTCTGACTTTGAGAAATACTGGGGGAGGCCAGACTGCGGGTGAATTTGCTTGAGTAGTGTAAGCCTAAAGCTTGTTTTCTTAGAATTGTTTTATGAGGTGGACTTAATTGCTGTTAATAATCATTAGAACCAGCCAAAAATGTTCTAATTGATTTTTATCCATGCTTTGGAACATATTTTGATTGTTTCATCCAGCTGTTTCCTTTCACTCTTTAGTAATGGTTAAGGAACAATGACTTCCAACGAATGTCTGGGTTTTCATGTATGAATGCAAGTCTGTTCTTTGCCCTACTCTTTCAACAGCAAGAACAGYGAGATCTTTTCGCCTCTGCACTTAGATGTGCAAAGAAGATGCTCTGCGTGCAGTAAAAGCAGAACAATCAAAATCCACCCAGAGAAATCCCAAAGCAGTGATTTGGAAAGGAAACGGAGAGCTCCTTTTCAGATGGTCCAGCCCCACCCCCTTGTCATCCGGATTAAGACGGTAAGGGTGCGGGTTGCATATTTGCAAGTGAATCAGCTGCTTTCCAAAAGACTGTTATTTTTTCGGCAAAAGAAGTAGAATATCATTGTTAACTTACCGTTTAAGGGAAAAGAACGTTTTGAGGAGGTGTCTTTCGGAAAAGCAACTAAATGGATTTTTTCATGTATTAAAATGTCACAATCTTTGTTTTAGCTTGAGTTATAAGGACTGTGCTTTAATTGTTTATCAATATGTACAAATTGTTGAGAAGTCACTAAATTAAAGGAAAAACGGTATTTCCCCACTGTCTTTAGAGTCTCTCTCTTCCTACATGTAGCTCTCCCAGCATATATGAGTCTAAATGGATGTGTGTTTTGACTGTATTCATTTTACTCTCCACAATTTAGATAAATGAGAGTTCAGTGCTATAAAAAAACTCAACAGCTCTCTAAGAGATTTCTAAATGTGGATGTATATGCAATAAGATATTCAAAATCACAGTTCTGTGTGTGTATCTTCTGGTAAGTGTAATAGCCTCCTTTCTTAAATAATCTTCTACCCCTAGGTGCAAAATTATACTTTACACCAGTTAAGCATTACATATGTTCATTAAAAAAAATATAAATTGCTATCTGCCAAAATTTGAAAATATGAAAGCAGTTGCTTCCATATTTCTCTGCAAAATTTCCTGGACAGAAACAAGTGCCTAAGGGCTACRTGGTGAGTTTGTAGCATCTAGGACTCATCAGACCAACTGCATGTGTGCTGTAGAATTGATCAGTGCTTACACAGCAAGTTCAATGAATTACTAGATTTACTGGGTGCACGCACAGTGGTGCAGGGGTGCGGCACCGCAGGCTCTGTGTCCCAYGTGTGTGGGATTTGGTGTGTAAACTGTATGGAACCAGGTCCTGCACCTGCACTGGCTATCTGTGCAGCATCTCTGCAAGCCCAGCAGTCCGTGCAGACCTCCAGGAACCTGAAACACCGTCTGCCTCAAAACAAAACAAGAAAAAAAAAGGAAAAAGGGAAAAGAAATACAACCTACACTTGTACAAATACAAAAACTTCTTCCCTAAGAGATCCTGCCCAGATGACCAGAGAGTGCAGCAGGGCAGTAGGTGATCTATGAGTGTGGTGGAAATGGCAGGTATCTTTGAAGGATTTATTGAGTTTAATGTGTCATTTTTCCTCATCACCGTGGCAATTCTCGGTAGCAGTAACAATACCAGCGCTGATGTATGGACCAGCAGATGTCAGTGTAGTTCTGTTCATTCATCTTCCCTTTTGATGGAATTCCAGTTATTTTCCTTGATCCCTGCTGTTCAGCTTTCTTATTTAACCATTGTCTTTTAGCTTAATGCATCATAATATTTGTAATTCATGTCTTCTGTCAGTGTGTTTGGAAATGGACATACATCTTAACATACATCTTAACAAACACAGTCCAACACGGGGACTAATGCCAAAACACCGGCACTGCCAGGCAGACCTCAAGACAGCAGGAGAGAGGACAGGGAAACAAAGCGCTGGGGTGAYAAGAGGGGCATTGCCGTGAGAGACACCACAGTCCTTGTCGAGGCCCAGCCTTCCCCAGAGGTSGGGTGTGTTGCAATGCAGAACCACCCCCAGCTCTTATGATCGTTTTCCCTGCACCTTTAAGGAGAAGAAAATACAACACGGACAAGAAAAGAATGGGCTCCCGTGTCCCACTCTTTGAAATTGTTTCTTCATCTCTTGATAGTTCCAGCTGGGGTGCTTTTTCCAGTCTGTCTGAATCTCCAGTGAAAGCTCAATGAGTTACAGAGTGGTAACAAAGCTACATGGTTTCTAAAACAAGTCATAACCTTTGAGACCTCAGCAGAAGAAGAGAGAATTGGTTTAACCACCTGGTTCCAAGGCTTTCTGCAGGAGCTGAAGGCTTGAGATAGTAGAAATTCCTGAAATGTTCATTTAGAACAGCTTTCAGATGTAGTCATAAGGGTGAAGGGAAAACATTGTTCTAATGCCAAAGATGATAGTACAAAAAAAAAAAGGACTGTATTTTCATGTGTGATGATATTACGTTTTTGGATGCCCTAACAACTTAACTACATGAGAAGTCTGTCCTTCGTGTTGGACTGATAGCTCTTGGATGCAAAAGCAGCTGSTCTGTCAGTAAAGCTAAACAAGATTTGTTGGCAGAATGAGTGGTGGCACTTGTTGTATGAAACAGCCTATTCAAGCCTCCAACCACGAGCAGTCCAGACCCTGAGCTTGAAACTTTCTCCTGTCCTTCAAAGGACTGTAATCAGGAGCATGCAAACATGCAGAAGTTGTATTATAGCTCATTTCTTGCAGACCTRTGGGCCAGAGTGTCAGTTGGACTCACCACAAGGGCTGGGACGGTTTGCACACCACAGAGCACTGGAGGAAAAGACCCAACTCAAGGAACCTGGTGCCACACATCCCTTCCCTTCACTGCAGCAAACAGATGGCAGGGCAGTGCTACCAGCTTCACACCACTGAGCTTTCCTTGAAACAAAGACAGGGCCACATTTCGAGAAGTTTTGGTTCTGGGTGGATATGATCCCAAAATAGATCCCAAATTTTGGGACAGGTTGTTAYGGTGTAACTGGCTTTGCAAAGAGGTGGACTAGCAGCCAAATCTCAGAGGCTGGGATTATCTTGGGRTTTGTTTCAGGCCCATTTTTAGTGTAAGGGAAATTATATTATATGCTATGATAAAATTGTGACATGGCGTCATTATCAAGTTATAACATGATGCTATTAATTCATCACATTCTCTGCAAGTTGCTGTGACCACAACCCTAATTGTTTCTTCAAGCTTACAGTAACGTGGCCTCTGGCTCATTATAGAATTACATGTAGAATCTCATGAGATGCAAAAGGAAGAGAAAAAGGAATGAAAATCTCTCTGTGGACCTTTTTGAGTTGTACAAGTCATGGCTTTAGACAGGCGGAAACATTCCAACAACAGAGATTGGCAAATATTAGAAAATTTGGCTATAGATTCTTGGAAGTTTCTCAGAAGCTTTTCCAAACCTCATCTTAAGATTATCCAAGACACTACACAGATCTCTTGGGTTACAATTTCTGGTCTTTGCTGACTCCAGCAAACACAGACTTATGTGAAAATTGAAATATAAGATAAACAGCTACCTACCCCAGGAATGCAGATCTCTTCCCTTTCTTAAATCTTGACTGACTAAATCTTTTGAGCTTCAGAAAAGTGTATGCATATGTTCACTTGGATAGAAGATTTGGGTCATATCCTAATATTTAGCTGAACCAATKTGAACAGCCATTCTGATCCAATAATTTGCTTTTAATGAATACGACAGGAAGAGCCAGGCTCTTTATTGCATTTAGCCTTCTCTCAGTAACCTAGTCCTTCTTTTTCCTCCTGTATGTCCCTCCAGCTGATCCCACAACACCAATGTACCACCTTGATCTCTGCCAGGTGACARTGCCTCCTGGGCTGGCAGTGCAGAACCATGTTGCACCCTAGTTTCACATGTTTCCCTGTCACTGCCCYGGTAGCAGATGACCCATGTGGTGCCTGTCAGCAGATTTACCCACCATGGGAACCCACCAGAATGGGTCTCCATGTAGTCATTGCTCCCTTCCCATCTCTGTCTTGGTGTTTCYACTGTGGTGTTATCCAGTAAAAACAGAAGTCATCAAAGTGCCCTCAGGATTGCAACCTCCCCTTGAGCACATTTCCCATGGCTRGAGCAGAAGCGCCCCCCATACCCTGTGCTAAACACCCTTTCATGAAATGGTGCTCAGTTCTTGGGAAGAGTTTGGCAGCTAATGGGTTCAGTGTGTGGATCAGAGGCACTAAAAATGGTTTGGAAATTCTCATAAGCATCTCCAGGTGTTCAATACATTAAAATAGATGTAAAATAATAAAATGGAGGGAGAGGCTGTCAGTCATCTTGAACAACATTGTGGACACTTCTGACAGGCAGTGCAATCTCATACAGAGAGACCTCCTTTTACTTTGTGCTCCTAAGAAAGGTTTTATTGGGTTTATTAGTCAATGGGTAACCCAGAGAAGGGATGTGACATGAATTTAATGTGCCCCTTCTTAAATCCTCACTGTTCTGATAATCACAAAGAGTTAAAGTAACACAGCAGAAGGTTTCTCTGGGCCTCTCGGAGGTTCAGCAGATTACTAATACACTACAGGCAGTTTTAATGACAGAGCTTCCAGCTCAAATCTGGCCTTTTTATTATGATGAAGGGCCTGGCCCCAAGTGGTACAGAACACCTGCAGCTCTCATTGAATACAATGGGATCTGATGCTGATGAAAGGGACCATTTTCAAACTTCCTTAGAAGTAGGCGCTCCCCAGATGTTATGCAAAAAGCCCTGCAGAACAGGCATCAAGTGCTGTGATACTAGGCAGGCCAGCCACTCTTTTCCTCAGCAGGATAAACCCAGGAGTTTGTGCAAGTGGTTTATGTGATCAGATCTCCTATCCAGGAGCAAGCAAATTAAGGTCAGTGCTGACTGAATTAATGGAAGTATTAGACATTCCTTGAGAAGAACTGGACATTCGAACAAAGAGGATTTTGTCTCGGTGGGAAGGTGCCTGATGACATCTGAGTTTTGTCACTGACAATAGTCATAGCAGGACTTTGAATATAATCCAGAAGAAAACTTGTGAGAAGCTGGGAAGCATGTGCATGAGGAAAGACAAAGGGACGTGCACAACTTCTTACGTRCAATTTCAAAGCAGAGCTTCAACAGAGACTTGTTTTATCTGAACTAGTTCATATCTCTAAATTTCACTGTTCACCCACGGTCAAGAGGAAACAATGCTTTCCATTCCATGCTATCACACTTTTGAAATTCCCCTTCTTTGCAATTGCCCACGAACGCATTAGTTAATGCAGATGGAGATCCTCAGCCCTGTGTGGTACTGGTGCCTCTAGGACAGACCACTGCTGTAGGCACGGGTGGGATTGGTGCTGGCAATTATGGGTGAAATACTATAAAACTGCTGATGAAGTGCAAGGCTACACCATTCATTTGGGTTATATATTGAATTTTATTTAGTCACATTCTCTATGCCTTTTAGCCATTGCTCCTTCCCTTCCTCATTTAATATATCTACTTATTATATAGAGAGCTGGTTCTAATTAAAGTCAATCAAAAATAAAACAATACAGAAAAATTCAAATATATTGTATACTTGATTAGCCATGGCTGGGCAATAATATACAAGGAAAAATCTACATTCCTACTCYTCTCAGCTGGGGATAAGATCCAGAATCATATTACCAATATAAACAGCATAAAGMAGTCTGCTTTATTAATACCTAATATATCAGATATCACACATTCATTGCAAAAGGCAAAAGAATAAAAGCATGCCTGCATTCTGACATTGACACAGATATTAAATAACATATGTCCTGCTCTGGATTTTCCTTTCTTTGTTACAGGGTTGCAGGGGAAGAAAGGCATAAATACCATAATAGTAAAAAAAAAAAAAGTTCTGTGACAGTTATGTGGTGATGGCAACATTGGCCCATTGTATGCAGTGAATAAACATAAAAATGCAACAAACCTTTCAAATAATATCTGTGTATTGGGCCAAATCCCAGCCACCACCAGCTGTCCAAGCACTGTGGATTTGCTGTGGCGGTGCTGCATAGCTGGGAGGAGGGAGGTAGTATACGAGGACTTCAGCAAGTGATTTGTACAGCTCAGGAATGTCACAGAAGTGCTGGGTGGTGTTGGTTTATTTTTCTGCTCTTGGGTCTTTGTAGGGACCGGTTTATTCTTTTCACAAGGCTGTTGTAGCTCACATCCCCAGTGCTGAGGGACTACTGTCAGGAACAGAAAAGCTGAAGACTTAGTATTCCCTGGTGATGTTTCCTTTCTGGTCTTCTCCCTCTATTCCCTAATCCCTTCCTCCACCATCATCCTGAGGGTGGAGGAGGAGGCGGGGTCCTGAAAAGGGAATGCAGAGGCAGTGCTAGATAAATGCTGCCAGATAAACCCCTCTCTGTCAAAGTTATTTCCCTGGACAGTTTCTTTGTGTCTGTGTAGCTGGCATAAAGTGGCCAAAGCATACAACTGCCTCTCATCAGAGTGATTGTGTGTACAGTGTGGGTATGTGAGTATAGAAATTAATAAGGTTGGACTCTCTCTCTCTTATTGGGATTTAGGTTTTCTCCAAATATGAAACCCAGTAGCTGTCTTCCACTGTATGGAAATAAAACTGTGYACTTTAAAAAGCAGTGAAGTAAAACTTCCACAGTAGCTTTGATATGGCTGGTTCTTTTTTAAGCCACTTGGACTTGGCATTGCTTCCTGACAGTCTGCCAGCCTTGGATGCTGTTGTTTTTATCCATGCTGGAGAATCAGACAGTTTGCTGATGGCTTGCAGAGTATGGCGTTTGTATGGGTTACCTGGCATCATCCTGAACTCAAGGAAATTGCAGTTCTCAACCTTTCACATGTGTGTGGATAGCAGCAGTACAAGGCTGAGCCACGCACGGACATGTGAAAGCCTCTGTTCCATTTCTGCTGAACATAATAGTCCCTCAGACTGGGGTTATGGTATTACCGCCTTCATTCCCTTGCCACCACTGCTCTCTGAAGCCAGTGACCTATGGCAATGTTGTSACCTAGAGCAATATTGTACCCATTCTTTCCCTACAGCCAATTCAACCCTATACCTTAGCCATCTACCCCTGCCCGTCATGCACCTGCCTTGACACTTCAGCCATCCGTCCCTGACACACAGCAAGACTCTGGGAGCTGACGAAGTTACCACCAGACAACTGATTACCTGCTAATCTGCTGCTTGGCAGCAGCTGGTTGTGTGAAAGCTCTTATCCTGCAGCTCAACTTTTTCACAGAGGGAGGTACGACTGAACACGAACTCCTGTATAGAGGCAATTACACAAGCTACAGGGTTACTGCCTTGATATAGGCAGTTGAAGACTGCTGCCTCCAAGTATCATTTGAAGTATTTCACACACCAGCAGTGGTGCACATATCTCAGCCTGGTTTGGTGGACTGGGCATTCATGAACCTGTCAGGTTCACTGAGGTCTGCTCTGTGCTGATGTGTGTGTGTGTGTGTGTGTGTGTGTGAGCGCACAGTCAGATTGTTTTGTTTCCCATTTGCAAGCTTGTTGAGGAAGATTGCTCTCTGCAGCATTTATTGGGGTCTTGCATAATGGGCTGCTTGCCTTGGCGGAGCTGTGAGGTACTACCAACACTGGCAGTCCATTGCATGCTTTCAAAGAAAATCAAGACATTTCCTTGATTGCATTTGCTTGACTGATGCTTTGGAGTGCGGCACATAGCATTGGTTTTGTTGATTAAGTATTATGGTAAGCCAGAAAGTGATCCATTGTGACATAATAAGATGTGACTGATGCGTCCTGATGTGATACAAACTGAGCTGTTGCAGAAAGATTCACAGTCAGACCCACATGAAGGTAAAACCTAAAGCACTTTTTCTAACACCCAGTTCTCAGATATTTGACTTGGACAATTACAGATTTGCCACCAACGCTCTGCTGTCCTCAGTCACCACACTAAATCTTCCTAATTGGCAAATACATTAGTGAGAACTGACATCACCATGTTAGTCACTGCGCAAACATGGAGGTTGGCGGAGAGGTACAATCGTTCAGGGTTGTCCATAATTAATCACAGGCAGGTAGTTCAGAAGGGCTATGAGAACAGTCTCCACATTCACTTACTAACACTTTATGATCCAAAACAGAATCCAGAAGTTATTCCAAGACAGGCGGTCATAAAATCTTGAAAACTGGTACTGAGAGTTGCTTTTGTTGTGCCCTACATAAATCTGTCATATTTTGGCTAAATTATATACTGTTTAAAGTCAGCACTTACAGTAAAAACAACATGTGTTGTGCTTAGAAGAACCTTTGCTGCTGAAACCTCTGAGTGTTTGCAGGATGCTCTGTGCTGCAGAAGATGAAGCCTCAAAGGAGCTGAGCTTCCCCCACAAGGCAGTCCAGATGGGGCATTGCAGAAGGCCTTATGGCTATATGCAGCCATCTGTGATCAAACAACAAGGAACACAGGAACTTTATGAGCACGGGCATGTCCACCCTGTACCTGAGCTGAAGGGAAAGCACTGAGACAGCTCTGCTCTGTGTAACCTACCCTTTGTCTCCTGAAGTGCCTGTTCCACAGCTGAGGATTGTGTGGTATGGGCAGACCCAGAGCGGCCAATCAGTGTCATGTGGCACCAGGAGTCAAAGGCAACAAGGAAAATAACCTCTGTGCAAAAAAAAAAAAAAAAAAAAAGGAGCAGTGCAAGTCCTGTAAACACTAAAATGCTTTGGGAATATAGAGTACAATTGGAGAAAGAGTGCCTCTTTCTGTTTCTGCAAGTGGTGAGGGCAACCATAAGGCAGCCTTATTTCTAGCAGTAACTGGTGTGTGTGCCTGACTGCTGTTAAGTTAGAGCAAAGGCTGATTGTGAAGCTGTATTTTAGAAATTTGAGGAGTTTCCATACTTTATGTAAGAATGAAACACAGGAGAGGATTGTTATTAAGCAAAATGAAAACGAAGGGAAAAAAAATCACAGGGGTGTTTGTGGCTGGGCTCAGGATGAAGACTAGGTTTTACAGTTCTGGGGGCTACCTGAGACCTGATAAGACTATGACTGTGATCAAAACAAACTGGAGGTGATTACTGGCAGATTTCAAATTAATCCTTTAAGAAAACATTAGAACGCATCACAGCATAGCTTATAGAGGATGGGCTCTCCTATGGCTAACTAGACATGATACAAAGAAACTCAATACTACTATAAAATTGAAACTGGAGGCCAAAAAAGTCCAGAAAAGAGGCACAGGATGTTGTCCATGCTGGACTAACAGCAAATGCTCAACTAAAGTCCAGCAGGTGGGAGAAGGTGCAAGAAATCCCTCGAAATTATGTCAGTTTGCCAGCTTTGCAGGCAGCAGGACAATATTTGCAGTACACAAGAGGAAGCAGACAGTGACTTAGTCAAATTAACACTTTCTAGGAGCAGGGGATAGCATTGCATTAGACCATTGGACTATAGGTTGGAAAGCAAATATGTCCTTAAGTCTACCTGAGTTGAAGAGTATTAAGTCCACGTTACCACAAAGGGAGTTCTTCACACTGCAGAAAAAGCTGAGGCACTAGAGAAAAGATAGCTAAGACCCCAAAATCCTCATGATGAATACCCTGGGTGTTTGTGGAAAAGACTCCACTTTCATTGCTACCAGAGAAAAGGAACTACTGAGAGATTGTTCTCTTCTAAAACCTCTCCATGGCTGAGAGAAACCTGCTCTGCCTTGACTTCCCAGCTCCTTTGATGTGAGCCTTGTGTGCCTGTCCAATATTTTGGGCAGGTTTTGCTTCTACACTTTCCCTGACTCTTTAATACAGACATATTTCTTTAAGTCTGTTAGGTGGACATAATTATCTCAATAATGTCTTGCTTATTAGCTCATTTTTAATTAGCATTAGAAGTATCAGTCTTGGGTTAGAGCTTGTAGGTATCTGTTTTCTTTTCTCCTTCTCTTTCCATCTCATTCAGAGTTGGACCATTTGTTCCAGAGTTTCAGATGTAATTTTCCGTAAGAGAGTCACAGAATCACAGGATGGGGGAGGTTGGAAAGGACCACAGTGGGTCATCTCATCCAACCTCCCTGCTCAAGCGGGGTCATCCTGAAACACATGGCACAGAATTGCATGCAGATGGTTCTTGAGTATCTCCAGTGAGGGAAACTCCGCATCTTCTCTGGGCAATCTTCCCTAGTGCTCGCTCCCCCACATAGTAAAGAAGTTCTTCTTCATATTCAGGTGGAACTTCCTGTGTATCACTTTCTGCTTGTTGCTTCTTGTCCTACTGCTTGGCACCACCGAGGAGACCCCGGCTGCATCCTCTTGACACCCCCCGTTCGGATATTTATACACATTAATGAGGTTCCCTTTCAGTCATCTCTTCTCGAGGCTGAACAGGCCTAGCTCTCAGCCTATCATAGTAACAGAGCTCCAGTCCCTTAATCATCTTTGTTGCCCTGTGCTGGAGCCTCTCTGAGAGCTCTCCATGTCTCTCCTGTACTGGGGATCCCAGAACCAGACATAGAATTTCAGATGTGACCTTACTAGACCTGAGGGGCTGGATCACCTCCCTCAGCCTGCTGGCAATGCTTTTACTACTGCATCTCAGGATACCATTGGCCTTCTTAGACCCAAGGGCACTGCTGGCTCATGGACAGCTTGTTGTCCACCAGGACCCCCAGGTCCTTCTCCACAGAGCTGCTTTCCAGCAGCTCAACCCCCAGCCGGTGCTGGTGCATGAGATTATTCCTCCCCAGGTATTTGCCTTTGCTGAACTTCAGAAGGTTCTTCTCTGTCCATCTCTCCAAGCTGTTGTGGTCCTTCAGAAGGGCTGCACAGCCCTTTGGGGTATTGGCCACTCCTCCCAGCTTTGTATCATCAGTGAACTTGCTGAGGAGGCATCTGCCCCTTCATCCAAGGCACTGATGGATAAGCTGTACAATACTGGGCCCAGTATTGAACCTTGGGGAACACCAACTAGACCCTGTGCCACTGTTCAGACCCTCTGGGATCTGCTGTTCAGCCAGTTCTCAACGTGACATCCCTCTTCTCAATGGTTTTCCACAGTAGAGCAGTAAGTCAGTTTTATGTCCCCATTCTCACCTTTACACCCCAAAGACATCTTTGCATACAGCTCCAGCTTTGGCTCTGCTCATCCACTCTCCAGTGGTTTCTTTGCTTGGAAATTCAGACCTCCCAATGGCTTGATTCCCACTGCAGAGCATCATAGCTCTTTCTCACTGCTACTTTCTGTTCTTCACTGTCCCCARCTTTCCGCAGGGTTTACTCAACTGGGCACTGCAGCAGGTATCCAGAAGCACCTCCCAGGCAGTAACAGCCATGGATCCTGTGCCTATGCACTTTTACTTCTACTTTACTATTTACAGAAGGAAGAAACTAATGAAGAGAGTGGTTTCTGAAGAAAGGCAGGGAAAGGGAGGAAACATGAACTGCTGGAAAAAGAGCGAATGCTTTTTACGGGCATTGTGGGTAACAAGAACCACATGTGGATGGAGCTGGATGGAAGGAATCTAAGTTKGTGTGCTTTCCCAGTTTTGAAGGAGAAGCCAATGCCTGCCTACCTGAAGGTGAGAGGCAACACATATGGCAGAAGAATTGTCTTGTGGCTGTCACTGAGACTGTGGGCAGAAACAGTAAGACTACAACGTTCTTGGAACTGTTAAAAAAGATCAAATATGAAATAAAAAAGCTTCCCTTTTTGTCCCATCAAATTCCTTGCTTTACTTCATACTGCAAACTCTCACAAACACTGGATGAATAAAAACTTAATTATTTAATTTCCTTACTCTTCTGTGCTTGCTTTGCAATCTTAATATTGCTTTAATGGATGTTTTCAGATGTGGAATAAAAACCACATAATATTACCTACAATTAGACACCAACCAGTGGCATTTATCAAAGTCCTTCACTCTTTCATCCACACATTGTCCACTAATTCATCACACACCAATGTAATGGCTTCAAACAACTCCTCAAAAAAATCGAGATGAAAKGCCTACATCTTGGTCTCTCTGCACATATGTTTGTATATGTACATCACAGTAGCAACTGGTTTTGAGAACAAAGGGAGTAAGATACTAGAGGGGAACGGGTGAGGGAGGGTGGAGGGAGGGAGGGAGGAGCAGGACTGGGCAGGGGAAGAGTTCCCAAAACTTGGTATTTCCTCAACTGTTATGTAATATTTATATTACTGTAGTGCCAAGAGGCTCCAGTCACGGTCAGAGCTATCTGATTACACGAACTTCACAGAAACATACCAAGACACAACCCCTGCCCCAAGGAGAAGATAATCTAAAAGGAAAAAAGCACAGACCACACTAATATAAGGAGGGGTGCATGTGTGAGTAGAGCTGATGAGAGGGAGGGACAGGGACAGCAATCTTAGAATTGAAGCTGCATCTCTTTCCCAGTTATAAAGGGCTGGCTATCCACAAAGCATCTAAGGCGAGGTTCCTTCTTTAAGCAGAATGATTAGCCCCACAGGGAATTCACACAGTAAGTGGTTATTCATGAAGAAAGGTGCTCGAAGAGAGGGGATGAATGTTTATGAGTTTCAAGAAAAAGGTCATGGGTAAAAGACTAATAGATTTGAAGACTGACTATGGATTTTGATGGTAAAGAAGGAAGATTTTTCTGTTTGTTTTCTCTTGGATAATGTCTGGGCCGTACTAATCCAGACACTGGTTAAATCTTTTATAAAAGTATACATTTTATGCTGAGGAGTTATAAGGAAAACAAGTTTCAAGTCCCAGCTGGCCTTCAAGAAGAGCTGCATAAGAAACTGCAGATATCCTTGGAGCRTCTGAACCTAAGTTTGGTCTTTCAGTGGCAAATGGAGCCCTGATGCTCTTGGCACCTGCTGTGGAGGGGTGCAAAGTCTCCTTGTCAGGGTTTGCACAGGAGTGTGACACAGTACACAGTGCTCACGAGAGAGCTTTAGCCCTCTGAGTCCTCCAAAAGGAAGTGAAAATCTCCCACTGAAAGCAACATGGTGAAACAAAAGCACAGAGAAGCCTACAGCATGGGGGCATTAGGCTGAACCGAAAGCACTTACCAGCTTAATTTGTCCATAATACCTGTTGATGAAATGAGTAAGTACACAGGCAAGGGTTTCCTTAGCTATGGAAATGAAAGACAGGCAAGACGAATTTGGTGGGAGCTGGGCTGCAGAGCCTGTAGCTGCCCCTTGCTTATTTTGAAGAGATCTCTGAACTACCATGTGCTCTAGGGTGGGAACCAGTGAAGAAATGGGGCTGAGGAGGCCTGATTTTGATGAAGCCTGTATACTTCTCCAGGTGTATAATGTTGGTGGCATTTAGGGGCCATGGCCGCAATTGCAGCCTGTGTTGACAGGGATGATACACTGCAGGGACTAAAAGGAAACCTTTTGAACCTCGGTTGGTGGCTATTTGCCACACACTTCATCTGTAATTGTCTCTAATCCCAGCCGCTTTACCTGTCTGTTGGTGAAACATGTTCACATTCATTCTAAACAAGTAGAAATGTGAAAGGAGATTTGGTGTTGCAAGCATTAAATGCACAAGTAAAGAACAGAAATTGTAGAAAGCAATAACAAAGCATCATAAAATCTATGTGTTGATTACTTTTGAAATAAAAAATTACAAAATAAATTAATTCAAGGGAGAAGTAATTGCAATTAATAAGTTGCAAATTCATGTAATGAATGCATTGGAACAAAAAGGTTATTTCTATAATCACAGCTGTGACCCCGATGTCCTTAGGGCACAATGGATCAGAAAGATTTTTTTYCTCCAAATGTTGTAACCATTCAGAAATAAAAGCATGGTCAGAACGCACAATTTTACAGTACTGCAAAACCATATAACTGATTATTAATACTAAGGTGGGATAACATTTTGTTCCTAAAGCTATTTTATAAATGTATGGTGTCTCTTATTTTATGGCATAACCACAGTGTGTAATAACCAGTTCTGATTCAGTACTTTAAKCACTTGATCATACAAAGCTTTTGGTTTCATAAAGTAATTTCATGGAATTTCCTTGTGCCTCTCACTCTCTTATCTGAATAATCTAATGCAAGGCATGGCAGGGCTGGAGATTAAAAGGTATCCAAACAGCAATCTCCTTGGAAAAAGGAAGGACGCTTTTGAGGTAAAGGGCACATATTCTATGAGGCTGGACTCCAGAGTGTGTTTACGCTGCATGATGTGCTAGTGTAGATAGTAACATGCACTACATCTCACAGCATATCAGAGGCACCAAGTGGTAGCAATTTCTGTGACCTTTCCTGAAGGAGAGGGACAAGCTGTCTCACCGTAATTGTGCTTCAAAGTCAACATATCGGTTGCCATCCTGACCCTTCATCTCTCTCCTCCTCAGACATCCAGCGTGTGTATATATAATGTGATCTTACTAAAAGGAAAAGGAAAATTATGAAAGACTATGCTTCAAATATCATKGAACATCACAATTATATCAACTCCATAAAAATGATGTAATTAAAAATGTGACAGATATTGCAAATATTACACGTACTTCCACCTACTAAATAAGATGCTCTTGATTGTATAAATTGATGCCTGACCAAAATAAATAAATAATCACAATGAGGACTTACAGCAGAATTCTCTAAAACTCATGAAAGAAATCATACTATACCAAGCCAAATCCCAAGMAAGGTTTAAAGGTCAAGTTTTTCTTCACTAAGTAACTCAGTAAATGTCTATAAACCCACGTAAGGGAGAATCTAGAGAAAATCTGTATCCTCTGTGTAGAGCAGAGTAGCCAGCAGCTCTGCACTGGGTAAACTTTTGATTTGGTGACATCCGAACCACCTATTTCTCAAGAAYTGTTTTGGACATGTTTCCACTGTCTGCTCTCCCTGTCCAGTGCTAATGTCAATAGGAGCTAGATATGTGCAACATTCACTAGAACAGAACAAAGTGTTTATTAGTTGTTTTGGGACTATTTCCAGTGAAAATTCAAAACTAAATGCAAAAAACCAACTTACAGAGCAAAATGAAAAGTGAAATTACAATGGAGTGTGTGCTCAGCAGCTCCAAGCAGTAGTCACTGCTTGCTGAGTCCTAGAGACTTTATTTCATGTTTTTGCCCTGGTGGTAATTTTGTCTATGTATCCCCTCATACACTGGAGACGGAAGAATACATCAGCTTTGTTTGAGGTCCTAGAAAACTCATTTTTCTCTGCTGCCTGTCCAGGGCAGAGCCAATGAACTGGTGGGTTTGATTTTATATGAAAGAAATTTGGGMTATTCTACATTTGTTGAGTTGCTTTGTCTTTTTTCTTCTTTAAGTATGTGTTGTCTCATAGAAAGTTAGTGAGAAGCATTATAAATTGGTGTACCTAATAGGACCAATCAATTCACATTTTCTGATATTAACAAAGATGAAGCTTGCATCAAGTATCCTCTTACTGTCAAAGCACACCTGTGAAAGAAACCAATAGACAAAAACATCAATCCGTGCTACAAGTGAAATGTCTCCACAATCAMAATACATGTGAAAGAAAAATTTCTGTGAGGAGCTCGTCTCTGATTTGTTTGTGTTGTAGTCTGTTTCTGCTGATGTCTCACCTTGTGTCGGCATTTTCCTCCCTGAGCAGCAGTGCTTACCTCTGTGCCAGTCTGTCGGGTATTCCGGCTCTCCAGGGGCATCAATGGATTTCTGTTGTCAGTCACCTGAATTTCTCTGTTCCCAAGCACACCAGCTTGCGACTCCCGACATCACTAGGAAAAAACAGCACTAGAAAAAAACACAGCTGATGCTCTTCAGTTGCATTCAGGTCCTGGATCTCTCCAGAGGTTAAGTATCATTAGGATTAATGACAACGGTGCTATGTGTTTGCAAAACAAGTGAGAGAAGAGAATCAAGGTCTCCAAATATAATCTCCTCTCTCGGTCCCCCAAAATGAACCAAGTTAAAGAAAGCCTGGTTCAGAACGAAACACAAATGGTCTCATGAAGGCAAAACAAAGCCCATTCCAGCTGGGGGGAGCTGATGGTTGCCAGGGGCTTGGTGGGTGTGAGACAGACAGACAGACAAGCAGTGAAGAATATTGTGATTCCTCTTTTCATGTGCCAGATTGATGGAACTACAACAATAGAAACAAAAGATGGCTTGGATGGGCAGCAAGGTAGCAGAGACAGCCTGACACACCTTGATACCAGACTTGCACAGCTGCACATATGCCACTGCTGATCCATCAGCCCAGCATGCTGCCCACAATGACTGATCAATCTACACTTGCCATTGCTTGATGTTAGCAGCAGCAGATAGTAAGGGAGAAAAATATTCATAATATACTGGAGGCTATGTTTTTGTTTCCCTTTCAGTGTGGGGGTTTTTTTTCTSTTTTTTTTTTTTTTTCCCTCACAGGAGAGCCCTATGGTTTGTAATAGTGAAAATATACCAATAGTGCAAATATACTCCCCCTGACTCCAGGGACTGTGTCTTTTACTACAGTAAGATTCTCATGGACCTAAAACATGAGGCATTTGTGTCCCCTCCACTCTTCTAAATGCAATGCTTTTCTGTGAGAGGCTGGGAGAACTAACAAGGAAGGAAAGACGAAGCGAGAACTGGTGCAGATGATGACTGTTATGATCAGGAGTTGCTTTAAATGAAAAGGAAGACTAGCCAAAGGTTGGTACAGAGGAGCTGCTGCAAAAGGATGAGGCAGCCAGATGTGCCTGCTTTCCAATGAGACTTTTGAGCAAATGATTTGTATTGAAAAAATATTCTTCAAACTAATATGTAGAGTCTAGACAATAACTGTCACATGAGAGAGACAGAAATTTTAAGATCAATAGATGAGTTTGCAGCAACCCTTATTATTATCTATATTATCTACTGCTGGAGTTCACAGACTCAGCATTCATTCAGTGAAGACCTTCCTCAAGTCTTTATTAGACTCTTGGCCCACTTTTTCCCTACTCTAGATATGCTATTGATATCAAGGAAAGCAAATTTCTGTAAGACCAAACAATCAGAGTAGAAAACACTTGAAAGCTCCGTATTGTGATTAGCGCTTGCTGCTTATATAGATGTAGCTCTGTTCTGAGAACCCAATAATATTCTGAATATTCAAATATCTTAGAAGAATAGTCTGAAATTTGACACAAAGGAAAAGTAAAGAAAAAAATGACATTCTAAACTGAACCAAAGGCCCATTCATATGAATGGGAAATTTATGCTGACTGCAAGGATAACTTGTGCCCATTATAGATCTGCAAGTTTTATTTCATTTTGCACATGTATTTAATCCATCTGTAAACTGTTCATTGGATAGCACAGGACGATGCTCTCCTGGGAACTGTAAGGTATGTGTATTCAACAGTGGAGAATAAACACAAGATTTTATTACAAAATGCCACTGCTGCTCCTGGCATGAGTAATTTGTGCACCTGCATTTTTAAAATGTTTCAAAGTTTTTCTCCTTTGTGAATTCAGCGGCAACACACATTATCTTTCAGGCTGCCACAACACAGTATTTGCAGACTGGGTCACGTCAGCCCTTGTTATCCAGAAGCCACTGTTTTCTGAGCAAATAGCAACTGAAAATGACAATGGTTCACTCCAGACAGGGGAGAATAAGACAGTATTTCCTTATGGCCTAGTAAYGCGTGTCTGCAAGATGAACAGGAGACATATGCAGGGCTTAAATCCAAATTTGGAGTGGGTTTTGGAAAAGATGCAGGCCCAAGGAAACGTGGAAGGAATGGAATGAATCTTGACAGCACTTCCTCCAAAGTTTGTCCCACATTCAAGCATATTCCTCCTTGTGACATGCCTGGATTTGCAAGCGTGGGGAATGAGAGACTGGGTCTGGAGATTGAAATACACTCTCTGGTGTAGCACTGCACAGCCAAAGTGCTGGGCCAGCCATAGATATCATTAAATGTAGAGTCCTGAATAATTACTACCGTGCTTTAAATACACTGTCACCTTCTGGAAGGCTGCATCCCCATGGGAACTTGACTGGCTGATCAAGGTTTGGCGCAGGTAGGGGAATTAGGACATTTTAGTTAGTTTAGGCTTAGTAATTTAATTTTTAATAGTTATTCTGCAGGTGTCTAAAGTCGGCTCTGTATATACAATTTTTGAGTAAAAATTTCCCTTGTGTTCCCTGTAATCTCTCTGAAATGTTCCTTGATTCTCTCAGAACTCTCTCATTCAAATATGCAAAGTGTATAATTCCAGGCAATCTTACATATTTGTACATCTTAAAGTCATATTATCGTCTTAAGGTCCTATATCATGCAATTCCCCCATTTGCCATGGATCTTTTGCAAAAAGGTATTGAGATCTCATGTTGTACCAGTCTGATCATCAGAGACTATCTCTAAGGGCAGTCACAAGCAGGTGAGTTTGCAGAGAGTTTATTTAACTGATACGGCGAATGCTGATGGAGGAATGGAGCTGATGAAATTGCCCTGGATGAAGTTTTATTTTCTTGATTTGCCAAGGGTTGGAGCGGCAAAACAGTACAACCAGCTTGCAGTTTTCCAAGGTCTCCATGGCATATACATATTTTGAGAATGAGATTTGAATAGTTGTGTGCAAGAGACTCCAGCTCCATGGAGACACACTAGACATTTCAAATGCTGCAAATCTGTAGAGCTAGGAACACCCAATTCTCCCTGAAAGAGGACAAACATGGCAGGAAATCAGATGTCTTTGCCATCAGGGCCAGGTGTCTGCCTCCTATCCCCATCTGTATCTGTAACAAGACATGTTCAGGTCTGTATTTACCTTCAGTCTGCACAAAACCTTGGTATTCTCCTTCTCCTTCATGATTTATTGAAGATTAGGGTCATAAATGTGGAGCCTTTTTCTTTCCCTATGTTGTCACTAAGAGCTGTAAGGAACATTATCAAGACATGAGAATGGAGGSGAATCAGAGAAATGGGAAATCACTGAGCAGAGTCTCAAAGCCTGGCTGCTGTTTCTTCTAAACCCACTTGCAAAGCTCTTGCTGTTTGAGTTCATGGAATAAATTGGAGAATGGCTTGGATTGGAAGGGACCTTAAGAATCATCCAGTTCCAACCTCTCTGCATGGACAGGAACACCTCTTACTAGACCAAACTGCTCAGAGCCTCAACCAACCTGGCCTCCAACACTTCTAGGGATTGGACATTCACAACTTCTCTGGGCAACATGTTCCAGTGCCTCGCCACCCTCACAGTAAAGAATTTCTTCCTATTATCTAATCTAACCTAACCTCCTTCAGTTTGAACTCATTTCTCCTTGTCCCRTCACTACATGCCCTTGCAAATGGTCTCTCTCCATCAGGGYTGTGTAAGTGCTGATTGCCATTGAAAAGGCCAAGGCAGAAGATGCTACTGGCATACCACCTCTAGCATGTAAATAGGTGCCACCTTTTTACTGGAAATGTCTCCCAGAATCAGGGCAAACACAGCTGCCCTGTTGATGCCAGGTACCAGCTCAAAGCTGTTCAACAACCCTACAAGAGGAACAGTTCTCAGACATTTTTATCCCCTAATTAACAGCTTTTAGATGTGTTTGCACGCATGCATGTGTGTATCGCAAGGAGCAGAGGGGAGAGCAAGCAAGAGGATTGTGATATATGGGGATGAAGAGGGTACAGTAGAGGTAGGAGTCAACCAAATCTGTGCTGAAGACAGTCTGAGTACTCAGTCATGCAGCGATTCTGCAGGTTCTTATTCAGAAGATTTCTATTTATCTACAGTGGTTGCCTGCTCTACTAGCTACTAAACCCATTATTAACAATAATAAGAAAAAAGGGCTGCAGGAAGAATAAATGCACTGGGCTGCAGTGGAAAATCCAGGAGCGAACCGTGATGTCTCTTCTGCTTGTTGGCAGAGGAAAATAGAAAGTGAAAGAGGTTAGAGAAGAAAATGGGGTGAGAAGGTAGGCTGCATTTCTTGCAGTGTTCATACAACAGTCCCAGATGGTGGGACAGCAACATTTTCAAGCACATTCCAAGGTGCAAAGGTCATGCAGGACATGCCAAACTAGTTGGGTCACGAAAGACCACCCCCCTGTTTTGCTCCCGGCCACCCTGAACCTTGCTAAGGAGTGGTTATAACCAGAAACACCAGGTTACAGGAAGATTTGGACACTCTGGAAAAAGAAGTCAAAAGCAGGGAAATGGTTGTGAATGGAAATAGCAAGATAAATAAATCAGGTTGAGGAAGAGCTTTACAAAGTAAGTAATGCAGATGAAGAGTTCCCACATCCTTCCACAGCACTGATGGCTGAGAAAATCTCTCTTTGGCTAATGAGAGGGAAGTGGCCAGCCCAGCTGTGCATTTTCTTGGTCRGTGCAAAGAATGCAGCTTGGACGGCATAATAAATCTGTTGACAAGGAGTAACCAGTGATAAAACAGAAGTACATTGAGTGAAGTAATTTCCAGTGTCTGTAAAGTAAAGGAAAATAGAAAACAGAGAGAAAGAAAAGCAATGAAGAGAAATCAAAGAGTCCTTTCAAATAAGACTGCGGTCTTACTCCAGTCTCTAAACATCTGACTGGAAAGTTTGACTTGTCTGCACTTTTAAGTTCAGAAACACAAATATAACTTTATTTTCTGTGAAATTTCTGAAAATGCAGCCAACCAACAAAACCAACAAGTTGCACTTTGCCTGACTGTGCATAATTTGCACAGGACCTTGTTTGCTGTCCTACCTGAATAGCACCTCACATTCCTAACACTTCTGTCCATGGTGGGCTGCTCTTGTAGCACTTATGTGGAACAAAGACTGCAAGGATGCTGCCCAGTACTGATACTCCCAGAGAATCAATCCTGACAAATTCACAGTCTAAGGAAGTGTGTTAAGTAATTTCAAATAAATAYGTTTGAAGACAGTGCAATCTGCCCTCAGATATTCCGCAGGCAGAAAAGTAGGCTAAATTCATCAGATTAATTATTCATTGCAAATTCTCTCAGCTCTATCATTGAGGTCAACAGCAAAAGTGCCACTGAGTACAATGGGATGCGGTCTCCAAAGGTGGATAACACTCCTTTACTCCACAAAAATGAGCAGCTTTACTAGTTTTGGAGGAACAGGCAGAAGAAACCAAACAAGCAGAGGTGTGTGCAAATAAGCAGTTTTATTTCACAAAGATTGACTTCTGTTTCAACCCACGTGGCACTGAATGTCCCATATTCTGCTCAGAGCTTCGTGCTCAAATGAACCTAAATTCTCCACTCTCAGTTGAGTTAAAATATATATATATATATGCATAAATACACACAGACAATATATGTATTTGTATATATTTACACACATTTATGATGTAGTTTTCATCAGAACTCTTGAAAATCATCATTTTGATGCAAAACCATAACCTGACTGACACTCTATCAAAGGCTTGTGACCTGTTTGGTAAGCAAGGTCCAAACTTTATTGGATTTATAGCAAAAGTAAGTCAGTTTGGAAGTGGAAGGAGGACTGGTTGCATTGCAAACACTTTACACAGCTGTTCAAATGAAAACACAGAACACTTGAGCCCTCAATCTCAAGAATCACCATGCTCCTTGTACTCCACAGAGGTCTTTCAGTCAGTACTGTACACCTGTATTTTTTAGACCCATTAATTATGTGCCTGAGCAATGTAATTATAACCTAAGCCATACTTTCTGATTAAAAGCATCAGCCTAAATTCATGYTTATTTTAGCTGCCTCCAGTTATCCAACCCAGTCCAGTCTCAAGAACACATGTAAAGACTTTTCTAAAGAGTTCCTTCATTTTCCACTCCCCTCCCTGTAAAATTGGAGTGAATATTTTCACTGGGGGAGGAAGGAGAAGAAAAACGAACAGGGGAGGAAATGTAATTGGAGGTGGCATGAAGAACATGGCCTCTCTCTTCTCTCAACTGTTAAAGCCCTTGGGGGATTTAAAGTCCACAAACTATCTAGGTCTTCTTCTTGAACCACTGTGAACTTTATCTGCTCGGGTTTAGTATCACTAAATGTGTATTAATGCCAAAGATTGTTTGCGTGGATTATTTATAAGGCATTCACTTCAAATTAGTGCTGCTTAAAGCGTGTGAGTTCATAACATGCCAAGAGCAGACGCAGTCTGCAGCAACTGAAATAGTGAGCGGCTCCACAGATGCACACACAACAGCTGGGTGCAGATCAATAACAGAAACATTAACAATGGTACTGTTTTAGAAGCAATTCTTCACTTTGGAGATATATTTTATTCCACATTAATGGTACCTTAAGTAAAATGGTAGAAGACATGTAAGGATGAATCCCCAAGTGGTCCACTGGGACTTGTCCTCTCCAGCCCGCCTTTACTAACACAGCTTCTCCTTGTGCTGTAATTCTACACGTCTCCCCTCCATCCTCTGCCCCACTGCAGGAAGCACCTTGTTGTCAGCATGCCCGTGCTGCCAGGCCACCTCCTCTGTCACCAGCTAGCCACCTTGCCATGCTGCAGGATTTAGTACAAAGCCCATGGCAGTTTATCCTGTGTGCCAGGGAGCCCGTATTTTCTGTACCAGAAGAAAGAGTGAGSTCAACAGCGTATGGCAGTGGGAGTAGTGCTGTCTCACAACGGTGACCATGTGCAAAGCTGGGGCCCTGACGTGACTCTCATTAATGACCTGAGTCACCAAGCTCTTTGAGCGTATGGAGAAGTGAATTTTCAATCTCATTTAACTCACCTGACCATCCTCTCAAATGGGTCAGAAAGGTGTCCATTACCTACCTGTAAGTCAATCAAGGTCATAGTTCAGGCTTTTCAATGAACAGTAGATATGCCTTGACACTGCCAAGGGGAAAAACATGCACAGATTTGGTGTATATATAAATATACAGAAGCCTAAACATGCCTCTAGCTTTCTCAGCTTCAATCTGAGCCTTGCTTGATCAAGCCATCAGCTCAAGCCAATGGGAGTTCTAGACTGTTTTGGCCATGGCTTTGGGGAACATGCCAAGACCCAGGATGGGAGAACCAAGCCTTGGCTGGTCTCCACACTTTGGATCCTTGGCACAGTCCCTGTGTGCAGCCCAGAACCGGTGAATGAGTAAAACTTTCTTTTTGTTCAGGCAGATCATTAATTTTGGGATCCAAATGTAAACTTGGATTTCTATTGAGCCAAGTGGATGGGTCTTGGCAATGAGGCTCATGATAATATAAGATCTGTATTGTCTATGACACCTGCTTAAGGAATATCTTCCAGTTGCCAGCAAATTAATCTAGCAGAAGTAGTTATATTTAGTCTCATAGTGATTGTTTTTGTTATAGTCAGGCTGCCTTCACATAGCCAGACACGTTCAGCAGCACAAGCTCCTCCAGTCTGACCACTGACTGACAGAGCCATGAGAAAACATTAAGGAACATCCTTTTCCAGCACTAATTCATCACTGATGAGCAATTAAATTGTCTTTGGAAGTGCTTGGTACTTCCCAGCAATGCTACTTTGAAAGAGTCTATTGAAAACCAGCACTGGGACCCCTTTTGTTAGCTTGTGAAGGTATTTCAGTCATATCTTTGAGTTGCTTCTCGAGAGAGAACATTTTCACCATCTTGTTCCTACTTTTTCTCCCCTACTTGCTCTTCGTTTCCTCCCAGTCTTGTTCTCTCCTACTGTTTCTTAGCCTTGCTCTTCCCCTTCCTGTGGTGCCTCTGACAGCTCACATCCTGCTGAGTCTTTCTTGGGCCCCTTGCTCTAGTATCTGAGTGTTGTCCTCCTCTCCCTTTTAGTTACTTTTGCTTTTCTCCACTCTTTCTTACATCCTTTATTTTTCTCTCCAAGCTGTATGTCTCTTTTTCCTTTTCACTGTATCCTTTTATTTTGATCTTGAGAATAACATGGATTTTCACTGAGAGTACCAACAAGGCCCAAATATTTTCCAGAARTATTTGGAGGTGCCAGGTGGCTGTTTGTTTGTTCCAGGGCTCACTTTCTTTGTTGGGACCTTGGGGGTTTTCTGTCATGAGCATTTCTTCGGTTGCTAGCAGCTTTCTGCACACCTTAGCAGCACATGCACCCACACTTACTGTGAGCTGTCTTTATTTACGGCCATAGACTGTACGAGTGGCCTGCACTAGCAAAATTCAGCGTTCTCCCTCAAAGATCCTAAGTGTCTCTCCCTGCATGTGATTTCCTGGTGAAATATGGACCCTCTGAACTTCTGAGGAGCTAATCAGGACCTTGCAGGATGGCACTTCCTGCACTAGGCATGGCTACATTAAGCAATTAATAAAGATGATTACAGCGCAGGGCTAAATATGGTATATTATGGTGTTGTACTTCACTTATATTACTCTCATGGCAAATGAGTCAGAGAGACACTGCCATGTATTTCAGAGGAGTGACTCTTTATACTAATTAATGATATCAATATGCAGATGGTGATGCTGGTATAATTAGCATAGTGGATGGCACCAATATAAAACAACAGAAAGAACCAGTCTTAGAGAAATCAATACAGTGGATACATACTCAAAGTTGCAGGAAAATCCTTTAGAAGAAAACAAGGAGGTTCAATTACCATCCCTTCAACCTGAGACAAGTTCATTCAAGGCTTATGGATGTTTAAGTGAACCTGGGTTTCTTTTGCTATGATTTGGACAGATGTATGGCCACTGAATGAAACTTGGGATTACAAAATGAGCTGATATGGAAGGAGCTGGGTTGGGGTTTGCATTGGTTTGAGGCTAGATCTCAGCACAGGCCTTAGATGTTACCGAACACAAGACAAACAAAAATGAAGAAAATAAACCGTCTGTGGGAGCCCTGCAGAGTCATCCCAAGGTGTTTCATACAGCTGTACTAAATCTGGGCAGAAAAGTCACCATCCAGACTATCGGCTCCCTGTCAGCTCATACACTCTCTAGGAAACCACACACAGGTTTTATGGGCCAGGTCCATAGCTGACAAAAATGGATGTAACACCAATGAAGTCACTGGGGGTCAACCAGCTTACATCAGCTATATCTGCAKCCCATCACATTTACACTTCAGTAGTTCCAATCACCAAAAGGAGCAAAGCTGAAGTGGAAAGCTTGTGTGGCCATTGGGTGCCTTTCTTGAGTTAACCAATGTGGATGATTTTAAGATATTTTCTCTGGTCAGGCTCCCACAGTTTGCTGCACCCAGGCAGGCCCCAGTACATGTCCACATTTCTCTCAGTGGTGGTCCTTTCTTGCAAAACACTCCGCAAAAGTCAATGTTCTGTTATACTCTTTACCTCCTATTTCAAGCCAGGCTGAAAGCTGTCAGGAGAAGGAGCATCCCCTAGTGTATTTTGACACAACCTGGGCTGTTCTGGGTATTCCTATTAAAAAATCCCCCAAGGACACTGGAAACAACTCTTTCATCTCAGAGTGCCTAAATCGTTCAATTTATTTTTTGCCAGGGATCAGGGCCTTTACATCTATAAAATCTGGGCACAACACACCCAGTGAAATATCAACTGTTAACCTGGAATTCTCTCTGTAACCCTGAGTTTTGTCAAATCTTCAGTTACAGCTTAAACACTTAGGTTAATCAGTTAAATATTTGTGCAATGAAACTACAGCTATTTTGTATAGAGATCATCTGCAGTATGTAACAATACCTAGAGCTGAGAGACAATTTAACAGAGGTCTCTACCTGCTACAACACCTTAGCACAAGGGTGTGATTTAAAGGTAATGTGGCAGGTTTAATGCAGAATTTCCTTGCTTTCCTAGGTTTAAGTTTCAACCTTAATGGTATAACTTGCATTGACATTGTTTCAGTTTGTTTTGACATCATAATTGAGTCTAATCTCCACAGACTTGCACTGCAGTCTTATTTCCTATTGTAGTCTCACAATGTAATTTTACCATAAGAGCACTGTAGTGAGGCCTTCTCCAAGTCATGCTTTGAAATCACGTTGTGTGTGTAATACAGCCTTGTAATGGCTTTGTAAGAGGGTCTCTAAAGATCTTCCCTGYGACAATTTGGCCATCTTAATCTCAAACTGTAATGACCTCACAATGCCATAAAGCAATTACCATTRCAAATGTAAATGGTCTTATGTAGGAACTTCTGTGCTGCCTCATTAGGTGACATATTTTGTTGTGTCCAACCTCTTATTTAAATACACCATATCTACTGGATAACCACTGCTTCTTTAAATTCCAAAACTGGGCTAGAGCATGCATTTTATTACATATTTTTTCACWGCAGATGGGCTGATGAGAATCTTCTCTAGCAGCACATTTTGTTAGAACTGGGCTGGGTTAGTGGCATCCAGATCTGGATGCCACCACTGTTGGAATTTCATTCACTTGCTGACCATAAGCCAAATCACAGCTAGGAATTTGCTTTGAAACCAAAATAACAGAAATCTGCTACAGTCTATTGTCACCTGATACAGCTTTACTTCCTCACTGCTTTGTTCCTGAAAGGGCTTGCAGCTGGGGCATTGATTTCTATTTTAGTGATTCTTCGGGGAAGGGATGGCCAGCACAATTCCTGTCCCTTTGTTAGACACCCAAGACAGTAGGAGCTGGTGATTTGTGTTGGGAGGTAAAATAGGCTGCTCTGGCTTTTATAGTCAGAAATCTCAGAACTCTTTATTTCCCAGGAAAATCGTAAGCTTATCTAGGACACCTGAAGACCAGCTATGGAGGACGTCAGGGTGCTTTTCCAGCCTGACTGGGAACTTAGATCAATTCCATTAGACAGAGAAGATTGGCCTGGTTTCTACGTAGCCCTAGGAAGTGTGAAACTATTCCGTTCTTACTCCTCTAGCTCACTTTTTGTTTCATTTCTGACCCTCTACAGGTGTATTTAACGTGGTGGTTTTATAGCCCATGCAACACCAGAAAATGCGTGGCACAGTGTGAGAATGAAGAGCCCACTGCCACCACTTACAGCCAACTTCCAAGAAGCAGCTGAGACTTATAACTTCTTCAGTTCAGAGACATACTCCCGAGAACATGTTCATCATTTTAATTCAAGTCTTCATTGCTGGCTGACTGCCAAGTGGCCTACCAGATGTCTCTCTCTTTACTATGGTTGAAGCAGATTATGATGTTCCAGTTCATTTTTCCTTCACTGACAGCCTGGTTCTAAAAATGTGGCAGACTTTAAGGGCAATATTTTCAAAAGCCAGGTCAACTCACAACAGTACACCAATGACAGTGCATGCATATACTACAAAACCGTATGATAGGCAATTAACTCAATGTTATTTATGCTAGTCGAGTAACTTTGATTTTGTTAAGAGTCTTTAATACTAAGGAGGAGAATTCTTAAAGTGCCAGTTCCTGAAGTCTGGTGAATATGGTGGAAGTGGAATTTTCACTAGGGAAATATAAAGTTTTGGCACATATTTGGTTAAAAGGGAGAACCTAAATCTAGCAGCTTCCAAAAAGAGAGAGGAGGAAAAAAAGAGCAACCTCCAAACTAATTTGGATTTATTTTAAGTTGCATTTTCTTTCAAAGCCTTTAATTGCATCACAGGCATGGACGGACGTCTGGTATATGTATTCTTGCACACAGATCCCCAAGTCCTACTCATGAAGGTTCTCTATTACATCTATTGTCTCTCTCTCATTCTCTCCACCCAGAAGTCAAAAAGATTTTCATAGAACAAAGGTTATACTTTATCAGATCCAAAGTCGTTGAGAAATTTGCAGTAACAGCTTGCAAGGAAGGTCCCAAAGTCTTAGCACTTGGCACATGGCTGCAGGTTCCTATACTGAGAGAGAGAACTATACAAAACATTTCTTATGCCGCATTACAAACCTTCAAAGTTCTGGCTAAGTYTTCTCTTTCCAGCCTTCAAACACACAATATTTTTTTTACTCTTTTTCACCTGCTCAGGTAGTCTCAACTGCTTTTCGACTAACTGTTCTTCCATCGAATATTCTATAGATGTCTGATCATGACTGAATACACATTTCATACTGTGGCTGTGCATCCTGAAGAACATTGTATGTGCCAAAATAGGTAACTAGAACACAGTAGGAAGACTTTTTCCAAAGTCTTTTTCTATTGCTCTTGGTGTCTGCTGTCATCTTCAACAAAGTCCCCTGTATATAACTTCAGGATTATTTTTCAATGTGCATATGAGGTTTACAGCCTCACTCTGTCTCTGCCTCTCTCTTTTGCTTTCATATGGAAGGACTTCACGCAGTTTTCTTTTTATGAATTGCAATTCTACGGAAATTAGAAACCAAAATTACATTAGATGGTAATTCTGTCTCGAAACTTTTAATAAACCACATGGCTTTTGAGACTCTTTGTCTGCATGTGTTCATGCAGTTCCATTTCCTAGTTGTGATCTATCTACCAGGCAAAATATTACTATTATGTTATCTTTATGCTACTTTTGCATGGCCCTGGCTCATGACGTTGATACAACACTTCTTATCAAAACTTTAAAGATCCAGCACCATAATGTCCAGATGACCCACTGATAGGAAGCAGCAAGTTTGCTGTGTTAAACAAGGGGCTTGACTGGAAGGAGGGAGTGCTTTGCTAATAAACTGCGTTGTCTGAACAATTTTACTAGTGTGAAGACCCTTGTACTGATGATTTATTTGGAAGTTCTGGGTATATTAACTTTTGCTAAGAGCTGAGACTAAAAACTTTATGGGGAATGCTACATACACTCCAAAGACCGACAAGAGAATTTAAGTTAGATGTGATTAGTATGAAGAAAGTTACATTTATTATACTCTTATGTATAATTGATCATATGAAAGGCCTTTTGTAACTATAAAAGAGACAGCACATTAAATTGTTTTACCCTGAGGATTATACAAATTTGTAGAAATCGGATTGGAATATCAGCCTATTGGTTTCATTGCTATGGTAAATCATTAAGATGTTCCATGTTAATCATAAATCTTTGTATCTATTTATTATTAATCAAATAGCTCCTCCCAGCTGCTGCTGTGCTTCATCCATCTGAGCCAATCAAACCAAGCCCTGGTAGCATTAGCTGTGATAAAGGGTGGCTGCATGCACATAATATGCGTGGCACATAGCACAGATTATACAGTGCCAGACATGGGGTATGAGAGCTGATGGGGTGTTAGCTCTCCACAGCAGGGGGGCCTGGTTTCGGGATTTGCGAGTAGGCATGCCTCATTAGGAAGATGATTCATGGTGAAAGGGAGTTTAGCTGGGAATAATTTAGTGGCTGCTGTGGTGGAGCAGAAATATAATTTGGGATAGTGAGGTTATGAACCTGTATTTATTTGGTAAACTCTTGAACACTGGCTGGTGTCAACCTGCACTACTCTTACTATTTCGTTTTGGAAAACAATGGTGCAAAACCCTCTCAACTCACAAGTAGGTAAATGAAAGAGACAATCTGAATACAACCTCACTTAATGTTCTTGTGTTACTTGTGGATTATCCTAGCTTGCATGTAAAGCTAATTGGCTTTCTGAGCATTTCTGAGCTGGTATGTCTACACAGACTAATGGTTCATTGCCAAGAAGAAGTCAACTCCAGCTCAATGATATAGCATATTGATTACTGCCTATTTCCTTCTACTATATCCTGGGAGTGTAATGATACCTGACATATCATTTTCCCGAAACTGCTGAAGTGGACATACTATTTAGATTTGGCCCCCATTTCTTCAATCAGCAGGAGTATTATAAATGATGTACTGCTCCAAGCCTTAGACACTTCTTGCTTCATGCCACACAAAATTAGGTAAGTGTGGAAACTCATTTTAAGAGGAGACAAAAGTATTACTGGAAGAACTAGATATTTGCAGTGGTGCCATAAGAAGGTGGGAAGCAAGAACAGTAACAAAAATACAGTCCATTCAAAACTGAGCATTGAACTCCTCTACTGTGACAGATTTTCCTTAGGCAACTTAATGTTTAAAAGCAAAATGTCCCTACATTGCTTTAAGTGGGCCTGTTCATAAATGTAAATAGAAATCTTTCAGTGTCCAGTTCCCATTCAGCCTTATGGTTTATGTGAAAGTAACTGTTTTCTGGGAAAACATGCACAGAACATACATTGCCTGCTGTGATTTCGTGCAAAACAAAATAGGAGGATTCTTGCTGATATTAGTGATGGGATTTCTTACAGATAGGAAGTATGGCAGCAGTGTGTAGCTGAAAGCAAGTTCTTTCATGGGACTTTGCTTCTCCCCTGGTGTGTTCAGTAAGCTCCTGGGTAATGGCGACAGCTGGACTTAGCTGACACTCTTGCACACCTCTGTACATGTGTTCATACACACCGGGACTAGGGAAAAGTAACAGGTCAGCTGAAAGAAGTAGAAACTTCCTATGCCATGAAAGTMTGCTTCTTTTCTATCAGGTCCTGCCCAAGTTCTTCATTTTGCTTTTRTTTCCCGAGATGAAATTTTCTGTAACTAAAATACCAAGTCAAAAGCTCTGAAAAAGAAGGGATTTTGAAACATATACATTGGTCTGTAGTTCTATGAGGCATAGGAGCACGGGCTTGAACTGCAGATTGTCAGATCATGTCTTCTTCCTTATTCTTTTTTTTCTTTCTTTTCCCCTTCCTTTAAACACTGAATATGTTCAATGTGCAAAAATTAAAAGGCTACCTTTTTGAGTATCTGGCATTGTATTTTAAGACATAGAAAGGAGAGAGCTTTGTTGCCTGCCAAACACATAGTCTTTTATGCAGACTGAAGGAAGAATGAACAAATTAATCTTCTGCTCCCTGTCCTGACCCAGCAGTATTATTCATTTATTCTGAAATAATTCAGTGCACAGCAAAACCACCATTTCTTAGTTCCCACACAGAGCTTGAGCTTGCAGATTAGACTTCCCATGCCAGCTGATACTGTTGTATGAGAAATATAGGAAAGGAACAAGTGTTTCTGGACTAATGAATGCCATGTCTATCAGAGGTATTTTGCTCACATCTGTCCTCTCCCAGCAGAATGGGTCTGCTCCTGCAAGGGGACAAGGCGTYAAATGCTGAGGAAGATGCTCTGTGCCGTAAAAGATATCCGATGGTATAGATGCTCTTGTCTTTACCTCTCAGGCAACTGCTGATAATTAAGTGGTCTTCTTGGACCCCTGTCTTTATCCTATACTGAAGATGTTTAGCAACAACCGGTGTTYGAACTGCTGTTGAGCTGAAGCACTTAGTGAGTGGTCACACACCTTATGGTGTAAACCTTTGCTCCAAGACCTACTCTGTCTCAATTATTTGGTGGTTTGAAGTTGGCTTCAGGTTATGTTCAAGTAATGCATGGCAATTCTTCATCTTGCATGATCTATGTCTTCATGTTACCTTCTCCCAACAGAACTGTAGTTCTGGTGGTTTGAGAGACAAAATGGAGGGATGTTTTTCTGAGTTTTAGTTTCTCTTTTTGTGGCTTCATCTTCTGAAAAGAACACTTTCTCCTGTACCTCTAATCTTTGCCACAGCTTTGGTGTTGCTTTAGCTTTGTTCCTGCTACCACGTTTTTAAGAGAAAATATTTTTCTGTGATCTACTTCTAAAGCTAGTGCCAGTGGAATAAAGAATAAGGTGTAAAGAGTGATATATCCCAAATTGCAGTCTGCCTTGGTTATCAAAATATACAATCTGTGGATCACAGAGCTCTGTGGAAGAGATCCTCTACACCAAATCTTGTCACAAGTATAAACTTGTGAATAATTAGTTGTGAGTAAATGGATAAAAAACTCCCTGTTAAAAGATATCAACTGCTTCTGTGCCAGGTTCATCAATCTAACAGGGGGTGTATCAGTAGGAAAAGATAACCAGATTCTTATCTCATTTATACCTCCAAAAGGTCAGAATAAATCAGAACAACTCATATACCTCCAGAGGACCTGAGATCAGAGCTGTATGCTCAACCACCAAACATTTTAGCTCTGCTTGGGTAGAGTATGCAATCATTTTGACCCCTTAAGGCTAAAGACTGAATTTTATTGACCCACCAGGAGAAGATCCAAACCAAGAACTGCACAAGTACCATTGCATCTCTATCAGAGCTTGAAAGGGCATACAGTTATCAATGATGCTGTCAGCAAGCATATTTGAAACCTGCCTGGCTGACAACAACTGTGCCTGGAACTGTGTCTGGATGCTTCGTTCTGCATTTTCCTTCAGAGACGGGAAGCATGTGGATAGGCTGCACATTAGCCAACTCTGGGATTTGGGCATACTCCTGATGAATAAAGAGGATGGCATGATGCCTCTGGAGGACCGGAATGCAGGGCAACAAGTTTGCTCCAAAACAAACGTCATGTACAATATATGTATAAGGTTAGTTTGGTTTAGCTGTGTTGTCAGGGTGTTGCCTGGCAAAGACACTGAAACATTTAGAGGCTTAAAGTTAAATGGTTTTGTTTGAAAGTCCCCAGGCAGCATCTCTCCGACCCCATGTGAGGTAACCAGAAGTAACCGTACGAGCAGAGCTGCGCAGCCTCAATGGCACGAGGAGCAGAGCACACAGGCATTGATTGCACTGGTGGCAGCAACATGCTGAGACTGAGAAATTCACCTCTGGGACCAGTCCCAGATTTCAAGCACGCAAGTGGGTTCGGGAGTTCATGGCGATTTGATTTGGCCAAACATAAATAGACTTTCTGCCGAATCCAAAGCCAGTTCAAGGTCCAGATCCCAGAAAATGCTGAACTTCCAGGAAACTTGCATTTATGAATTTTCACTTGTTCCTAGTAAAGATAATGTTGGGTTTTTCCACTTAAACACCTCATTTAATGTATTTCAGAGGCTAAAACACTTTACAAACCAACAGTAAAAGTAGGAAATCCCGAAATGCACCCTTTTTTTTGGGTAACATAAGAACCAGTCACATTCCTCTGGTGAGGGCAGGAGTGCAAAGAGCATCAGAGTCCCATGAACCCTATGGGGGAGCTGAGACCTGCGGTAAAGGAGGCCTTGACCTGCTTCTATCCTCACTTACATCAATGGCTACAAACACCCACAGCTGGACAGGGAGATGCAAACTGGGTGAGGATAGACAATGTTTCACAGGAGTTTTCCCCTTTTCTTTTATTGAGTAGCTGGAGTGTTTTCTAGTTAATCATTTTCAGATGGAAATATACTCTACAGGCATATCAGGATAGGAAGATGCTAAGAAGCTCAAGAGATGTGATCACTTGCCAAACTCTGAGGTATAAAAGTTGTTAAATTAGGCCATGTGATGGGTCCAAAACGGGCTAATTTATGCTACTTTGAACATCATTCTAGCCCTTTTAAAACGTTTCCCCCAATTAAGCTGTTCAGGCCACAGATCTAAATAGCTGTCTGCACAGGCTGCCAATTGATTAATTCCCTAATGATAGATTGAAGCTACAGCTTTTGTTTCTTAATCTCTCTTTTCTCCATTAATGGCAAATCATTCATAAAACAAATCTTATAAATATAAGTAAACACACAGGAATACAGGGAACAGATTGCATATAGGTTTATTGCAGAACTAATTCTTGATTGCACTTAAAAAGTTATTATTATTTTTGTTTTTTCTTTTCTCACAGAGCCACAGGAATCTGGTAGGCAATTTTCTGAACTTGAGCTTACAGTTTTCAGGCTGCCGTCTACAAAGAGCTCAGATGGCTACCCACGCAGGAGACACACCAAGGATGCTCTTCAGGGGGACTTTATGGGATCAAAGCTTCTGTGGACAAAATGTGGAAGATCAGACTGTAAGGAGATGACTGGCTGGTCCCTCTGACAAGCTCTGTGATCGCATTGCACTTGCAACAGCAGAATTTGAGTGTCAATGCAGGGAGATGGATGAGGTCCATGCAAGCAATGCGAATGTCAGAGAGAATAAGCATGTCTTTTCCCTTAAGTAGTCTCCTCTTTGGAACGAGTCCATTGCCCCATGGAATCACAAATGCCTGGGGGTTGTAGGAAAGTCTTAATCCTCTTCAGATGAGCACGCTTGGAGGAAAGACTTCCAATTCAATAGGCCACCGAAGTGAAATCTGGGTAGTGGTCATTAGGGAAGACGTGGAAGAGGTCTGAATAAGCAGAGCAAGAGCACAGTGAAGAAGGCTCAGCGAGGAGAGTCTCAGAGTCCTGTTGCTGCAGAGACAAAGCTCTGTTGAAAGCTCTTTCACGCAGCGCAAGAAGAATCGCTGCTCTGAAGTGCATCACTCAGCCTGTCACCTCTGTGTCTCGAGCTGCATAGCAAAAGAGAAACAAAATAATGGGTATGAGAACTTAATTAATTCAAGAATTAGAAGAGTTGAGAAATGGAGCCCTTCAAAAGTGTGACCCAGATAAGATTCACTGTATGCTATAAATCATCCATTATTTTTTAGAGTTTCCTTTCTCCACACTTGACCTTCATCATCATTCTCTCGCCTGAGTCTGGGTGTCATCGCAGAAGTGCTGGGTATGCGGATGGAAGCATAGGAGACACATTGGAAAGTATGTCCCTGACTGCTTGCATTTTTATGGAATTGAAAGGAAACAATGAAAACTGAACTGATTTTGCTGTCTATTATTTCTCTGAGCACCACGTGGGGTAGACAGCTCTTCAAAGAGAAGAAAGTTTAGTTCGTGACGTTCCCAATTAAACGCTTCATCTTGGAGATAATTAACCGGTGTTGAGGCTTTCCAGTCCTGGACAGCAAAGGATACATCCTCCAACAGTATATGCCTGTTTAAAAATACAATGCTTTTCCCTACTTGTACTTGTCCTGGGAGAGCTAGCATGGGCTGACACGGTGAATGTATTTGAAGACAAGTAGTTACTTCTCTGTATGGCAGGTTTGGATACAGATCACACTTGGGAAAAATTGTAGAGTCTCTTCCAGATTAGTTTTAGTGGCTGCGAAACAGAGCAGGGATGGTCTTTTCTTCTGGGCAAAGGTGGAGTAAAGGACTTGGCTTTGCTTCCTGCTACAACACTGTGAATCCAGACTGGCTCTATTGAGTTTGCTCTCAGACGCCCTTGAGTATCAGTCAGTTTATCACAGAGTGGGGAGATAGAGGCCTGTGCCATACTGTAGGTACACCCCCAATCCTGAGGCTGGCTGGAGGCTGGTTTAACCCCTGGTGCAATTCAGAACAGCCTCAGGGCTGCTCTGGGTTGTGCTGTTTTTTGACAGTCCCTCTGGGACTGCCCTATCTTGGCATGCCTCTGAAATTCCACATTGGAGGAGAAGCAGGAGGAAAGGGTGATGGGAATCACTGCATAGAGCTACCCACTCACATACACACAGTGTAATCCAGCTGAAAGTTGTTCTATTTCAGACAACTGCTTGAAAACACATCTACTGACAGTGGTGAAAGAAAGTGGTGTGGAGAAGATGCTATGGTTGGTCCCATACTGTTGTTTTGGTTTTTTTAAGTAGTGCTTTATGAGACATAAAACAATTTGGTTTATCCTTGGTTTTGATGCTTTATATAGACTCTGGGTGCGAGCTTGTCTTATGAACTCGCATGCAGCCATGGCAAAGTACATGACCATCACCACCTTGTGTTTGTGCAAGTGGTGCCTATACCACTTCCACACAAATTGTTCCATCAAGAAAAAAAATTCCTGGGTCACCTGTCTTTGCTTCATTACCTGGCTGCATCTTCCATGTGCCAGGATACAGCAGATGATACTTTCAAATTACAAGTCAACAATATTTATATTATTAATATGATTAGTAACAGCCTTAATAGTTCACTTTGATGATAGTTGCTTTCATCCAAGTGTCTCAGAATACTTACAGAGCACAATGCAACATTTTATACACAAGCAGTAATTATTTATCCCTGTATCAGTGTTCTGTCCTGTTGATTTATTACCCTATTGACAACAACACAGATACAGTAGACAGTCCCTTCCTTCATTCTATTATCACTTTTAATCTGGTATTTGAATATTTGGAGTGCAAGTATTCCAGTCTTGATGTCCCAAAACCTGGCTGTGCTATAGGTATGACTCCTAGTTATTACCCCTCAGATATCAGTCCCACAGTGTTAAATATCTTGACTCCAAATCTGAACTTCAGCAGTTCTAATTGGCCTCCATGTCCACAGAAAAGGAGTGGAAGTTCTTCAGAGCAGGGATTAGGCATGCTTTTGTGTTTGTAGAGCACTGAGTGTAATGGGACCCTCACAGGACCTCTGGTTGCTACTATAGTATGAATGTTAAATAGTATTCTTCCCAGTGCTAGAAAGGTTTCGGGTAATTAGAAACACAGGGAATGCAGGCTATTCGGATGAGCAGAGAATGAAGCATTTTAAGCACTCTCCCGAATTCTTGCTTGTCTTTTCACCACATATTATGTTGTTAGTCTCTATAACAGGTGATTTGCAGGTTAAATCCCATTTTCTTTCTCTATAGACTAAATTCATCTTTGATATGAGTGGGCACAAGTCCATTAACTTCAATAGAGTTGCGTTCACTCACTCCAACATTGAATCTGTCCCAGCGGGTTTATGCTGTAAATCTATCCCAGAATCAGTGGTTACAGAGGCATTGGTTCTGCTCTGAAATTCATTCAGTCTTTTCAAATAAGCCTTTTAGAGGAGCCTGGGAATGTTTTCAGCCTCTGCACCAACACATAAGCCTCACTCCAGAACCACTTCTGAGTTGCAGCCTCTTCTTTCCTCCCCTGCTTTAACTGTCCTTTTGCCCTCTGCTTCTCTTACGTGTTACTATTTGCAGCCTCTCCCCTCCTATATGGGCAAGAGTGGTGAGCAACACTCCCCGAACTTCTGCCTGTGGCCACGGCATCTTGCTCTGAGATGGTCTTGTCAAATCTCATCAGTTAAGTGAGGTTGGGTCTGGTTTGCATTAGGACAGAAGCCCTTGAAGAAAAGCCCCAGGTGCTGTACATGTGAGCACTGGGCTACCAGTAAGTGCCATTCTTCCTTCTTAGGCCGGTGCCCTAAGTAACTTTAGCTGATGCTCTAAAATACTGTCCCATGGCACTGCATTGCTCTGCTGATATGGTCATCACTGGATGACAAGAAAATTTAAAGTGAATCCTACCCAAGCCATAGAAACTTCTTTTCAGCTGTAATTTGCCTGTCAACCCAGCTAAACAGAGTATAGAACATGTGGAGGGGTTTAACACTGCTTTGCCTCTGTTGTATTTAATATTACTACTTCTGCAATACATTCATTCACAGAACAATATGGAAGCCCTCTGGCATCCAATTTAACACCTATAAATTTGTCTGTGTAATCTCTAACCAACTGGACAGATAAAATGTTTGTCTTCTATTCCAGTATTCTTGTGTTCTCTTTTGAAATACAGGTCTTTAATTAATTTCTTTTTTCCCACAGGCAAGTCCCAGTGTTTGGACTCTCAATCCTGTGGGTGTTTTGAAAGGAGCAGACCCTTTCCAGCCTAGCTGAGCCCTGGGCTATGCCGCAGCTGTTACCAGGTCTGCCCTAGGATCCAGAGATGTCCTTTCTCCACCAGTGTAGTTCTTGCTTCTTCTGGGAGAGCCAGTGAATTACTTCAGGTGGTGAACCAGTGCCAGGGCAGTCTTGAGCTCTCCTTTGGACCTTGCCAGTGTCCCACCTTTCTTTGCACACTGAGTTGGTCACATAAAGCCAGCTTCCCTCAGACAGAGAACTAGCACATACCTTCCTCTGCCTCAAAGGGAAATGGGTGGAAGGAGGAGGAGCTGATTTCTTTCTTATGACAGTGTTGTGGCACACTGTTTCCTTGATGTTTCACTACTTCCTCCAGGGCAGAAAGGAATTTAACCATTGCTGGCAGGGAAAGCCTCCAACCACCTATTCCTCTCTGCCACCCCCTAGTCCATGCTTATTCCCAGGGGAAAGCTCAGGAGTGTTTAAATAACCAAGCAGCATTACAAAGATCTCTGCTCTCTAAAGGTGGAATAATCCATTCAGAGGCTGAAATGCTGCTCCAAGGTTTTCAAGAACAGCCTAAGCTTGTCAGGCAGGTACCATTGCTCCTTAGAGGGGACCAGGCTGGAGGGGGTTACACTGTGGTGGGTCTGGACAGGATGGAGTTCATCAGACCCAAACATCTCTTTTTGCATATGGTATCTTTATGTAGTTCACTGAACACTGCTAAAAGGAGAGCTCCCTTCACTTCTGTCCATCTGGGATAATAAAGGGCAGATGAAAGGGAAGGATTTGTTCAGAAATCATGGCATGGTCTTTGCAAAACAATGAGGAGATTGAAGACCATTTCAAGGCAGAGCATAGCAAACATCCAGTTAATAAGGGCCCCAGAGGATCTGAAGGATTTGAGTTCAGGGATGAAGATTATGTAGGCAGTAGTAGCCCTTTAAGGGATCTAGGAAAATTGAGGGTGAGGAGGGGGAACGCACTTAATCCCTTCACTGAGTACACGGGAGAATTATACAGCATACAGGCATTGCTGATGCTCAGCATCACATTTTAGGATTGAATGTAACTTCGTTCCCAGTCTAGAATTTACCCACCAAACAGAGAGGTTGAAAGGCAACATTAATTACACATCTGTCCAGCAC
The DNA here is from genome assembly GCA_018881555.1 of Amblyornis subalaris. Lineage (NCBI taxonomy): Eukaryota > Metazoa > Chordata > Aves > Passeriformes > Ptilonorhynchidae > Amblyornis > Amblyornis subalaris. Next base: position 11,671,081 of record JACAXG010000001.1, on the reverse strand, counting down.
GTAGCGATACTGAGATGTCGGGTGTCATATAAATGTAAAATGTTGCTATTCTACAGGGTGGTTTCTATACATGTGTAGATTAAACAATGGCTTTACACAAGACTAAAATCTGCAGTGCTGCTGCTGAAAGGAGTTAATTGYATGGCTGCAATATTATAGACACTGTGGTTATACTGAGCTAAAAGAAGAGGACAGTGATTCATGGCTGCACCCATGCTCTTCGTCATGAAATATAAATTAAAAATAGTTGTATTATGGTAGGCTACCTGTATTGTTACATTCATAATGGATATCACACATCCGTCCTTGCTCAGTGTTGCAGGCAAAGCATGTTAGAGAAACTATGGCAGTATTTTTCTTTTAGGTGTAACAATCTGTCAGTATCAAATTCTCTTAGTCAGTAGGGAGCATATAGTGTTGATTTACTGAAAATCTGGGATTATGTCTGCTCTGTGGTGAGCATAGATTTAAGAGGGGAGAGGTAAGGGGTCTCCAAAAGGTGAAGAAAAACACAAATGAAACCTAGCAAGGAAAAAATAGCTTGACAGCTAAGATGCAGTACAGTCACCATCAAGTCTTCTTGAAGGAAAACCCTTGCACACAGGAATGCTCTGAGCACTGCACACTGTACCTTAAACAACCCACTCCATTACCCACTCCACACCAAGGAACTGTAAATGTATAAATGAAACTGTGGCTCTTCAGCCTTACAAAAAAAAGCCTTAATATTTCTGTGGTCCAGTGTACAAATGTTTTTGATGATGGACCGGAAATATGGGTGTGCCTGTTTGGGGGCAAAAAACAACAAGAGAGTATTTCCCTTATCTTTTATTCCTTTCATGGCAAACCCTGTTAAACAAAGAGTGGATGACAGGCACGTTTAATGAGACGAGCTCTGCGGATGCCATGGAGGCAACGGTAACTTGACTCCCGTGTCACTCTCTGTGCTGCTGCTGGTTTGCAGGGACCCTCCTTGTCATGGCCGCACACAGAAGGTGCACTGCAGCTCACCTGAGGCTTCGCACTGCACTGCATCAGCCCAGAGAGATTGCAGGGGCTAATTCAGGCCATTTTGTTAAGGACTAAAAGTGGCAGCCAGCTGAGGAGTAAAGGTGCTGCAGTTACAGTCCTGTCCTAGTGGAACGGTGCCTCCTCCATCACAAAATTCAGTTTGGCACTAATTGGTATCTTTAATAGCAGTCTCAGCAGAGAGCCTGGGAAGGCTTTCCTTCATCCTTGTTCTGGGCCTTCCACGCCAGCTGGGGAAGCTTTCATTGCTGCTGCCTGCGTTGTAATTGTTCTGGGGATAAGTAAAGGATTTCCAACTCTGGCCTGCCAATCTGTCACCCTTCAATAGCCACAAAGTCACAGAGAAATTAATTTTAAAAAGCCAAATATCACATTAGTAGCCACTGCACAAGCAAAATACAAGCAATTAAAAACCACCCTGCAAATGTATTGAGCATCCAGCGTGCACATTTCGCTTGATTTTAACCCACAAAGAGGGGCGATTCATTTGTGGGGAAGAGAAGAAAAGTAACCCCAAACCCTCTAACTCTTCTCTGGTATCAAACACTACAAAACTTCATGGGATTTATTATATTTAAAAAAAAAAAAAGGCTCCTTTCCCTTTAAAAAGAGAGGAGCTACTTGGTCTGATGCTGCTGCCTTTATCAGCCATGAAGTTCCCAGCAAGGTGCTGTTAGTGCCTGATTAAACCTCATACCAATCTCTGTCCCCCATGGTAACCCAGAAGACATCCACTGAGAGTGGCAGCTCTTATTCATTTTAATTGCCAAGGATCTCTCTGTGATGGCCAGTTTTCTTGTCTCTCAAGGACTCGAATGGAAATCCATCTGATTACACGAACAATCCGGGTGCTCTGACAGATCTGAAATATGAATATGGAGATGGCATTGTGCTCTGCACTGACTCCTGAAACCCCAATAGTAAATTATGATCTGCCACTAAAACAATTTCAGGGCACAGTACAATTCGCATAAAAGCCCATTTTCCGTAATGGAACACAAATTATTAATAAATCAGTCCAGAGGAGGGGAAAAAGTGAAAAAGAGATTTTGTTGCTGGTGTTCTCATGGAACATCACAAACATGAATGTACACATGCATACAGGCATGTTTCCCTTTCTGTTGTACACCTTTTTGTACAGCTTCAAGTGGAGATGATATACAGAATGTAAACAAATCCCCTCGGTCTACCACAGTGTTCCTGGAATTAGCCCAATGTCCTCTTGCTGTAAGCTTAACCTTGTCCCATCCTTTGGGTGAACTGACCTCCAGCTTATGCAGCTTAACATGGACGGACATTTTTATTGTCCAAATAAAACTTGCAGTCCTCATGCTCACACAGGGAACAGCTCATCTTCCTCCTCCATCCCTCTGACATGTGCTTTCTGGTGTCGAGAGACCCTTTCAAGGGGAGCAGCTTTGCTGGATTTGGCCCAAAGCACCCACTATGTTGAAAGGGAGACCAGCTGCCCATATAAGGACCTATAAAAGAGGACCTAGCCCAAAACAAGGAGTTTTATTGCCAAATCCACAGCAGCAGTGTTTGCCTGAAGGTTAGGCGTGGGGTGGAGGGTAGGAAGGAAGTCTGGTCAAATAAGCCATAACAGCCCAGGGCATCTCCTGAACACCYCAGCACCCCACAACAGCCTGTATAAACACCAAGCCGCTTGGGATGGATTGAAATCAGCACAAACAGTTCATCAACAACGTGCCAGCAATCCCAGCCCAGCCTGCTCTCACTGCTCTGCAATGTGCTGACACGAGAGGGGAGGATGTGGCCACACAGGCACCTGGACGTGGCAAACATCCACTGGCAGAACGGGAGGCCAGCGAGGGTGCTTGGAGTGGGGCTTGCCAGCAGCTCCAGGCAGCTGACAAAGCAGTGTGGTGACAGTATTAACATGCGCAGGGCAGGCGGGCRCATTATTATTACCACATATTTCTGCTAAAACAATGCCTGAGGCTGCAGAGGACCGTCGAGTCAGCCAGCTGAACATACACTCTGGAAACCATGTCCACAGGGCTTTAGGTCCTCTTGAAAGCCATGGAAAGAGTAGCGGAAATATAACACGTATAAAGAAGGACAAGGGGGTTTAGTGGGTTTAGCACTGCCTCAGAGGTCAGGAAATGTGGGTTGTAACCCTGGCTTTAGCCCCAGTCTGGTGGATGACCTTTGGTCCCCTGAGTGTTTCCTGTCTGCAAAATGTGAAACTTCCATATGTTTGGCTTTCCCCGGCTATGGCATCAGTTTCCAACTGGAAAATTTGCCTGGGCAGAGGAAAAAAAAAGAAAAAAAGACACTGGAGTTTTGTCAAAAACTTCTGGACATCTGGAGGTCAGGCCTTCACAGCAAGGACATGACCACTGGACATGCATAGAAAACACAGCCATACAAATACTCTCCCAAAAGCATCCATCTACCTATACTTTCCTTGAATGGTGCACAAGTGCCTTATTTTGTTTTGAAAGTTCTGGAGCCCCAGCAAAATCAGGATAATGATGCAGATTTTGTGAAACATTTGCAGATCTGAYGACGCTAAGTGGTAGACAACAGATCGGCGTTTATTCATCAGGTATGCATTTTAAACTCTGTAATTAAAGAATAAGAATAAAAATAACCCCACTGCTTCAGCCTTAACTCTCTGTCCTCTTATCTCTCGCCTTCCTCTCCTGGGGGTATTAGCCTAGGCAGTGTTTCGAAGTGCGATCTGAAGAAGGCTGTTCACCTCAGTAAATCAGGGCAGGGATGGTGTTCCCCTCAGTGTTCAGAGGCAGCATTACAGACCAGAGGGCTCAAACACTGGGCTGCCATTTTTGCCAGCAGCACAGCTATCTAACACTTCATATTTAGGTATGCTTTTTGCATTTATTAGCAGCACACAGTACAACCAGTGATTAATTTGGTGATCCTTGGAGCCAGTGCCGTTTATCAGAGTTTTCTTTTACATAACAGAGATAAACATGGACTAGTTTTTGAGACAAAACAATGTGCATTTACCCATCTGTGTTTCTCTCCTCTACACAGGAAGGATTCCCCACAAAAGGAAGAGCCTTTGGGAGTGAGATTCCAGTGCAGCCAGAAGATAAGTCTAGGGCAGAGACAGAGATACACAAATACCTTCTGCACCCAACAGCTTTGGCATTCCATTTTGCTAAGGAACCAGCAGGTTTGGGCATGAGGCCTACAGAAACCTGTTGCCTCCAGTAGATAATGCTGGTAACAACTGAGAAGAAAGATGTCTGAACCCCTATCACATTTGTTGCCCTAAAGGGAAGAAATAATCTGATTGGTTACTTGTAATTTATTCTTCAAATGCAAAAGAACTAGAAAGAGAGGAAATATAAATAGTTTTAATAATCGAAGAAAAGACTGAAATAAGTAGAGTTCACAACCTCCCATAATTCATTTAAGATGCATAAATGCCTCAGATTTTCATTAATTAGTGAGTATGTGTTGTTTTCTTGAAGTACAAGAATGATATTTTTGAACACAAGTGAACCAATCAAATGAGAACTGAAATATACACGTTAGGAATCATGCTCCAAAGGACTCTATCAGAGACATTAGGGCAGGAAGCAGCTGATTTCAGTTTTTCCATTATTTCACCCTTACATGAGATGGTTACTACGAGTGCTTGCAACTGATTGAAATGTAGCTGTTTAGCACAGGCTGGAGGGTGACCACAGAGAATAAATACCCCATCTCTGCAGTGCTGTTTACTGACCTGCATGGAACATGTTGGTAGTTTTGGACATTTTGACAAAAAAGGAATTCGGCTAAGCTCAGACTTAAAATGAAATATATGCCTCTTTGTTTTACTGAAGAGGAACAAAAGCTGTCACCATAGTTTGTCACCAGTCACTCGTCTGTGTTTCACTAAGTGCTACCAGTTAGGTTAAAGACTGCATGAGACACAAAAAAAAGAATAACTTTGTTAGATGCATTATCTCTAAAGTACAGTTACAGGGTTTTAGTGGGATGGGAAGAATCTTCTATTTGCAAATGATGTGGACATCGAGGGCCAACATATCAAACAAGCACCTTGGATAATTCAAATTTCTCTTTTAATGAAGTGAGACCTCTAGAAACATTTCTCTGCTTCCCTGATGACAATGACACAATGGGCATGCACTTTCCTTTCCCCTTTCCTTGCCTTGCCTTGCCTTGCCCAGCCTTGCCTTGCCTTCCCTTGCCTCCCCTCCCCTCGCCTCCCCCTCCCCCTCCCCCTCCTTTTCCCCTTTCCACCTTCTCTCTATGAAAGAACTAAGTGAAGTTGTCCAGGGAAAGGCACAGCAGGAGATTTAAGTATGAGACCATCTCCAGTAACATGAATCCCTGGAGCAAGAGGATAAATTTGAGAAAGAGAGTATTTAGGCTGAATATCAGGAAAATGTTCCTAATGGCTTGGACTGCTGGAGCAGTGGAATTGTCTTCCAGGCAAGGATGGAAACACCAACATTTGACTCACTTGAAATTGGACTGGACAGTATGTTGGCAAGTGTGCTGGAGGGAGAGATCCTGCTCTGGAAGGGGAACAGTCTCTTGGACACCGGATCTCTATGAGTCTGTTAATATTCCAATGTGAAGAATGTGAGGGAAGAAAATATTAGGAATCACCCAGGGACACAGCTAATCCTGCAGACATAACACTTGCACCAACTGCAGTAGAAGTTACGCACACGTGAGGGACCCAGGTTGGGCCCCAAGTGGGGTGAGAGCTTCGGCATCCCAGACACGGCCATGGCACAGGCCTGCTGCTCCTTGCCCTGCCTGCAGGCAGCAGGGCACTGGGACACAGGGAGAGAGGACAAATGCTCCTGGACTCTCGCTGGCAAGGAACCTGAGAGTGCCTGTTGAAACAAACAGCCAGAGAGAAAAGAAACCTGAGCCCCAGCAACGACTGCTGCCTCTTTACATCCATGACCAGGTGTCCCTTCTCCCTGTCCTGGCAAAGCACCTCTAAATGCATGTCCTGTGTCTGTCTCTGTTGCCACTTTCTGATCTCCTCACAGTGCAGAGATGTAAAAAAAATACATGATATTTTAAAACTCCAAATGTCACTGCACCAAACAAAACTGCTGGTGTCCATCGGGGAGGGCTGCCCACAGATGCTCGCATGTTTCGTCAGTCAGGGTTTGTGTCAGTGTTTGTGGTGGGGCAACCCCAGTGTAGTTGAGAGCAGAATGGGACCCTGACTGTGGTTTTAACTGTGCCCTGATTCCTTTTTGTCTTTCTCGGCATGTGGATGTAATATATATTCACAAGCCTTTTTTTTTTCCTACCGTTTATATATATATTTTTTTTTTCATTTCCAGTTATGGAACTTTTCTGGACAAAACAATTATGATCCAAATGTCCTGAGAACAGTCTCCAATGAGGCAGTTTTCCTGAACATGTACAGACAAAGGAAATTATTTCCTTACTGAAAGAAATCACTTCAAAGTGCCCAGACCAGACCCCACTCCAGCTCAGGTTTCCTTTCTGTGTTCCAGCTTGGACAACAGCTCTCACGGAGAGCCGTGCTCCCTGTGCCTGATTTGAATTTAAGCAACACTGGGCACAGCGTAATGGGAACTCACACACCAGCCCAGTCACCTCTTCTCTCCTTTCTTTCCCCCCACAATATGTCCTTCCTCCTGCATGGTGTTTGTGGCTGCTCAAGTGTCAGCAAAGCTCTCTGTGATGTGCCTCTAACATTCAGTGCTCTGGGCAGCACTGTTTATCAGCCATTCCAACACAGCTATGTCCATCCGATGCATCTCCTTTCCTAAAACTCGGCTTGAGTCAAAAACTCTCCCCAGCTAGTCATGATCTTCCTATCACCATCACTTACGAAGGTGAGAGGGAGGGCAACAGTTCTCGTGAGGGTGAAATGGATTGAGAATGATTTTGCATGACAACTGCTGGGGATCCAATATCTTTCTGTTGGTGTTGCTTACAGAAACAATAATGCCTGGAAACCATCCAATACCTGCATGTTGGCCCATCTTCAACACATGCCAAATTCTTTTCTTGTGGGACAGCCTGGGCAGAGCCCACATATACTTATGTGTGATCTCCTAGTCAAACTGTGATCTATTTTTGCCAGTCTCCTGAGCATAGTCCCTCTTTCCACGTCCTGAATGTCATCTCAAACTATAAGGAGGCCGACCACTCCAGGAAGGGTCAGATGGCACTGCCTTTGTGCACCTTTCTTTCTGTACATGCAGAATGTGGGGCATGGACCTCACACCAGCACCTCACTTGGCTGGGCCATGTGTTGGGAAGAGTGTGAGTCTCATTATTTTAGCAAGGTTAGGTAAACCACAGCATGGATCTCTCGCTTGTGGGAGAAGAGACCTTATGTCCAAAGACGTATTATGCCTGTGACACCTCTGTCCTTCACTAAGATAATCCTTGACATGGTTTCTTCCTTCCATGGAATTGGCATTGCATAACAGCTCACATCTCCTTTCCATTCAGAGCAGTACTGCACAGTACTGCTATGACTGCTGAACTGTACAGGGGACTCCTCCCACTGTCACATAACCTGCTCTCAGCAATGTCCAGGGTACATTGAAAGAGGACAATAAAATCTCCCCTGTCCCTCAAATGGCCTCTACTTACTGGCAAAGTCTGGCTTTCTGTATTCAAAGAAAGAATTTGGGACAGTGATGAGCTCCATTATTAGCCTAATTTTGTTTTTACTACTAAAACTTTTCCAACACGGTCCCATGGCTACCTCCTCTGACCTAGTTAAACACCACTTGACTGGGATGTGTCACCATTTTACAACTCAGAGTAGAGCAGAGATCCCACAGTCCCTTGGCCAGGGCTATGCTGGCAGTGGTCTGGTTTGAACCTTCAGACCACAGCTAGAGCTTGAGCTAATGGTCAACACAATGTCCACGCTGAGGAGCCGTCTGCTGCCTCATGGCACTCAGCATTGTGTCACCAGTCCCAAGAGATCAGCACCTACACTCAGACTGTCAGGTCACAGAGCCCCTGCTCCCTCCCCTGCATATCCAAACCCAAACTGAGCTGTCCCCTTCCAGTTCCATACCTCTGGCCCTGYCCGTGTTCCCAATGCTCTGTTTTATGCTCCTGAGTAAGACCAGATAAAGATCATTCTCCTGCTTTCGTGCAAAAGTCTTGTTTAAAGGGATCCCTCCAATTCTTCCTGAGGATCCCCGACAGGACAGCCTACRCTCCAACACTTACTCCTGGTTTTGATACTTTTTGATATTGCCTCCATCAAATCCCAAAAAGACCCCTGGAAAAACACTCGAAGGAGCTGCCCCAGCCTTACACCATGCCAGTGCTCTGSTCTCTGTGCAGTAGACAGGTAGGTGAAATTCAAGGTTGTGGTCACTACAGCCAAAGGCCAGGACATTTAAGAACAGCCTCGCTACCTCCAATCTGCCATACGAACTATTCTTAGCTGGAAGCTGGAGCTGAATGCTCACTGGGCACTCCAGGTTCACACCTCTGGAATACGGCCCTGACAGAAATATGCTGCAGCGTGAACTTGGCCGCATTTAGAAGAAGCTGCAAGATACACCTCTTTCCCAGACCTTTCCATCTGTTTAAACTGTGAAATCCTGGGTTCCTCGCTGTCTGGTCAGATTAAAAGCTGCTGGCAGTGGGGGAGCATGACAGTTCATTTCTCTTACTTGGAATGATAATTACTCAATGTAATCCCCATAAAACAAACTCATAATCTACGACGATGAGTGTGTGTTAAGTGCTTATAATAACTGAAATAAAAAAGAAGAGGTCATTAGTAATAAACCGTGGTCTGGATTACAGCATTCAACAGTGCACAAAACAACAGAGCTAGAGTTGATAAAGGAAGGTGGATCACAGCCCTCCATACTCTGCAGGCATGATGCTGTAGGGTTGGAGATACTGTCTGCATGTTGAATGGGGATCACCAGAATTCAGTAGTGATTTAATCATAACCTGCACATTGACTGTAAAGAAAGAGGTGAATAAAGACTTGTTATGGTAGATGCAGAATGCTCTGGCTGCTTTACAGTCCACTTGAATCCCCTAGGATTGCTACCACATGTACTAATAAAAGAGGTTTTTCTTTTATTAGAAATTTCTTTTATTAGAAATTAGAATTTCTCTTATTACCTATGCTGCACAATTTCAGTCTTCTCCATCTTAGGACCTGCCAAGTGGACCTAGCTGTGGTGCACTAGACACTTCTCCGTCTCCTCTGGTTCACTTGGGCCATTATCTGGCCTCTTGGGAAAATGTCTTTGTCCTTCAGGTTAGTGGCTCTTCCCAGACACTGAAGTGAATTTTGTGTGTGTGCAGGACAGACATGGCGATGGTCCTTATTGTACAAAAACTCTAACCAGGTTTGTGAGCTCTTCCCCAACTGAATTTCCAGGGGCCATTTCCTCACATCATGCCAGGATTAAATGAAGGTTAAGACCAAGAAGACACAGGACTGGACACCTCTGTGGGATCCAGGGGAAGCTGACATAGCCAGTTTTGCTAGTACAGCTCACTGGGAACAGGATTGATGTTCCTGGTGTACTGAATAGAACTGAAATACAGAGTTCTTGTTAAAATTAAAAGTAGGTGGCTACATTTGTACAACTTGTATATGAGGAATTGGAATACATAGCAAAGTTCAACTATCACTTTCCTGTTTATATTCATGGATTGCTGTTTTTCTAGGCTCAGCCCCGGTTTTGCTGATGAGCTAAAATATAACCTCCTTAAACCCCAGTGGAGCAACATTTAGTAAGTTCTGTCTTTAAATAATATTTCAGCCAAGGGATTAACTCCTATTTGCACATACAGCTAACCTGGAGGGAAGGCTCGGTGAGCAAAAAAACCCTGGAGGGAGAGGACATATTTGCAGCAGCAAAGGCTGCCTCCACTCCTGCTGAGGTGGGGGGATATCCCTGCCAGCTGCAATGGGAGGCAGAACAGGCCCATCTCCAAATCATGTAACAAATTATCTGAGAGCATTTTCAATTAATTACTGCTCATAGGAGGAGGAATGGTCGAAACAACCGTGTCTGTAAGGCCACTGCCCCCACCGAGGACTGCGTGCAGCTCTGCAGCTCCCCTAGTTATGCTCCAAGCAGCTCCGTGCCTCAGGCACACCCTCCCTGCCTTCAGAAGCACGGAAAGTGTGATGAGACCATGCCTGCTTGGATGTCCCCTGGAATAACATCCCTGCCTGCCCACTCACGTGCTGGCAGGTTTTTGCAGACCTATGATGGGGTGCTATTCTTCCCTCACCAGTAGTCTGGGTTGTGCACCCTGGAGAAGACTTTGCTCCTACAAAGAAGCTGAAAACATTACACTTGTGAGTGCTCTGTCTGCAGGGTCTCAAGGGTCCTTAGGGGAACTGGGGTGTGAGAGGTCTTGTCCTTGCACTTGGGAAACCTCACAGGACTGGACTCTGTCTAGCCCAAACACAGGATTTCAGCTCTTCCCTTGAAAAGAGCAGTATCATGAGCATATGGTTAATGACTCATCCCAAGTGGAAAAACAGTGTTTGTTATATTTTATGAAAATTTTATACATCTAAGGTACTGTACATCTGTTGCTATTTAGGCTGACATGTATGTAGAGATTGGCAGAACAAGTTCTCTGTAGGGATGACTGAACTCCAAACCAAACCACAGAACTTTCAAACACTCAGCCTGCTTCTTGAAGGGGAATGAAGGGAAAAAAAAAAAGAGAATGTTTTTCTGCTCTGTTGAAATGCTGCCTGACTGAGCAATATGCAAGGAAGACACTCTTCGGTTCTGTCTAATCTGCAATACAAGAGGGGCTTATTTATGGAGAGGAGCCTTCCCTCACAATGCTGCAAATCACAAGCAAAGGCTTGTCTCTGGGCCAAAATTTTTTCCCAAGTTGCTCATGGAAGGGCCAGAAAGTTCAACTCCTTGTCCGACTCCTGCACCTCCTGTCTGTATCCCATCTTCTGAAACCCTCCCTCAGACCTGCTCCTGTGTCCTTCCTCTCTGGCAATGAGCCTTTCTCGTGGTGAGGCTAAGGGTTCTTCTTGAATTGTTCATGCATTTTTCTTGCAGCAGCATCTCGGTGGCAAGAAGGCAGGGAGCCTTACTGGTTAGCCTGGAAGTTTTCGGGGGCTTCCTGGGAAAGCACTGAATGAGCGGACTTCCATGGAAAGTCATGTTTTCCGCTCTGCATCTGTGAGTGTTTCTAAGGTCTCTGGTGCAAAATCCCCTGGGGCGGAGGACTAAGTGGTGAAAACAACTGAGGACACGCCTGTACGGTCCAACTCACTCCTCTGCAAAGAGGAAGATGGAGCAAGCTGTAAGGAACTGCTTGCTCAAACATCTCTTATTTATTAGCCATGTCAGCCCAACTCTGCCAGGATAATTACTCTGGGCACAACAGCTATCCTGTGCCCGGCTCCCAGGCTGGCACAGTCCGTGTCTGCTCGGGGATCTTTCAGCTGTAATCTGTTTCTAATCTAATCCCCAGAGCACAGGGACTGGAAAATAAAGTTCTCTGCCTACCAGCCATGCTGTGAGGCTCCCTGCTGTCTTGCTACATGTGCCTGGGACAAATTAACATGAGAACATAGGAAAGGCCATACTGGATCAGACCAAAAGTCTGTACAACCCAGTGCTGTGTTTCTGCCAGTAGCCAAAAGTAGAAGCTCACGAAAGCGTATGAAATGATACCTTCACCAAGTGCTCTCCCAAACTCCAGCCATCAGTGGCACAGGACTTCCTGGACCAGGTGTACTTTCCACAGATTTATTGATCTTCAATATGTTTGTCTGCCATGAAATTGCACAGTCTCCCCAGGAAACCATGCAGACATTTCCAATTGGCCCCGTCTTGCAGCAAGAAGCTTTATAGCTCCTCCTTTGGCTTGTTTTGAACCTGCTTCTTGCTAGTTTCATTTGATACCCTCAACTTCGTGTGTATGAGAAGGATCCTTTTGTGTTCAGAAATCAATCTGTGACCAGAAAACATATATGACAACAGGGTGGCTGGTGAAGAGAGAGCACTGCCAGTTTAAAGTGGTAGTTAAGAGTGGCCATTTACTGACAATAATTTTCCAAATATGACAGTGGTTTGGTTAAGTGCAGTTTGGATGGCAGGATCAGTAGGAGAGGTCTGGTGGTTAATAATTCAGTCACAATGCCTTTAAGCCAAGTGGAAAGGATAGGGCAGTATGAGCATGGCAAGACTGAGCATACTGGCAGAAGCAGGGAGGTCCCATGAGGGAGAAGGACATGGGAGCAGGGTGGATTTCCTGGCAGGAGCTGGAGCACAAAGGTATGAGTGCTCTACAGGAACAGCTGAGGTGGCTTAGTTTCTAGTCATAAGGAGCAAGGAGGCCACCAAGCTGAATGAGACTGTGGAAACTCCTGGTGAATGAGAAAGACCATGCTAGGAGCTTTTTTGAGAACGAGAGCAGATACCAGATGAGTCTGTGGTTTAAGAGAGTTGGATCTTACCCTCCATGCAGTGTCTCGCTGTTTCCCAGTTCACATGGAAGCATGGGTCTGAAAATATTCGAGCTGGTGGAGCCCTATCCAGGCAGGTGAGGACAGGGTTGGGACACCAGCAAAGGTGAAACACAGTGGTGCTGATGTGGGAGTTCACAGGCCCTACCTTCAAGGGCCATTCCAGCCAGTGCTATAAAACCCATGGGTTTCTTCTTGAGTAGAAGAGTTTTTGTAATTACTGAACAGAAAGGCAGTGGGGGATGGGGTGGGAAATAAGCTGGGCGTGTTCATCTGTGCCAATCTGCAGTGCACCCTTGTGCTGCAGTTTCGGATGAATGGCACACATCGCCATGCAGGGGGGACCCAAAAGTCTGTCAGTCGCTCAGGGTAAATCACTGTCCTTTCCCCTTGTTCCATGGCTTTAAAGTGTGAGGTGGGATTGGGTGTCACTCTTGTGAGTCTTTATGGAACTGACCAGAACCTAATGACATAAAAGCCAAGAAGATATTTTGGCTGCCCTTAAGGCTCATTCTGGCAATCAGCTTACCTCAGAAACAATATGGGGGCTCTTGGAGATGGCAGTGGGATCGCTTTTGACTGACATTGTGATCTTCTGTCAGAAATGCTCAGAGAAAAAACATCAAAATGCTGATAGTCACCCTCAGTGCTCTACCACGTTGTTTGGTGAAGGAGCAGGTATGGCAGCAACCCAGGAATACTCTTATTTCTGGTCTGTGTTGGTTCTGGATTTGCACTGGCTCCAGCTTTAAAAAATTAAGTGTTGCACAGTTTCTTGACTTCAACCCAAAAGAATAGCATCTTACTGCATTTACCTTTCCTAAAAGTATTTCCTTAATTTTTTATCAAAACCTATTTTTTTTTCCCAGATTACTTCTTTAACAAATGCTTTGGTGCTCTTTTAGCAGCGTATATCCACTACAATAATAACATAGTTTCTATACAGAACTAGCCTTGTCTGAAGCTTTCTGGCTAACAAAACAGGCAGGATATCTTTGTCGTCTCCACCCAGCACACAGTAGACATACAACAGTGTTATGCAATTTGACATGGCTGCCTGCTCCACCAGTGAAGGCAAAAGCCGGAAAGATCCTTGTGCTGCTGTTGCTGGAGATTATAACACTGTAGGATGTAAGAGTACCAACACCATTGTGTAAAGCCAGATTTCTGCTTAAATGGATTGTGGACATAATTCTCTGTTAAAGGCTATCTAGTATCTCTCATAAAAGCCCCTCATTTATACTTCATCTCAGACAGAGTCTCTCCCAAATGTCAGTTTGGCATGATATCTGAAACAAAGAACACCCATCCCTGAAGACTAGTGGTTTTATAGGCTTGAATACACTTTAAAATATAAAAAATTATCTTTCTTCTTAGGCTTAACAGCAGGCATAGTAGACCAAATCCTTTTAAGTAATCTGTTGTGCCTCAGAATCTGAGAAGTGTTTGGGAAGCAAGTGTCTTCGTATTAACCCTTCAAATAAACACAAGTCTGCTCATTGCCTCCCAAGGTGGTTTGTAGGAAACCAAAGAACAGTATAAAAAGAATAAACACAGAACACACCAATCAGTGTCAGCAGTATTGCTGTTGTTACCTTTGGTGATGGCTCCACTGTATAGAATTATTAGACAACTCAAATTACTATTGAGGTATTTTAATACTATGTCTTTGCATCTGAAACTGATAAAAATCTTGAGTGGAGTGTTCAAGAATGCATTCACATGAACAAAATAATGGAAAATATATTTAGCAGGCACATGAATAATGTAACTCCCTTCTTGGAAGGATTATGAAACTGTAATTTCTGCATTTCTTTGACTAAAATTTGGCTTTAGTGAAGCTAATGGCTAATCTCTGTCTTGGCCTCCTCCAGCAGTATGAAAAGAGATAACAATTCCTACTTTTCTATATTAAAAAAAAGTTGAAAGCTATTTACAGTGGACAAAAGGCTGCCAATATACTGTCCAATTTAGCAAGTGATTAAAAATTAAGAAGTGTAGCAATAGACCAACAGAACAGTGAGGCATGTCATGAAAGGTAGGCATATAAGCAAACTGACCTGCTCAGTCAGGGCCTAAAAGAAATTTCAGTCATCTAGGATATGGAGAAGTTAATTRTACTTTAAAAGGGAAATTAATTATCCCCTTAAAGGGAAATTACCTTTCCTGTAGTGTTGGGGTAGATTATTAGTTTAATCCACCCAGCACATAAATGTCCCTGTTTACACCGGGTTTGAGGTAGGACCTTCAGACTTTGGAGCCTTGCCTTATTCTATTAAACAATCTCCATAAGAGTGTTTCTGACACCAGGAATGCTCACTTGATGTGCCAGTGGAAATCTTCCTAAAATTGTATTTTCTCCTCTTAGCTATGCTTTGCTTTTTGTTTGACTCTAAGGGTAAATGCAATTATTGAGATATGTGAATTTGCTAGAACAGTGTGCAAAACAAGGTGGTGGTATGTCCTGTGATTAAATCTGTTGCTGGCCTTTTTGCCACAGATTAGCTCAGTTTTCACTTCACCTGGTCCAAATTATGGCTTTATCTTTGTCCTGCAGTGTTTCTAACTTACAGGCAACAAAACTGAGAGAAAAACATGCCATTATCCCATGTTTCCACTGACTTGTGACAGCCAGCTGCACTGAAAACATACTTCCTGGTTTAGCTTGTCTGCTAGGTACCTCTTCCTGTTCTTCTTCAAAATAACCCAGAAATTCTAGCACTTCACTCCTCAGTTCCTTCCTCCTTCTCCACAGATACTAAGCATTTCCTCCTTCTGCTTCTCTCAAAGTGCTGGTTACCACTCCAGGCGAAGTCCCACTTGCCACATCCTCAGGGTCTCTTTTCCTCCATCTTCCTGTTGTTTCTTCTTCTTGCTAACTGGTGTGGGCTTGAGATTTCATGGACATCTCTTCCTTCTTAGCTGCTTCCTGAAATAGTCTTCACTTTTTTTTGTGTACCAAATAGTCACAGCAAAGAACAACTACCACTGCAGCCACATGCTGTTTGGTTTATGCTTTTTTTTTTGACTGTTCTTCTGTCATTTGAACTATAAACTCCAAAAATATTGAGGGTTTTTATGTTGTTTTGTGGAAGCTACCCAGTAATACTATAGATGCTATCAGAAAAGCCTCCTTCTTTTTTAATCCTTTTATTTTTTCTCCTGGAACTGTGATTTTATCTCTTTTGAAACCTTTTCTGTCTTTCCAGATGCAGTTCCAAAAGTAATAGAGACATTTTTAAGTTCATTCTCTTCTTTCTTTTTCACATCTGATTACTTTTGCTCCCGTTTGTGAAACAGCTTTAAATCTTTGCTATTTTAGAGTGTAGTTCTACAGTCATGACCTATTTATCCAGCCAACTCCTGCCAAGATTACCAAAACCATGAATTCATGTTCAACCAGTAGGCTCTTTCTTCCTTATAATACATGGTCTGGATCACTCACCAAGGGAAAGAGTACTGTTACCACTGGAGAGCACTCTTATACAGCTACAAATACTGATTTATGTCCATCAGCTCCCTACTTCTTCCCATTCTGTTCATTGAAACATCTGGCAGGTATTTTAAGTATTTGACCACCACTGGTCATTAGAAGAGCTGGAGGAAGTTTTCTGGAAGTTCTTCAGAAGACTGGATCCTGTTACGGTACCTTCCATGTTCACTTCCTTTATGTGCTTGTGGGAAATTAGCATTAAGTTTGCCTCTGGAGGTGGTCTGAAAGCTGAGGGAAACCTTGAAATCTTTGCTTCCTGCCCTCTTAWCTCATACTGTAAAAGGAGTTGTGCTCTTTCGAGTCTAAGAAGTCATTTTACCAACTGCAGTCATTGCAAGAATTAATTTCTATCATTTTCTCCATCTGTTGATACTTCTTAATGAGAGAGGAGCAGTTCTGTGGTTAAGCAGTCTACCAGCAACCAGAGAGCTTTCTGAATATTACCCGGTAATAGTTGGGTGGGTGACTCCAGGCTGGGATTTCAGGGGCATTTATAATGCAATTGCAGCTGATCATACTCTTCACTATCATGGGATCGTTGCAGTTGCTCAAAGCATCAGCAGGCAGCAATTACATGCTCCCAAAGGTATCTCATCTCTGGGCTGAACCAGTCCCAGTCCCACAGGAAGTGCTCCAACCCTGACTGTCCTGGTGGCATCCACTGATCTCACTCCAGTTTAACATCCTTCTTAAACTGGGGCGGGGGGCAAAATTGAGCACCGTATTTCAGTTGTGGTCCAACAAGTGCCAAGGGGAGTAATCACTTCCACCAACATCCTTACTATGCTCCTGTGAGGACAGCCAAGGATGCTGCTTGCCTTCCTTGCTGCCAGTGGAATCCACAGTGCACTGCAGATTCATGCTTAGCCCAAAGTCCACCAGGACCCCCAGGTCCTTTGTAACAGAGCTGCTCCCCAGGCAGTCAGGACCCAGACTCCTTTGCTGTCTTGCATATGTCTGTGGTGGTCTGGAAGATTACTATAGTAACTCGCTTGAGCTGGCTTGGCTTGGGATTCTCTGGACTTGATGTAACATCCTGCAAAATACCCAAAGAAAATTTAGTCTACTCTAATGGGCTATTTTGTACCATCAGTTGAAAACAGGAACCATCTGAGATGGGGATCAAGTCTTATGAAGATATATTTCTAATGGCAGAACCCTTTATCACTCTAGACATTTTCTGAAAATTATTGCAATCCAGCCTGACTATGAATCAGCAGTCATTAAATCTTACATTGTGAGTACAAGAGGCCAGATAATACATTCTGCCAAGGTCTCTCCAGAACTTACTGGAATGCGATGGCTCTTCAGGCTCTTTTGAGTGATGCATGTCACATACTGCACATAAAAAAAGTACAAGCACTCCATGTGATCATACCAAGCCTCTGAAGATTTCTTTGGCTCTTCAGTTGCTTAGCTCAGATTCACAAGTAGGACACAGCGCTTCGTTCTTCAACTTGCATGGAAATGCTGACTTGTTTAATTTAAGAATTATTAGTGGGATTTTTAGAAGGGCCTTAAGTGACTTATGAACATAAGCCCCATTGAAAGTCGAATCCTACTTTCCATAAATATCGACCATATTTCTTCTGGTAAAATGTTTCTGGCTCAAGGGCCTCTTGCCAAAAACAACCTGTCTCCATTTCTAGACAACTTTCACCCTGCATTTTTGATATGTGCAACGTCCCCACGGAGCACAGCGTTGCAGGTCAGGAAATGAGTGTGGAACAAAAGAAGCGTAGGAAGCACTGTCGACTCTGTATCCGACCTGGGAGACAAGACATGGTGTGGCTGTGGCTGGGCTGTGAGGCCTGCAGCCTCCCTGGGACTCCAGCCAGGAAATTGCACAAAGCCCAGAGCAAGAGACCCCCATCATTTTTTTTTTCACACTGACAGATGTCTCTCTCTAGCAACCTGTCATGCTAGAGAAAAGCTACAGAGGTGACAAAAAATGTCAGTCGGGGATTMGGGCTGTTTCTCTGACTGGTTTCCATTGTCTGTTTGCAGACAGAAAATAGGTGAGCTGCTTAGGCACAGGCTGTGGGCAGTAAGAGACTGGGGACAATGAAGCCTGCAGCTGGAAAATGCAGGAGGGGGGAGGAAGTCCTATGTCCTCTTCCTTTCCTCCCTCCCCTGTCTGTACTGACCACTCACTCTAACAGCTGATTCTTGCCCTTCCATACATGGCTTGTTAAACATCTCACTGACCATGGCAGCAGTTTTACCACAGTGATTTGACTACCCAGCCCAAATACCTGATCAATTCACATTCTTTTACACAAACAGAAATTCAGGACAAGCAGATGAGGGGAGATTTCTAAAGGGAAAATGTTACTGCATCATCAGTTGGAAAAGCAAGTATTTGCTAATGTCCTTGCTAATTTTCTAATGTCCCGGTCTCATCAGCACAGGAATTTCAGCATGGCCATCACTGGGTTCCTGAGCCTTGGGCAGGGAAGCATTTGCTGCATCATTGCAGTACCTCCCATATTTAAAACAGATGAGTATCACTTCTGAAACACTTTTATTGGTACTTCAGGTTGGATTCCTCCAATACTGAGAGACTACAACTGGCTTCTTGCTTTAAAAAAATATAGGTCCACGACCTAAAATGTATGTAAAGTGATAGTGAGTCTTTTGACACTAACAACAAAAAATAGCAAAACTGCCATCACAGTGAGTAGGCCTGATGTTCAGAGGAACACTGGTTAAAAAGGAGTCAGCTTTTGGGAACAGTGTGGGCTATCTAGGGATGTGAATACAGTAGATGTCAGCTTGGCCACCAGCTTTGGTCTTCTCATCATTCAACTGTTGAGGTTCTGGCTGGAGGATGCCACAGCTCCCTCTCTCCTGGTGATCCAAGTCCTCTTACAGCAGAAATAAGGGTGTAAGACTGAGAAAGAGAAGATGAGATGAGCCCTGGCCATTATCTGAAGGCTGAGTTTTGATCTCCTGACCCAGGAGCTCACATGTGCCTCTGGTCCTACGGAACAGATTGACCCTATGGGATCTGTCCCCACCTTGTTAGATGGAACAGGCCATTCAACAGGCTAGTAAATATTGCTGAATGACACATTTTTTGTGAGCATAGGCTCATTTTCTATGCAAGTAGGAAAGGTAGATTTAAGAGAGAAATAATGGAGAAAAAATAAATACACCTTTTTTGGTTTCTATTTTATTTTTGGAGAAGCAGATGACTACATTTCTGCTGTACTTTCTTAACAGATACCAGGAGACTTTTCAAAGGTTATTTTTGGAGCCATTAGATCTCATTCTTTCCTGGAGCCCTGGCCAGGTCAACAACACTAAGGAATGACTATTTGTACCCGATGAACTCTGCCTCTCAACCTCTGTGTCCTGTGGAGCAGGCACTACTGCTTGAAAGAAGTCTAGCAAGGTTTGTTTTGGGGTTCAGTTTGTTTCTTTAAGTCCCCTTGGAAAGTGACCATGGCAATTAGAAATATTAACTGAGCTGCACAGAAACTCAGCCAGAAACTTGTGCTCTACTTCAGGGACCAGCCACAGAGACCTGGATGCCAGCTGAGGTCTGTGAGGTTTAGCAAGCTGCTAAACTCAAGGACGGGGGCCAGCTCTGTGCTGGGGACACCAGCCATGCTGTCAGCTTATGGCTTGTAACACCAGTGTGACACAGCATCCTCACAYGTGTGACCCTCCATGCCAGGCCTGGGTGCCCAAATGCTCACATGTACTGCTCCCAGACTGGGTCTGTGCTGATTCTCAGCCTGAGAAGTGTCTAATATAAGTGAGATGCGTGCTTGCAAGAGTGATGCTGAAATCCCAGCCCTGCTGGCCAAGCCATCTCTCCAGCTTCTTGTGCAGCCACTGGCACCAGCAGTGCAGGAGGGGCCAGGATCTCACGTTTTTTCATCTTTGAGAGCTTTGGTTTTAAACCTGTAACCTGGGGGAGGAATATTCAAGTTGTTCCCTCTTGTGCCCTATATTTTTAAAATATAGTGGAAGATTTCAGTAAGCCATTATTTTCCTTTTCCCCTCCTGTGTGATTAATTTTGCAAAGGAGCCTGCCTATGACAGAAATAGTGACAAACACAAGCAGCTCCTCACCTGCTTTCCAAATGTGCACTTGGGGCCAGCCTGTGAACCATTCCGTCATGCTGATGAAGAGTCACACAAGCAGCTTCCACCACCCTTGGTGAGAATGAAGCCCCTGCCTTGCTGTGGTGCACATAGGTAGAAGCTGGAGCAATGGCACACAGGTGACACCACCYGACTGGCAGCTGAGGAAACAGATGCTCGGCTTCACACACTCAAGGGATGCCCACTTCCATGCTGCTATGAATARCTCCCTATTAGTGACTGCTGGCATAGTGACACAAGCACAAAAACCCGTTGCCCTCAGGATCTGACTTTATTTTACTTTTCTGTAGCTGCAGCCTTTAAAAGTCTGGAAGAGGTTTTCCACACTAAATTAATTATGGATCAGCCTAGATCCATAGTCACGAAGGAGTCTTCTGGTTGTCCCTGTTCACAAAATCATATTGTGTTTACAGCTGGCAGTGAACATTGGCTATAATCATTAAGTATGTGTAAATGGTTTAGACATAAGCAAATTCCATAGATGACTGAATTTTAGCATACAGCAAAACACGTGTCTTCAAGGATTCAAGGTGCTTAATGACAGGGACTAGTTAACAACAGTAGCTGAAGAGATAAAAACAGCCCTACAGACTTAAGGACAGCAAGTAGGCTCACAAAAGGTGATTCTCAATGGTTTTTCCAGTTTCCTTTCATGCCTCCTGGATATAGGTATCCTGTTTCATATGCTGTTTAGGTAAATGGGGCACAGAAAAAGGGAGTGAACATCTCTCTTCATTGGGAACTTCACACACAGTGACTTTCACTTCCATCTCAGCCTGAGTGATTTGAAGAGGAGTCCCCTTTCCACACATGGGCCTTCCAAATTTCCATGAGGGAAGGACTGCTTTTGCTTTGACGCAGCCTCTATTTGCAGGGTACCAACTTGCTGTACCTGATGCACTAGTGACCCTCACTCACCCCAGATGTGGATCTTGCAGAAGAAGGGGAAACTCTGCCATGTCCAAGCCACTAAATGTGGTATGAACATGCTGTTGTCCTGCTGCAGCTGTTGTCCTGATGTTGTCATGCTTTAATACAGAACAACAACCGTATCTAAAAGCCCTGCCTTGTGCATTTATCACCCAACCCTGAACAGTCCCCAGGTATTATGGATATTCTGCTACCAAAATCTGAGCATTACAGGGAATCCTAACCTCCTGTTTTGTTCCRGCTTCTCTTTGCCCTATATTTGTCAATGCCACACATTAGAGGGCAGGATGACGAGTCTCTGCGGTGCTTTTAATACAACACAAGAACAGTGGTTTTCTTATTTCTAGTTCAGTCATTGAGGAAAGATAACCTGAAATAGAATATATCCTCATCCATCTGTGATGAATGACATGGATCTCTTTATACAGATGTTTATACACTCTTAGCTAATTGCAATAATTCATTGTATTCTAAAGCAGCTGCAGCATGGCAGAGATCTGCTAAATGATTACTGCTCTACAGAGATACTGTGAACATTGGTTTCTAAAGTAAAGGTGAGTCCTAGCACGAATCTATACCAAAGAAATTCCCCCGCAAAAAGTGAAATATGAAACTGAGTTTGCTCTTAGCAGCCCATTCCAGCCTCCACTACTGTTGTAGCCATAGGTGCCCTTAGCGTGATGTGGGGGGAGAGGAATTTTAGCATGACTTGTGGCACAGATGGGTAAGAGAAGGGACATTTTACACCTCTTCTTCGCCTCCAGTCCCTCAGCTTATCCAACTCCCTCCTGCCTCTATCAAATGTTATTTCCTTTAGCTTCATTGTGTGGGTGCTGACAAAACGCAGACCTACAGCAATGCTTTTTCCACTTGAGGAAATAGGGAAGCCTGAATTAAGTCTTTCCCCTTGATATTTGCACTGTGCTATGTTTGTTTTGGTTTATTTTTATGTAGCTTACAGCTCTGTTAATTCAGTCACATTTACATCTCCTGCTCACCTACAAGCAGCTCGCCATTACCAGCTTCTTGCTTCCCTACCATCCCTGTGTCGCCATCAGGTGTGTGGAGCTCGTTCTTTGCTCCCTCCACGTTAAAAGCACTTTGGAGGGTTTATTCTTGCTGATCAGAACCTTTTATCTTCATTAGAGCTGCTGCTGCTGTCCTGCTTTCATATGGGCAAAGATATCCTTGGTTATTTTATTTTATTTTAAATTTCATCTGATAATTCAGTCCACTTTTCCAACTCACCATCCTATGGATCAGGCTAGAAGCTGTACTTTCGTTTCCCTGGGATTAGGAGGGTGTGAGAACAGCAGTATTTTGGCTAGATGAAGGCGGTTGATACCTCCGTCTGTTCCATATGCACTGATTGGTGACCGACGGCTTTTGCCAGCTCATGGCCCTCCTCAGCAAGCTGGTACTCTCATATTTAATACTTGATCACATTGTTCAATGAATTTTCCTAATGATTTTTTTTTTTTTTTAACCTACATAGCCTTTTAGCTTCCACTCTGTCCTGTGGTAAAGGAGTTGTACAGCACAGCCACATTTAGGGTGAAAAAGTACCGTCTTTTGTTTGTGTTGAACCTGTCAGCATGTTGCTCTTTCACCAAGGTACTATTAGTGCTGTCCTTATCAGTTGTGCCACTATAAGCTAAGCAAAGTTAAAAAAAACCTCAATATATTTTATTGTTTTGGAACAAAACACGTAGTTTTGTAAGTAAAAATAAAGTGGTCCATAATGAATATGATGTAAAGTGCAAATTGCAAATCAGAGCTGACAATAGAGTGCCTGAAAATACAATGTTGCAATTTTTTCCCTTTCTTTAAGACCTTTGAACAAATCATTGGGGGCTCACTACATCTGAAAGTGCTTAGGTGAAAGTGGCATGAAGAGGTGTGATCAAAGCCATTTTCATAGCAGACATAAAAATCATAGCATATCTGATTTAAAACAGGGTAAGCAAAAGCTAACCTGCCTGCTGGAGAAGATTCCGTTGAAACTAGTTCTAGCTATCATGAGGCTCAAGTAGCATGTTTGGGACGCTGGAGATTTGGATCTAAAGCGAACCCTCACCAACAGGCATTTAAATACGCTAGAGACTCTGAGTCTTGCAATGTTATGATGTTATGTATATGAAGAAAACTCACTTTAAATTATGCAGTCTGATGTTAGGATGAAGTTAAATTGCATACGAAATAATAATTTTCATTATCAGTTAAAAAATCACCCTGCATTTTAAAAAGATGTTCGTAGGCATCCAGCAATGTAGGTTAAAAGAGAAGAAAAAACCCCAACTTTTTAGCAAGGTACAAAATAATGTGTTTAGCTCCAGGCACTCTTTAAGCTGCCTCTTTTCTGAGAAGGGAACACAGATGTGTCAGATTCTGAATTTAGTTCCAAGCCAATACTCTTAATTAACTTCAAATTGTTTAAATATATAAYATCTCAGTGCAGGGATGTAGCATCCTGGGGGTGCACTGGGCTGCACCCAGGTGTCAGTTGTTCCCAAGGTCCACCTGAAGCACCCCAAACCACTGCAAGGGGTGAACACATTTGCCTCATACTAGCAAATTACTTCAATGTGTGTCTGTTCTTTGGACATGTAAAGGAGGCCAGAGGGGTGTTCATACTAGAAGGAATGCTTGGGATAGGAAATAGAAATATTAGTTAAAGCTTGAAGAGCACATTTTGCCACTGCTTTCAAATTACCCTGGGAATGACTGAGAGAATGAAAATGGTAGTTAGGAAAGACATAGGAGACCTGGAAGATGGAAACTGGTCCTAGACTTTAGCTCTCAAGGATAAACTGTGGGCAAGGAGCAGGTAGGAACACTGGGTTTGGTTGGGCCAAACATAGCGATATACAAAAATGAAACAGAAAAAAAGTATTTTCAAGGAGTTGAAATTCACTTTGTGTGGTTTGTTCCATCAGTGAAGAAGATTCAGTGGTTCACAAGTCACAAGGGAGTTGGAAACGCCTGCCTGTGGCCCCAGTTGAGGCTGTCTCCCTCAGCTCCCAGAATGTGGATGTCATTTGTTCATGCCATTTGTGCACTGCACCAATCCTGAGGGCAGCAGCACCAAAAACAGGTCTGGGGGATGTTAATATGCCTGTCCGTGGTGGCAGGTTTGAACAGTGTGCAGCAAACAGCATCTAGAGCTTCCAGCTGAGTGCCCAGGATAAAGGAAAATATTCTGCTACTGCTTACTGTAYGGTTGATGTTCCCCTTACATACCCACCGAGGCCGAGGTCCTGAGGATACTTGGGTGCATAAGCATGTAAGTGAGAGATCTTTATCCTGTGCACAATAGGTGTAAAGAAATCTTCTGGTCTATTGAATTTGTGACTTTAATATTATTTTCCTTTGCAATCTATGCATTTGTATACACATGCACACATACACAAGTTTCTGCACCTGATTTTTCTCCTGTATTTCACCAGTAAGATACTGCTGTAACTTCAATAACTTCAGGAGACTGCTCAGAGCTAAAAGTATTGTAAATGAGTGGATAATCAAGTCTACAGTGTCACCCCCCAGTTTCTGGGCTACATGCAGGCAGTGTCCCGGGGATGTATCTGTGCTGAGTCCCACACCGTGAGGAGATCCCCAAGCAAGCAGCCAGASAGCAAGCTCTGGATGGCTGTGTCAGTGTGGTATGATGCTATTAATTAGTCCTGAGTTAATTAGCCCTTGTGAGAGGCAGTGTTAACCTGGCTRTATGACTTTGGGGACCCTGTGTAGTGTCTCTGCATGGGATTGTGCCGTGTCATGCCTTGAGGATGTACCATCCCCTTCTGAGCGAAAGCGAGACCTGCCACACTTTGCTCCTGTGTCACATGGGTGGGACAGGGGATTTTGGTAGGAAGGATGGTCTGTGTTGCTCAGAGAAGCAGTGAGAAAGGCCACAGAGTGAAAGGTAAAGGTTGTGGCAGAGGTCTGTAGACCGGGCCTGATCACAGGGAGAATTTGAACAGGTAAGAAGCGGGTTGATTATTTTCCTGTCATGGGATTAAATGAAATAGGCTACAGCCAAGGAAAATGAAGCATTTTTTCATGCAATGGATAGCTAAGAAATGAAACTCCCTGTGCCAGTATTTTGTGTGTGTTGGACATTTATACAGGTTCAAAAAGCTAATTAGACAAATAAAGGAAAAAAAAAGGAAAAGCTGTCAAATCTAAAGACTCACTTTAGGCTAAGGAAGTCCTGGGACAGCAGTCACGTGAGGCCAGGAAACTACATCAAAGACAAGTCACTACTCCATTGCCACAGTCTTGTATTTTTTCCCTGTCATCTGCTGCTGGCCAGTGACGCTGCCAGCCCTGGCTCAGAGGCRTTTTGGTGTGCCCCAGCAGAGCTCTTCCCAGGTGTCACTGTGCTGTATTTGTAGCAAAACTCATGGGTGCTCCTCAGTCTCCAAGGAGGTTCTTGTGGTTAACTTAATGTGCCTCCATTAGAAGTGTTCAGCTAGTAGGCAGTCTTGAAAGAGGAAGAATCAGAATCACAGAATCACAGAAAGTCTTGGGCTGGAAGGGATCATCTTAAGGATCATTTAGTTTCAAGCCTCCTGTCATGGATAAGGATGCCACCCACTAGATCATGTTGTTCAGGGCCCGAAGATTAGGACCACAGAAAAAATAATAATAATGCAAAATATTGACATTTTTTTCATGCAGGGTGTACCCATACTGCAGAAGAAATGCATGCCACCAGCTCATGACTTACACTGAGAAAAATTATAACAGCCCACAAAGTGTATAGAAAAAATACATTGCTTGGATAAAATTTTAGGCCAACTCATACCAAATTAGGTAGTATTAGGAATACAGTACAAACCCAAGACACTGTGTACCTCATTCAGAGAAAAATTCAGGCATATGTTGCCACAGATAGACTAGCACCAGCATTTTTGATCTTTAACAAAAGCTCTTGCTTAGTAACTTCAAATACTACAGAAGCATCTAGTAGCTTCTAACAAGTGAAGTAAGCAAAGAGTCGTGGAGCTGTAATGCTGAGCAGGCTGATTGATACTTGTCAGGCTTCTGAAGCTCTGCTCCATCCCTACGTTCAAGGCAAGCAAATGAGAAAAGGAAATTCAGAGAAGGATGATAATTAGCAGTAGTTCTGTCAGCAAAGGCTTGAAGGTTTCCAAATTGGCTCCTGCCTTTCTCAGCCTGACAGGAATCAGCCCAGAGAAACTGTGTGTATGAAAAAAATTGTGTAATTTAACAACATCATTCATATGTTCAGGAACTCCTTTGAACAACCAAGTGAGCCAGGAATCTGATGAACAAACAGTTGAATGTAACCCCTGGATAACCCTTTAATCT
This sequence comes from Amblyornis subalaris, assembly GCA_018881555.1. Lineage (NCBI taxonomy): Eukaryota > Metazoa > Chordata > Aves > Passeriformes > Ptilonorhynchidae > Amblyornis > Amblyornis subalaris. The sequence continues at coordinate 11,644,718 of JACAXG010000001.1, read as the reverse complement.
TCTCCATTCCCCRTGAAAATCTGAGGAGGGAAACACGAGAAGACAACAGATTGAAAAAGCCTGACCAAGGGAACTGCTGGCGGACAGCTAGGCATGGGTGTTTCTCTTGTTTGCAAATTTTAGCAAGTAAGGAAGTGTTGAAAGATTCTGAAAACATGTTATCATTGAGAGAAGAGGGACTCCTAGGACTTAAATGTCAGCTAGAAATAGGGTAAAAGACTGATTGGCTTTGGTTGATGATAAGTCAAAAGTAAATTCAGACTTCCCTCCTCAAACAATATAAGCTGTCATATATGAAGTGGGCAAGTCATTCTTCTGATGCCATGGGCTATGGATACCAAAGCAACACATACCATAATAACAAGACAGTGTTGAGAGGAGCTCTAAAACCCCATCTGATCCTCCATATGTCGCAAGAGAAGTAAGAGTTTCTGAAGGAGACAGAGTCCGCAGTGAGAAGAAAATGCCTGAAAGACTCTGGAGATGGTTTTGTGGGCAGATACTACTGAGAAGGAAAGCAGATGTAAAAAGAGTTAGATATTGATTAGGAAAAGCTGTGAATAAGGTTAAATATTTACAAATAACACATCAAGAAGCAAGCATCTAATCAAAACCATGGTCTTTCATTTTATGCCAGAAAATTAATTATATTGAATTAAGACAAAAGAACAAAGGTGTTTGGAAATTAAATATGTCARAGGATGAATGAATCAACATGAATCTTAAATTCATCATGAATGATGACCTAGTCACCAAATCAAATATGGGTTCACAAATGTAATCAGGAAAATCAAAATAATCCTGTGTCAATCGTTAAACAATTAAAGCATGGGGAGTAATGAGAGAAATGATGGCAGTTGAGAAAAAAGGAAACAGTTAATCATTGTTTTCTGAAATAATAAAAAAAAATTAGTGATTCTGAAAGGTGGGCATTGCCCTGAATTAAAAATCTCAATACAGCTTTTGGCTCTCAGATTCTGTTGATCTCTGGTTTTATTGTCTACAAAGACAGTTTTGTTTCCACTTATCCTCTGCCCATTATTTAAGCAGAAGGACCACCTGGTGGACATGTTGCTATATCTTGAGGCAACATGATTTGATCTTTCTGAAGGGACTTGCCAAAAAAAGCAGCATAATTTTGTTACTGAACTTTTAACCACTTTTCTAAGCAAGTGTGTTGGTCTCACAAACAAGAATGAAGGTTGATCAAGAGTCTAGAATAGACACAAAAATTAAACAAACAGACTAACAAGGAAGAGATCGTTAGGTTAGAGACATGGAGTATTCCAGAGCTCACTTGTTGGACATGGCCAACACAGTGGCCTGTATGGCCATAAGATTTTGAATGATAAGCATCTTAAACTGCTTTACATTTTAAATCTTAAAGCAAGCAGTCTACATTGCTCCCTGAGGCCCATGCAAAAGTAATGGTTTGGTACAACACTCAGCAGGAACCCATGCCGCTGGGAAAGTCAGCAGCACCATTTCTATAGCAGCAGATTCTTTTCCAATAGCTCAGTGATTCTTATTTGCTCTGATTTGGGCATCCAGTAGGATCACTGCCCAAGCAAGTATGACATCTACAGCAGAAACAACCACGAATGTGCTTTKCCTTACACCATCCCAGAGACGTTTGCTGCTGAAAACATATGCTTAGAAAATAAGGAATACGAGAAGCATCACAGACCAGCCCGGACCATTTTGAGCCTACTAAAAATTTAGTTGTGTGCTCAAACGAAAAATAATAGCACAGAAGAAATACCTTTTCCTGCTGAAAAGCAGAATTCTCTCATTTCTTTGTCCTACATGTGGACTAGATGAACCAGTAAAGACATTTTACTCTTGGAGTTTTTATTCTAAAACACATCTAAGGACTGGGATATTACTCACAAAGATGATTGCTTACTACAAAAGCCATCTGTTTTATACTTGAAAATAAATAGAGAACGAAATATCTCAATGTATTTCATTTTACCCTTTATTAAACTGCATTTGTGTGCTTAACGTTAACCTTCCCATTCAAATGTCATTAGCTGCTAATTAAGATGTTGATATGCTGATTGTATATCTTGCAGTAGAGATGATTTGCAGGCACTTACTAGGTGTTTATCAAACTCCAGCACACGTATTGGTTTAGCATGTGTGGCACATTTAATTTACTGAACACTGTCCCAGTTCTCCACTCTTTTTTTTTTCCTAATACATAATGAGCAAAACATGGCAAGTTGTCAGGAATCGTCTTGGAAGAGAAGCAAAGTAAGTGACCTAGGAACTCTCGTGCAGACAGTTTTTACCTATGATTTCAATTAACCTTATTTAGACATCTCTAAAACTATCCCAGCATATTAATAATAAAATTAATAAGCCCCCTGAATTTGTCTACAATTTACATTGTCCCATAGTCAGAGACAGAAGCCTCTATAGTGTTAAAAGGTTTTTTTTGAGCAACTTGCTTGCTACTGGCAATAAGAGTTTAAATCAGAGGAAGGCAGTGATGATTCTGCTAGTGCAAAAGCAGTTCTGCAACACAGGGTACATTTTAACAGGACTTTTTAATATAATTTATGAATATTTGCTCGCAACATAATTGTCTTTTCTGCTGACATTTTCAAAGCAACACTGTGATTTGTTGGGTCTCCTGAGAGTCCAAGTACAAAACTGATAATTATATTAAATATACATAGACAATAAAGAGTGTGTTTACATAACTATGCCCATAAATATCTGGTTGAACAGTCATTGTTCTCAAAACCCTTTTAAGCAGCTCTCAGAGGGATCCAATTCTAATGACATGATGGTTTAAAAGATGTTGCTCAGTCTTGTTCCATATTTAATTAACTTTCCTTTTTTAAACTTGTGATGGTGGAGACAATAACAAATAGCTCCGAAAAGAGAGCGAGCTTTGAAACATGAGTGAGACCTTGTCAGGCTTTTGTGTGCCACACACACAGAAGAAGATCTGCACACAAGAGTTGATGGCCAGGGACTGTCCAGCTCCTGGGGGACTGCATCGCTGTAGCATTCACAGTTCACTAGGACTAATAACAACAGCAGCAACAATAATAATAATTAAAGAAATCTTCTGCATACAAATAAGCAAGGTGACGTAGGGAGGGAAAGTGAACTTATTAAATGGAATTTGTAGAATAGGCCTAAACTTGTTTATTTTTGTGCTGCTACAGAGCAGTGAAGCAAATACTTTAAAGAGAATGGCACATTGCCCACTAAGATGTAAAGGACGTGTGAACATTAATTGAGCATCAGTGTATGACTGAACACATTRAGCAGAAATCAAGGTAACATTTCTAAATTCGTGGACCTTCTTGTTCTACAGAGTCCTTCACATTGCCTCATCCTAGACAGGGCTGCTACAGTGGCACAATATCCTGTTTTCACAYTGAGCTATTTTTAATTGTCACCAATTATAATTCATTTACTTCTATGTGTCCTGGTTGTCACAATATTAACATTTGTAAGTCTTTCCCCTTGCAGGTTGTGAGAATCTGTTGTGACATCTCAATAAAGCGGGATTCAATCAAGGTGTGAATGAATTGTTAATCTTGTTATAAATAGAAAATGCCATATGTTGGTAAGGAAGGGATGTCTCCCTTTTTCTGTTATTGAGGACAGTGGTAATGAAAGAAAGTGAGTGGTCATGCCAGAATTACTAATAAAGTCCAGTCACCAAGACATGGTGAGGACTTCAGCTTTTCCCCTGCTATTAAGAAGGAACGGATAACTATTAATGTGTCCTAAGCAGAGCTTTTGAAACATTTTTCATACGGTTTGCAAAGTGATTCATAAATCAGGGAAAGCAGTGAGAGCACTGGGCTTGGACTGAACCAAAGAAATTCYGATAACCTTCATGTGAACTGGTTGAAATCCATTCCTAAAATGGATTGGAAAGTCTAAATTACAGGCAACGGGCTATGAACATAAGTATGGTGGTAGAAATTCTGGGTTTGGGTAGCTGAATGTCATAAAGGCCTAATACAGGCTTATTCCTGAACAATCTTTTGTTCAGATAAAGAATCAGTGCATTTCTTCATAAATCCAGTGCTCAGATATTGTCTGGGTAGATCACTTCACTCCTGCAGTATAAATTCTGTATTTATATCTGCTTTAGGTCTGTGACATTTCCTAAACATAGCTCTGGCAAACAAGCAGAAGGACTAATTGTTTTATTAAACCATCACTTAGAGTACAACTCGTGTTCACTTGAAATATTGGGAATATAGCCGGTCTCAGAGGTAAAAGGATACCTTGCCCATCAATCTATCGACACAACCCTGGAACAGATTTATCCTTTTACATTAGGCTAAGGGCATGAGGAGGGGCTTCTCTCAGCTTTTGCTAACCCAGGGCAGAGAAAGGCATGCCACAGCTGAAATGCACACACGCACACAAGAGAGCTGCATCTCTTCTTCCAACAGGCAAGATGATCTGCCTCTCCTGTTGATTTCTCTAAATGCTGTGGCAATTCCCCAAGCAATACTCTGTTCTCATTGGGAAGTTCGGATGTCTTCCATAATCTATTTAAACAGCTATTTAGGTATCACTGAGAAACCTGTTACTTTAGAAAAGGTAAGAGGATTCCAGCACTTGATACTAGCAGCCAGCTCTCAGAAGCCACCTGGGGCTGCCCATGGCCACAAGACCCCTCTATTCCCCTGAGCCGACCTCAAGGGACAATTGATGCATGAAGTCTTCATCACATTTGCTGTTCCTGTGTTTACTGCTCCTTTATTTACATATCTAGAAATTCAACATCTTTGCATGTTTTGCAAGCTGTCATGACATGAGACGCTAGTAATAGACTATGTTTTGCTTGCTAACATATTTTTGACATATTTTAGCTTTTGATTATAAGATTGCATCTTTCCTAGCTACCATCTGTCTCAACTCAGTGGTACTCTGGCATTTACAAAAACAGTAGGGTGTAATATTTCTTATACACTTGAACTCTACTACAAACATGTTATTTTCAGTCTTAACCAATATGTCACACTTTCACACATGAAGGCTGAAATGCCTTATATCCTTTAAGGTATCTGTCAAAAACAAAGAACACATCATCACATTCAATTTGGCTGAGATGAGTAATATATTAATGAGAATAAGAATGGGAACAGTTTCTGACTTATAAAAAGAACTGGCATTTTACAAGCCTTGTGTATTCATGCCTACATTTATTCTTTTGTCAGCACAAATGAGATATTCCTACAAAACCCAGGAAATTCTTTCTTGTATTTAGCAAAATCTGCACAATATTTTCAAAGCTGGAGTTTTAAATATGACACATTTTTTTCTTGGAATATCTGGTAACCAGACACTTTCTGACTTTACTTCTTTTCTCTCTGTCCTCCATCTGTAAGGAGTCAAATTGTAACATTCAGCAAACTGGAAATCACACTTTACCCTGACAGCTCTAGGCAAGCAGTTCCAGCCATTTGGACTTGTTGTGATGTTGACTTGTGCGTGTGTGGTGATCAAGTATTTCAGCAGCACTGGTTTCCATGGGATAAAATCAGAATTCCTGCAATAGGATAAGATACCAGAACAGCTGGATAAAGTTTTTTTGGTTCTTTTGTAGGTGAGCTGGAGTAGTTGGGGGACAGTGGTAGGCAAGGAGAGTTTTTATTGCCTYTTTTCTTCTCCTGGAAACGGCAGGCAGACAGGAGCCAATTCAGACCTGAGTAAAGCTGTGAGGTTTTGTGACAGCTCCCCCAATGCCATTCCGCTACCCATGCCAGAGGAGAGGGTGAGGGACGTCAGGTTAGCAGCACCGCTGGCAGAGCTGTGGTGGCTCCCTCCTATCAGTACCAGGCCTAACTCACTGAATGATATCATTGAAATTTACTGATAATTATACACAGAAGATGTGTGGTGACTCTGGCAATGAACATATCAAGTGTACAAGTGGCCAAATAAAAGAAATGCATAAACCCAGAAAACAGTGAATATCACCCTCAAGCAGACATTGCTTTGCAGTGCGCCAGCAGATCTGTTTCTACCATTACACTTACTTAAATGCCTACCTTTGAGGAAAGTGACCTATTCCTACTGAGCAGTGTACAGATCCTGATACAATGGGATTCCAGATCTTGGTGGTTCTTTAGGTAATACAGCAGCAGTAATAATAACGCTACTTTCCGAGGAAAAAGACAAGACACAAAGCACACTCACACATAATGGTAAACTGAATTTATTTCCTTTTGGAAAACAATTCCAGTAATCTCCAGGTTCAGACCGCAGAGTAAACATTAATAACAGTAACATACAGGTTAGTTCAACTGATTCAAGAATTTGGCCGTGTGAAATCATTAAGGAAAGTCTTGAACACTCAAAGCTTCAAATGGTATCCAGGAAAAAAAATTCTTTGACAAACTACATAACAACTATTGCATATATGGTAATGCTATCTGTCATATCGCAAGGCTTACAAATATATATACGGGCCTTATTCAACTGTGGGTTCCTGCTCTGTGAGAAAGAGTCTCTTCATATTTTTTGCAAGAGTCTTCGGCAATAAAAAATAGTCTTAGATTCATCCATTTGTATACCAAAAGAGAGATTTCTAGACTGAAGTTTAAACGAAAGGGAGGCCAAACAGAGCTGTAATGGAACATAGCTATTACCTTCTCCCTCCTCCTTGAAAATGACATTTTTTCTTAAGCTATTTTTTTCCCCTCACACAGTATTATTATTATTTGTATCCTTCTTGAATAGGGCCCAAGTCCACTTGTCTTTATAAGACCATTTTAGTATCAGACAACATAATACATGTGCAACACTTTATATACAGGAAGTCTATCCGGTGCTCAAAAGTTCAAACACATGAACATCCAACAGTTTCGATAATACAAGTTTTATGGTACAATACAATGATTCTGAATAATATACATTAACAATGAAAGTTTCGTGCAAAGAGTAAAATGTGTTCCCTTTTTGTGCCACAAAGTTCTCTGGAAGAGATGGGCCTTGCACTAACTGCTGTGCTGGGTCATCGTATGATTCTGTAACAAAAACAAAAGAAAAAACTTAGTCACAGGACAGGCATTTCTGTGTGAAAGAAGGATGCAAAAACAATTCTCCCAACATGTCTTGCAAAATGATGGGCTGGAAAAAGAGTATTCTCGACCCCTCCTTGTTCTAAACTAGCCAGAAACAGCGTCATTATGGAACAGAGTAGTTCTCCCCAGCTGTTCCACACCAGTATTCTTTACATATCCCACAAGAAGGGCAACAGACTCTCTCCAGGTAGGTTATGGGCTGACCTGCCCCAGTGAAACTGCATACCAGGTCAGTGGTTCTGGTGTCTGCTTACATACAGCTCATGGTTTATGCATTGTGAAAATGAGAAGTGCATTCATCATAAAAGTCCTGCGCAAACTGGCCCATGCTTCCCAGACCGTGGCACCACTTCAAAAGCATTATTGCACTAAAACCTATTTCCCCCTACATAGTATGGCACAGTATGTTCTGGTAAGAGTCACTCTGTGCCTAGCAGAGAGCTCAGAGACTGATGAGAAAACAGGAGAAGATGCCATAGCCTGCCCTTTGGTCACCAAAAACCACAGGTATTTTTCCTCAAGTGAATGCAGTGCCTTATGTGAGGTGACACAGCATGGACTTTGGAGTCTTAAATTCTCCTTTCCTGTACAAGTAATCACCAAATCAAGCAGCAAACACAAGTTTCACCCTCTTTCCTACCACCGCTCAAAACGAATTGACCACTTTCAGTAAGATACTATTTTGCTGCCTGTAGCRGCTCAGATCTTTCACAAGCACTGAGCTGAGAGCAAGGGACCAACCCAATACATGTTTTCTACAATGTACACTGGATCCACAGATAACTAGAAAACGTCTGTGAATGCTACTTCTCAGACAGCAGGGCAGCCACTGATTAGTGATGAATTTTCCCCTTAGTAATCGAGGCCAGATTTGGGCCAGTGACCCAGAGGGCAGGGGTGTCACACGCCATGATTTGCTCCCAGCACATCCAGACCCTTCACTCCACTTTATTAAGTTAATCTGTCTTTAAACCTCATTGGACTAACGCACTTTAGGATGAACCTGTTCCCAAAAGGCAGTCATCATTTACAACGAAGTGAACATCAACTGAACCATACCCTCCAGAGCCACCCATGAAAGGGCACATGAAAACAGTCTCGGTGAAACCAGTGTGAAATACAGCGTGACTGCAGACCGGCCTGAGAATCCTCTCTCCCGTCTTCCTCCTCTCTCCCTAAACTGTGCACGCACACAAATAATAGTTCATGGGACATTTGGCAAGGAAAGGATCTTACAGTAAGACTGAGGAATTTTTAATGCAGTGCCATTCTCAAGATTAAAGGAAAATGACCCAGTGACACTTAAAGATGCAATTTCCAGATGTGAATACAAAATGATTTAATGCTGATGGCAGGAATTCCAGACTGTCCAAGGCCAGAGAGTGTTAAAAAAATACACTCCACCACTTGATTTCATCTAGTTCCTCATCCTTCTCATAAAATCATTTCAAAATGCTGTAAAGCAGTAACAATAGCTGCAGCCAAAAATGTTGGCTGGTCACAGGTAATGGGCTCTGACTTTAAAGCACAAAAGCAAGGAAATTAAGAGTTAAGCCTGACAGTCAGTCCTTTTGTCATCCTGTTGTGTCCATTTATTGCAGCACTTACAGCATAACAGCACAGGCTTATTGGAGACCCTGCAGTACCTAGGAACAACAGGACAAGTTAAATATGGGGTGGTAGCCTGAATTCTGATTTTTTTTCTCTGCTTCTGAGCAGGTGAAGTAATATACCAATTGTTTCATTGCAGACAGATATTTGGGGGGGGTCTTTTGTTTCTAGTCTACTGAGAGCAAGCACATCAGTCATGCYCATTTTTTATTTCTTTTCACTAAGTGAAAAATGCATAATCAGTATGAGGCTGGATGAACAGTTGCATATGAAGCAGTCAAAAGGTGTTTTAGAATTGCAGTCGTAACTCTCGCTGCAATGACATTTTTGATTAAAAAATAAAAAGGCCCAAATAGGAAGGAGACAAAATAAAACACAGCATAAGGACYGACTTGCCCCAGCTCTCAGTGTCCCTGACTCCTGTGCCCTGGCGCAAAATGAGATTCTCCAGAGATAATGAAGAAATAATAGAAAAAAACCCAAGTGTTGCAGAGAAGAATGAGACAGGGCAGGATAGGAACATGAGGAAATGCTTTGAACAGTTTAGGCCTTAAAAAAGCAGCTATACGTGTTGTAAACAGTCAAAACAAAACATGGTTTCCAAAGTAATTAAGGCTCCCCAAATGTGAGGGACTAGGGAGAAATACCTATTTGGCTAAGCAGCAAAAAAATATGAAGTGGAAGCACTTCAGGAACATAGAATTGACAAGACAAGCAGGCGAAGGATGGGAGGAGAGAGATAAGAAAAGGAGGAAAATTCTGTAATCCCACAGAGAGCCATATTCCGCTCCACCAAAAGCCATCTATTGGAGACCCCATGTCTAAGTGACTGAAAATTGCAAACATTAATCCCAGTTATGAACTGTTGTTGTTTTTATGAAGGGTGTTGTGTTTAAAAATTTAGGGCAAAAATTCTCCTCTATTATCCACACAGCAGATCTCGACTCTGATAGTCTCTTTGCCTTGTGTGCAGCGAGCTCCCGCCTCCCTGGCAGTGGGAGATCAGGCAGGCGGGGAAAGCAGAATTTGGAGCTCCCACCGGCAGGGACACGGCAGGGCCATGGGAGCAGGGTACACCCATGGAGAGCACAATATTAGACTTGAGATCCCCTCTGTGGCTTGGAGAGCGTGCTGCCCTTCACTAAAGACACACTAGACTAGCTTGAAACATGCCTCCTCCAGAAACTTCAACTACTTTCCTGAGTTTGGAGCAATTAGTACACCCACTTGCCAAAGATAAGTCATTTAGTGAAGCACAGGAGGTATCACATGCTCCCCTTCTTTGTCTCCCCCAAATTTGATTGCGCATAAGCACATCTGTTTAATTATGTGGTAGTCTCCCTACAAAACAAAAATGTCAATTTCCTGCTTAGCCATGGAAAAGGGAAAATATTTTTTCTCAATATAATCTTTCCTGGACTTCAGCAACAGCTGTGTTCCAATTTCCAAGAGCTGGGATCTCATGAGGAGACACTAGTTTGCAAACACAAATGCAAGCTTTGCATGCACAAAATGGAGGAACGGTGAAGCAGGAGGGGTGTGTTTGTGTCACTGCATTTGTTATCTCGTAGACACAAACCAAGCCAGGAAAAGTCCTATGCCCCCAGTTTCTCTGTCTCGGTGTTATCTGGAAAGCAGTTATATTACCTGTGAAAAACTGAATTCGATAAATTTCATAAGCTAAATAAATGCTTAAAGTGCATTTGCCCTATTCCTAGGAATAATTATTTTTGTTAGCTCAATCCAGAATCCCAACTGTTATGTGACCTACTATAAAACTACATGCCACCACTTTTCTGGATGAAAATGCTTTGAGATATCCCTGTTGTTAGTGTTAAGGGCTTAAAAACATGCAAAGAATTTCAGGATAACACTCTGTGGAAGAATCTCCTTGGCAAACAAATCTATAAAGGTTTCTTCGCAGAAAGGTTTGAGACAAAAGAGGTAGTAATATTTCTTGTTGTTTGGTGCATGCCTTTGTGTTTCAGAGGGAACATGAGAAGTAATAGCTAGCAAAAAGTTCCCGCCCACAGCATCAAAATTAACGAAGRAAAAAATACCCTCAAATAGCCACRGACTCAGCAGCCCATTAGAATCCTTAATGTGAACTGCGGTTGCATTCAATTTAAATGGGACTTCTGTGTTCTACGTCCAGATGAAACAAGACATGGCTGTACCTGACAAACAGTGCAAAGAGGGTACACGTGAAGAGGTATAAAGATGAAGTGTAGGTGCATTATTTCAACAGATGGTAACAGTACCACAGCAGCATGTTATTTTTTCCTTAGTTCAAGAACACAAACATGAGTAATCAATCATCACTGATTAAGTAATTATAGTACCCTACATGTTATCACTTATCTGGAATCCTTTATCTGTGTACGTTACAGACCATCTTGTATTTTTTTGCATTAAAAAAAATAAAAATGCACCCCACTGCACTGCAATACAGTTCCAGATTGTAAAACAGAATTCTACATTACTATCAACCTTTAAGCGCTACAATTTACTTTTTTTTTAACAAAAGCAATTGGTTTCCAACAGGCTGGATAATAAGTCTTTTGACCTGCATTCTTCTTTGACCCATTAAGGTCACCCCTGTGCGCGGGCATATAGCTGACTTAGGAAATGCCTGCAAGTCCTGCATTTCATCTCCTGCCCACTCAAAATAAAGCTTTCTTTAAATGTGTCTGTACGGGTCCCTGAAGACCAGGGAGGCATCCCTGTAGTGGGCAATGGAGGGACAGAAGCTTCTGCCTTTATTAATGAATGCAGACCATTATGAGTCTGGCTGGCTCCTGCACTGTTCCCAGAAGCATATACTGTACGTGACTTAAAATGCTAGAATATTGACACAAAGCGAGCTGGGCACCCCTAAGGAAAATTACTCCTTGGATATAATGTAGGCTCGTAACAGCTATTAGAGTACAAAATAAAACCCTCCGGGATCAAACTGACATATACCGCATTCTACCTACTCCTCAAACATTAGAAGAATTTCTTTGTGAAGGCATTCTCAAGGACAGCATTAAACTGACTTTTGTAGCAATCTGCAACAGCTTTTTGGCTTACAGCTTTTAGTACTAAATCTCTAGTTTGAATCAATATAAGTACTATATCTACCACATTAATCAATACATTTGGTTCAATACACGTTCTATTAAATTATACTTTCTAATCAAGATTTTCTGCTTCTCTTCCCTTCTTTTTATTCCAACTTCTTATCCTGTACCACACTTTTCAAACTGTCTGCAGCTAAGAAGAGGATGTTGGATTTTCCAGAACCAAAGGGGAAGAAAGAAAGGCTCRTGGAAAGGCAAGCCCAGCAAAACCTAGCAGTGTCACAGGATCAGTATGGTTTCCAGAATTTCAGTCCAATGCTTTATTACTTAACTGGTTGTCATGGCCTCTCACGCAAAAAGCTCTGCATTGGACACTGTTGGAATACTCTACCATGTGGAAAGGCAAGGTAGGAGGGAAGAGGAGTATTAAGCGGTAACACCAAAAACAAATAAATGAAGCTTATTCAGACTAAACTGTAAAAAAGGTATCAGAAAAGGTTTAAAAATAACCTTTTTACACTCTTTCTTCAGGTTTGTGCTGCTTCAGTATTGCAGCACTGAGTTTCTTGTTAAGGCCCCATTGTATTGCTGAAGGATTCTTTCCTGGTAAATTATATGATCATAACCAAGGATTGAATCGATGAGTTACTTAAATTTGTATGATACTAGGATTAAATACATACTAGAAATTAAGATGTAAAAATATATTATTTAGTCCAGGTCTTTGGGGATATGTGAAACACTGGGATAGAAGATGTCTCCAGCAAACTGAATGATGTACACGGTTACCGTAAATGACTTTTCCACACCTGTGTTAGATTTGGTGGAATGTGGCTGTTCTTCATAAGCAGGGAATATGAAATGCAATGTCAAAATGATAAACATATTGCAGGCATGCAATGCATTTGCCACTGTTTTACAGATCAAAACCACTGCACTCATGTCCCTCACTTACAGTCAGTTTCTCTTTTTCCTRTCTCCATACAATCACCGTGAACCTGCAGAAAAACTGTTGCATTTTCTTTTGACATTTAACATCATCTCACTCAGCTCACAAYAGTGTCTTATAATACTTTCTAGATGACACTATGTCACCATTAAACAAAAAGGTGAAATAGCATAATAAAAGAGAAGAACAAGAATTCATAGAATTTAAAGACAGAAAAAACCCATTAGGGCGTTTTCTCCACCCATCTTGCCAGTGTTGGATTATTGCCTATAGTGTAATTTCAAGTGTTTTGCCCAGTCCAATTTTAATTAGAGCTTCCAATGCTCCTCTTGGGAGACTATTTCACAGCTTCACAGACCTCAGGGTTAGTATTTTTTTCCTGATGTTCATCCCAGGAGAGGAAGAGGCTCAGCCAACCCCAAATCAGACATGAAACCAAATCTGCATAGTTAGGAGCTGGTTTCAGTAGAATATCTGGGCCATTTCAAAGCATCTGAAAGCAGTAAACTTACTTTCAATGCCCCAACACATTATGGCCCTGGCTCCACTGCTGGTGCAAGCAATTAAGAATACTCTATTACGTGGGTTTCTAAGGCTCAGTTGCTATATAGGTAAAAATGTAGTATAGGTGGGACTTGGGTTCCCATACTACAGGTAATGACTTCCACAGTGCACTCCACCAAATGAATTAATTGAAGGTTAGGGACATATCCAGGTCCATTCTGTGATTCTATAATCCTTAATTGTACTGACAGAGCATCTACGAACACTCAGATTGTAAACATTTCTGTCTTTTTCACATAGGTGAAATACAAAAAGAGCAACTTCAGTTGAAGCTCATTAACAAATGAGCGATTATTTCCCCTCTCAGGCCCCTCCCTTTCTTTCATAAAACACCAACTAGAAGAAATTAACTTTAATTGCTGCCTCTGAAATGTCAGAACTAACAAATGTTTCTGATATGTTTCACCCCAGGAATTACAATGCTTCTGACACAAATGAATATATATTCAGATTTCAACGGTCACACTTATGCTGAGTGAATGAGGGAGGTGCAAAGGAGATGATGTCTAATAGTTTTTCATAGACGAAAAATAGGAAGCCAAATGGAAACTTCGGAGTTCTGGAGAGAGAAAAAATTTCAGGCAAAGTGTCCCTGCCAACAGCATCTCCAGTACTATAGTGCAGCTGGCAGAGCAGGAGAAGTACCAATGAATTTATAAATACACTAAAGTAGGCATGGAGTTTCATCCATGCCAAGTTTGCACACCAGCACAGACCTAACAAAATACAGTCTCTGAAACTTCAAATTCTCAAAGAAATTGATCTGAACTAAACCAGAGCTATTTCCACAATAAAAAAGGGGCCAAATGCCAAGAGAATCTGTGTTCCCATAAATACCATTTATGTGTGGTGAGTGGATGTTCACCAGTCTTTGAGAATCAGGTCTGTTCTCAGACATGACGGCCAATTAAATGGTCATCTTAGGACATGACTGACCACTGCTGACAATGATAATTTAGGAAAGTCTACACTGAATTGCAATCATTCATTTTAATTAATTCACCTAAGCTATGTGATTTGATATTATATTAATGTCTCTGAAATAGCATGACTGCTAATCAGATTTTACTTTTTATCATATTTATGTAAAACTCTCAGAGTTCTGGTTCTTCTACTCAAGTATTTCCAGCTGGGCCAGAGAAAAACTACCTGTAAAAAAATCTCAAATTGGATAGCATGTTCTCAGGGATGCAAACCGAAAATTAAAACCAAACCCAAACCAAACCAAAACCCCTGACACCTATTTTTCTTCAGAGACTTCCAGTAAGTCACTAGTAAAATGTCAATGATTCCTTTTGGATTCATTACTATATGCGAGTACATATATCACAGATTTGTTGTATGGAAAAGAATGACATATATTCCTGGRTACAGCAAATAAGACTTTCATCATTGTCACCAGAAGAGAACAGACACAAACACAGATGCCTGTTCACCATCCTTGCACCTTCCTCATTATGAGCGTTGGCAGGGGGCTCCCACCTAAGCCTCTGACATAAATCAGAGTAGCTTGAAGGCTGTTTTAACCTATGGTGCCAGACAATTGCCTCCCATAAGCCTCCCTTACCCTGTCTGCTGTTTATTGAAATGCAGTGGAATTGTAACAATGTCTTCCATTTCAGGCAAGGTGTGCCTGGCTGCAGGGGCAAGGTGTGCATGTTACTCCCATAAACAATGTGATGGGCAGACAGGGCAATGGTTAGGGAGCGTTCACATGACATGGTTCATGGTTAGGGCATTTCATAAAAACTGGGAAACCTTTCTGTTCTTTTATGTGGAAAAGGGGCTGTGCTGCTAATCAGGATCCAGGTCTAAGTCTTGTCTGTAGAAAAACAAGGCTTTTGTGATACTGCAAATGTTTGAAATTAATACACAAGAATCCTTCCCCAATAAGAAAATTGTTCATTAAGTGTGAATAAAAGCTTAAACAAAAAAGACAAAAGGAGGCACTTCTGAGAAATATATCAAAAGTCTTATTACTTTAGAATACGGTTATGGTTACCCTGGTATAAATTAAGAAAAGCTCCTCTGAAATCAAGGGAGTTTCAAGATATGAACAAGCAAGAATAGAGCCAGGCCTTTAGGGTTTAAAACAAAGTGAATTTTGCTCATATACTTCTCGATTCTTGCACACCCTCTGCAGAGGCCACAGCCAGAAGTCTCTTCACCCTGTCAGACACAGCAAGCAGAACCCAAAGTTGAACAAACAGAGATTTGTCTGCAGCTATTGTAAAACAGAGTAACAGGGGACAACAAGCCTTGATAGGCAATACTGCCTAATAAGATATTCAGGGATTAAGTCAGTGTTTTATATGACGTGTTCATGGGCTAGTTGTTGCTCTGCTTTAATTTTTTTTCTTTGTTATGTTTAATTTATCATGCTGGTGCTTTCTAAWCTATAACATCTGTAAACAAGTTTAAGTTTGACCGACCTCCCATTTTACATCCACAGGCAGCACTCTTACTTTGTGCTCTGATTTCAGATACCTTAAAGACAAATAAATCTGTGGGGGAGAGAGAGGTAACAAACCTAAACAACAAAAACAAAGCCCTTTGTCTGACAATATGTGTTCATCTTATGTGAATACAAATTTGCCTAGYTGGGAGTGAGGAACTGGCTCCTGGAACTGGAGCTATGCTATGCACAGATTCCTTTATAGGTCAAACCCAATTAAACAAACTACTACTAAATATTTAACAGCTCAGTGAAGTAATTAGTGACAAATAATGGAAGCTTAAATTGATAATTGCGCAGAAATGTCCTGTTGGAAACATTACACATTCCTTGCTCCTCCTCTTTTTCTCATACTCACCTGATTCTTTTCAAGGATTGAACTGACAAATGAATCTGGATTTTACACATATGTATTTGGTCTGCAATGAAGTTTTCTCTGACTTGAAAAAAGGAACCTTCCAAGGGGAATTTTTTTTCTCAAATTTCCATTTTGCRTCCTCTGCTTTAAAGCAAAGTAACTGCTAGATCATTAATTGATTTCAAATCTTGAACCAACCTGCAGGTCCAGAATTTAAGCTCCTGTCCATAGGACTCAAAAGGTCACCCAATTAAAATGGGGGAGCACACAGAGCTGTGATTTATATGCRAAGGGCAACCTTTAAAACAATGATACTTTCCAGTTTTCCACAAGTGCATGTACAAGAATCCCTTTGAACAAAATTACAAGTGAAATTACAAATTTCTTGATACAGCCTGAAAGAAAAGTGCTGTAACTTGCCTGCACTCCTATTAAGCAGACAGACACATCCCACACTTGTATTGATTGCTGAGTTCACCTCCCTACCTCCTGACACAACACTAGGTATTGTGCCTACCAGGTGATGTGGGGACAGCCTGGAATCTGGATTCCCCGCACATTGCCAGCTGGTGTGTAGGGCCTTGTACAACACCACTCAGCAGACTGGAGGTTATGGGTCAGCTCGAGATTAACTCACAGCAACCAACAACATTTTCACTCAGGTGAAAGCAAACCCTGAACAAGCCCAGTTTTAAAATAGACAAAACCCGCCTTTCACATGTGGAAATCATATTTGGAAGCTATCCATCCAGCAGGCATACACAAGCTCAGTTAAGAGAATGCAGAAATGGACTGGAGCATGTTTTAAATCCTGAAATCAGGAATGCAAGTCAAAATTTGTCCCCCYGTTCATGGTATGTCAATTTTAGGATGCGCAGGACAGAAAAGGAAAAGCTATGGTGTTCTGCTAGCTCTCCTCCTCTTCTAAATGCTCCAAACTCTGTTGCACATTGGTGGATCTTTTTCCTTCAAGACAGTTTGCAAGGAAAGCCAGATTGAGCAGATTTGATGGTAACAGCCAAGGATTTCTGAGCTGATAAGCAGAGGCCCCCATGGATTTTCCTCTCTGACTTCCTTCACAGCCAGTTACTGTGCCGGCCTATCTTGGACATCTTACAGTCCTTATTCCTACAGCTCTTCAAACAAGGAATAGCAGGAACTGGGACAGTGCTTATGTGGCAGGCTTGGTGTGTGTGTGAATTACAAACCTACTTGTTGGAAAAGAAACTAAGGACGATTTTTAACCCTTCATAGCTGGTGATTAGTTAGACAGTTAAGAACCCTATGTTGAAATATTTTGTTCTTAAAACAACCTCATCTGAGTTCCCCCCCTTTCCATCCAAGAAAAATCATGTTTTAAAGGTGACTTTTAGAGAGACCAGAATGCTATTTTGCCCTTTATAACAAAGTCATTACTTCTCTAAATTTTGTGAGGACATACACTGTAAATCAATAAATCTAAAGCATTTACTAACATGTGGTACCAGGACAATAAAATTTCATGTTTGTCATTGCGGTTGTTGGTTGTAAAATGCAGAAGTCCGAATTCTCTATTGTCTTCTGTTTCCCGTTATTTGGGTTTTTTGTTTTTTTTTTTTTTTTTTTGTCATTTGCATTTGTGTAAAAGAAGTGTGAAATGTGACCACAGCTAAATGGGAGGAATTTTACTCTCACTTTCTCCTATTTTCAGAACCTAAAAAAGGGGGAAGACAGTGAAGTCCAATCCTTTAATCCTTTACTCCTCCCCTAAACAAGAAGTACCACACGAAGAAGCATCCTTTTATGCCTTTTTCCTTCCTCTCCACAAAAGACGAAGTATCCTCCTACCAAACGACATTCTCTGAGGTTGGTCATTCTCTTTCCTGTCAGACAGCTGGCCAGTGACACRTTGCAAGTCAGACATGTCATTAGATCCTGCCTTGACCCTGTACTGACAGTCGAAGAAATTCTCCCGCCCCTCACCTCTGTCTTTGGCTTGTGATGCCGTGGTACTCCTGTCTCCTTGGCTATCTCCTACTAGGGGATCCAGCCTCCTGCAGCTGCTGCTTTTACCCCTCATTGCCATTAGGACTGCTTTTTAGTGTGGCAATCTTTGGATTGAGTGAAAAGAATCACATTTACGAGGAAAACAACTGGAGATGACACTTACACTCATTTGCTGTCTACATTTAGTGCCAAGGTATCTGAAGCAGGGAACTTTAATTCCTTTACCAAAAGATGTGCTGTAGCTATGGTGAGGCTAATCTATAACCCTCACAGTCTTATATAATTTGCCGCTCCAAGTTAATTTTAATTCATCAAAATAAAACCCACCTAATAAAAATAACTCTTTAAAGTATTAGCTTGAATGCAGCAAAAAAAAAAAAAAGCAGAATCTTCACAATTGGAGGGCAATTCATCATACCTTGGTGCACACTTATATAAATTCAAAAGTTAGCTATAAACAAGTACCCACAGCAACAGTGCCATGCATAAAGGGGCAGGCAACAGGAGGCCTGCTTTCTAATAAGCCCTCAAAGGAACCTGCCACACAGAAGTGGCACTTATTCTAATTTAAGGCTCTCACAGTTACTTTACCATGGCAAAATTTATAAACTGATAACTTTAGTAAACAGACTGGCACTCGAAACAGAAAAACAAAACCCACACAACAGTTCAGGCCCACAGAGAAAGCAGCTTTCTCAGAAAGGTGCTGTCTTCAATACAGAGATGTAACATTTGTTTGGGGGCTACTCTTACAGTCCCTGATATTCAGTAACAATTCTGCACCATCCCATTACATCTGTACTGTCACTTCACTGTGGTCTGTAGTCCATTATCCCCACAAATCTTTTCAGCATCTAAAGCGTATTACACACCTGTATATTTGTGTCCTGGTCAGCCCAAACAAAGAAATACTTCTGGATTTGAAAGAGCCTACTCTGGGACTACGACTTCCCTTAAAGTGTCATTAAATAGCCAGGGCGGCCTGCTTTCAAATTGTCAGTTTAAAAACATATTTAATATTTGCAATTAAAGCTCCCATTCTTTCTCATCTCTATTAATTTTGATTCTCAGTAATTGTTTAAAATTACAAAAAATATACTGTTCTCCATTTACATAGATGAAAAAAAGAAGATAATCAGAAAGCAATAATAAGGGCTAAGCAGAAAATCTCTGTAATACATGCAGCACAATATTGGATTTTTTTTGTTACATCCTAAACCACATCACTTTGTACAAAGTTCCTTTTTAAATCCAAGCAATACTAAAGTAAAACAACTGCAGGCAAAATTTCTAAGACACAAGGCAGTTTGTGTCAGAACRCTCATCACTTCAGGCTGACCTGTCAAAGTATCTTGGGAAACATGCTAAAAAGACAAATCTGCAAGTTTGTAAGAAACTTTGAATGATAAGAACTATGTGTTGCTCACAAACCATGGAATGCTGTGCAGTGTTAACTGAGCTGTACTGACGCCTACAGCAGATGTCCATCCCTTCCTACTGCTTCTAGGCATACCTGCTCAGGCTGTGCTCCTAAGAGCATTGAGAGGGAGCCAGCATTAAGAAGCTCTTAAGCAAAGAAATAAAAGCATTAAGAAGCAAAGAAATAAAAAGTTTGTGCTCAGATGAGTGATGCGGAGTTGAGAGATCAGAATTTAGTAATTTACACAGACACTTGCTATCAGCAAGAGAGCTATGTCATAAATTTGATATGGGTGAAGTTAGCAAGATGACATTTTTGACCTTAATAGGCAATTTCTGTCACCCGCTTTTTCAGGAGATTCTCAACACCTTGCAGAATCCAGCCCCAGCACCCAACCCACTTCCTTGGGGGACCCAGTATGGTCTCAAGATGCCTCTTTTTAGGCATTAGGAATTAAGATTTTGGCCACACTTGCTTTTCCAGAAGTAAATGCATTGTCAAGACAATCTACAAACTCACCAGAGAATAATTTCTATGGGTTTTTGAAATAACTCTTTTCACAGATATATTTCTCTATTAAGTTCTGCGCAAGAGTCCGACATCTGTAGAGACTTACAATTCTCTGCTAAATTGTACATTTTCAGATTAATTCCTACACGTTCACTGTATATTGTTGTAAATCTATGTGGCCTAAACATTCAGATCATAGGCTACCATAGTCTTCAGTGCACGTTAAAGCATTCCTAAGACTGCCCGAACTTATGCCAGCTCATAATAGCCCCATGGGATTATTATACCAATTAAAAATCCCTGGAATTCATCAGAGTCTGAGACATGCCTGTGAGGACCAAAAGGGAGTGATACAGAACCAGCTTGCAAAATAAACAGGATTTGCTGTGTACTGAGGGAATCCTTGGCTGTCTGACTAAGGTACCTTTTATACTGGCAGGGGATGCAAATTGGAGCCTGAGGATCTGCACTTTCATTTTCAAAGCTCTTTGCAAACATCAACCACTTCACCTTCACACCATTGCTTCGAGGGAAGTAAATATGTACAGTTCCAGCATCTTCTGTTTTCTGGAGGTGCAAAGAAGCACAGGGCATTTTTACAGTCTCTGTTCAGGCACAAAAGGGAGCTTTGACAACCTCTTCCTTTGTGGGCAAATGAGTTTCCCAAGGCCACGGAGGGAATTGGTGGCAGAACAGGGTTTACTGGAGAGATCCTGCTATCCAGCCGGGCACTAAGTCCACCCTGCCTCCCCTGCAACGCACCGAAGCAACTTGCAGAATTCCAGCTGTACACTGGTTTGCTGTAGAGGACAGATTACTGCATGTCACCCTCTATAATCTCTCCTGTAAGAGGAATTCTACACGCTTCCTGGGGACCTCCGCCTTTGCTTCCCCCCCAAATGGTGGCAAGGTTAGAGACAAGTTGTTTTCTCAAGGCTGAGATTAAAAATGGCTCTGTGTTTTGCTAAACATTCCTCTGAAGCATGGGCAGCGCGTGTGTGTGCGTCTGAAAAGGACCCCAATGAAAGGAAGGAATGAGAGATGCTAAACAATGCTGTGCAAAGTTGCAGACTGTTCGGCTACAGGCCAGAAAATGAATCCAATTTTTCATTCTGTCATTATAAATATTTCAGTGCAAATGGTACTGATTTTCTGCAACTGTGGTTAAGCAAAGGGCCTCCGAGTGAATATTTAAGGGAAAAAAAAAGAAAGAGAGGAAGAAAAAGAGGGAAGGGAAAAAAACAAAAATAAGAGGGAGGGGGAAAATTAAGGTTAGCAACCAATTAATTTCAAACTTTCAGTGTAAAA
This sequence comes from Amblyornis subalaris, assembly GCA_018881555.1. Taxonomy (NCBI): domain Eukaryota; kingdom Metazoa; phylum Chordata; class Aves; order Passeriformes; family Ptilonorhynchidae; genus Amblyornis; species Amblyornis subalaris. The sequence goes on along the minus strand of JACAXG010000001.1, from coordinate 11,623,422 downwards.
GGATCTGGGAAAAATTCTACAGTGATGCAGCGTGTGACTCGAAGGAGGGAAAAAAACATTTACTCTGCTCTTCTTCTGACAGTTTCTCATAAAATATCTGCAGTCCATCTATCTTTTAGTACTCCAGGCTCCTCTGGAGAGCAGAAAATAGTAGTTTAAAGCTCACTTCAGTGCCAGTCTGCGGGAGATTGCTTTCCACAGGACCCCTGCTGATGGAGGCCTAGGGGAAGAGGCCCAGGAGTTATTCAATCAGTCCAAGGCTCTGGGGCGGCCGGGGCTCCTTTGAGGGCTGATTATAAAGCTGCCCTCCTGTTGCCTGCCTCTGAACAGAACGAAATGAGCAGCCTCTTGCTGAGCAGATTCTGCAAGAAGGAATTTCACCTGTCATGGAGTTTGTCAGAATTTCAAGATTTATCTTGGTGCAAAATTAATAAAATACCAACTAGGATTTCAGCCTGACTACTCAGCTGTGTCATCTCAAAGTGATCTTTCACCTAAGAAAACCTGGACACAGAGCTACTGAAGTAATTCTTGCCCTACTTTTGCTCAGGAGCTTTGGTGGATGCTATGACTGAATAATAAAATTATTAGAGGTGGATTTCCTGACAATTACACCCAACGTCAAGTGCTGGGTGGGTGCTACCGTCCTAACGCGCGACCTTCCACCTTACTTCTGTGGTTACTAAATCTCCCTGGAATAAGCTAGAAATCTGAAATAGAAAAAGATCATTTCTGCAGTTTATAACCTAGCAGGTCCCTTATGGCAGCACATCTGTTAAGTTCATACACTGGTATTCCAGGTCTGGATTTGATTTATAAGTTTTAAAGGAATACAAACAACAGACTACATGAGATTACATCCAGTGAAACACTGCAAATTAATATTGCCGTGACAGTCAAGTACATGGTCTTTTAACCATATTCTGAGTTTAATATTGCAGTAAAGTGCCAGGTTGATAAAGCATCATCTAAATCTCTATGAGCTGAGTTCAATTCTTTTGAAGCTAGACAGTCTCACCGGTCTTCTGACAGTGCCTTACAGCAATAATAATAATAATAAAAAATCTCATACACTATCTGTTTAGTTAAGATTGTACTAGCTTATAGCACTTGGTCACATGAATTTCAGGTAGCAAAGAAGCAATTAACTTGCAGCCTGCAAGAGAGCTTTTCAGCTAAAAGAGCAGATCAACTTGTAGAAAATAAAATTCATCTGATGGTTAAATAAATATTATTCAATTTACAATGCCGTTGGTTCAGATCTTGACATGGAGAAACAGAGATCCATCGTACCAAGAAACAGTAAAATATACCCAGATTGGGAAGAAAGATGCATTTGCCATCAATAGCTCTTATCCTGAACTGTGGCAATTTCTCTACAGTGTTCAAAGCTGTTTGCTGTTTGAAGCTACAAATCTACCTTTCTGTCTATTTGCTCCCCAGCATTTTCTAACAAGAGCTTAAAACAAATGGTAACATATCCTTTACCTTCCTCCTCACCCTTAAATGACAATTCAACATTAATACACATCATAAAGCCACCTTTACCAGGCAGTAGTAGTCTGACAGTTTTAACACCAAGAGATCTCACAGTAAAGGGGGAGAGAGAAAGCACGCAAGTGAATGCACAGATGGTGGGAGGGGACACAGGGTGCTCTCAGCAGGCTACAGTAGAGATGCATTAACTCCACAGAGGGATAAGGGCTTCCCACCAGTACAGTCATGAATTATAACTGAGCATGGGAGTGAGTTCTTAGTGCCTGTCTCACAGCAAATATACTGTTCCATTTTCCTGCACAATCACCTTTCACCTTTACAAATGCAAAGCAAAGCAAAATGCACCACTAATATTTAACAATATCACAGGTTCTTTATCTTACCCAGCACTCATCTACACACAGGAAGTATGGGGGGGAGCAGAGTATTCACTGACACAGCGTATCCCCAAGCAAACTTACACACCCATGATCCGTGACTGTGTCTAGTGATTCTGCTGCAAAATGAGACTATAACAACACAGAAAAACAACTAAAGCTGCATGTAGAAATGTGTGTAACTCAGCAGTATTGGTTCATGAGAACTGAATCATCTTTCTTCCTTTGTTAACAGGGTGGAGGACACTCAGTTTCAGCTTTGAACACAAAGGAAGCACAACATAAGAAAAAATAACAAAAGCCTGCAAAAATCCATACTTTTCCCATCCAAAATGTTTCAACCTTGGTGATTTCATCAAAGCATGGTGAAACCGACCCCAATAACAGGTAGAAAAGCTAAACCTAAAAGCTGTTCATCTTTGTTGGGGTTTTGCAACAAACATTTCCAGTTGTGTAGTCATTCTGCACCAGAGTCTTTTTGACTAATGTTTGGAATGGAATGGCACAATGATGCTCTCACCCTGCCCCCAACAAAAAAAGAAAAAAAACTAGAAAAAAAAAAGCCAGAAAAAAAAAGCCACCAGTTTTGAGCCAAGATTGCTGTTTACTGGAGTGTCTCTTTATGAATCACTGACCACACCTTGTTTTCCCAAACTATCTGCACCTCCTCCCTAGGGGAATTCATCTCCTCCCAACTTTCCTCCTACTCAATGAACCTATCAATGGAGAAAACTTGTTATTTTTGGCAGCTGAAAATTTGACCAGTTTTAAAGGATTCATTTACCATGCCTTTCACTTTCGCTTAAATCCTCAGTGTTCCTGCTCTAAATGACAGCATGGCAAGCATTGCTTTTAAGCAGTATTCATCTTGCCTACCACATCTCAGCCTTTCACAGAGGGCTGCTCTCTCTCCAACAATGGAGCCTTACTCCTTTATAGCTTGAGGGCAGAGTCTCTCACTAGCTGTAGACTTGCTGCAAATATCACAATAAAGGACACAAATGTGAATTTCTCATAAAATACGGGTTGGCTCTGGAGGTACCTTGCTTTAGAAAACTCTGTCAAGAGCAAACAATATATCTTTCTCCAAAATGCACAGCAGCCACACAGTTGAAAGAGGTTTTCCAAATGATCTAACATGTCAATGGAATCAGGATGCTTGTGAATTTTACGCTTTTCTGCACTTTAGGTCCCTGATCAATATTTTAGCTTCTTTCACACTTAATATACTCAATGCTGGTTTGGCAGCATGTCTTGTGGAACTTAAAAAAAAAATCTCTGGCGCTTGAGGAGATGCTCTGTGGTGGAAGAAGGTAGGGTTTGAACCACAGATCTCAAAAGGTGGCAGTTTTGCTGCTACCAAGCCCCTCTACCTGAGCTTTGGTAAACTGAAAACATGGAGGGGTGAGGATGCTGGGAGCAACAGGAACCTTGTGCCAGTGCTGCAGAGGGAAGAGGGGGCAGACCTTGAGCTGCAGACTTCCAGTGATAACGGTGTGCCACCACTTGCTGGGAAATGACAGCACCAGTGGAGAGTGGAGCCAGGAATAAGGAGCTTATTCACAGGATGGAGTGAGGGGGGCCAGCAGCGGGGTAGGGGGAAGGGAAATCAGATTTGCAGAACTGGCCATGAAGCTCCTCAATACACCATAGCTGGATGCTTCATAAAGTCACACTGATGGCAGTCCCGGAGATGGCCATCTGTTGTCAGCTTTGGGCCAGATGAAAGATAATATAATGGCAGCTACTGGTAGCTAACAGCAGGGCAGTTGTAGGAAGGAATGCGTCCTAGAATGAAGAAGTGGTGCTTCCTGTTTAGCACAGAAAATCAGTCATCGATATCAACTACATTAGCAAGAAATTAATGGATGGACAATTAAGAGAACTGAACTGATCTACCAGGGAAATTATTCATATGCAAACAGAGTGCTTATTTCTTCTGCTTACTCCAGGTGTATGTGCCAACTGATCTGACTAATGGCAAGGTGTAGGCTGAAACATTCAGGGCACAGATGATAAAACCTCATTTTCTGCAAAGGGCAGAATTCCATTTCTAATGATTATCTGTGGGTCAGGGAATACATTTACTGCTTTCCCAGCCCTCAGTCTATGACAGGACTTCCTGATGTTCACTGAGGTGTCTATAACGACTGAGGGTAGAAATTGGACTTTATGTAATAACTGAACTTTTCCTTATTATTACCGTGATTTATTTTTACAAGTGCCTTATCATTATTATCAGCATCACTCAGAAGAAAAAATGTTTGCCTTCCCAAGCACTATAATTTCTATTGTGTTTCTTTCTTTGTCCCATAATCTCCTTTCTATTTCTCTTCTACTCCTTTGCTTTTTGTTCCCTTCTTCTTCTGCCTTTCTGTGCCTTTTTCTTTCTGTAGCAATTTTTGATTTGCTTCTTTAGGCTGAAATCTCACACACCTCACTGTTACATTTGCTAAAAAAAATCAGAAATTATGATTTTAATTTTGACTGATCACTGATACATTTCAGAGTCAACACTTAAAAAGACAAAGGATTAGCAGTGCTTATCTTCTGATCGCCATAGTTTCGTGCTGCTTTCAGACTGGTGACAACAAACTTCATTCAACATCTTTGCATGACACATAAGGATTACAAACTGAACTATATCACCTGATTCTGCAGAATACATTTAATATGGACCATGTGAGTCAATATGTAGAACAGATCCAAAGTATGGGTTATTTTTTTTAATAGATACTTATCTTTTACAAAAAGAATCCTGCCATACAAGAGCACAAACAGGAAGAAGTAGGCAAAATCGGGATATATATTCAAGCACACATACTTTTGGGTATGACTCTATCCCCCCTTGAGAGAAGGAAGATACATTTTTGCTTATTTTTGAATAGGTACTTCATAAGTGTCACTCAGTATTTAGTTAGGACAGTATATTTAGTTTTGAGTRCTTTACCATTTTATTGTTCCTTACGCCTGAATTTCTTTTCAAGATTAAAATGGTGTATTTAAATGTAATATTCATCACTTAACTGCTGCACTGTCTTTGTCAGTTAATTCTGTGTTTTCATCAATAATATCACTCACCCATCTGAAAAAACAAACCCATAATTGTGATTCAATTTCTCCAGAAATTTAAGGAATGTTCTCTCAGGGAATGTATAAGGGATGTTGTGAACACATTCTTTCCCGCTTATTTACAGGAAAAAGTGTAGAAAATTTCACAGGCTGGCTATGGTTTGTAGAGTTACAAGTATAGGAAGTATGTGGAGACAAATAAGACGCATTAATACTAAGCTCATCTTTGACAAGCACTATTTAGTGAAATCAAAATGGTCCCTGAAAAACTCTGGCACTTTGGGCTTGGTGGGCTTAGCAATGTCCTATAAATATTCATGAACTAATGAAGTACCCACAGGGAGTGTTTACATTTGAATAGGCCAATCAAAGGCGGGTGAACTCGCAAGCTCCAAACCTGGAAATTTCTTATTTAGAAAAGAATTACCGCATGAAAACCTAATGTGGCCATAACACCCCTCAGTCCCCAGGAGGGAAGGGGCACTGGAAGGGAATTCAAAGTATTTCTTTTTGTATTTAAACTTTGTTTGACATTGAAGCAAAAGACTTGCAGGGGAAACACTTTGAAGGTATGTCCTTAAAGAGCTAATGCATGAGTGCCTCCACCATGCTTCTCTTGATTGCCTTTTTGAGAAAATTTGCAAAGAAAATAACTCTCCCTTCTAGGGGAAAAAAGTCTCAAATCTCAGGAACACAAGCCTGAATTTTTTAAATCCTAAAAGACATGGAAAGATACTCAATGCACATACTGGTGCATATGTATCTATCTGAAACAATGCACAGTAAGGGTTCAGGAACAAAGCACTCGCAATGCATGCAGCTCTGTTTAGTTTCCTCAAAATACAAGCATTAATTACAATCCTAGTATCTCTGGAACACATATGATTATCATCATCCTCACGAGATGGAGAGCATGCATGGTTATGTGGAGCAAGTTAGTACCTGACCTTACAAATGAATCCAGCTCTCCTGACTCCTAGGCATTTGTTCTGAGGAAAGCAACTCGACTGCCTGCTAAGGACTAGGGCCAACATTAATGAATGTGATGCCTGTATTTAGGTACCAAAAGTGTTTTGTTGAAACTTTAAAGGAGGCTATGGCTGCTCAGCACCTATGCTTTTATCAAGGTTCCTAACTTCTCAGCACCTATGCTTTTATCAAGGTTCCTAACTTCAGGCATTTATGACCTGATTTCCTGATATACTCAGCACCAGCATCTTGCCCCGGCCTTAACTGCAGCTGGAGGTGCTCAGCACCCTCTCAGAAATAGGCCACTGAGTTTGAAAATGTTGGCCTAAAGCTTCAACTGTTAATTGGATTCCAGGTAGGCTTCTTTTTAAGAAGAGCTGACAAAGTTATTCCCTGCTGGCTCCTGGCCTTTGGGGCCTAGAAAGCCAGCATCTATGTTCCACTCCTTACCCTAAGAGCTTGGGGACCTAGAAATGCCAAAACTAATCTCCAATTTCACTTAAAAAAATGTTTTGAGGCCTTTTCTTTGTGAAGAAAACATCCTGCAGGTTTGAAAGTTTTGTGCCTGTTTTTGTGTAAAGAGTATAAATTATTCACAGTCTCCCCTGCTGTCATGGAAAGCTTGCTGTTGGGACCTACATGGTACACAGACTCAACTACTGTGGGGGCCTTGGCAAAACAATCCTACATGGAGGTAGTGGTGCCACTGCTGCTATGGCTGATGCTATTCCTACATCAATCTCTTTCCCAGGTGGCTCCAGAAGGCCTCTGCCACAAGGAGACAACCCCAGCCCAGGTTAATTAGCRGTTTTCTCTAGCTGACCCCCAAATGAGAGAACGTAGTGTTTGAATCCCAGCTCTGCCACTGTCTCCACTAAAGGTCTCCGTCAAGCCTTTAGTTCTTGAAATAGCCTAGAGCTTGCTTAGTTCTGCTCAAGCTCAGGTCAAGGGTATTTTAAAGGCTGTTTTAAAATGTTGAGATTTTTGGGAGCATTTTTCAATGCTGAGATCTTTGGGAAGTTTAACCCTTAAAGGAGTGAGGAGGAGACTGGAAGATTGGTTTCAAGAGTGCTAACCTTGGAACATAAAAATATTCAAACTGGAAATTCAGAGAAGGACTCGCATAAAGCTACGTAAAACTTCCAGAGACTCTCCTATAGTGCCTCTGTCCTGCTTTGTTTCAGCGGCTTGTACTGGGAGCTAAGAATGTTCTCCTGCTGTTTGAAGCGACATGAGTAACATCTGCTATGAGTGCTTCATTCTTTCTTTCATCCTTTCCCTGGGGAAGGAACTGTGTATTTTGTTTTGGTAGAGCTCTGTTGCTGTGGGTTGGGATTTTGGGGACGGTTTAGAAATCTACATACAGGTATATGTTTATATGAGAGAAGGGAGCCACTGGCACATGTAGGTGCACCCTGCTCTTAAAAGCATAAGTTGAGGACATCCATGGTAAAACTTAACTGCTGTGGAAGTCTGTTCCATGCTCTCAGGCCAGTCTGTGAGGATGTTCTAGCTCCTGAGCAAACAAGCTTCAGTTCTTTGATAGAAACACTCACAAAGCAGAACTTTGTCAACTACCACATTGTTACCAAATGGGAAGAACTTCTCAGGTCATCTCTGAGGTGTCCTTGACCCAGTCCACCAAGAATATTAAGGATTGAGTCTTAGAACACAACTGGACAAACGTAGGAAAGCAGTATAGACAGCAAGAGAGCTGATTGAATATGCTCCTGGTCTCCTTTGCTACTGAGGGCCAGTGCTGCAGCTCTCTGTATTAGCTGGAACGTCCTACAGGCTGATGGCTTCCTGCCCAGGTATTCTGCGCTGATGGAGTCCAGATGGGAAGCAGCAAGGGCGTGAATCACTGAGGCCAGGTCCCTTTTGAACAGGATGAGAAGCAACTGCTGATCCAATTATTTCTTGCCCTAGTTTTCCTGTCTGTAAAGTGGGGACACTTAACTACTCCAGGGGCAACTAATTATTAGTCACAAAAAGTTAAGTAAATGTCCTAATTCACCAAAAAGAGATATAATTTTTGTATTGGGCAAAATACAAAATTGGTGCTGAGAGATCATGCAACCTTGGCTACCATCATATTCAAAACTAACTATCATCGTTGATGAAACACTGAAAAAAATGTAAAATTATTCATCAGTTCTATTGGACATTGGTACCTCTCTGATCCAGCAACATCTGCAGAAAACCAAAATGGATTCATTCATTCACTCTGGGTAACACCCCACAAGAATACCTCATTCCTTTCCACAAACACCACAATATGTTGTGTCCCTGGAAGTGTTCAAGGACAGGTTGGATGGGGCTTTGAGCAACCTGSTCTTGTGGAAGCTGTCCCTGCCCATGGCAGGGGGTTGGAACTAGATGATCTTTAATGTCCCTTCCAACCCAAAACATTCTGATTCTATGGAATTAATACTAGGACTGGAAATAGGAAAGGAATGGTTACTCCTCATCAGAGACAAGAGAAGCACAAACACCAGAGCAAATATCTAAGCCAACTTCCAGTAAGACTAAGGCAAAAAGACACTGGAAATAGCATGTGGACAGGAAAAAGAAGTCTAAATAGGTATAAATTTCTTTATCATGATGTAATGAAAATTCAATACTAAGTTAAACTAGTGATAAGTTTCTTTATTTCCCTGTCAATTAAAAATTCAGTATTATGCATGATGGATGTAGAAGACTCTTTTAGTTATATCCACCCTGTACAGAGAACTTCATGGTCTAGGTGTTCAGTTAGAAGACTTTCATCTTTTGGGGGAAATCTAGGCACCCTATAAATGCATCTACCTTGCAGCTTCCCTATCTGATACTTACAGATTGTTACAGAAATAGAACGCCTATTTCTGAAAAGGCCTTATGGTGTTAAGTATGTCTTATTAAAAGCTTTCTGTTCAAAAGAGTAAACATTTTTAGGGACATATTTTTCCAACTCCATTTCAGAGGTATAAATACACCACATAGCCTTTTGAACATGTAGGTATGAAAATTCACAATTTGAAACACTCTTAAACCATACATTTCTAACTGTTACAGAAGGTTTCCATTTGCTTCCTCTCTATGCAGGTAGTATCTCAAAAAAATTAAAGCTGGTTCCATAGTTATTGAGCACAAAGACATTTAAAGGAACTGTATGGAGCACAAAGGAAGTGTCAAAAGGCTCTTAAAACAAAGAGCAAATTCCTGTAAAATTTCATTATTTCAACTTAAAGGTTGAGCAATACATTGCAGGTTTATTTTCAGAACTGGTCGTTTGTTCTCTGTTCTCACCGGAATGTGGTCCTGTGGGGATTGTCTTGCATTCTTAGCAAGCGTCTGGAGTGAAATAATGGAAACTTCTAAAGAGAGTCCTACTTGATTTTTGCATTGAGAAGGTGAGATGAACATAGTATGTGGGGATTCTTATGTTCCTACAGCCTACTCTTTCTGAACAGGAGCCAAAAAATGCTAAGCAAAAAATCACACTGGGCCAAACACCAAGTTAAGCACTATTAGAACGCATATATTTTCCATATCCTTGAATTCATTCCCTGTAATTATCAGCTGTACCATACATCTGGATAGGACCTCTACGCTATTGTGTTCTGCTCTGCTCTACCTTCGTCATGTTCCCACTCTGCCTGCCCTACAACCATGAAGTACTGTCCCTGCCATCTAATCTGACATGATCAGCATGTCCTGTGCATGGGAGAAGCACTTTAATGCACATTTAAATTAAAAGGAAGGAACTGCTCCTGATAGAGGGAATAAACACACTGTTATGCTGCAAGTCCCAACAAAAACCACAGTAATGTGAAAAGATAGAGAAGCATAACCTGGAGGCTAGTTGCCAAAGATTCCACTGCTACAGGTGGTAGACAGCCTGAACAAAGCAATGCCTCCTAGAATAGGTTTTAAATGAGTGGGCTGAGGATCAATGTATTGTCAGCAAAAGCAGACCCCAAAGGTCAGTACCTACTGCTCTGCCTAAGTGCTTTACTGCCCTTTCACCAGCCTGGGTAGGTAACTGGAGGTAAGAGCAGAAAGCCAGTGGTCTCAACAAATAAATGGAAATGGCATGACTGTACAGCATTTTTTTAAACATTATGTATTCTCACAATGGGGTGTGGCTACCCAAGTTAATTGAAATAATAAACATAATGAATTAAATGTATAAGTAAATTAATACCTTTTCCTTTTCACAAGTGTAGATAAGCCAGAGGGAGGCTGTCACTAAGGGTATGGAGACATGGTCTACTAAGAGCCTTCTGCAGCATGGAACTACCAACACACTGTCATCTGGCCAATGCAGAGCAGAATTTCTCTCTGTAGCGACACCCTTTTGTGCCCTTCACTACAAAACCAGGTGCTTCAGTTACGTTGAAGCTTCAATGAATGAGGCTGAGATGGAAAGAGCAAAATCTTTTCCTCATTCTTGGGCACGAACAAACTTTGAGTGGAAAAACACGTGGTTTGTTTAGAACAATAAAAAAGATGAAGGCAGCTGCTTGGAACTCCATGTATTTTGAAATGAAAGTGCATTTTAGGTGGGATGGACTTATAAGGAGATGACTGTACATGTCACAACTACACTCTGTGTGTTTTGCATCTTCATAATTCATATACCTATTCTGCTTTTTAAAACACAGTCTGAATTCTATTGTTAAAGGTAATTTCTACCTTGTCTTCCTGTTTCTTTCTTTTCATAATTGTCTTTTGCATACCTGCACCTTCTCTCTTCCTGATCTTCTTTTTCTTTTTTTCTTTTTGCTCTTTGTTTCCTAACAATCTCTCCTTTCTCTTTCCAGGAACTGCTGATGTTTCTGCTTCTCCCTACTCCYTCATTTTGATTAATCAGACATGAACAACACAATCTGTGAAAATCAATATGTCAAAAATACTTTTTTTTTCCCTGAAAAAAAACAGTTTCACCTTATTGGAAACACTTTGCAAAAAAGCTCAAAAAGTATTTTGATCAAAAATTTTAAAATCCTGATGCCTAAAATTTTTCCTCTGACAACTGATCTTAATACTTCAATAGAAACTAAAATAATTTAGAAACAGTCTTCTGCAGTTGTCTCAAAGTGTAACAGTAGAACAAGTCTGACAACAGCCCACAAAAAGACAGTGTACTATTCATTTGACCCTATTTTTAATTCCCACCAAGTTAAAAGATAAATTCTGTCTACTTGCCCTCTGCTCCCATCACTACATCCTACTTYGGTGCGTAGCTTTTCACATTTAAAGACAAAAGAATACATTTATTTTCCATTTCACTGCTTTACTAAATGTTTTATGGATATCAAGCAGAAAAATAGGATATCCATTTCTCTCTCCTAGAGAATATCTTGAGCTGCAGCAACCTACAGCACAAGAATCCCAAAATTCAGCTCTGTACCAGGTGGCTTTCTGGCAGCACCTTTTCGAAGCAGCATGAATTGAATCACCTGCAATTTCTCTTGTCCTTCTCTAAGTCCCGTCCTGATGGTAAGCAAGTATCAGAGGAGGTCATGGCAAGTAAAGCTTTGAACTCAGCTATAAAATACATAATGCTATTATAACCCCCAGGTAACAAGTGTGGTACCTGCAGCTCTGTTTGGAAGAAGAACTTCTGTGGACACTGTGTGCAGTCATAGATCTTGTCCTCCTGTCCATGGGCTGAGAAAATATGCTGCTGCAACTTGTTTGCTTGGACAAACACTGAAATATTAGACAAACAACAAGCTTTTCATTATTTCATATTGCAAGTGAAGAATTTTTTATAAACAATCTCCCAATAACACCCAGCAATTCCAAGATGTAAAATTAGGCTAGTGTATTCTAATTTCACCTTACAATATTGCTATAATGGGTACCAATGAATGTCACTTATCTACAAAGTGTGGTCCTTATTCTAAAACAAATGAATTGAAACAGATCACTCGTGTAAGTAAAAAAAAATTGACAAAGAAAAAACAAAAGAGATCCTATCAGGACAATCAATGAAGATTTCAAGTGTAAAGTACCTAAAAATGCCATTTCCTGTTCAGAATTATTTCTTCATGCTTACTTCACTTTGATTCAACACACACAAAACTTATTTCCTAGCAACCAACAGGTTTGAAAAGCACAGATGCCAAAGTCCTGTTTACTCTGTGTGCCTAAAGTTAAAGCTAACAAACAGCTCTGTATTTAAATGTGTTAATGCTAAAAATTGTATCCCACAGCTACACTGGGGCAATGTCTATAAATGTGAAACAGAATGCAGGTAAATTCTCTTTGGATACTTTAAGATCAACTCTGCCTACACACTGAATGCAAGGGTTTCAATAATATAAACATGTTCAATTTTAATGACTACAAAACAAGGCCCTAAGACTGTGTAACAGTTTACCTAGGAGACATGCTATTAATAATTAAATTGTATATGCCAGAGGCAGTGTTTGGGTTGGCAGCACTGACTTCTGATGGATGCCTGGTGCACTGTGACCTAAAAAAGTTTGCATCTACAATATTAATCTGTATAGGCAGGGAAAGGATTTATTAAAGATGCTGGCATTTGACTTTGACTCCACTCCTAATCATTAAAATTATTCTAATTGCAAGGCAACAAAAAACATCAGAATATTGTTCTTCTGAGTCATACATTTTAATCACATTTCTCATTACCCTGGAAAAAAAAAAAAGATCAGATTCCATTTTCCATATAAAACTTATATTGGTGATTTTTACTTCTTGTTAATATTCTAGCAAGATGTGCTGAAATAATTTAATGGCATATTGCTAATAAAGCATCATTGTTTGTGATTAATGCTCACTGTCTATTTACCCCAACAGCAAAAAGCAAGAAGTATTTCACACAGATTGGAATCGACTTATCTCCATGCTCTTTAACACATTTTACAAGGCTACTGGCTCGAAAATTGAAGCATTAATTTTATCAGGGATCTTGCTCACATGGAGAACCATCAGTGGGTACTCTTTACATGTGCAAGTTTTTATGTTGCATTTACAACACCCCAAACTTGGAAATTCAAGACCTATGACATTACACTAATAAAAGATCACACCGTAATGTGTAAAATATGGAAAAAAATAGTAGAATCAGTAATAAACCAAAAAATTTTTAAAAATGCCTAACAGAAAGAATTATTGAACACAGACGCTTTACAGGCAAACTGTTTATGGTGGTACTATCCATGCTCAGACATTACTATAACAAGCTGTGCAGATAAACTATGTATTTTTTAAATTTTATAACCCACAGAAATGTGTGAAACCTGAACAAAGTGAGGTAATAACCATCACCAGCCACTGTATCTGAAAGATGAAAAATTCAAATTTAATTTTCCTCTGTAGCACTCACTTAGGTTTTACTGGGCGGGGAGCTACCAAACAAAGAGAAGTAAAATGAAGGTATTAAAGGGTCTATTTGCTTATCAATGAAAATCCTTCACTTCCATTAATGGAGAACAGAAACCTTGAATGGCTTCCAGAATTAGCATGCCATTGATGTGTGAATACCCAAAGTGTGTTTTGTCATGTTTGTGATTATCTTTGATTTTCATCTTTTAAAGCAAAATTGGGAATGCAAGCTACATATTAACACTCATGTTTTAGGTTATCATTTTATGAAATGTTCTATTGAGAAGTCCTTAAAAAGACTCACAACAACTCAGTAGGCATCCTGTTAATGTGTTTTCATTTCCAACAACAGCATTTTTCTGTTCTTCATTATGGCCCAAACATTGCAGTGCTTAGCCCTACTGGGTCAAGTTATTTTCTCACTTGGGTTTTACTACTGAATAACACCACTGACTTGGGGAGGATTATTCCACACTTGGACTTGTGTCAGGGGAGAGCGGAACTTGACTTGTGGCAAGACAGCATGGTTTGCCTTCTAAAGCACATTACAAGGGTGTTTCTTCTCACCACAAGCCAACAAACACACGCATGTGGGCTTTCTTACCCCATCACAGGAGAATGCTGCTGCACAGGCTATGCCTGGGAACTGTGGCCAAATTCTGCTTTGAGTTTTATTGGTTCAGATGAAACATCTGTAGCTCTAAAGCAGAAATTTATGGACAATTTTAACCTTGGCAAGTTTGGAACATGGAAGTAATGAACATGATACCGTGGAAGGTAACAGACTATCACTTCTGTAATTATAAAAACCTCAAACTTCCGAGAGAAAAGCTTGAAATGCACTTCTTACAGATGGGTGACTGACCTTCCAAGGAGCTCAGCTTTCTAAACGATTTCTAATCAATATTACTAATGAGTGCAATGTAATGTTCCCTCCTAAAACTGACCTGAAGCCAGCACATGACACATTTTTCAGTGGAGTTCTGCAAGGTCAAGCTAAGGGCGTGACTGGGACAAGCAGTGATGGGCTCCTACCTGTAAAGCACACCGGACATTTGAAGGTGCCCCCCATGCCTTCAAAGCTGTGCTCTATCAGGTGGCACTGAAGTTTGGCAGGAGAGTCGAATGTCTGATTGCAGAGTTTGCATTCATGGTTCAGTCCTTCATCTGCAGGAGAAATCAAAGGAAAAGTGAAATTCACCACAAATTCACTTACAAAGAGAAAGTCCAACACAATCTGTGAAGTGGAGGGGCTTTTTGTTTTCCTAAGCTCAGGAAACTGGATACCCTATAGCCCCTAAGATTGCTGAAGTGTTCTCTTACTGAGAACATTTAAGAATGTACAAAGCTTGACAGGGCATTAAGAGAACAGATTTTCCACTTAAAATTAGCACCAAATAGGCCTGCAGAGCATTAGCCTTCGGTAGGAAATCATGACTGTGACCTGAAACATCATTTCTTAGCAGAGCCACCCAGTCACGACCAAGTATTTTTGCAAAACAGCACGTGAGGAATTTAATGCTGATCACACATCATCCTGTCTGCCATGGGTAAGAACTGTGAATGAAGTTTTTGGCACTCTGGCTGAGGTGGAGTTTCTTGTAACCAGTGTGAGAGTTTATACCCTCACATCACTCCTACTCCACATTCCCAGTCCTGTGGGCATACATGAAACCTTTTGCAAGCTGCAGGATTTCAAAACTCCCTTTCTGACAGTCCCAGAATTTTTCCCTCTTTATTTGCATTTCTCCTGTGAACAGCCCAGAAAAGTCCCCATGTGCCTTCTGACGCAGCTTTCCCGTCCACGTCCTGAGGCTTTAAAACCCTTCCCGCTCCCTGCCGCTTGTTCCTCTGCTTCCTCCCATTGTCCTCCAAGGCCGGCTGGTGCCTGGCACCAGGTTCCCTTCCTGAGGGTGCTGCAGGATTCATCCACTCCGCCATGAGGGCAGTCGGCCGCTGTCCTACTTAGAAACAGTTGCTAGGTAAGAAGTGGCTTCCAGCCCTGCTGCAGAGGCCTCAATTCCCACAGCACCGCTTAGAAAAGGTCCTTCTGTATGTCACCGGTGTGCTACACGAGTAGCATTGATCTCGCAGGTAAATAGTGTATCTGATTATTAAAAAACAAGTGGGAATGAAATGCTTGGTGACTGGCACAGCTCCCCGCCATTTCTCAGGTGGGAAGGAGCGATTTAGGAGAGAGCCCTGCCCATGCCGAACACCTGATCACCAGGCTGCCGACCTCCTGCCGGACACAGCGCTGCCTGCAGTGATGATCAGTGACTGTGATGACGGGCATTTGTGAAGGACAGCGAGAGCAGAGACAATGTTTTGCATCCCATACGACAACCCTTCCCCACCAGTGTAAAGGGAACATGGCACAGTGCTCCTGTAGCTGAGTCGGGCCACATGCCCGCTCAAAATGACCCCCAGTGACTTAGTAGAATTGAAAAAAATGTCAGTGGTAGCCCTCAGCTTTCTCTTCTTGTTAGTCCAAAAGCTAAATTAAATTTTTGTGTAAGTCATGGCATCTTCAGCAAAGGGGAGGAATTGGTGGGCTTTAGACAGTGTGAACTAATCCAGGTGGTGGTGGCTGTTCTGCAGGTGGGACTTCTGAAAACTACCACTGTGTGGTTTCTACGAGGTGTAAGAGCTCTTCAYAATGAGAAGGTAAGGGACAGACGAAACCCAACAAAGCCAAAGATCTACACAAAATTACATCACTTGTATGCAGATACAGCAAACTTCCTTCCCTTTTCTACCCAATCCTTCATTAAAGCAGTATTCAATGTTCCTGGCTACCTCCAAATGTGCAGAGTTTTCAGAGGATGTGAAATGGAAGGCCTGCTCTGAGTGTCAGCTGAAAAATGGTGGTCCTGGCAATCCCATGCCCACAGACTCTTGCCACTGAAGTGCCTGTCTCTGTTACCTACACGAGACAGAAGAACTTGACTCCCAGCCTGCCTGACTGGGCACCAGTTTATAGCTGGATCCATTAAGGACAGCTGTCAACACAAACTCAGGCAAAGGCTCAGGTCAATTTCCACTGTTTTGACACCACAGCCCTTCTGGAGAGACTGGAATATGGAGGCAATGGAGATACATGCCACACCCAGACAAACATGCTGGTAGTCAGGTTCCACTGGCTGATAACACCCTGTGCAAAAGACTTCTAGGGGAAGAGTAGGGGTAGGTGACACCTTTTGTAACTCTTCATAGATAAGTTAGAAACCATTTATCAAATATATGCTAACTATTTCATTAGCAGGGAAAATTTTAGTGGATTCTCAAGAATTTCCTGCGATCTGACATTTTCTACCACCACTGACAAACCTTCCAGTGTGTTCTGCCTTTGCTACTGCTGAGAGAAGACAAGTACGGCCCATGCAAGCACCATCAAGGGGACCATGAAGGAAAAGAACCTGGCATGCACCAGTTTGTGCATCTAAGAGAGACAGCCGCATCCTCCAAGGCAGGTTGTACGCTGTGTTCTTCCAACAGGCAGTAACCCACAGCTGTGGGCAAAGCTGCAGAACAGCATCTTGAAAAGAGGAGGAAAGCTCAACAAGCCTTATATAAATGGCTCTTCTTTCCCCAACTTGCTAATTAATTATGAGGACTCTATAGACTGACACATCATTTCTCCTATATCCATATTCTTGCCATGGTCACTACTGAACAGGTAATTCTGGAGATGGTGCAAGTCCCCACAAAAGGCAGTTACAAGTTACGAAGCCTGTAGGGTGAAGTTTCTCCATCAAACTGTTTGTGCTGATACACACAGTCAAAGCAATTAGGACAAAGAGAGCTCCATCTCAGGATCTTCCACATGTCAAGGTGAAGATAATCAATGACAATTCTCAAATCACAGAGTTACTGTTGGCAAAGTGTAAATGAACCATGCTAATCATTCTTGAGAATGGGAACACTGAACGGGGAGTTCTTCAAACATTCCAAGGAAGAAAGACTTCCTAAAAAGAAATATTTTTATATGAAGCAGCAGAAGACAGAGAAGGCTTTTTTTTGGTCTTAGTATTACCTTAGTTGATGAGGAAAAAGTATAAAGAAAGGCACGCACTCCTGATGCTGAAGCAAAACGAATTTTAGTTACACAGAATTTGTACTTTTTCAAGAAGAACTGACCCCCATTAAATGTGACCCTATTGTATTTCCTGAATCACTCAGATCCAAGGCGATGTCCTGGTCACAAACATCAAACCCACTTTGATTACTCTAGGTTGCAAATCCAATTTTCCTAAAGGCTTATAAACAGGGTTTGAAAAATCCCCTCACCCACTTGCCTGGGGCAGATAGGAAACTTCCCCAGGCAAGAGACATCAATTTGTGCAGAAYCTAAGCTTTCTCTTAAAAATAAAATGTTTTTAGTCTCCAAGTTCTAGAGATCGTATTTAAAATATGACTACATTTGTGTAACTAATAGAATAATATTTTACCTAAGTCCCTCTTCAGTGAATTATAAATCCCTCCCTTCACATTCTTTTTCATCCATTTTGTGCACATCACCTACTCTGCTCTACATCCTTGGAACAAAGGGCAAGGTTCCAGTTCTTGAATTCAAGAACGTGAGACCAGCACGATTTAAATTTAAGGAAGACAAGTAAGGGTGCAGCATTGGCAGAGGAGTCAGGAGTGCTGGATTCCATTCCAAGCTCCTACACTGACATACTCTTGTCACCTTGGGCATGACAGTGTGGCCTGTGTTTCTCAGAGTACCCATCTTTAAAGAAGAGGTGCTAATTTTTAATTTCTACTTTAACAGGCTGACCTAATTAGTGTCCCTTAAGACTTTTAATACAACCAAGACAGTGGAGTTGGAGAAGAGTCCGGGACTACCTACTATACAGAGAAGACTCAGAATCACTCCTATCTGCCTTAGAAAAGTCTTAAGATTACATTTCTAGGCACACAACTGCCTGCTTGCCTGGATCACACAGCACTGTGGAAGGATAAGGGAACAAGGCTTTGTCCCTGTCCTCCCCTCTCCATAGACAATTTAAAAGCACAGCCAGCCTTTTATCTCCCACTGGCATGAAAGAGCCAGGGTGTGGCAAATCTTGCAAAGGTTCCGCCAGATGTGGAAAGAGGATGCAAAAGGCTCTGTTTACACACTGGCCCCTGTGTAGCCCTCCATGTTCAGCAAACAATTTGATAGGTTGCTATGGAAGTGCAAAATATGATATCATTAATAAATAAAGGGCCAGTGAAATGTCACATTTTCAGTTTCCATTTGGGATAAATCTGAAGTGGAATGGAGTGTCAGATACAGTCCAAAGGGCTCTCCTTCCCTGCAGAACAGAGCTACTGCTCTTTGCTCTTACTCAGGCAAAAAAAAAAAAGAAAAAAAAAAGTGCTGAGCAGCTTTAAAAAATTCAATCAAAATAATCTGCTCTTTGGAAAGGTGGCGGCTGACAGTAATTGGAAAATACTGTCTGACTCATTTATTAAAGTGAGATTCAGAGTCAATTGATTTAATAACCATTAGAATATTCTATTAAGGATATAATAGGTTGGCACAGCCCTATTTTTTATTAAGAGTTATAGGTAAGAAATAAGCAATGCTATGGAATTTTAGACAACTGCTGTATGGATTAGACTAAAAATATGGCTTGCAAAATAGGTATAAAAGCAGCAAGTATCAGGAGGAGGAATAGGAAAGTACATTACAGTGCAAATGAGTTAGCTGAAGGATGAAAAAGAAATGAACCTTTAATATAAAGCCTGCGCTTTTCCAAATCTAACAGAAAACTATGCACTGCATTCCCCGGTGTGGTACATTGTAAAACAAGTCAGCACATCCTTCACATTATGGGTCCAACAACACCATAAGGAAGGCAAGAACAAAGTACCCACTGTACAGCACACGACTGGTGCTTACTGTTGCCCTTACATGGTTGGGATATGAGCTTGGACATGGCTGTGACTTCGCAACATGGATGGGGATGGTTTACCCACCGCTGGTAGTCAAGTGAGTCTGATGTGTGCAGAATTTCTGCATAAGTAAATTCCTTTCCATTTGTAATCTTTATTCAGATAGTGGGAAAATGTAAACATGAATCAATTCCAAATAAATGCATTTAATATTCATATAAATGTTTAATATTTACACAAATATTAAATGTTTCAATGCAGGCAGGTAGATTTTAATTGAGGTGCAGCCCATTACCTCAGCAACTAACTTGACAAGCAGCTATAAAAGCAAACATAATCAATCTTTGTGCTGAGCATATGCTTGTATTTGGGGGTCCTCTGTCTTTGCATCAGCTACCATATACTGCAGCAACTTGTACAGCAGGCAAGATGCTCCCACTCACACCTCCCATCAAGACAGCACTTTGGATGACCTGGCCCAATTTGTGTTACCAACTCAAGGCACAGCTTGTTCATTTTGTGGAAGGCCCTGACATTTCAATATACACTTTAAACAAGTGGAACCCTTTCAGCAGCCTCTAGACTGTGTGTCCCATGTTTATGCTTCTTGCTCTTCAATAACAACAAAACTAGAGCAGCTACAAGCAAATGTTCACTGGCTGACTTACATACAGCTGTTAAGTCAGTAACCACTGGGGGCCCTCTTATATTGTCTGATCAACACTACAGCCATTACCGAGTACCAATTTGTAACAGTTTATAAGTAACTCTTTCTCTTATTCACCCTCGAGATTGTCCAGAAGAGTTCTTGTGCCTTGTACTCTGAATAAATCTATAGGCAAAGGTCCTAAGATGATGATGTCCTCCTGGTAAATCATCACAAGGCTGGGTCCATGCTTAAAAGCATCTGCTAAGAAGTTGTGTAAACTCTGCCCTCCACACACAACACAGGGATGAAATGGCCTGCAGGCCCTGTAGGTTTTTTAGGTCTAAAGCATGCACAGCTCCCACATTCAATGCGTTTTCTTTATAATTTTTTTTACCAAGCAAACCATGCCCCTAAACCAATTTCTTCTTCACATTGCTTCCACTCTTCCCTGAGTTAATTTTGCAGCACTCATTTATAAGCCAGAGATCTGAGCAGTAAGAAAGAAATGCCATGGATGACAGCTAACCCCTCGGCTACAACATGTCACACAGAAAATCAGGGAAGGACAAAATACACCATAGAACACTATAATTTCCAGAGTATACAGCCATCCATGCTTCCCAACTTAGAGAGCTGTGCTTATCTGCATCTTTTTAATTCTACCGGCCACACATCTACACACTCATCAGCCTCCCTGTGACACTACAGATGACCTCCTTCTTGCCCAAAATTTGGCCTTGGGGTCCACTGTGGCAAGTATGTGCRTGACATGAACCCTTAAATGCTAAGGAACACATAACACCTTTTTCAAACCTGGAAGCTGAAATGAAGCAGCACCTGAAGTCTTCAGCACCATGTTCACAATTCCTCCCTGATTGTACTAATGTTTCTGTTATTTTCAATTTCTCAAACATTATCACAACCCCTCCAATGAAAAACATTATCCACCACAGTGTTAATTTTGGAAGCTGACATGAAAAGCATGGGAATGTAGTGATAAAGGAGGAGACACAGTAAAGACAAAGCATGCAGCTGGAAGTTGCAGCAGGAAGAAGAATACAGCTGGAATTTACAGCCGTGAGAACAACCTGTCACAGAAAACCAGTTTTTGTTAAAGTCCTAACTAACGATTCAATCCTGGCGGGACAGGATGGAGGATTGGACGGAAAGACAGAAGTACACCTGTTTCTCCTGCAGTGTCCAGGGCAAGTGAATGGGCTGACATGTTAGGAAACACGAGGGTAGGGAAAGGAAACACCTTCTTCACTGCCCCTCTAGGCATTGTTATCCTGCACACCTTCCCTCTTGTGCCACATACTCATGTAGGGGCTTGAACGGTGGTCTGTGTTCACTCTAAATACCACTTTTAGCCAAATTAATGATGTTAGCTAAAGAAATTCAAAACATCAGGCTGCAACCTGAACAATGTTTTTCCCTTTTCTTTTTTTTTTCAGTTCAGAATGATTTTTGGGCAAGATTCTGCACATGCCTGAGGAAGGTGGTAGACAACATCCCAGGAACAATCCTAAACTCTTAAATCACCAACAGCCTCTCAAGGGGAAGGTAGACCAGGCTATGACACTGCCTTGAAGGATATTGGCCAGCACCAGAAGGAAGAGGATGGGACCTGCACTGTGCTGCTGACTCCCAGCAGCACTGGGTACGAAGCTTTATTCCACGTGCAGGAAATAAATCCTACAGCCTTCTGCAGCATATTGCTAAAGCTACAGCAAAGGGTGCTGATTGATGGAGTGACAAAGAGCTGGGATCCACCTCCTCAATTAAAGCAAAAGTTCATCTCTCCAGGGACAGATTTTGAAATTAGATCTGCTTAAGGGAAAGCCAGTCTACTGCATCTTTCATTCCACTGTATTTTTGTCTGAAGCAAGGGATGCATTTCACTTCACCAACTGTTCACTTTTTTGCTTGGTTGCACTCACTTTGGCTGCTTGTAAGTGAACTCTTCSTACCACATGTGCCTTGTATGTTCTATTAAAGCCACAAATTGTCTGGCTTCAGTGAGGCTGGATGAAAATAAAAGGGGCAACTGGCAGGGTCTATTTCTTAATAAGTGTCACATATTCAGCTCAGGTAAGAACGATTTAAATACAGCAAGTGCCCTCTCCATCAAACAACAGCATTTTCTGGGCAACTGGCTATCAGGAGAGAGTTCAGGAATTCAGCAACAGGGTTATTCACCAACTGATGGGACATGCATAATTTGCTACTCCTTGTCTGTAACTGCACAGAAAAAGGTATTAAAATTTGTTCAGAAAAAAAGTCTGTGTTGCATCACGTAGCTACACACATTACAAGGTTACACTCCATCATTGCAATAAAATCCCATGTGATAGAGCTTATTTTGGAAACAATTTTATCATGGGATATAAAAAGAAATTTAAACCAGTAGGAATAAGCTGAGTGGTATGAGTTATTTGTAGACAGATGATCCAGCTCAACATTTACCTTTTCAAAAAGCACTTAGTGAGCACTGATTAAAAACTTGGTGACTGATGCTTCAAATGCCRGTATAACTAGCTCAGAGGAGCAGGCTTCCATCTTACTGGACTGCTATCTAGAATTTTTGTGGGACTAAATTCTACCGAACTGTGCAAGGTCAAGCCCTCTCACTGCACAGTGAGATACAGATTATTATCTGAATTTTACACATAAAGAAACCAAACCCCAGAGCTGCACTTCCAAATAGAGAATGAAAACTCTCTTACTAAATTACAGTGGTTGAAGAATCAGACCCTGCCTAATCTGCCCATCATTATGAACGCAGTGTTGGAATTAAGGTTGGAATTGGGTTTTTCTCTGTTCTGTTCTGTGAGCTAAGAGCCTATTTCCAGAAAAATTTTTGGACCAAATCTTCTCTAGTAAAGTCAAATTGCAATTTGAACGGCTCAGAGGTTGCCTGAGCTAAGTAGATATTAATGATTTAATCAAACTGTAGGGRGAAAAATAATAAAAGTGTCACATTTGTATTCAGAAGAACTAAGCACGGTAAAAATATAAAAACTTTTTGCTTTTTTAGCATTATTCATTCAATTTCAGTAGATTTGTTTGCCCTGTAGGCTACAGTTTCTTTTTCTTGTTCACGGTTTCTGGCTGGAAAACCAGCTTTCTCTGTTATTTGATGTTACATGACTACTAGTAACTACTAGAAAACACAAATTTTTAAGGTAGGGGAGGATATTTCATGTTGCATAAGCAAAATGCAAGCTGTTCTAAATTTAGTGGTACTGGGAAAACATCTCACATGGAGACAATCAAAGTGTTAATATTAATTCTACACTACAGTAGAAATTATGTTTTGTACACAACTCTCATCAGGTATTTCTTTTGTTCTCAGTATACAGAAAGGGTCAGGGTTACCTTCCTTCTTTTGGCATGAAACTATTAGATGTCTGGAAGTACATAAAGTCTCTAAATGCTGAAATGCTATTTATCTAACCTACAAAGAATTACCCGCTTATTCTTAAAAAATAGGGAAGAAAAAAGAAAAATGGAA
Organism: Amblyornis subalaris; assembly: GCA_018881555.1. NCBI lineage: Eukaryota > Metazoa > Chordata > Aves > Passeriformes > Ptilonorhynchidae > Amblyornis > Amblyornis subalaris. The sequence continues at coordinate 11,600,117 of JACAXG010000001.1, read as the reverse complement.
AAAAAGAGTAGGATTAGATAGGGCTTTCCTGTTATATTGGATATTTGAATCAAGAGCATGAAGAAATAACAGTGCTTCTCATATTTCCTAATACATCAGATACTATTGATACTTTTTTTTCCAAATCTGAATGCCATTATATGAGTCAAATATTATTTGGCATCTTTTTACATATATGAAGGACACTGGAATGAGCAGCAGTTGCTGGAATATTGATCCAGCTCTTCAACTCATTTAGGGGTGTATCAACTTCCTGCTTTCTTTCCCCTTAACCTCCATCTCCTCACCCCCAAAGTCAGAAAAATCAGGGAGGAAGAAGTGGTTCAGGCTGTTAAGGGCCCTCAGGTCTATGCCGGTAACTGGGCATTTAATTAGATTCTTTTCACACCAGCAAACTGCTTTGCCAGTTAGAGGAGATCTCCTTGTACAGAAATGTATTAAAATGATAAAGCTCAACTTCATATAAAGAATCATTTATATCGCTCATCTGGTTTAGTTTGCTGTTTTATTTAGGAAAGCATGACAAAGCTCAGTTTTAATTTGCACTAACYTTTCCCTTTGTCTCTGTTTGTTTCTGCTATAAAGCAAGCAAGCAGCTTTGGGCTCACATATCAAGAAAGGACCAGACTTCGTTCTAAACCTACTCCGCTCTCCTTCCCACTTTCTCTGCTGGTACTAAGACTTCACACTGAGCTGAACAAACAGCTGTTGGGATTTCTATATTAAAAGTTCTTTGTTTGTGGAYAAGAGAATAATGAGGACCAATTAGTTATTCTTTCTCTGTCTGTTATATGTTTGGGGTTGGCTTTATTTTCCCAAATTCTAAATGCCAGCGTTAACAGATATATTCCAACTCTTGATCAAACCTAATTCATCACTGAAGGAAAGACACCTTTTCCCACTGTGCTAGCAATTGAGGAATGGTGCCTAAGAACACAGCCCCTCCTCCAGTGAACTTCCATGTGGCAGAATGGCAAAGTTCTGAACTTCAAATAATAAGGGAAAAAGAGGAAAAACATCAGAGTAGAAGAAACAAAGAAGAGTTGGCTGAAAAGAGATGTATCATTGACAGATAAAGATTGGTTAGGGAAGGAGAACAGATGTAGCAACATTAAGAAAAAAGGAGATAGACTGAAAAGGTGGATGGAAGAGAAGGACTGGTGAGCAGAAGCAGGACAAGGGCATGAATCCTGTGTGAAAATGTACAGGCAAGTCTCAATTTAACCCTCATTTGAAGTTCACTGAATAAGTGCAGAGTAGCAAACACTTCCAGGCAGAGCTTGGGTAATTTAGTGCAGCTCCTATGGTAATAATGATAGATGTATTTTTACATTCGAATGTCTCAAGCCAACAAAGTTACCACTATATTATTAATAACAATAAGCAATTAAAAAGAACAGCAGGTTTCAAATATAAAGCATCAAACTAGGAAAAAAAATACAGGACCATTATGAGAAAAATAAAAGTATAGGCTGTCAGGTCAGTATATAGGCTCTCCAGATAAAAGTTATAGAGATGGAGAAAAATGTGGCCCAACATTAAATGACTATGAGGTGATTAACATCAGTGAGAAACAAAAAAAACCACTTGTAAAGCTCTGAGGAAACGTGGAATATGATATGAAAAACATGCCTGTAAMAGCAAGAGATAGGTGGCTGACCACTGTAAGACATTAGCCTTCYACTAAGACATGCTCTAATAAATAACTTACAAGACTGCATTTGCTGGCTGAAATATTCTCCAAAAGGTCCACTGAGTTTTCATTGTGTCTGTCAGTTCATTTAAACACGAAGAGGTAGGAAAAARCAGAGGAATTTGGGTAGAAAGGGAGGAGGACCCAGTCCTACATATAGTTCTGTGTGTACATGCACAAGGTACCTAGCAGTCACTGAAATCAAATTTATTTAAGCCGTGTGCTGCAGAACAGGCAGAATGGGTTAAAAATAATGAGATTTAACTGAGTGTATGGCTGGAACTCTGCACTGGCCAGTTTCCCCTCAGAGRGTTTCTCTGTAACGAGGAAAGTGAGTATTTCAATTTTTTTTTAAATGAAGACTGAGATTTTGATGCAGTGCTGTCATTTTGGGGGCTCAGGTTGAAAAAGAAGTACTGAACATTGTGAGACTTGTGATCAAATTGTGAAACTGTGAAACCTAATTTACCCAAATGAAATGGGGGACACAAAATTAATTCAGATAAACGAGGATTTTGAATAAGCAAGGGACTATTTAGTGCTTTTAACACATATCCTGGGACACAACCTCATTACAGATCAGGAGTGTTGTGCTGTGAGTTTGTGTCAGAGTGGAAGTGTCACTGACACAACAAATAAAACCAAAAATATCCTACTCCCTGATCGCTTATTTTGTGTTTCCATACACACGCTACACGAGCCTGAAGAATAATTAACACTGCTGAGAAGAAGCAGCAACAGTGGATGAGTCTCACTACAGCAGACCTCTCATCATAGCAGAAATACAAATGTACTAGTTATCGTAACTGTGTTATGTTAAGTAGACCTTTGCCCCACATTATTGTAAGTTAGAGGAGGGAAAAGGGAAAAGGAAGATGATATCAGCATTCTTGATGATATTTTATTTATCCACACATACTGTTGACACAGTTGAAGAATAAGCAGAAKAATGGAAGGAGACACACGAAACACTTGCAGACACATTTTTTTTTTACATTTCATCAGGGACAAAAAGACTGCCAGTGAAAACAGCCATCCCTTTTACAGAGCAATCTCAGGCATTACTGCCCACCAAAAAAACCAACCAACCAACCAACCAAACAAAAAATTGAAAATATTTCTACAGTTCTCTTGTGGAATTATAAATATGCTAGGGACATTTTTGYTGTGGACAAATTTTTAATTTCTGAACTTCATGACAATTTGACCAAGACCTGAGCAGGTTCATTTAAGCTATCATTTAAATATTGTATACCCTGACTTTGTAACAAAGGCCAGCTCTGCAGGCTTTTGTTTCCACCATCAACCTCTTCATGATATTAAGAAATAAAAGCACTTCTTAACAGAATTGTACAAGACATKCATTTAATTTGCCTCGTCTTTTCTTTTTGAAAGCTGGAGAGCCATCATTTGGAAACCCTGATGCTGTTTAAAACAAAGCATCTTCGTAATAAACCTCGCAGGCAGCAAGTTTCTCTACTTACTTGGCATGTTATGCTTACTTGTCAGTCATTCTCCAAACAAAGTGGGGAAAACAAGCATAAGAGATGCAAAGATGTAAAGCAGATAGAATATATCCCCCAGCCCCTTCAATTGCCTCCTTCACCTTACTCAAGAAGCAATTTTAAATTTATTAAACCCGGAGGTGAGCAGAGGGATTTAACACTAGTCAGGATTTGAGCAACAGAAAATAAGGTCAAGGAGGAATATTACCCCTCTAGTCATATTTGGAAAAACAGGGGCATTTTAGAAGTAATAAAAAAGAGCAAACTCGCTTGCTGTGCTGTGCATCACTCTGACCAGCAAGAGCCCACTGTTAGATTTTGCAATGCATTTTGCTAAGCGAAGCATGCAGATTTTGATCCTGTGACACTTTCACAAATAAGCAACATATTTTGTTGATGTTCATTTCTGTTTGATTGCTGGACTTGATAAATGACAAGGCAGCGGAGAAGAAGAAAAATTGCTGTGTTAAATCCTTGAAAATTATATAGCAGAAAAGGTGAGCAGCCTCTGTAGTTCAGCTGGGCACCAGAAGCCAAAGATCAGAACTGGAAATAATAGCTGATGAGGAATACCAGCAGAGCAGCAAGGAAACTGAGGTGGGGCGACTGAACTGAAAGCCATATTTGCAAACCATCTATCCACCCCCTTCTCTTTCCAACATTTTATCTATTTGACTGGCACACCCTTCCTCTCCCCCCTGCCCCCAAGAAAGATAAAAAGTCAACAGGCTGGCTATGAAAAGAGAAAAAACCAACTTGAAAGTGAGCTATAGCAAACAGAAAGTTGGCTGATATATGAAAATACCAGCATTTCTCAGAAAATAAACCACTCTGAAGGTCTCAGTAAAAAGTGGCAGTAGCAGTAGGAAAATTCCAAGTTAAAGTTGTTGCTTTGTCCTTACTTCCTTGTGCTGGTACGATGTTACCTCATGTATAGTACATTATCTTTGAATGACACATTCTGTGCCCTCCATGCCTGAGTCAAAACTCCATCACATCATGGTAGGTCAAATATACCTGCCAAATAACAGGTATCACCTTTAATTCCATGAAATGCCCTCATGAAAGAAGTGCAACGTTGCATGGCCATGGTTTCAGTGATATCTCTTCCCAGCAGTACAAAACAAATCAATGTTGGAAGGGAAGAGTTTGCCTACAATCCTGAAAATGTGTTTGCCTTTGCATTAGAGAAACAGCAGAAAGCTAGCTAAAACTGCAAGTACAGTGGTTTCAAGCATGAGGGAAATATAATATGATGCAAGTCTTATAGGGTTCATGCAATAAGAAACAAATGTCCCTTCTTAGGTCATTTTACTTCTGATAATAAGAAGAGTGCACATGGAGAGTTGACTGATTTCAGCTGGGGGCGCACCAGTGGAGCACACAGTCTTTCATGTTGAATAACATAAGCTGCATGTTCTGCAGTGTGTTTTTTAAGATGCCACGTGAATGATACATTTAAAGGCAGCTTGATATCTCAAACTTAGTGACTGCCAGTGGAAGCTGGCATTTACACTCCTTTAAAAAGAGTAATCCACCTCTCTTCCGTGGAATTGCAGAAGCAGCGCCCTTTCTGACCCTCTGCTCCCTGCCCACGTGTGCCATTCCCCCAAGCCCCCTCACTGCTTTCACCCAAATATAAATAAAAAGGAAGATCTGCTTCATTGCATTTGCTTGCATTAATTGATGTTTAAAAAAGTCTGTTAAAAATAAAGCCCAGCAGTGACATTTTTCTTTGCTAAAGCACGATAGCAGCACATTACAAACATTACAAAAAGGTCCCCTGGTAGGATTGTGAAGTTCCACTCTGGCAGTAAAATGCATCTACTGTATGTTCCCTGATTTATTTTTTTATTTTTATTTTATTTTATTTATTTATTTATTTAGTGCAGGATAGGACACAAATGCAGATAAAGCTCCCAGTCTCAGCAGCTGGGTTGCAATATGGAATGATTGAACTGGATGGACCCAGTGTATTTTTAGCATTTGTTTTACCCTGGTCAAATAAGTGATCCTATTTACTGGTGGCAATGACGCCCACAGCTATTCAGTCCCAGCTTTGACATTTTCCCTATGGCTGCACCTCTCTCGCTTTTGCATGAGTTGGGTGGCTCTGAAGGATGCAACACTTTGTGCCCAGAGGTCCTTTTGACATTTAAGAACAATGCATTCMTCAGGCTGCTAGTCTCCTGAGGTACAACCAGAGCAGCAGAAAAACTAAGGAACCATAGAACCCAGCCCACTCACCCATTCTCCAAGAAATCTCTCCCTATGCCAGCTGACATACTGATTTCTGGGAAAACAGTCTCAAGCCAAGGAAAAGACCGCATTGCCTTCAGGGAAGGTGAGTACAGATGCTAAATTGGGCCTGGCAGGGTTGCAAAAGTGGGGAGAAATAGAAACAAAGGGGTCAATTGTTTTCATGTCTCTGGTGTTGCCTACCAGGATAAATATAGCCTCTCTTCTCTTGCCTCTGTACTCAGGCCTTTGTAAAATGCCCTGAGAATCTGCAGAATTGGGCCCCTAATCCTGCTGCTTGTATAAGCATTGCCAAATTCTTAATGTCCAGTCACTTGAATCTTCTTAAAAATGTATTTTTCTAGACCATCTGAAGACGTCTGAGAGCAAAGGAGATGCGGGCAAGTAAGTGATTCTGTGGCTGTAACCTGTCTGAGTCTGAAGAAATGAGAAGAACAGCAGAATATACTGTCACTTGGCCTTTTTACCCACTCCCCACAGCTCACACTCTATTCCAGGCAGGTGGCCCTAGCTCAGAGAACCTCTCTGTGTGAGGACAAGCAGCCAGAAAAGAATGTGACTGGGAATACTGAATAAGAGACACATATTTGTGCCCTTTTTTCTGAAACAAATAGTCACTCCAGGCAAGCATGGCAGAACTTAGATGTTGAAGAGGACACAAAGCTGGACAAGGCAGAGCTGTGCAGGGGTCCTGACAGCATTTCTTCAAAGCACAAGAGCCCTGTGACAAAAGATAATGGGACATTGGCTGTGACTCCAGAAATAGGTGTTCAAAGCTGTGAGCATTAGAGGAGCACAGAGATAGGGATAAAGGAATCTCAACAAGGGAGCATAAGCAGGGTTAGATAGAAGTCTTTGAAAACCATCACAGGATGCTTATATTTGATAAAGGGGTAAAAGTAACACAAATAACTGTATGTAAACCACATTAAATCAGTATCCAAAACCAGCTTGGTGGCTGCAGTTGTCTAGTCTGAGGAAAGACAACACGGTTAAAGTGAAATATAACTTGGCTTCTAATAAGAGTACTGGCTGTAGAGGTGGAAAGAAATGGAGAGATCTTTGAGATGATGAGAAGGAAAAAGCAGTGGGATTTAGAGACGGGAATGGGTGGATTAACRGAGCAAAAAGGAGCCAAAAATAACAGTGGAGGAATATTGAGAGAGAACATTACTGACAGGTGTCTGCTAGTTATAATTATATATCTCTCCTAATGCCAATGTCATATTAGACTCTATCTTAACACAGATATTATTTCTGTCTTTGAAGCTCCTAATCAAAAGAGCAGAAGAAATACTTTCTCTCTTTTACAGGACTTACCAATCAAGCCGTGAATGAAGTACACTGCAGAGAGAGAAGCTGTAAGAGCAGCAATATGGATACATGTGTATTAATAAAAGATACATGCATATGCATTTCAAATTGCATACAGAAATGATGCTTGAACTGCTACTTAAGCAGGATTACTCCTGAAACCATAGCCGGAGCAAGTCTCTAATATCAACTTGAATGAGGAGGAGTAGGCATTTTTCCCCTGATCCAAGCCTAATGGGGCTGCACAGGAGAAGAGGAGGTGATTTTACGTGAAGCTGGCGAATACTTTTTTTGTAGGAGACTGCAGTCAGCTTGATTGTTGTGTTTTACCAGCAAAATAACTGCAGCTGCAACCAGCTACAATTAGGTACTTAGTAATGTGTTAACAGGTAGCTATGCACAAAAAAATGAAATCCAGTCAAGGCAAGMTGAACTTTGATCCTCAAACTATCTTTTACAAAGCAGCACCAAGGGACTATGTTTTTTCCTTAGCAGCTTTCACACTGATACTATCACAACAATTAGTGCTTTTGAGACATGCTGGTGGGATTGACAGCTGGCTGATGACACAGCACAGCCTGGAGACTGCCATTAGATCATCACTATTGACAGGTTATCTGCTTTCTCCTCACTAGTGAAAAGTTATTCTGTCTTTTGGCAATTACAACTTAGATTTTTTTAAAATAAAAATATAATTTTGTATTATTCGTGCCTAAATTGATAACACAACTGTCCCTAAAGYATGTTTCACAAGGGGCAATCCCAATGTTTTACTGCCATCATTACAGACACCCTGCAAACACTTTTAAGGCAGATTTTCTCAGCAACATAYGGAAAAAATTGCTGGAATAGAATTTTCATTAATCCTTTCAACTGCCATGTAAACTGTGGAAAAGTGAGTGTGGGCACACATATGTACATATGTGCATTTGTTTCCATGTCAAATTTACAAATCTAAATGAAGTTGCAGGGAACTGTTGTAAAGACCAGTAAGTGAGATGGCTCTGCATAGGAGAGGAACTGTAGCACAGGGAGATCATCCCTGCTGAACAGAAGGGGAAGACGAACACAAGTTACCCAGGGTTAAAAGCAAGCAAACCATTCTGCATGCACCAGAAAGTAAGAAAGTAAGAAATAGCTGCTTTCCTCAGATTTGTGTTTCCCAGTTGATTGACTGTGTCCAAGAATGTACATTCGTGGTCTCTCCCAGGTCCTATTTTTCCGTTCTCTACTACATAATCTGTAATGTTTAGAAAGGGCCAAATCTCAGCACACACTTTTTCCCTGACTGGGAACATCATACAGATTATTGTCCTCCACTCAACTGAATTCTCACAAAGTCTAGAAGTCCAGCTGTCTTTGAGCCCTCTCTCCTTCTGGGACACGAACAAACAGGGCAGACTGACCCTCAGACAGACGTACTGTGGCCATGTGACTGCTGCATAATGTCGTATCCTGAAGAAACAGGGCTCCATACCTACTCTGAGCTTTCTGGCTTAATTAGTAACATAAACAACAGGATTCTAAATATATATATCATTTAGTTACTTATCACTGGATTAGGTGTGGGGAAGAAAAAACCTCTGCTGTCCCAGGTGCCACAAGGACCGTCACCCTGTTGCCACCTGCTACAAGTTCCAGAAAATGCTGAGCAGCCTGGCTGATCCCAGGTGACCCCAGCACTCCTCCCCATGCCTCACTTCACAGTACAGGAAAAAAASCCCCTAAACAGAGCATCTTCTTCACAGTCAGTCTGGTTGACATCCTTTCAGCTCACCTGCTATACAACTTGAGATATGTAGTCACTGTTAGCAGACCAGCATGCAGTTATTTACCAAGCAAGACAAGTGTTATTTCCTTTTCAAAGTGAGCACTCAGAGTGCCTTTGCAAGCATTTGGGGCAGGGGCTGCTTTTTGCACATTTCTGTATTATCACCACATGTTATTGTGGTGCTGGTACCGGACTCCACGCAAAACTTCAGTAAATTCCCYGAATGCTGGTTTGGTTTTCCCTACCAATACAATAAATGAAGCCAAACCAAAGGCTTCTTCTGTATGCTTCCCAATGCCTCATGATCACACTGAACTCCCAGTGGATACCCAGCATCTCACACGTGGCTCTGACACCCTGCTGAATGAGGCCCTCACAGCAGACTTCTGATTGACTCTCTTGCTTTCCAGGACCTCAGAACAGGGCTACCCATGATAGTAGACCTTGGTATGTTGCATCAAAACACTAAAAAGACAAAAGCCTAAAGCAGCAAAATGCTAAATCAGAACAGACCATGGGCACTGGGCTCTCCTATCAGTTATGGATATGAGGCACTGTTTCCTGATAATGCCTTGAGTAGAATCCCTTCAGTAGAATGAGACACTTCTTACAGTGGGGAGTGGGCAAGGAGCTAGAAAAAGGCTAATGACTTTCAGAAGTATTAAAAAAAAATCTCTACCTATATGGATAAAGAAAAGACTAATGTTTTCTAATTTGGAGAAAACATCTCATGGAAGACACTAGACAGTAGCTAGGGGCCTCTGACTGACGGCTCTTGGGTCTTCTCCATACCTTTGATCTGCATTATGAAATGTTAATGTCCACCACATCAGGACTTGTTACATAAACATACCCTTCCTCTAACTGCTCAGTCCTGCCCGTTGCAACCTCCATTCATATTATCCATTTATATTTAAATGCTGACTTGGAGCTTATACCCAGAAGCACTGACATTTTTTAACAGGAGCGGCTAAACTAGGGTAAACTGCTAAATATAATTTATTGATGATAAAGAGCTTGGTTCAGATTAAATTCCAGCAATTTAATAATGAACACATTCACATCCTGCATCCGGAATATGTATATGTATGTGTTTTCCCCTCCTCATTTAACTGGGAGAAGGGGGTCTCGGAATCTGTGATTTCCTGTTGATTAGATGTGAAGCAACCACAAGCACATATTTTTGATATCTCTATTAACAGACTGTTCATGTCTAACTGCAAAACTTGGTTGCACTTCTCTCAACATCTTTGCCCAAGACAGACCAGTAAACACAATTCCTCTCTCTATAATTAGCCTTTTCTCTAAGGGCCCTGAAGTAAGTCTGCATGCCGTAGATTTAATATCCAGTGCTATATCCATATGTGCTGCCCTTGCCTGGTCCCAGAGCATATAAACTCCCCTATTAGCAGCCTTGACTGCTTAATTATGCAGATTTTTTTTGTACCCGCCTGCCTGTAAAATTACTGTGTCTAACCTTTTTTTTCTCCCTCCTCTTTGCACCATGCTGGCCATTCTAATGAAATCGGCATAGGGGAAAGGGCCTGATTTGCAGTTATGGAAGCTGGATCGTACTGGCAATCTGTCCTTAGTGGGAGTTACAAAAGAAGTCAAATGCCTTCATCTGGTTCTCCCCTCTCATCCCCAAGGTGATTGAGTTCACTTCCTGATGCTTCCCAAGTTTTCCTCGGGCTGTCCAATCAGCGCATCCACCAGGGAGCCCAGCCTAGCTTGCAACAGTCTCCGTATCTAGTTACAGCCCCACCAGGGACAGTCAACTATCCACCCCCAAGCCTTCAGATGAAAACCTTTTCTAACAAGGCCGCCCAGCGCCAATGAAATAACACACATCTGCATATCCACTGGGTCCCATGTTTCTTGTGCTCATGGATTATGTATCTTGCAGCCTCTAATAAAGAAATGCAGTTCTTTGTTTAATGTTTATCTTGTGCTTGTTAAGCAAATGCTAATGTTGTATCAGAATGCTTTAGTGCTATTTGGGTTTTTGGTGATTTACTACAAGACAATCTGCTGTGAAGTAAATTTAGAGGGGAGGGGGAAGGAAAAAAAAATAACATTCTGGCTTAGAGGGAGCAAGAGAGAGAATGGTTTGACAGAGAAGAAGCAGGAGCAAGAGGCAGAGGGAAAGACAGAGAGCGCAACAGCTCCCAGTATGACTTCCCTAACCCCCGGCTGACATGCCCACTTCATCACTAGCCAGTCCGACACCTGGAGGTACAGAATCAACCCTCTATGATTTCCAAAAGGGATGAGATGATAACTTCCCCTTCAGTGATAAGGTAAACAGTGTCCTGAAGGGTAAACAAAAAATAAAAAAGCCCCTTTTGTTGTCTGCATTTGTGCCCTGATGGTTAGCACTGTGCTGTGTTATTCACAGACCACAGGGAAGCCCTAGATTTAATTGTTCATGCCTGGCTCTGCTAGAAATAGGCAAAAGAGAATATGAGGTATTCAGAAACCCCTTCTTCAAATTATTTTTTCTTCCCTCCCCCCTTCGGGAGAGGAAGCGAGGATATTTGGAAGCTGACGAACAAATGAATGTCCTCTATTTACCCTTTGGCAAGACAGAATATAGACATCCACAGTGCTAAATGCTCCTGTTAGTCTTCATTCCATTCCTTCAACCCTGTTTTGAAAGAAGATGTAAGTTCTGGAGTTCTGCTTATTTTTCTTCTACAAATGAATCAGGGTCAATAAAATGCAGATCTCCAAAAGGAGGAGACTTGAGTGCTAACCAGAAATGCAGCTGCCCACATACCCCCCTTTCACGCCACAACATACTTTTTAGCAACTACCCTTTGTCACAAAATCAGTTGATTTTAAGGACTGCATGAAATAAGGTTGCACAAGGTTCCCCGGGCCAAACCAGAATTACATCTTAAAACAATTTTGTGGATGAACAGTTCTATACCTTCAACATGAGGAAAGCCCAAAAGGTACCGATGGATTTCAGTATGGAGATATCTTCTGGAATCACAAAGGTATTGTGCAGTAAGGCAGCAAACTACAGTTCATTCCCTTTGCATGCACGTGCATTCTGAGCACAGGAATATCCCCTGTATTGCTACACTCCTGTTCTCTGAGCATGCCTTTTATCCTGCTGTACAAGAGTGTGGTAGCATGTGAATGCATCAAATGCTACACTATAGATGTATACAATTACTCCCGCAAACAYTCAACATTTTTAAATCTTACATTGTTTATTCTCAAAGAGGAAACTGGCACTAGAGTAAGTTGGTGCTCAGTTTTCTGGACTGAGAACAATGGACACTGAAAGTCTGCGATACAAAAGATGAAAAGTATGAGAAATGGTTATGTGAGGTTTTCTACCTTGTCCCCTTTTTATGTGCCTTGATTTTCATTTCAGCTAGTAAGAGAGATTCCAGTTTTTGAACCTGCTCAAATCTCTCAGCTGCTGAAGCTGCTGATAAAATATGCCTCTTCATAAATACCAGTTGGATATTCTGGTGCTCTTTATTTACAAGGAACTGAATTCTCATTGTGAACATAAAATCTACTATCACCAAGCAGATTCATCTAAGATCATATTTGCTCTATTAATTTGAAGTGGAGGAATTTGTCTCCCATTAGCTAGCTCTAAGTGGCTTAAGAACACAAGCATCCTGTCTTTGTCTTTCACTGCCTGTTCCCTTCTGTGCTTTTCTTCAACCAAATGGAGTAAGTTTTCATTTAAGTGGTATACTTAATTTTTTTTGTATTTGGGGTATTACTATACAAAGCCATGGTAAGCTCCACACACTCTGCTAATGCACCGTTTATTACTAAATACAATTCAAGGTCTTGACTGTAATCTTTTAAAGCCCCTAATGACCTAGGGTTGGGCTGCATTTTGAGACTTTCTCTCCACAGAGTCCACCAAGAAAATTGAGCTCAATAGGAACAGGAAACCAAACAGTGTTCCCATTTAAATCCTTTAGAGCACGGGAGCTTCTCCATCAACTGACTGTAGAAGTCCATATCTGACCTGCTGACTTCAGCCAACTCTACCCAACAGCATCATCACCATGAACTGGCTGCATGGGAACCCTGTCAGAGACTTCATTTCCCTCCTGCAGTCTCCATCAAAGCTACCTTTGGTAATCACTACAGCTGAGAACACAGCTCAGAATRCATTAAGAAAGAGGCTCAAGGACACAATGAGTCTGTGACATATACACTTGGCCTTAAATACTGGAAATCTTCAACCTCCAGCCTGCCTTTGATAAAGAATGGCCATTATAAATAGAAGGCTTGACCTGGTGACTAGGATTTGGTCACCTTACTGCAATGGTAAAGTCATCTTCACTAACCAGTCTGTGTTTCTCCAGTTTCCACACCAACACATTCTTACCAGACATCACTAATGCATGTGTCCCTGGTAGCCTGTAGTTCCCCTTGTATAGCTACCCACGCTTTTAATCTGTGTGGTGCGGTAGCAGCAGACATGGACTGGGAGGTGTGAGATGCTCCTTTGTTACATTGTTACATGCCAACAATCGCTGTCTTTTTTTTTTTTTTTTTTTTGTAAAGATCTGAGAGTCATACAGACGTTTTCCACAGCATTTGAAAAGCATCTCTTAAAAGTCAAAATTGACTGCTATGGATCTAAGCTGGAAAACTGCATAGGCATGAAACCATATTAGTGATTAAGCTATATCCTAAATACCCCTAAGTACCTGCTTGTCTATTTTGTCTTGATCATATCATAGAATCATTGAAAATAGAGTTGGAAGGGACCTTAAAAGGTCACCTAGAGCATCCCCCTGCCCTAAGGCAGGATCAGCTATGCTGTACAATTTAGATGACCTCGAACTAACGAAGCAGAAAGGATGATGGCTAAAATGCCAGTGGATTAAGCCCAGTTCTGAATATATTGATTACAAAGAAAAGAGCATTTGAAATCTGCTGTAACTGTGCAAGAGTCAAAGAAAACAGGTGGTTAACAAGCTGGTTAATCCAGGTTGTTTGCTTCAGGTGATGGAGTCAAGTGTTTCTGACTGTGAAGAATTATTTTCAGGATCTAGTCAGATCCAGACAGGTTTCTTGTGGCTGTGCAAGCTCTAAAGGAGATATAGGGGTGTTTGATAGCTACCTGTCAGAGTCAATTTGCAAGAGTCACCATGAAGTCTTGAGTAATAGTTTCTAAGAATAATGAGTCTTTTCTGCTTGAATTTCAGCCTGTGATGCTTCCTGAATTTCTGGAAGTGACAAGACACACAATAAAGCCTGAGAGTCAAATCCAAGTGTCTCCTACATAGAGAACTGCTGCTCTGTCAATGTGAGATACCAATGACCTAAAAATGACCGAGGAGAGGGAGTTTGGGTCCAAAACTTGCCACCTTTGACATTTACCTGCAATTCTGGGACATTATTGAGGGAGGATTCATGGGGTGATTCCCTCCCCCAACCTGATAGGTCACAAAGGCTTTCACTGCAAGATTCTGCTCTGTCATCAGTGTTGTCAAGGCATAAAGGGAGAATCAGGAGACATGTAAGAAAAGCAACATGAATCGCAGCATACTCAGGAACTAGGGTAGACAGATCTTAAGCATCTCATAGGTACTGAGGAACAGGGGAGAGATGCCAGGTTAAAGCTCCACTCAAATAAACCATGATAATTCTAAACTTTCAGTAACATGAAAAAATACGTGGAAGTACATTGGCAAACAATTTTTAACGCTTACCTTCTAAACCTGTTTATTTGGAGAATAACTGTCTGTATTAGCTATTCAGGTAACAGTGACTACTAAGGGCTCTTCTCATCACTTTTGCTTAGCARGAAGACTTATATTTTCACAAGCATATGAACTGATCGAGATGCTATCTACTTTTGCCCCTGGAGGTAAGATATTTGCAACTATGGGGCTTTCACTACAGGCCCACATAGTAACTGCAGGTACCGTAGTCTATAATCCTTAAAGAACTACAGTGTCTGATTACTGACTTCTAGAAAAAATTCAGCTTGTTGGTTTTAAGTTTTAAAGCTGGTTTGAGCTGAGAGACAGTATTTTTCTTCACAGAAAAGGTGACAACTGTGGTCAGAAATGCTCAACTCACCAGCACTATTCTGGCACAACCAGGTGAATATAAATGCCAGGAGGTTTTGTTCAGGGATTTGTAGATTTAGACTTTGTTATCCAAAAGAGTTCAACAGGACTGGAATCTGATTGCTTTTGGAAATGGCCTTTCCTGAGAAACTGGTTGGCAATTGGAGGGGTTCACGTGGAAGGTCTGTAGGACAAGCCTTCGACTGCGTAACATTCTGGAACTGGTGCCTTTGTTAAAGATTTAGTAAATTCTATTCTACTTTTATGCCATGAAACACGMAAGCAGCACAAAATCAGTTAATTGAAATAAAAATAGTAATGTCAAACTTCAGGATGGCAGAACAGTCTAGCAGGAAGGAATCCTCCCTTGTCCACCTCACTCACATTTACAGCACTGAGGAATCAGCAGATGGCATGACAAGATTCTCCTTGCTTGTTTCTGAAGTGGCAGAGATAGTCTGTAGGGTGGGCAARGATAGTCTGTAGGGTGAGCTAAAGTGAATTGTGCAACGTAAAGGAGAAAACACAATCATTGACTGATCATCTGAAACCCTCAAGTACATGTTACCAGAACTCAACTATGCAGTGTAAAAGCTGGTTAATGATGGTGTTGGAACCCCATTGGTCATGCTGACAGCTTCAAAAATGATGAGACCATATGTATCTGCAACATGTGTATGAGTGTCAGTATCTCTGCATATACATTTATGAACATATCTTCTCTGTTGTCCGAGTTGTTGGCAGATTTTTGGAGAAGTTGAATGGGATGGGTGGTTTGTGGAGTGTGCTGCTGTGTGGCAGGAGCCACGACATGGTTAGGAAGTGATATTGGGCAGCCCATCACGGGTGTTCCAAAAGGAGAAATGAGAACAGCTGCAAACCCAACGCCACAATGTTGGAAGCAGAATTTTCTGATGGTACATTACAGCGAATGCAACTTCTTTCAGCTGTATAAGAAGTGTCAGAAAATGGCAATCAACATTGTGACAGTTCTTTTGTTTTTAGCTGAATTTTTTTTTAAAAAAGACTACAAGCTCACTGCATTATTTGAACTCTTTTCAATCTTAAAATACATGCTCTCCCATGCATTTTTCTTCCGGCCTCTGATGGGTCAGATTTGGGGCATTTTTTTAATTTAAAAGCCCTATCAAATAAGGGTTTTTTCCMCTTTCTTCTAAAAGCTAATATCGGGGTTGAGGGCCAAACAATATAATGATGCAGTATTACTTGCATTATTCCTGAAGCTATTTGATTTTGACAAGCCCACATTTGGTAATTAACATGAGAATGCCCCCTTGGGCTGCTCTCCTGTTAGCTAAAATATCTTATAAATTACTGTAATAAAAGGAAAAAGTGAACACACTGCCTGTCAATGTTTCAACTTATCTAGCAGGAAGAGGAGACAATGCCATGATCTGGAAACACGCACACGCCAAATGGATGCATAAATTACACCGTCTATGCCCATCTGAACCAGTCACCTGTCTGTCAGTGAAAAATGTACACATAATAGTGTGTAGGAAAAGTGCATTACTATTTGTATAGTATTTCTGTAGATATGAAGCAGCATCTCTCACAGTCCACAGAGGTACTTCTAGCCCATTACCAGACAGAGCAAACTGGTGATTTTTTTTAGCAGAAGTGGTCACCAATTTAGAGTGTGTCAGATGGCAGGATTCACCTCTTCACCTGTTCTGTTAGAGGTGGTGTCCATGGGGTTGCCTGTACTTGGTGCCATTGGAAATCCTGCTCCAAATAGTCTGAATGCCCTGTATCCACCGGCGGGTTTGCAAATACACCCTTCTGGTGCTTTGAACTCAGAGACTGACAGCTCAGCAGCCAGACTTACATGGCAATTTCTGCTGTCCTGTCATCTGTGGTATAATATCATCCTGCAGCAAACATAAAAATCCACTGCTAACATCAAATGCATTCAAAACTGGGCACAAATATAAACCACGCAAACACACCCTGCATATCCCAATGCAGCAGGCTGAATGCCCTTACACAACCTGTTCAAAATAATGGAATTTGACATGAAAGAAAGTGCCTTGTATAATACTTCCTGGCAGGTACAATATTTTCCTTTATTTATGAATGCAGGTGCTGGAAAAAAAAATAGAAATGAGTGAAGGTTTTTTGCTTAGAAACATATTTTATGTTTTTTTCTCTTCCAATTGCAAAACTCTTAATGCAGAAGAGCAGAGAAATTGAAGGGGAAAAAAAAGCCTATGCTTTATACAGGGCTTCTTTAGTCTGTGTATATGGTTGTGAAACTGGAAGTACAGAGGATGAACACACCAGATTGACAAAGAACTCACATGATTACTTAAAGGGTTTACTTATTTCCAAAAGAAAGCATTAATTAAAAGCACCAAACACCCCAAAATTATCCCTGTGACAACTTCTTTTCTAGGCTGTTTTGATCATAGATTTGCCACCTTCACTAATATAAAGTACCAGATTGCTGTAAGAGCAATAGTTTTCAAGTTCGATCCTTGAGGACCCTTTTTATTTTCCCGTTAAAGGCCTTGCAAAATCAATGCCTATAAATCGTAGACTTATTGATAAAAATTCTGGGGCATGCAACTGAATGTAGATCAAAAAATCCCTGTGTTTAATCCATTGCAGACATAATTTGCTACCAATGCTGAATTTTAAAAGGATCTGATCCAAAGCAATGTCACGTTCCCAGCTCTGTGCCACAGCCTATTGACATTTGATCACAAATATGACTCCGTTTTCCTTGTGACAACTGGGACACACCACCAGCCAGCTGATCCAGTTCCTCCTGTAAAGAGCAGGACAATACAGGAAGCTTGTTGGTCTCATGGATACTGTAAGCTTTTATAMATCAGGCTGCAAAGTTATCACATGCAGCCTACTAAAACTTATAAATGACCATTTCACCTCTGCTTTTTCTACAGCAGACAAAAACTTAAGGAACAATTCTCTTCTGGATGAGTTTTCCAATGACTCAATTCTGCAGTCACCAGGTCAGAGGTAATGAGGTCTGCACAGCTTACAGTGCCACAGCTCCAGCTTGGTTAGATCAATGGCCTACAATTACCTACAAACAAGTCAGACACCAATCAATGGTTTGTTATTTCCTGTACGAGTTGTGCACGGAAACTTTGCTAGGTCAGGGAAAATCACAGCGGAGGCAACGGCTGCACCTGCTTGCAGTGCCTATCATGCCAAAACACCTTATGAGTAACCTTGAAGATCTTGTAATATGGTTAGAGGCCACAGGGACAATCTGGGTTCCTCAGATGAGCCTGGTTTCTCTGGCCCAGCATCAGGTCCAAAGGCTACTCTGCCATTATAAGCTGGAAAACCTAAAGGATGCTAATGATAAAAAGAACCTAGCTCAAACCTCAGAATGTAAAATTTCAAACCAGGGCACATCATGGCACCACAGCACAGCCTAGCTCTGAGGTTTTATTTTCACAGCTATCATGGCACTAAAAACTGCAATATGAGCCAAATCCATTCCAACGGATTCATTTATTTTTGAGGGATGTCAAAGGTGCCAGATTGATAGCCCTGGCGAGCAACGTTTTCAATTTCTCTGCACACCAGGCACAGCACAGGCAGCAGCAGTGCTAGCCTCCTGCCCGTGCTTCCCATCCAAGCCTCCTCGGCCCTGAGAGGGACCACCTAGATGCAGCACAGAACTATCTCCGTATTACCTAGAGCTATTTCTGTACAGTCAGCCTGTGTCCTCACTGCTGTGCTACAGTCAATGAAAGCACCACCCACGGCAGATGTGTTTTTGTGAGGAACATTTGTCTGCTGAAGACCGGAATGGGAGCGACAACTCGTTTGTGTGCAAGTCATCAAATGTCTCGGAGGTCTTAACAGCTGTGCTCRCACTACCAAGGTGGTATGACCTGGCAGTGGTAACCTTAATGCTCCCATCCCTCCTTATTAGTGTTGTTTCGTGCAGAAAATGCCCCACCTTTGTACAAAGACACCAGACACAGGCAGTTTTGGACACAATTCCACCAGTTTCCTCAAACACCCCAGTTATGTTCTTTACCTTTCCTGCACACACACTTGCCTGCTCCCTACCTTTTTGGTGACGCTTCTCATGATGAAAATGCCAAGTGATTAGCTAGGAACAGCTTCTCTCTTTACAGAGCTAACACCCCAATTTTAAAATAAGAAGAAAAATAAAAGGCAAGGAAAATGGTTGGAGAATGCCACTTGATCAAATATGCACATAACTAAGCTGACATAAACATGCCTCCATTTCCTGTAATACTTTTTTAAAAGTAGAGGAGCAGAGCAGGAGTCCTGCTGGATTTCCCTTAGCAACCTGACAGGAGCCCACAAGGTCAGCTAGCAGGAAGCGTAGAAAATTATACAGTGGGGAATTATCAGCTAAATTATTTCACTATACTCAGGATTTTTACTGTTCCTCCCAAGACGGTGGCCTCTTGCTACTTGCAATAGAAGCAAGAATAAAAGGACAGAAATGACAAAAGAGATCTTAAAAAAATGCATGTTTTATGTTCCTCCTGAAGATGGTGACTTTAATGCCCAACTCATTTTTTGTTGTTGATTTTAGATCAAAGGCCTGATCCATAGCTGTGGCTAACATGCACGAAAGAAGCTGCGTCTGTGTGCAYGCAGCTGCACGTACCCACGCAGGTGCATGAAGGTGACTTAAAATTCACCTTTCCACCTCCCACTTCTGCTGCTGTCTCTAGCCAAGCCCCTGCCAAGCTACAGCAACCTGGGGTCTGCCCAAAATCCAGACAGCTGAGAATGAGCCTGGGAAGTAGGGGTGCAAAACCTGCCTTTTCTCTTACCCCAGGATGGAAGGGGAGTGGTGCAAAGTCTCCCAGCTGAAGCACTATCACTTGAGGACCTACATCAGAAGCAGCACRGGCTCCCAAGCCCAGTCTGCCTGCTTTAAGAGCTGTTCGTGGGGGTGGTGTGGGATGGAGGCTTTTCCCTGCCACCACTGCTCTGCTGCTAGTATTAGATATGTCCTGATTCTAGGGGAGGAGGAAGAGAAATCTGGAAGACCGCTCACAATGTGGCTCGTTTCACAGACCTGTGAGCATGATTTATCAATTAACAGGTAATGAAAAAAATTCCTTGCAATTAAAGCCTTGATTTTGCTCAAACAGGAAGCAGTGCCATGCCACTGCGTACTCCTGAGAGAGACAGGCAGCTCCTGTCACTAATGTGGAACACAGCTAATCTTAACAGATTCAGTGCAGGCCCCTTGAGAGATGCCATGTTGATGAAGGAAGATACAGTAGGGAGCCCCCCTCCCTCCCCACAGGGCCTGGCTGATTGCAAAGCCGACGGAAAGGTGGAAGGAACGTGTGCTCCCTGTTTTGCAGCAGAGTGGCAGAATTTTTGGAGTCAAAGGCAACTTCTGACTCCAAAAGATAATTTCTGCCAGGTTATTCTTTCATTTCTGTATCAAAATGTTATCTATACTTTATTTTCTTTTTTTCACTTGGGACTTTCTAAATTCATCTATGTATTGAAACCCTTCCCACTTTTAAAAAATAATGGACAGATATATATTCGCTCTATAGAGTGAATATATATATGTGTATGTGTATGTACATGTATGTACACATATATGTGTGTGTGTGTATATGTATACATATCAGCCTTGTTAAAACCATTCCCTATAGAATGAATACACTTCTCCACATTCGTTTTTATAAGTGTGAAGGGTTTTAACAGCTTTCACAGGATACAATGCATTAAAGTTCCTCAGACAAAAGACAGAGCAAATTAAGGGAGATGTTTTTCTTTTCTGCTGCTTGAAAACAAAAAACACAGAGCACTTATCAGAAAAACAAAACAAAACAACAACAAAAAGAGGGGAAAATGCACAGCAGCCAGGATTTTGAAAATAAATCATTATGGGTGCTTTGATTTTTTCCATTTTCCCGATAACTTAGTGGTAAGTTTTGTGGGTATGTGGCCTTATAAACAGGGACTGCGTACCTGAGCTGATGYGCCTCTCTTGTGGTCAAGGTAATAGACTGAAAATTACCTTTGTTTAACTTATGTAATATATGTCCTGTACAGACAACAGAGAATCATAGAATACCGTGAGTTGAAAGGGACCCATAACGATCATCCAGTCCAGCTCCCTTCTCCTTGCAGGACTACCTAACACTAATAATATGACTAAGAATGTCCTGCAGATGTTACTTGAACTCTTGACAGGCTTGGTGCTGTGGGGAGCCTGTTCCAGTGATTGACCACCTGTTCACTGAAGAACCTTTTCCTAATGTCCAATATGAACTTCCCTTGACACAGTGTCATTCCATTGTATCCATGTGCCTTTGACTAAGTATTCACTTCTCGCACATCTTTGTCTGTACAGCAGGATGTATATATGCAATTATGCTATCATACTGATGAGAGAACTTCAACTGATGGAATACTGAAAATACCATTACACTGATAATAGATAACCATAAATTGCTGACATTTGGAAAAAGAGACACACACTATGTTAATTTCTATATTCATTAAAGCATCCCCAACACATGTTCCCAACACCATTGAAAATCCTCACTTTTTCCAAGGAGAAAAGGCAAGTTGAGACTGAGAAAGAGAAGTAAACCTCAGGAATCTGGGATATTCCTCTAGATACGTCTTAGCAAGCCATGCATGCTCGCTAGGATTTCTGTATCACACACCAGAAGTGGCTGCAAAAAAGCATGTGTGTGGTTGATCAGAGACAAAAGATACACTACTGACATGCTGCAATCATAAGCCTGCTGAAACCATGAAGATGGTTTCTTACCCAAGTGTAGTCACATTCACAGCTCAAAACAGACAGTAGGGTACAGGAAACAGACCCCAGTGTTGTTGAACACTCATCTGGGGCTGTGGCAATTTGCTGGTCAACGTGAAAATATTTTAAAAGTGTCTGAACAAGAATTGGAGGAACTACAGGAAATGGAAATTGAGCTATTCCAAAGACTCATACCCATGCAAAGGTAGAACAAACCATGGAGTAACCATTGGCTTGTGTGCTCTTGGAATACCCGTCAAATGGTAAAGACATAGGTACAGTGTAGGTCTGATTTGGAACACCACCTGCTTGCGGTGGAAGGTCACAAAGCAAGGAAGACCTACAAATGCCAAAAGCACTTAAAGTGGTTTTCATGGAAATCTGGCTTTACGATAATCTCCGATCATTAAGCTTTCTTCGAAGCAATTTCCAAAAGGATTGCTGGTTATAAACAACCTGAATTTCAAGCAGAACCTGGGAAATGATTCACAGCGAAAGACGCATTCAGTGATTCTCCCTCTTTTTCCTGGCTACTACTTTTCACAGGTAGATTTTGTACATGTTTATCATTTTCAACTCTTTGATAAATGTTCCAGTCAAACAAATTTTATCCTTGCATTGTTCATGTGATTGGATTGCAGAGGGTCTTCCTAACTCTACAATACTTTTATTAGACAGTGTCTKCTGGTTTTTGCTTTACTGATTAGCAGGGCAGGTATGACCTCCTCCATTTGCACTGTGCTCTGAAAGAGGAAATCAGGAATACGTATTGTGGTGGGACTGTCAGGGGAACGGGAGAACTGGAATGTTCTTGGCTTTCTTGGCAAGAGGAGGCAGAGTAGGACACCTTGAGAGACGAGGTCACTAGGGATAAGTTGTAGCTGGTTTTGTCTTACCCTTACACTGCAAAAAGATGAGGGTGGGAGGAGTTACTGATGTGAGATCTTCCCTAGGAAACTGAGAAGGACAAGTATGAAACTCACAACGGGATAACAAATTCTGTGAAATTGGTTCCCACCATCAATTGCTTTATGGTTAATGGCATTGGTTCTGGCTCCCTTTCAACTTCTTTCTCTACTGTCCCTGTCCTGTCTTGCCTTCTGTGGACTGTGATGGCTGTAACATCTAAACTCAGTTTAATTTCCTCCTAAAATACCTCACGGTTATGTGCCTGAAATTACTTCTCCGTTTGGTTTGTTTGCAATTGTGGCATTTAGAAATGGACAGAAACCTGCTAGCGAGAACAGGACTTCAAACCCAGTGTCTAAATTCACCAAACTGTGATTCAGTATTTTTATAGAAAATAAGAGTGCCTCAGAATGAGGATTGTCTAGTACATTACTCCTAAGAAGACAGTATACCTTCACTTCCAAACCCTTCTGTCCAACACGTTTCTCTACATTACGTGAATTCCCCAGCTTCCTAGCACAGCTTTTAAGAAGGGTTGCTCTCTGCTTACTAATCAGGCATGTGAATGGCTTTCCTTAAAGAAAGAAACTTTGAAAACACATGAAAATCTACTGAATATCAATCATTATGGAGGTCCCTTTAAACTCTGTCGTAATACTCAAGAGAAGGCTTCCTGCTGAATTAAAATCTGCAGTTTCAAATGCGCAACCTTTCTTTAACTGCACTGATTCTCCTCTGTTTTTTTTT
Source organism: Amblyornis subalaris (assembly GCA_018881555.1). Lineage (NCBI taxonomy): Eukaryota > Metazoa > Chordata > Aves > Passeriformes > Ptilonorhynchidae > Amblyornis > Amblyornis subalaris. Next base: position 11,577,067 of record JACAXG010000001.1, on the reverse strand, counting down.
TGTTTGGGGTTGATGATTTTTTTCTCCAGAGATTATTTATTTTGGACATCCCTTTAACACGGTCCCAATATTTACCCTGTTTTTGTGTCAAAACAGATTTTTTTTTTGCCCTGATATCCTTCAGTTAAGAGTTTGGTTAAAAAAAGGTAAAGAAATAAATTCACAAAAATCACAAATGCTCCCATACTCTAAGAAATTTTAAACATATTTTTGAGCACTCTTTAAAAGCAAGGGATTGGCATCTCCTAGGGAGTGAAGCTTAGCCCTGGAACGGACATAACAAAGGGCAAACAGTAGTGTAAACTTCCATCTGGTTCTCTACCAAAATATGTAATTCCTGATCTGGGCCACTCCCAGAGATAAGAGAGCAATTCATTAGGTATGGGTGACAATTTCCCCTTCCTATTACCTACCACTGAYAGGATCAGAGCCCCCAGGAGGGACTTTTAAGAAGCTGATCCCTCTGTCCCCAAGAAGGATTAACTCTTTCTGTGTCATTCCTGCACAGAGATTTGTTACCCATCTCTTTCAAGCAGAACCAAGTGCTACAAGGTCTTCTGAGGTGCCCAGAGACAGATGCAGCTCGATAGCCAGACCTGCCAGCATATCTGGCCATTTGCAATGGTTTGCAGGCTGGCTTAGTGGCCATACGGTTGTTTGGATGATATCTCCATGGGATTTATCTTCCACCTTCAAAAACAACCAACCATGTGAAAGGCTGCCAAATGCCCCAAATGTAAAATCTTTACACCAAAATGCTTTGTGTAGGACATAGTGATTTATTCTTGGCTATTTCTAAAGAACTGTGAAAGGAAAGAATATTAAACCTCAGTTCAGATGATCACAATTTGAAAAACAAAGATAATCCTGGGTTGTATTATAATTTTTATAGGTACAATTTGTACCTATCTTTCAGTAGATGAGAGAGGTGGCACAGGAGAAACGGATCATTAAACAGTAGTGTGAAGCCAGGGAAATTAACCAGCTGCTGTGAAAGCCACCTCGCTCTGTCTCTGAGCGCGCGACAGACAYGGCGAGAGGGAGGGAGGGAGGAAAAGAGAGAGGTGCCAATTGTACCTATAATGCAATAATTAAAAAAACTCTGCCTACTATCTCACCATAACGGCTTGCACAGGTTAGATCAAAGAGATGCTACTGCTGCTCACAAAGGGGCTTCTCTTTGCATAAATACGTGAGCTCGCAGGTAGAATATTCCAGCCAATTCAAAGCTCTAATATATATCCAAGGGTATCCTATAGAGGGCAGAATGCATTCTGTAGGGTTTTCTCTCCTCTACCCTGCAAAAACTRTCTTTGAAAGAGGAGAGGTGATGAAACAAATAGTAAGAAAGAAAAGGTGGGATTTGCTCTTCAAGCATCTCGCCAAGCATGTGGAACTCTCTACTAATGGCTCGCCCCACGTTACACATGTGGTGGGTACACACTGCGACCAAGCACACTTCCAGACACGTAAGGTTACTATCACTTAGCCCTAGGAGGCACAATTCATCTTCCACATGCTCCACTATGAAAATTTCCTTTTGCACTGAGCCAAATGAAGGGGCTATTTCCATCGCTTGCTGCTGTGGCTCCAGCTCTTAACAATAAAAGATGGCACAAAACACTTTAAAGAAATAACATATGCGTCCTTGGGTTATTGTGCCAAAGAAAGAGATAAAACAGGAACAAAGTAAGAAATTATATTGTCAGAAAAAATGTGAACTTTTTGATTGGGGATGACATTTATTTTAAGTGTGCAATGACGGCAGGGAATCTGTCAGGGTAAGACATGGCAGAGGTTTCAACGTTTGTTAAGAGCATCATGGGAATTTAACTAAAACTGTTAAAACTGACACTATTGGCTTTTGTTAACACATTAGGCATGGGAAAAGTGCCAGTCAGCATCTCCTCCATAGCATCAGTTCAGTTAAATCATCTGGAAGATGCATAAAACTGGGTGTGATAATAAATGCGACGTTTTCCACACATGGATAGAGGGAGCAGAGAGGGACAGGACCATTTTGACAAGAACAACAAGATCACTTTTAAAAATGTGCACCTGCTTTGTAATTTAAAAGCATGCAAGAGGGAGGAAGGAGTTTCAGAATTTTTTTTCTTTTAAAGACAAGTGAAACAAACTTACTAAATGCAACACAAATGGATTCTGAGTAAGTGCTTATAGTAGAAAATAACTTAATACTAGAGTGTATATTTATGGAATTGGCTCGAGTACAATTAAAGCACTGTCTAAAGCATTCCACTTTAAAACAGACTCAATTACCACTTCATAGTTTGGCTGGCAGACCAACAAAAACAGAATGCCAGCCATTTACTCGCAAGAACAGGAGATACATTAATACAAATACAGTGGTGCCACTGCCAGAGGATTTGAACAGAGCTCTGTGGACCCGAATCTCCAGCAAAATATCTCGCTCAGAGGCAAAACCCCAGAAATCTGTTTGGTGAGCGTGTATACCAAACATGAATGGGTCAAAAGCCCCCCACTCTGCTATGAAATCTCCTTACACAAATAAACGCTAAGAATGACTCAAAGCTCTGCATTCTGATAAGGCAAAGCATATTACAAAGATCTAACAATCTCTATATGAAGAAGCATGTGAAATGGATGCATTTGCTGTGCAACCATCTGTGACCAAGCAATAAACAGGATCTAAAACCACCGAGTCAATCCCATAGTAAAATAAACTGATGAAGAAGTGAAGAAAAGGAAAAAAAACCACAAAAAAAAAAGGAAGAGGAAGGGACTCCTTCGAACACCAAAGGGTGTTCATGAGATTAGAAAATAATCAGGCTAAATTCACAATTTCTGCTGTAAATGAGAAACCACCAGATAAAGACTTTTTTTTTAACAATCACTTTGCCATTTCCAGGGTGCTCCGACTGCAGCTCAGCCATTTGCTCTTAAAATGACCGGTTTTACTTTTCTAGAGTTCTTATGCAGAGAAGTTTTTGCTCATCTGCTGCTGTCTGCTCCAGCTGATAAAACACAGATGAAGAATTAAGGATAAAAACACAGAACRTGGCTGCCAAGAGTTGTTCTTTCTGCCATTTGAACATAACCTCATGTAGTTTGATCCATTCAGCATTTACCTAAGTGCTGCATCTAAGAAAAAGCAGAAAGTGATAACATATGGAAACTTGGGTAGTAACCAAAAGAACAATATTTTTTGGCCACACAAGCAGAGCAGTACGATGCCTCCCGACTGGTAGGAAAGCAAGCGCAACACAGACATAACCTCATTACATACTGGAGACTTCCACCTTTCGAACTTTCAGCAGACTCATTTCTTAGAGCCTTCCAGCTCTCTCATCGATCTGCAGCCATTGCTATGCACAACGCAGCCTCGAAGGGCATGACACCTGTGGTATAATGCCATATGTCTCAGAAGGTTTTATTATTTATTTTTAAATGAAATCTAAATAGCTATACATAGTAAGGAAATGGTTTTCACAGGAACTAAAGGACTGATTTAATAAAGATTACAGTCAGAGATTACTGGCAGCTACAAAGAAATGCCAGACACTGAGAGGTTTTCTGTACCGCCGATCGGTAGGACATTTACAGATGTAGGAGAAAGGGTCTGATTATGTGTATCACTGGGAAACCTATAACTAATGCCAGCAAGAGACAAGCGTCATTCCTATATGTCTTCATTTAAAGCAATAAGGGCTAAGGAGAGAGGAGGGTCAAAGGAATGGAGGCTTACACTGCTACAAGCTATATTGTATAATAATTTAATTAATTAATTGCACACATTCCCAACCTTTAGACCTACTAATGTGTTCTCAGATATTCACAGAGCTTTTATTCATTGCAGAACCTACAATACACTCTTTACTTAGAAGAAGAGAAGAAAGCAAGAAGGCTTGGTTCCATTTCTGAAGAGATTTGCTCTTAATCTGCTAAAGGTTATGTTGGCTCTCTGTAGTATCAGAAAATTAAAAATGAGGTTTTTATTTTTATTATTCCACTGCTTTCTATTTCATCTTTTTTCCCTTAGATTTTTACATAAAGTAACCCTAATTATTCTGCAAAGGCTAAGTGGTTTCTTGGTAACTAACCTGTTTTACCAAATTAAAATGAAGTCCATGCAAACAGGCACACGACAGATAATTCTGTTGTGACCATCAGGTATGTAAATACYCGCAGCACTGCCCTTTCCCTGACACATGCCACAGAAAGCTACTGGCTGGAGCTGCCTCGGGGGGCAGCTCAGCCCTCATGGGAAACTTTGAAAAATAATCGCCTTAATAATATGACAGGGCTGCACAATATGGGCCAGATTACAGCTCTGCCCTGCAAGGAGATCCACCGAAGCCCACTCCTCTGTGTGCAGCCAAGGACGTTTGGGTGGCAGTATCAGACCTCTGTTTTCGGTATGTGCTTCATTACATTTCTTTCCTCACTATTGGGAACAGACTGAAAACAGTCCAGTCAGTTAACAGGCTGCTGCAGCTCATTCCCTCCTTGAAATTTTAATCCAGTGAGTATGACACCATAATGACGTTATAGTGATGTCACAGAGGGACATCTGTGTAGGAAGCACAGCTTGGTGTGGACTCTGAGTTTTGTCTCAGTGTCTTCAACAATGAGGAGAAAATATAGAAATGTAGAAAAACACAGAAATCAAATGTCAAGCTGCAAATACATTTCTTCCATATAGACTAGGAACTTGCGAGATAACTATGAACTATACTCAGCTTACAAAATGTTCCTCCTATTTAAAATATATTCATTTTTGATTACATCCTGTTTAATAAATTATAATAAAACCAGAACACCTGTGAGTGTTTTTTCATTGTTTGGCTTTTTTTTTTGATAAAGAGTAGGAAAGAAGGGTGGAAGAGGAGAAAGAGTGAACAATTACTGAAGAGACTATGGGTAGCTAAAGTTGATACAATTACCTGCAATAAATTCGACTGTCAAGTTTCATGTTACTGAACTTGCAGTGACATTTTATGAGCAAATTGCTTGATTTGTTCCTTCACTAATGTAATGCCCTCATTTATTTCAATAAGGTAGTAAATATTTTCACTATTACATGAAACAACCTTTTGGTTGGTTTATAATTACAAGAATGATGCTAACTGTATTCCTTGCTTTGTTTCAATATCCCTTGTCAGTGCCATAGACCTCTCTGCCTCTCTTGTTTTTCTCAAAAGCAATTTAGAAAATGCTTGTATTTTAGACAAAAGGAGAACATTTGGTGAAAGAAAATTCATCATTAGGTATCTAGAGGTTTGTTAATAGAAAAGGCAACTCCCACAGTGTATCCTAGTGCTCAAGCCAGACACACATGCTCAGGACCAGCAAGCTGCCTTCACAGTGGGCCAAAAGTCATTATCATAATTTTATATTACATAGACTACATTGAAAATTTAATATATCCCAGCAAAAAGAGACAAAAGACATTTTGCATAATGCTTCTGTGAGCGCACTCTCTCTTGCTACTCTTTTAGCCACCCCATGCAGATAATCACACCAGGAAAAAGAAGTTCATTACCTAAGCCAAATCAAAATTAGGCTTTTCTTTTTGATAGGGAACTTCATTAGTAAGCCCTGTCTTATACAGCTGGGAGATTTGATGAATCTATCTTGGAGTAATAATTCAGCACAATCAGCCACATTTCTGCTCTAAGTTTTATGTCTTTGTTACAAAAATTGGAACTATACATATAGTATACAGTCATATATCTACAAATTCATAGCCTATGTATTCTCATTTCACGGCGTTTAAAACATGCCAGAGTGGCAGCACACTCTGTTAGTAAACAGGTTCCCTCATTTCCATGGTTGAGGCTTCCAGGGACTAAAAGTCCTAAATAGTTGGAAAATGGATTTTGCTCCTTGCTGCAGAACCTGCAGTTAAACTACATTACAGAATTGATTTCATGAAGAGGAAAGATTGTGTCCTCTACCTCCATTTTCCCCTACTCCTCTTGTTAAGGCCTTTCCTGTTTATGACCCAGGCTATAAACCTAGCATCCTTCCTGAATTTCCAAGGGGCAGAAATGCACTGGAATAATGCCCCATCCGTATTGCACTACAATTAATCTCTAAAAAAGACAAGAAGCAAAAGGTTGTGCTATCTGTAGATACATGGTTACAGATATGTAGGCACYGCTATGTAAGCAATAGATAAATTGCAGAATCCAGCTGGACATCTGCAAATCACGATGTGGTTTGCAACAGTGACAGGATTCTGCTGTTTCAGAGCATGCCTGGTACAGGGCTGCAGGTGGCTGTACTGTCACCTGGGGCTCTTCTTTATGCATGTTTTCCCCCACAGACATGCCTGGATACTCTGCCCTCTTGTCATATTTTCAGTGTAGCAGTACTTTTCATTGTGATCACACAAAACAATCTGCAAAAGTCATATTCACACAGAATTCCCCAAATGCTTTACATACCAGCAAAAAGTATCACTGTCCCCATTTTAATGTTGTAACCAGCTGTATTTCACAGCAGTTAAATGATTTGCCGAAGAAGACAGAGTCAATCACTAGGAAAGCTGAGAAAAAACAGTAAAGACGGGTGGGTCAGCATCCCCCAAAACTATGAGCAGTCATCTCCTGACCAGTGGGAATTACTGAAAAACTCCCTTCAGGATGCAGGAATATTTAAATATGCTACAGTTGCTGAAAAATAATTTTATACATACCACATCTTCTTTTACAATTAAATACAAATGGCTCTTCAGATTGCAAATGTGCCTCAGGATGTGTCTCTGAACAAAGGTCCTTTTTTACACCTATGGACATTCATTCCATCAAATTCTAATACGCACAGGCGTGTCTAAACTCCCATTAAACCTGGATTAGAGTGTATAAATAGAGGCCAGGTTGTGGTATGGGAGGACAAACACTGTGATCATGACACACAAGTCGCCCACTTGTCAACACAGAGATGACACATCCACACACACAATGTGACTTAGATAAGGGTGTTGAAACTTTTGGGATACCAGCAGGTCCCTCTTGAATACACGTTTGAGAAGACACTTACTACCTACAGTTTCAGTTTTTCAGGTCTGCTCATGAAAACATCATTAAAGCCTTGTAGGTAAGGTGGCTGGACTGGAAAAGCATGGGCTGTAGAGAAAAGGCAGATGTCCTCTCCCCACCTCTGTGTGTCACCAGTGGCGGGCTTAGCTGCACCCCAGTGAGTGAGACTGATGCTGACTTTCAAGGGTAGAAGAATTTACTGTACCRGGACATCTGGATCTTAAATGGGATAAGAAGTTGGGGTGCTTCTCGCTAACTGACATCTGAAACTCAGTGCACTGGCATGTGGGGAGCTTTTGTGCAGACAGGCAAAGTCAATGGGGCCATGTGACAGGCTCCCAAAATCTCAGCATGGCGATGAGGCACCAACTGCCTTTTCAGCTCTGACCAGTGAGGGAAATGTGAAGGGCAGGCTCTTCTAAAAAAGCTGCTGAATTCATCCAAAAGTGCTTATCCAAAGCTTTCAGGTGTCCCTTGGACCTCTAGATAAACTGGTTTACATTGTACAAACAAATCTCATTTTTGGCTCAGAGCATTTTTGACAGCCTCTCAAACACATCTTAGGCTTGTCAGAGGTCCTTCATGTGACTCTCATAATGCAAAGCAGCCCTACATTTTGAAATATTTCCTTTCTTCTTGTTTTCATTGAGGGAAATCACAGAGAAAATCCCTGCAAATTGTCAACAGAAACACAGAAGAATGGTCGCGAAGAAACCTGTGTTTACTATCAAACACATAAACTGTATGTATTTGGACACTGGAGATTTATTACACATCCAAAGCCAAACCAGGCAGATTTACAATTATATCTCCCCTCACTACTTTCAACGTGGATGGCATAAAATTCTTTCTACAACTGTTTAAATTCAAGTTGGAATTTACCATGAAAATCTGAAAGTTAGGCTTGATTTACAATGCGGTCAGCAAGCTGAAATTTCAAATAAATGGATATGTACATAGTTAATCCAAGTGCACTGAATCCAGTTCAGCTATTTTCTTTTTCACTAGATATCCACTTGTTATTAGAAGTACACAGCTAACCAGGTTTCATGCAGTAGACAAAATAGCATTGTGGGATTACATTAGTCCGACAGCTGCTTTATGACTATAGCTTCCAGACCAATTTATTTAATATTGATCTTTAAACAAACATCAGTACAAATAAATTTGAGCACTCTAGTCCTGAGATTTTGTATCTATAAAAGAAGCCAATATTCAGAGAAGCAGTTCTGCCTGTATTTTGCTCTTTGATTCCGTTTTCTTTGATCCTACCAGGTATCAAATACATCAATGCCAAATTAAAACAAATCTATCCTCAGATAAAGCTCTGTTTATAATCTTTCGTGCAGAAAGAATTTTTCTATCAATAACTTCCAGCAAGCATTTTAACTGATCTTTTTATTGCTTTATTCTGGTTACTACAAAAGGCAGCAATGCCATGTCCTGACTGAGTATCACACTAAGCTCCCTCCAGCAGAACTGTCAAGGAGAGCTTTCAGAACAACGTGCTCCATGTGAAAGACTGGACTGTTAATGGTTAATGACTCAAAACAATTGCCCATTTGTGGAGATGCCTGGGTGCTTTGCCGAGGTCAGGTGTGCAACCTCTAAGAGGGAGGTGAGATTTTGGATGTGTGGCGGCGATTCCAACAGGACAGAAAGGGAGGCTACAAGCCGGGATTTGAGCTGGTAAGAGGCAGATCCCGCAAGGTGCGATGGTGCTTTTTATCAGGGTAATTGTCCTCCCTCACACAACTCATTCAGTTGTAAAACTCTCCCCCTTCCTCCTAGGGAAGGTCTGATGGGGCATAACTGGCTCATCTGCACTGATACCAGAGGCAGCTGTCATGTCTTAGAAGATGTCATGAACCATCAAAGACCCCCAAAACACCTCCAGACTCATTTCTGAGGCCTTCCACCAGAGGATTGAAGCCTCCCCTGGTACCTGAGGGTTCCCACCTGAGTTTGAGCATATATTAACCCATTGGACTTTGTGTTTTGCGGGCTTCCCCCACCCCCAAYGGGTCAAGACCATCACTTCGACCCATGGACGTATAAATTGCAACAATCAAGTCTTGTCACTGAACTGAAGGGTGGTGGTATGTTGCTACTGTTATCCTTTCTTTCTCCTTCTTTCTTTCTTTTCCCTTGTATATTTTCTTATGTAATATTTTTATGCTTTCATATTGTCTTATTACTCTAGATAATAATAACCAGAACGTCTACATACCTGCCTTGCATTGTGACCCTACATATATATATATGTGTATAAGAACCTGGGCTACCCTCACCTTCTGGAGTGGGTCAAAACACTCCATCTTTCAGACTTTCATGCGTTTTTTCTCCTAACTACTTTCATCCAGCGTCAGGAATAGGCCCAGCTCCCAGTGCCCCCTTGCTGAGAAAATTGCTGCGCCATGACACAGGTTTGGGAGGCTGATGTTTAGTCTTTTACGGGGCAATGGTTGACCATTTGGAGGAGGGGACAGCTGGGTGCTGAACATAAATAGGAAAAAAAAACTTAGATAGGGAAATAGATAATGAACCCTGGGATTAGACACTCAATTCAATTAGGCGGGTATATATAAATGTTAGGCATAAACTGATCCAACATAATTATTTGCACAGGACTTATTTGTGCCCTTCTTAGCTATGCTGAATGAGCACAGATACCAGATTCACTGGGGACACATCTTCCACTGGTGTGGAACTGGGCTAAAGTTCAAAAGTTTTTGGTCACAACTTACTCAGATCTGCCATCTGGCTTATGTGCACTGAGTTTTACGGATTATATCCATCTCCCAAATGGAATAAGTAGACATTTGTGTGTGTCAGGAAAAAAAAAAAGAAAATAAAATGAAAATCTGCTGTCTGTGTTAACCAGAAGAATGGCCATTCGAGTGGCTCGCGTAGCCCTCGCTTTGGCAGCAGGCTGAGGGCTTCCGGCTCTCCCAGTGGTCTGCCTTTTGGAGGAGGAGATGTATCCCTTCAAACCTGCAATCTGCTTGACTCCAGTCATCCTGGCTGGGGCTCAGGATGTGCCAAAACTTCTGCTAGGATCTGTGAACAGTAAGTCTCGAAGGAAATTAGGGCTTACAAAAACTTTGCTTTTGTTTGTGATTTGTAGCTGTTTGGGGGAGGAGAATGGCTACAGCAGAACTGACTGATGCTGCAGCAGTACCCAAGGGCAGGGCATCTTGATGAAGCACCCTTACTTAAGACTAGAAGCTTCCAAATTAACATTACAGAAAGGATTGCATTTTCCATTCAAGTGCTATGCTTTGTGTTCCTGTGCTTGAGACTGAGGAAGACTTCTGCTTTATATATCAATGTTCACTGATAGCTGATCACCTCAATGTGTCTGTAGGTTATGAAAAATACCAGTTTACTAGTCTAAGGCATCATTTTGAGTATATCATCAGCTGCGAGTTTGAAGAAGTCCACCAACAATTTTGCTTGGTAGTGCACAAAAGAAAGAGGAAGGAGCCATTGCTGTGTAGTGAAAAGTTTGGATGTTGGCAGCATAAGATCAAACACTGGGCAGCAGTAYACACAACTGTGCTAAGAAACTGAGGGAAAACTAAGGGCATGTTAAAATGAATACTCTCCCAATTTTTGGAGACCTGTTCCTACCACAGATTTTATTTATTTGCTTTTTATTGCTGTTTCCCCTGATCCTAATTTTAGAAGACACCCCCTCTGCACGCCCTGCCTTTTCTGAGACTAGCAGAGACTAGACAGTGATTTGCAGGTGTAGACAGAAGAATGAAGAGGCTACCAGATGTCCCATCTCATTTGGGTTACAGCTCTGGCTACCAGTGTATAATAGGAAGCAAAACAATTTTTCTGAATTTGCTACCTATTGAGTTGGCAAAAAATGAAGCAATAATTCACCAATTCTCTAAGTGATTTCAGATCATAATGCATGATAAAATGAAAGGATAAAGGAGTTATGAATTTGGTCAACAAATATTCCTTCAAATACATGATCAGTAAAAAGTGGCATCTTGTTTACTGTTACAGTTTAATACTGCTGGTTTGTTGGGTTTGTGAGCCATGATTCCTAAAGCAAAGAAAACTCACAAGAGGATTTTTTTAAAATGATGGCACTAATGACAGATCAGCAAATTATTATCTTGCTGTGTGATGCAGTAAATAGAAGGCTGCCCTATAAAGCAAGCTGCCATCTCAGAAGACTTCTTACAGTTTCACCCATAGGTCTGAACTACTCCAGATTTAATTTCACAAGGAGTGAATTCAGATTATTTCATAACCCTTAAAGATGGCCCCAGCCTACTCTTAATGTGCAGCTGGTATTTGCGAAAACAGTACAATTACTGAAGCTGTTGCTAAAACCCACAGCTACAGAGTACTACTCACCTAAAATGGTCTCTGGGACCATCATGATGGAAAAGCTACTGACACTGCAGACTGTCCAGGAAAGCTATTGGAAAATCTATATGGTGCTAAGTCATAACATGAGCCCTTTAGAGTCTCTCTTTTAAGGGTGCTACATACATACAGCATAGCAAAAGGCAGTTCCTGGCTGTTGAGTACCGATGTCTATGGTGTATGTAAGTTCGAACAAGATGAAATAGCAATTCTGGTTTACTTCTCACATTAGCCGTGAGATGACAGCCAAGTACAGTATAGGAATCACACAGCCACAGTTGAAGGAAAGTAGTTTTTCTAACCCTTCAGAATTATTTGCCTTACTTACTTTGAGGAAACCCAAATGCTCCTAGCTCTCCAATAATAAACACTCGGAGTTTCATTTTAATCATTATTGCTGACATGGTGTGTAACTCTGCCATTAAAAGCATCCAAGAAGCTATGGCACTCTGCTTCCCCTCTCCCCAACAAATGTCCCTGTAGCTATTTTGGTTTTGGTGAAGAACAGTCTAGTTGAAAGGCAGAATAAAAACCTCTGGCCCTTGCTACGGAACACGTACTCCAGCTCCACAGGGTCTTTGCTACTGAGACTCCACAGGACCCTGCTAAAACTGTCTGTCTAGTTACAACTCCGCACAGTCTCACTCTGGCTAGGCCTTTGGATCAAACCCTTCTCATGTGAACACAGAGAGCGTCTGTGAAACTGTGGAGCAGATGTCTCCACAGAGACTCACAGATGCTGTCAGGACGGAACTTCAGGCTCAAACATTTGATGCATTTTAAAGAGGGATTCAGAATCAGACTCAAGCAGACAGATTGATCGTCTAACACTTCAAAGGCTTGAGCAGAATTGTTGTTATATTTTTCCTTTGTGCTTCCCCCCACCCACTGGCACTAATGGAGGTGACTTGTGTTTAACTTGACATGTTGTGTGGGGTGTACAGGAGGGGACTTCCACCTTCCAATTAAAGGAGTCAGGCAAGAATCATTAGCTGAAGCAACAGAACAGAATGTGGGGCTGAAGGAGTTTAACACACCAGCAGACAATGAGCGCTTATTGCAAATGCTGCTTTGCCACACCTGGTTCTGGTTCCAACCATGAATGTGCAGCCTAAGCTCAGCTTCTGAAATGTTTGTTTYATTTCAGAGTAGGTAGTTTGAGAAAATCCCAAAGTTTTGAAATGCTTTTCCTACTCCCTTTCTTCAAGGACTAAAATGTGCGACGAGACACGGCTACTTATCTCTTCAAAGAAATCRCAGAAACTATTATGCATTTTCTCCATAGATTAATATATGTGGTTGTTGGTTTGTTTGTATGGGGTCTGGGGGCTTTTTGGAGGGTAGGGAAAGGCATTTACAAGTCAATCATTTGACAAATAGTGCATACAAAAAGTTGTCTGTGAAGAAAAGGAAAGTGAAAGGAGGAGAAAAGGGTGAAGAGACTCCTGCTCTTCCTCTAGGAACCTTGGTAAGGTCTGCACTTAGTATAACTTGCAAAGATGAAGCCACGAAAAARTTAAGACAGGAGGACAGACACACGTCCAGAACAGAGAAAAGGAGGGCAGGAGTACTGGTGATACAGAACTACATGCATAAACATGCCACTGGAGAGATGGAAATAATTCTGGAGAAAAGGGGTTTGCCTTCCTTCAGCAGTTGCCATTTTGACATGTTTTACTATCTTAGATATGACTCCTAGGCATCCCTCTTGTCCTGGGCTGAAGAGAAAGACTTGTCTGGCAGTTAGTTCAAAGGGGACCTTTCATCAGTTGGGTTGAGCTGTGAGTTAGTGATGGGCATATCTTGAAAATATCCATCCCTCTCCTGTCACCAGCTATGGGAAAACAAAAGAATAGAGGAAATACAGCTGTAAGTGTGGAGAAATACCAGTGAGATTATTAACGGAGGCTTCAAACAGCTCAGGGGATTCCATGAACTACATAGGAAAAAAGATCTGCTGATGGGAAAAGGAAACAAAACTGCCTAAGACAAAAGGACAAAAGTCCAAATGTCTATTTCTCTCTACCATGTGTTCTCTGGATCAGCCCATTGAATATGAGAAACAATACAAGACAAACTTCTCCACAAAGGAAAGGGAAATGGGAATAAGTGCTACAAGACAGAAAAGGTTGCAATTCTACTGGTATCCATTTAATGATGAAGCAACACAGGCTTGTTAAAGAAAGATGCAAATGCTCAATCCAAAGTTTACAGCAGGAAGGTGCGTAGCACAGAAAGAGGGCCAGTTACTCCCTAGGAGAAAGTTTGGGGGTCTTGTCAGGAAGAGGCTGGGGAGGTCACTTTCAGGGATGTCCCTGCTATGTCCATTACTATGTGAAGTCAAAGAGCTCAAGGGAACAAAGCACAGAATAACCTCATCTCTCCCTCATATGTGCTAGTAACAGGGCCAGATCAGTCATGAAGAGAAAAGAGGCACTTAGGCACAAAGGAAGAGCCTCTACTATCACCTGCAACAAAGGCGCTGAAGGAATTACATGTCTGAATATTTTCATTCAGCCGACTAGGAATTAGAGATGGCTCAAGGGGACTTAATTTCAACTGCAACCTTTCCTTCCCCTCAGCAATCCTGTTTCCTGGGTATATGTTAGTGCATAAAAGGCCTGCTGGGAGACTGGAAGGGTAGGGGGTTCTTGTCTGTCCGCTGACACAAGTGTCTTGGGAATAGCTGTCATCCTGTTATTAAATATTTAAATATTTCAAGAGCAAGCTAGATTCATCAACCTTTGGAAAGAGTAATCAAGAGAATGAAAGGTAGACAAAAATAAAAGGAAGAGGTTGGTTATTCTGGGGAAAGAAGATGGGATCACCAGAGGAGAAAATATGCAAAGAGGGAAAAAACTGGCAGATAAAATTGATGAGAAAAGGAAGAATAATGAGAAACAAAAAAAGGGAAAGCACTGAAACAATACAAAGAAATAACAGGGAGAACAGAATTGGAAAACAAGCTAAAGCAATACCTGGAAACGCTGTATCTGTACCAGTGAGAAAAAGCAAGCAAGCAAGCAAACACAAAGCAAGGAAGCAATACAGAATTTCTGGATAARGTGGTCAAGAAAAACCAAAAAGCAGCAAGAAACAGAGAGTGCATGTGGAGAAAAGAGAGAGGGCYAAAAGCATTCCAGTGATGGGAAAAAAGGGCATATTTCATGATCATCAACAGGAAATAAATGTATTTCATTCATCATACTGTTTTCCTGCTTGATTGCCAAAACACTGTTTTCTCCAGAACCAAACACAATACACAGTGTCTTAGCTCAAACACAGATTATGAGTGTCAAGATGACATTTAGGGCTTCTCCCATCCTTATTAAAYGTACACCTGACAGCTGTAGCAAACGAAGATACCCAGTACAGAGATCTGGTAAGATATATTCCATCCCAAACCTGCCAAACWGGACTTCGAGACAGAAAGGGGAACWAAAAAGGAACATAAATGACKTGGTGATGGCAGGGCAGTAGCACCACCTTCAATAGACGCTCTTCAAGTCTTTCACTTTGGGCTCATGGGAGAGTAGCCCTGGAATGATGGTAAGCACTCTTCAGGGTGATGGGACACAACAACATGCTGTAATAGTTGGAGAGCCTTGGTCTAAACAGCTTAGGCTAGTCAGTGAGCCAAAGAGGCCGGTTCAATTTTAACAGCATTTAGAGAGTGTTTACAGCTGTGCATCTCAAAGCTCCTTACAACAGGAATTTAAATATCACAGTAATCATTTTACAGAGAGGGAACTATGACCACCAGGGTACCATAACTCATCCAAGGTAACAAAGCAGGTAGTMGGCTAGGAACAGCTCCAAACTCCCCACCAGGTGCCCTTTCTATTTTACCCATGGACTTGTAAGATTCTCCTCCTAATATCAGCCTCAAAAGCTGCAAACATTACAGGCTGGAAGTTGAGCAAGCAAAAGTCAGTTCAGATGGGAAGGCAGCTGTGCASTCAAAACAAGTGTAACCCACAATGTTGTGGGGGAAACTACAGAAATAGGCCAACAGAGTAAAAATATAACAAAAAAGAGAGAGAGGGAAAGAGAAAGAAGTCAAGGGTTGTTCAACAGAGAATTAAAAGGCGTTTATTCCATCCTGGCAAGGAAAATCTAAACACTGTTGTGGTTAAATGTTTGCCTACTGCAGATCATGTTACAGCAGATTTTTCTATTCAAAGGGTTTGTTAATGGCTTTGCTATTCCTTGCATGAGTCTTGAAAAAAGCACATGCTATGAATGTGATATCTTTGCTTTTGATGCCAGAGGTTGTGAAAGGAAAGTTGGGAAAGAACCGGCACACAGAAGGAAAGCAGTCAGCCCATTTAGGAATACTCCATTAACTCATAGGAGAAGATTCCCCCAGGACACAGTCCCAAAGAAGACCCCTGGCGAGTTTAGGCTTGTATATCATTTGTCCTATCCAGAGGGCGAGAGAGTTAATGATTATATAGACACCTTGCTGTGTTCAGTATCGTTTGTGCCTCTCGATCAAGTGATGCAGATTACAAGGAATAGCAGTCTGAGGGTTCAGTCAGATGGGAAGGAGAGAGAGAGASACACACACACACACACACCACACACACAAACCCATAACCCCCCTCCCCATCACACACAGAGCTGCTCACATGTTATGAGAACACCATGATACATTTCACTTGCCACTTAAAGGTTTCAGACTGGAGGGCAACATTTACATAGATAAAGGTACATGTAAGGGTTCTGTAGCTGTGCACTAGTTACTGGAGGTGCTCCGTACAAGATGCGTARGCAAAAATCTGGATTAAAAAGAGGGACAAAAAATTCCTCCTACCTAATTAACATAGCTTTTTGTCTAAGGAAGCACCAAACATCATGGCATTTCAGGAGTTATTGATGGCATTTGGGGAGGTTACTGGGGATTTCATGGTCCCTACAGCAGATGATAAAAGGGGAGGGGGAGGGAGAGCAGAGGGTCCAGGAAAACTTATTAAATTTTGGGCATCAAACTGGATTCAAGGAGAAGAGAATCACACCCCACATGGGACTGGGACAAAAATCCTATGAGATTACTGGCTCAGCTGTGGCAAGCTAATAAGGTTATTCTGAAGCAGATGCAGTCGTTAATACAGTGGTGGCATGGGGATCTCCCGAGAGGGGTCAGAGGCATGATAACTCACGGTAGAGTAATGCACAATATATTTGTGGCCAGATCTTGTGATGGTAACTAAATGAACCTGTGTCAGTACTCTGTTGTTTAACCCACTTTGCTCTTAACCCCATTTCAGTGGTGTGGGATTTTCTCATGCCACCTAGTTTCTTGGAGACAGCCCTGGAAACATTTTAGGCAAGTTATAGAGCCATTAAACAGGAGATTCAGGAGGACTAAAAGTCACTTTTGGGGAAACTGCTACATAACAGCTCGTGTTAATTCCAAATTTATAAAAATACGGCAATTTCTGTTATTTATGGGTGCAGAGCAGAGAGCTATTGGCAGCTCTTTGTGTGCTGTGGAATGGCCAGAGCAACGGAAGAAAGAGGTGGGTCTGACATGAAATGTTGCATTGCTCAAGCTTTTCACAGTATTTGCGGTACCAGCAAAGTAATTTCTGAAAAATGGCTAAAGATTGTTGGATTCTATCACAAAATCTACAAGCCCCAAGTTTATTGGGGACCTGYGATAATGCTGCTCAGGGCCTGCATTCTGTTATGCTTAGTGCCTGATGCATTCTTTATGGCCAGATACTGTGTAAAGGGAACAACTATTCACGTGCTAACTCTGGTTTCTGTCTAGTTGCAGTGGAAATCAGTGCCAGCCACCTCATGATTACTGATGGCTTGTGTTTTACCAGTACTTCAACACCAAGTTCTCTGTACTGTGGAGCTTACTCTCTGAATTAGATGAACAAGTAAGGATTTCACTGAGTACCATGTTGAGGACAACAGGGAGATCAAAGCTAGAAAAGAGGGAGGAATTTGCAAGAAGGAGACCCACTTGAAATATAAAATTATTTTAAAACACAGTGGGTGGCTCTGGGAAGGTGCATGTCAAGGACRGAGACCGAGAAGGGCAGGGTAAGGGGAGCCTACGCAGGGGCAAAAATGGAACAGAGTATATCCATTGGGAAGAGAGACCCCGCAGTCCTAAATGGGAAAGAAAGTAGACTAGTAGACTAGACACATCCTCAATTAAGTAGTCTTTAAAAAGACTGGCACAAACAGGAGAACTCATACTGAAGCCACCTGTGGGATTTAAATTGCCCTGTAGAAAAATCACCAAAGACTATTATCTCAGGGGAATAGTATGTTTGGATACTTCTGCTCCTCTTCCCTAAAAATTGGACACAGAAAAAAACTACACTGGACAGATGATAACCAGGTAGGTGAAGCAGTACATCGTCAGAGTGAGAGCCAGCTGCAAAAGTCTCGATGTCCGAGGACAAGCCTAGTAGGCAGACACTTTACAAAAACTATTAATATAGAAGAAGACAGCAAAAGCCCTTTATTACTCTGGAAAGGAAGATGATCCAGGAAGCAGAAAACATAATCAGGAAACCCAAGCTCTACATTCTAAACTGGCCTGGATGATTCACTGTGTGATTTTGTTAGATCACTTTGGGTTTGTCACCACAGGGAAGTTACCTGCCAAGTATCCCAGGCTGCGACTTCCTGATACACCAACTCCCTGTATGGGTGCCCTCAGCACGAAGGTTGTGCCCATTATCTCTCTACCTCGCCAGCCATTCCCCTGCCCTAGGAGCATCTGCAGAGAAAGCCAGGGTAGAATACTTAGTATCCTGCAAATTTACACCCTCCAATCTCTTGCAGTAACTTGCGCGTGTGGAAAAGCCTTTCTTCTTCCTGTTCCTGCAGCCCCCTTTTGTAAAATAAGAGTCCTTGGGGTCCTGTTGTGAGATTTAATTCATTTTTTTGCAACATGCTGAGATTCCAGGTGAGAAGTGCAGTGGCCAGTAACGCTGTTTACACCTCCAACTACGCCAAAGAGCAGGAAAGGCCAAACCCCAGTATGGACGTTGATGTAATTCTTCACACGTAACCTGTGCAAGGCAATAGCACACTTGGTGTACATGAGTGTGCAGCGTACAGCGGTGCAATCAAAAATCAGCTRCTATAAACCCCCTCTTTGGACACCACGGTGATTATTACTGCATAATGGCAGATGATGCACGTCAGAAGGATTTATCCAGATAAGGCAAAAATCTGCAGACGTTTTAATCAGTACCAAGATAGATCTTGTTTATATCAAGAACCTTTTTAATGCAGCATTGCTGGTTTGGTCCGACATCATCTCCTGCAGTGTGTGGAGACAGGCCAGGAGTATGAAGGCTACAGAGCAGAGCAGGAAGAAAGTCAACTGTGAAATTGGTAATTTTATGAGTTTCACGGGGGGTTTTGTTGTTAGACACAATGCATTTGGAACAGAGTGCCCGGGGTAATACCATCCACACGGTGTCCATTTGTCAGCTATAGGTAACGATAYCTTTAACCTAGAGTTGTGGAGATAAGTATAAAGGGAATCCAAAAGTAGGGTTTAACTGGCTAAGGGTGGAGATGTACCCATCACGAAAGGGTCACGAGGTATTACTGCCTCATCTGTGAGTCTGGGAAGCCCATCAGAAACTGAGGCATGGTTTGCCCTTGAGGAGGGGTGGGAAAAGTTACCTCATTTTACAGCAGCCCAGCAGTCCCCTTCTGCCCAAAAGATGGGCAGGGGGGAGTCCCTCGCTGGTGTCCCTGACAGTGCATATATTCTACAGGCTTGTGCCAAGATTGAGCAGGAGGGCAGGAAAGCAAAATTATGTGGAGCTCAACAGCATACAACATTTGCTCCTTTTTTCTCACAGAAAAATAGCTGGCCCTGTTTCCCAAATGTATTCATCTATTTCCTCAAAAGGTTATCAGCTTTATGCTTGTTGTAACAATTCCTTTGTATCTGAAACTTCAATAGTTAATATCAAGCACATGGGTTAAATGAGCAAATGCATTTGCAGCTTTCATTCCACCTGCAGTGTGCTTATTTGGTTTCAGATGCTGAGGTCAGACTTAAGGGGGAAAAAAAGGGAGACGGGGAAAAAAAGGGAGACGGAGAAAGGGAAAAATGGAAGAGAACCACTCGGGTGGAGATTTTAAGAAGGGCATCAGCCACAGCCTAAAGGGTTAAGCAGAGAGTAAAAGAAGGATGGGAGTGAGCATAGCCATCGCTTTGTGTGAAAGACACAGTCTTTCCACCTCACAAACCTCTGTAGGATTCTGGGTCTGGATGGCAAGCTGTGGCTCCATGCGGGTTATGATTTACATCGACTTTGGTTGCATATTTACTTGGTAGCACACAACAAAGACTGGGGAGGGAGGGGGAGTGAAGAAAGATCAGCACTGATCTGTCTGTAGTATCATATCAGCCTAATTCAGAAGCGAGCTGGGGTGGGTTAGGTTCATCTCCTTTGTTCCAGGACACACCCCAGGAGGATTTCTTCTCATCTGGGAGAAAACATACCTGTTGTGCTTTGCTTCTCCTCATAAAAGGGAAACATTAAGGTCAAGGTGTGCTTACAAAGGGAGAGGGGAACTGGAAATGCTGTCAGGCACATAAGACTCAGAACCTGGGTCTCTCCCTCTCTCCCATTCTCACAATTGGGGAGAACAGAATGCTATTCCTGGCTTAAAACACTCTGGTTACAGATCAGGCCAAATTAGGTGTTAAAAGATTAGTTAAAACATCTCTAACCCCCACTCTCCCTGCTTCAAATTAATGTGATTAAATTATGTACAGCACTTAACGTTGTACATAAAAATGTGGCCCCATCTCCTCTCGTTCTGGTGCTACTGTGGGAATTTGTTAATTCAGCTTTCCAAGGGCTATTGTGAGGATAGTCACAATGTATACACATGTTAAAGAGAATATATATTTTCCCATATTTTGCACAAAGTCCTTGCACTGCATTAAAATATGTAAGCAAATTCTAGTGTTAAGATATTTCCACATTATGATTTATTCCATTATCATTTTTTCCATCTCAGAATGCAATTAATATGGTTGTGTGTTAAATGATTCAGTGAAAGTAAATCTTTTATATTCAGGTAAGCAATTCAGCCTTGTAAGGTTTTATGGGAATTAGATTTTTTGAAGTCTGTGTTGAGCATGCCCATAACTCTGACAGAGCCCTGCAGGCTCTTGTCTTCACCTTCAAATCATAAGACAGAGAAATCAAGCTCCCTCTGTGCTCTCAATTATACCAAAAAACACGGAGCAGAAGTCTTCAGTAATTCAATCCCTGTGGAAGCTTCTTCATACTGTTTGCACTGTTGGAACTGCTGACAGCAGCAATCCCACAATYCCTCCTGGTAGGCTGTCAAAGTTCCTCGTGCCGTGTGAGCGGCACTGTTCTGTCCCACCGCTCCTCCTCCAGAGACCTTTAAGCACATGCATGACTTTTGATGCTTGCTCGATACAGTGGCCAAGAGGCCAAAAAACATCACAAGGAGAGTTCTCATACTCTTACAAGGTGCTTTGTACTCAAACTAATAGGATCTGTGGCTACATGTGGGCCAGGGCTGGTGTAATTTAATCACAAGTACAGCTGCATAAACACTGTACTAAGGAATGTCTGCCTGCAATTGGATTCTTTCTTTGAAAGTGCACTGTAGAAAATTCCTGAGTGCCATTTTCCATATGGTTAATGAGGAAATGTATCATGGCCAGCTTTTAAAAGTAATTTGAATTTATGAGTTGCGGTG